>OU343220.1:268167127-268480741 GCA_910596185.1 Chrysanthemum makinoi
GATCCTCAATAGACAAAATCATTCAAGTAAAGTAAATATTATCCCATCACTCGCTTGAGTTCCATCTCTTTAAGTCCATGACCATCCACATCCTCATCAGCTTTGCTCTCAGGTTCTACGTCTTTTAGGTATACAGATTTTCTTTTCTGGAGAGAATGCCTTTCTCATATGAATACGCCACTTAAATAAGTCAATTAAACTGAATTAAGAAACAACAAAATATGTAGAAAAATTATGATTAAGTTAAGGCAATGTGCTCCTTACTTCAAAAGATGCTTAAAGTCTTGTTTCCTAAAAAATGCAAGTCTTTACATAGAGATTTAACCTAAAAAAACTATATGTTATAAATTTTTACACGGGTTAGAGCTAATATAAAATATAGAATCATTCTTAACCGAAAAGGAATGGGAAAAAATATAGTGCATACCGTTTATTAATCTCGCTTGGCAAAGCCGCCTTAGTCCAGGTGAAGTCATTCCTTTTGAGGAAGTCAAGTGTTACATCGACCCTCGAGTCTTCCATATCCGAATTGCAATAAAAGGTTCAATAAAATCCTTAGACTACTGTATAAAACACCTTCCTGAATAGGCCATAACACAAACATTATTATGTTTTAAACTTTCTAACTACGTAGTACATGTTATATAAGCATGTCAAAGAACAATCTAACAATCAAATTTTCTTTAAGGCTACTACTTTATCATAACATATACTAAACCAATGTCAATTTAAAATTTATTTGGCATTAGTTACACATTTTTTACTATAATATCTCAAGTATACATAAATTAATACTGCCTTCAAAATCAACAATATAAAAACCAACTAAACTTTCCACTTCATGTTTTCGAAAAGACCAGAGTCCCAAGTGCTTATATAATCTCACTGATACAAATACTAAAGTTAAAGGAATACATATGTGCTAATACCTTAATATGAGAATATTAATTCTCATTATAAGGTCTAAGACATGGTACATTGTTAAATTTTAAATTATTACCAAGCATCACAAATCCTCTTCCAACTCGTGGAGACCGAACAATGCTGTTGTCGAGTCTGCAGCCTGCAATTATATCATTATAATAAGAGAATGAACACAAAACAAACAAAATAGTTCTAAATATCAAAATGAAGCAATTATCGTTAACGTGTTATACATGACCTTTACACTCAAACATCTACTGCTATTATGTAACGGTAGGCCCTATATTAATGTGTATTACATTAATATGTGAAAACTAATGTGTATATGTGACCACTTTTACATATCTAACAAACTTCTTGTACGTTAAAAATTATTTCTCTTCAAGTATGACCTCCAATAATTTTATAAAAATTGTACGAAAATTAAAGAAACAACATACATAATGATTAATGTCTGTCTCATGTACAGGGAATGACGATTGTGTATATCTATTGTCTATAAGCATAAGTACAGATTTATGTTGCTTGTGTAGGACCTTAAATATATCAACCTTATCACTTTACCAAACTAACCAAACACGTAAAACACAAACACCCACATTATGCATAGAAGAAAGAAGAAAGATTAAGAGAAAGATGGTGACTTGATGATATAGGTTATGCGTATATGTGTTAGAGAGAAAAGATGAAAACAAGAAACTTGTATTACTTCAAAGAAAACACACACACATACACACTCAAGCACACCCCTCAAATCAGACTTTGAGGGGTATTTATACTACAAGTACAAATGCCCTAAAGGGCTTTCCATGGGCCTCGTGGATGGACTTGGACTGGATTGGGTTAAGTGAACTTATACAAGGCTAGCTTAACTAAACGTTTAACCATTTAGCTTAGCCCAATCCACGAGCCCGTTGACTATTCTAGTATAATATCTAACACACGTTACAAAGTTCCTAAACGTGAATGACCATCACTTCCATTAATAACTATTAAGGCTAACAATCTCCCCCTAAGGGGTGGTCATTCAAAAGATGCTCCACTTGGTATGATCTTTACTTTTCTCGAGCTTGAACTTTGTGTGTAGATATAAAATAGTCTTGTTTCATTGTTCCTTCATGCTTTGTGATCAGTTAATGTGGTTGTCTGCCGTTGTCAACTTCGTTGGTTAGGTGTCTCTACGTCTTTCTCCACCATGCTCACACTTCTATTTGACTTTTAATTACCAATGATGTAGTTCTCGAGTCTTTATACTTTGTAGATTCTTTGACATTGACGAAGAATCATCTTTAACTTTGTGTTGCCTTTGATTTTGATGAGAACTTTCATGTGTTGTTGGTATGAGCATGTGGAGAATCTGCCGATCTTTTTCCTCCCATGAGCATCCATAAGAAGAAAACATAAAACATGGGTTAAAAATAATCCATCGCTTACAAGTTTGAACTTCGAGTGTGTTAACAGCATAGTGTGAAAACACGTCTCTAATTCTCACAAAGGCCGTTCTTGAACTGGAGTCCCACAAGTGAGATAACGATGTACCCAGAAGTACACCCTCAGATTCAGATAGTTTGAGGTACAGAAGCATCACCCCGGTACATGGAGCCGTTTGAGACACCTAAGCGTAATCCACGGGGAGTTACCGAAGTGACACTATTGTGTGGAGAATTTTGATGTTGACCCTGGCAGGAGTTTCCATTCAATCACTGAAGATCACTGTTAGGATTTGGAAAATCCAGTAGTTAAAGTGTCGGTCACCTCAAGTATATGTAATCGTTAGAAAGCTCGTAGTCGTAGTTATTTAATGTTAAGTAGTATTTAGTTTAGTAACACCGTGGAGGACGGGTCTTTACCCTGTATGCGATCCACAGCCCGTCTGGTGGCGTTTTATGTAAGTACTATAAATACTCTCTACCTCCCAAGGTAGAGAGTTGGAGCTCATAATAAGATTTTCTTTCTCTCACTAAAGTTCCCAAACCTCTAACTTTCTCTCTCTAAAACACATATTGTATACGCCTAATTTGTTATGGTTTGATGTGTATGTGAAATCAATATGTTACAAATGGTATCAAGAGCCATGGTTAGATCATCTCTTACATATCTTTGGATTTCTAGTGGTTTTAGGTGGTTTTTGAGTTTGAGAAAGTTTAGTGGTTTTGCATCATTTGGTTGATTTCTAGTGTTAAAGTTTGGATTTTGATTGTACTTTTGTGTTTAGGATCATCACAAGTGTTTAGGTTTTGATTTGGAAGGCTTGAATCATCGTGGTTGGGTTGTTTTTGGATTGAAAAGTGTGTTTTGGAAGTTTTTCAAGTTAGCGACTTGGCTCTCGGTATTCTTTTCTTGGTAGCGACTTGCTTTGTAAGTCTGTAGCGAGTTGTAGTGTATTGTGGTAGCGACTTGGTGCCTAGCGACTTGCTTTAGAGACAAGCCGACAAAAAGTACTGTTGGTGGATTCTCCACTACGGGTAGCGATTTGGTAAGGTAGCGACTTGCTTTCAATTTTGATAGCGACTTGTTCTTAAGTTTCTTAGCGACTTGGTGTTAGCGATTTGGACCGGTAGCGAGTTGCTATTTAGCGACTTGATTTCTTAGCGACTTGGTGCATAGCGACTTCTTTGTCAAAATTCTTAGCTATTTGGAACTTAGCGACTTGTCTTAGCAACTTGGTTTTTAGCGACTTGTCTTAGCAACTTGGTTTTTAGCGACGTGATTCAAGGATTGTTAGCGACTTGGTTAATTTTTGTTTGTAATACGGTTTTCTCTTGATTTAGTAAAATCCGGTGAAAGAATCTATTTCCCGGTTTAATCATAGAGTTATAAAATCCCGTGTAATCTTTAAACATGTCTACCAACGTACCTACAATCATCTCCACTTTTGCCGAGGATGTTCAAGCGGTGGTTCGATACCGTCCACCCATGCTTGACAGAACCGACTACGACTCTTGGGCTCAAAGAATCAGATTGTATTGTCTTGGAAAGGAAAATGGGGTCAACATTCTCAAATCGATTGATGAAGGACCTTATCGGGTTGAGACTACAAGAGACATAATTGATACTCCTGCAGATGGAACTATGATTTTTGGATTGGACAGACCAAAGACGTATGATGAGCTCAATGATAAGGAGAAAAAGAGATTCGATGCTGATATCGGGCTTCTAACATCGCACTTCAAGGTCTTCCAAAAGATATCTACATCACAACACCGAAGCCAAGGCAGTGTGGGATAATGTCAAGATGCTTCTTTCTGGTTCGGAATTAACTATGGAAGACAGAGAATCACAACTCTATGATGAATTTGAGCACTTCAAGATGAAACCGGATGAGAGTGTCTATGAGTATTACGTGAGATTCCACAAGCTTGTTAATGACATGAGGAACATCAGAATGACTATGCCAAACATTCAATTGAACTCAAAGTTTGTGAACAACATGAATCCCGAATGGCACAAGTTTGTCACCTCTGTGAAGCTAACCAAAGGATTGAAGAATACAAACTATGAGCAACTCTATGCCTTCCTTCTTCAGAATGAGAGACATGCTATGTTTGAAAAAGGATTCTTGATCAGTTCAAAACCAACCAGGGAGAGACAAGCTCATCAAATGATTCAAGTGCTTTCTACTCAAACATTGGAATTACCACCAAAGCATCTCAAGTTATACCCATGGGTGATGGTAATCACAAACTCATTCTTGATCCAAGATTCAAACAAGCGATCTGATGCGTACCGTGGGAACTTCATTAATCAACTGCTCTTATGGTTAAACAAAACATGACTCTCTCCACATACCAACATCTTCACACCAATAATGAGATCAATCCATCATCTTCATCATGCTCTAGTCAGATATGGGAAGGTTATGGTGCAACCAGTTCAAGAAAGACAGTATGAACAAGGAAGAGGTGGAGTCGGTAGAGGATATGTGCAAATCGAATAGGGGAAGGAATGGAAATCAAGGACAAGTAAAGCCGATCAAATGTTACAACTGTGGAGGTGAGGGACACATTGCAAGGAACTGCACATCTCCAAAACGCCCACGAATCTGAGTACTTCAGGGATATGATGTTGCTTGTGCAAGCTCAGGATAATGGTGCAGCTTTGGATGAAGAGGTTGTTGTTTCTTGGGAAATGCTAAGACATACGATGCAGATGTGGATGAGCAACCAATTCAGGAGATAGGCCACAATCATCAGAATGCCTTTCAAGTAGCTGATTGTGATGCATACGACTCTGATGTTGATGATGAACCTCCTGCACAAACCATTTTCATGGCTAGCATTTCTCCAATGGTCTCTCCTAAAGTCTCTTCATCACCACAAGTTGGTCCATCCAAAGACAAAATCATTTCTGAGGTATTAAAACTATACGATGATCCTGATGTGCAAAAGATGCATGACAAAGTACAATCAACTGAAACTATTGAGTCAAATATTGAAAATATGGGTAATATCAATGTTGTCCCATATGATCAATATGTGAAACAAAGTGAAAGTGAAGTTGTACCAAGTGATGCATCTTATGCAATCAACGATGACTATGTTTTTGATGAATACACTGCATGTGCCTTGATGATTCGTTATCTCTGAACTTATTGCCTATAAAGAACGAGTTGCTATTTATGAACAACGTGCTAAGTTTGAGTTAACTACTCGTGAGCAGGAGTTGGAAAACCAAATGCGTACAATTATTAGAAAAAGTAATTTTAGAGAAGAAGTGTTAAACAAGAGTTAAACTCCTTACAAGAAAAGCTTTCTAAAACTGCTAAGCAAAAACAAGAACTTCAAGAAAATGTTAAAATGCTTAAGCAAGAATTTCATGCTAAGGAATCAAAACTTTTGAATGATTTTTCTAATCTAAAACTTTGAAGAACAAGCTTGAAAATAAGTTGTACGTACAAGGGAATACCATTCAGACTGCTCACATGATCACTAAGCATAGAGTTTTAAGCGATAAGCATAGTGTTCCCATTATAGATAAACCAACCAGAGGCGGTAAGATAGCAAAAGCATCTCAAAATGTAATCTATGATGGCAATGAAATTCTTAAACCTAGACAGAAACCTAGTTGCGTTGAGTGCTCTGAGGAAGATAGAAAATTAGATGATGCATCTAGGGAGAAAATGAATAAGAAGCTAGAAGATCCTGAATGTAAAAAGAATAACATAACGATCAAACCCCATGATTACAAGAAGGAAAATTGGATCTCCTTAAACAAATTTAAGCCTCAAACATTGTTAACACTGAACAAGTTTTCGGGAAAAAGGATTTAGATAAGCTAAAAGCTGAAAATCTTGTTGAAACAAACCCTCCCCTTAGGAAAATGCCTGCAGCGATTGTGTATCCTCCAAATACACCAATGCATTTAGTTCCTAGAACTATTGCCACTAAAAGCAAGACCTTAATCAGTCAATATGTTATTCTTCAACTATTTGTTGATTTTGAGAAAACTTGTAAGAAAAGGATCACACCCATTTGGGATAACGAAGGGAAAGGGGTTTTGAACAAACAAAAGAATGCTATTTAACAGAGGTCATGCCTTTCTTTAAACAACTAAAAGATCAATTTGAGAGTCTTAAAAGGGGATAGATTCGGATATAAAAGGAATTTGATGCAATGATAGTTGAGGTTAGTGAGCGAGCATTAAAATATAATGAGATTGAGAGGAAAAACTTGCATACCTTGAATGAGAATCTTATTTCGGAATGTATTGCTCAAGATGTGTTTTACACTGCTACAAATTGTTCCATTAATGCTTCTCAATTTCATGAATTATCTTTGCTCACGAAAGTCTCCCATGATCGTGTCATTGAGCTTGAAAAGATTAACTCAAAACTTAATGAGAAAATTGATCAGGATGATCACGATAATTTGGTAAAGCATCTTTCTAAACTAGAAGTTGAACATTTTGATTTACAACTAAAATATCAACATCTTAAAGAAAATGTCAAAACCTCAAATATCAAGACATCCTCGGATGTTCTAGAGTTTGATGCAGTTTTTCAAATTAAACAAACGTGATGATCAAATTCGAGCTCATTGTAACACGATCAGAAAGTTGAAAGCCCAAATCTCTCAATTAAAGGGTGAAATGAACAATGTGACTGGATCCCAAATGCCTCCTCCTTTAGATTCTCAATATTCTCAAACTTTTCATCTTCAAAACTTAGTTAATGCCTTACAAAAGGAAAGCGAGAGTTTTCTAGAAGAAAATGAAAAAGTTAAACGACACTTTAAAGAGTTATATGATTCAATGAAAGTCACTCGTGACCAAAACAACGAAAAATAACGTCTTTACAAAAGGAAATTGAGAATCTGAGAAGTCAGGAAAATGGGAAACCGCCACTTGTTTTAATAAGAATGTTGAATCAAAGTCATCCTCGACTGCAAATATCTTGTGACGTTAAATATATTCCTCCTCATCTTAGGAATAATGACCTGCGTTTCATGACTATTGTGCTCACCTTAAGGATAGTCTAGAATGTCTCAGTGAGATTGTTGAAGAGGATTTCATTAATAAACCTCTTGATAGAGAAATTAGGTTTGCTTGCCTTCGGGCCAAAGCGATCTCAAGAGCTGATTGAATGTGTAATTGCAACATGTCCAAAATCCTTAGGTGAAAAAGGCAAAGCTGTGATGCCTTGTTCTATGCCTAGTGCCAAGCATACAAACCATTCTAAGCCCAGTTTCAAGAAAGTGAACACCAATGTGCCTTCTAGTTGTACAGACCCTTGCACATCTAGTTCAGGAATGCAAAAAGTAGATCAACCAACTAATGTTCCCATAATTCCCTCTACAGAGTAATCGGTGACATTAAAGCAAGCAGGTCAAAGCCTCCAGGCAATACCAAGCAAGATAGGACCTCGCAAGCTAAAATGTGCATTGGAAGAGAGTAGAAGACCAACCTAGGAACTTTAAGTTTGAGTTGAATAAAGCGAATCGTGTTGATTCTAGTATTAGCCATAAATCTTGTAATTAATTGAATTCGATACTATTTGCAAACCATGTAATGATGTCGCATGAATTCTGTTGCTAATCATGAATTATGGTGTGAATGCTTTGTCTAATCTTTGTCAAATGCCCGTTAAAATTGTTAATGCTAAAATCATGCAAAAAAGGCTAAAAGGCAAAGACGAAAGATAGTTAGAAAACAGTGGAAACCCACAGGAAGAACATTTATAAAGATAGGTTATCATTGGATACCTTTTGGCCATAAGAATAATCAGTTTTGCCCTCAAGCTGCTAAGACTATGCCCACTAGAAAATGGATGCCTACTGGTAGAACTATTCCCTTAAGAAGTGAACATACTTTGAATAGGTCAAATACGACACCAGACTTGCATCTATTCCTAATGATTCCATTGCTTCTACTTCGATATGGATGTTTCTATTTCGATGTGGGTGTTCCAATTACTAACCAAGTGGAACCCATTCTTGCATGGGGATCCCAATTATCCAGTTATCCATTCTTGTCTGTGTTCAAGTGCAGATCGTTCAAATCGTTACGTGGTACTTGGACTCAGGTTGTTCCAAGCATATGATTGGAGACCGGTCGCGGCTCATGAACTTCGTGAGTAAATTCATCGGAACTGTTAGATTCGGGAACGATCATTTCGGTGCTATTATGGGTTATGGAGATTATGTTGTTGGTGATAGTGTTATCTCCAGGGTATATTATGTGGAAGGTCTTGGTCATAACTTATTTTCGTTGGTCAATTCGTGATTCGATCTAGAAGTGGCATTTAGAAAACATACTTGTTTCGTTAGAGAACTTGATGGTAAGGAACTTTTAAGAGGAACACGTGGTTCAAATCTATACACCATCTCTATCGAAGATATGATGAAGTCTTCTCCATTTTGCTTGTTGTCAAAGGCTTCAAAAACAAAGTCATGGTTATGACATCGTCGTCTCAATCACTTGAACTTCGGCACCATCAATGATCTCTCCAGAAAGGACTTAGTTGTAGGTTTACCTAGACTAAAGTATGAAAAGGATCATCTTTGTTCACATGCCAATTGGGAAAAGCAAGAAGTATGCCCACAAACCTAAACCTACAAACTCGTTATGAAGTTCTTCATACAATTCATATGGACTTATGTGGACCAATGAGAGTGCATAATATCTTTGGGAAGAAATATGTGTTAGTTGTGGTTGATGATTACTCTCGATTCACCTAGGTTAAGTTCTTGAGGACAAAGGATGAAACTCCAGATATCATCATCAAACTTATCAAACAGCTGCAGGTTCGACTTAACAAAACTATCGAATCATCGAACAGACAATGGGCTGAGTTTGTTAACAAATAATTTAGTGAGTTTTATGAAAGTGTTGGAATCAGTCATCAAAGAAGTGTTCCACGAACTCCTCAACAGAACGGTGTAGTTGAAAGACGAAATCGAACTCTTGTGGAAGCCGCAAGAACAATGCTGATTTACTCAAGGTTCCAATGTTTCTATGGGTGAAGCCATTGCCACTGCATGCTACACTCAAAATCGGTCCCTAATTCACACTGCTCATGGAAAAACTCCATATGAACTTGTCCACAATAGAAAACCTAATCTCTCATTCCTTCGTGTGTTTGGTGCATTGTGTTATCCAACTAATGATGGTCAAGACTTAGGTAAACTAAGAGCAAAGGCAGATATTGGAGTTTTTGTTGGTTATGCACCAAACAAGAAGGTTACCGAATCTACAACAAGAGAACCCGAAATATCATGGAAACAATTCCGTTACGTTGATGAGTGACCGGTCAAATGGCTCTGGACAATCCAGATTCACGGACCCGCACTTCAAAACAGTCCCATTGGTTCATCTCTTGTACCAAACTCATCTCGAGCAACTCCATATGTACCTCCATCAAAAGATGATTTAAAGAAATTGTTTGATCCAATGTTTGATGAACACTATGAACCAATTGCTGATGAAATGTCAATTCCACCAACGAGGCTCCTATCCCTTGAATGAAGTCAACCCTTGATCTCAATATCATTAAGTCAAGAAGCGTCTGCTGCTGATCACTCTATCTCATCAACAAATCATCAATCATCAAATGTACATCATGGAAGTGTTTCTAGCATCAATGATGAAGTTAATCCCTTTGCTACTCCCGAAGATGCTCCATTTGAAAATATATTTGCTCTGAATCATCATCGAACCATCTTCATCAGGAGACATCGACTCTGCTACTTCGGTTCCACAACAACAACCACATGAACACCTTAGAAAATGGACACATGATCACCCATTGGACAACATCATTGGAAACCCCTCTCGCCCAGTATCCACACGGAAACAACTTGCAACCGATGCCTTATGGTGCTTCTTCAACTCCGTACTCTCTAAGGTCGAACCAAAAGACATTAAAACCGCCATGAATGAAGACTGTTGGTTCAATGCCATGCAAGAAGAAATTCATGAGTTTGATCGACTTGATGTATGGGAATTAGTACACGCTCAGTTGTGCTATGATCATTACTTTAAAATGGATCTTCAAAGTGAAACTTGATGAGCATGGTGATGTTTTAAAGAACAAGGCTCGATTGGTTGCCAAAGGATACCGTCAAGAAGAGGGTATTGACTTTGAAGAATCATTTGCTCCAGTTGCTCGTATCGAAACTATCAGAATCTTCTTGGCTAATGCGGCTAGTAAGAACATGGTAGTCTATCGATGGATGTGAAAAGCCTTTCTTAATGGAGATTTAAAGAGGTGGTTTACGTCCAACGAGAGGGTTTGTGAATCGAGCATCCTACTCATGTCTATCGCATGAAAAAGGCTCTTTACGGTTTAAAGCAAGCTCCTAGAGCATGGTATGATACGCTGTCAAAGTTTCTTCTATCCACTGGATTCAGCAAAGGAGGCGATTGATCCTACATTGTTCACCGAAGTCGGGCAAACATTTAATTCACGTTCAAATTTATGTTGATGATATTATCTTTGCCTCGTCTGACCCCAATGAATGTGATCGTTTTCAAATGAAATGGGTTCCAAATTTCAAATGTCAATGATGGGACAAATGTCATTTTCTTGGGATTACAAATTTCACAAAGTCCCGGAGGCATTTTATAAATCAATCTAAATATGCAAATGAGATTTTAAAGAAATTTGGATTTGATTCATGTGACACCGTTGACACTCCCATGATTGAACGTACTAATGGATGAGGACCACTCAGGGATCATGGTAGACCAAACGAAATATCGTAGTATGATTGGATCCATGATGTACCTCACAGCTAGTAGACCGCACATCTTGTTCGCTGTATGCATGTGTGCTAGATATCAGGCTAAGCCTACTAAAAGCACCTTGAAGCGGTTAAGCGGGTCTTTCGGTATCTCCAAGGAACCATCAATATGGGACTATGGTACCCGAAGGACACCGGTATGTCACTAACGACCTATGCAAATGCGATCATGAGGGATGTCAAGATACACGTCGAAGTACATCGGAGGTGCTCGGTTTCTGGGTGATAAGCTTGTGAGCTGGTCTTCAAAGAAGCAAATGAGTACTTCTATTTCCTATATAGAGGCTGAATACATAGCCATGTCATCTTGTTGTGCTCAAATCCTTTGGATGAGATCCCAATTATCTGACTATGGCTTTGAATTCAACAAAATCCCTATGTACTGTGATAATAAAAGTGCTATTGCTCTTTCATGCAACAACGTTCAACACTCAAGAGCAAAGCACATCGACATCCGACATCATTTCATCGGGGAGCAAGTGGAAAAACGTGTGGTGGAACTCTATTTTGTGAAGTCGAGAATACCGTTAGCGACATCTTCACCAAAGCTCTTTCAAGAGAACGTTTTGAGTTTATTCTTCCTCGACTTGGCTTGAAAAGCCTTCAACGAAACACTCAAACGCTTCGGAGGAAGACGAGAGTAAAGGTCTTTCCTTCATCTATATCTTTGTATATATTTATCCAAAAGCAAAATACAAAATTATAAAACCTTCTAAAAACAAATAGAAAAATAGAAAACTTTCAAAAATCCATAAAATATGAAAATCTCATGAAAAATCTCAAAAATATTGTCTTTCTTTCTTGATTCGATATATATCTACGGTCTTTGTCTGTCATTCAAAGAATGACCGGGGACTTTAGATGTTGTTGAATGTTTAAAAAAAAATCATTTTTGGGAGAAAGTAAAACAATGGTTTATTGTCATTTCGGCAATAACCTTTTCAAAGAAAACGAGAGACATGCTTTATCTCATATTTCAAACCTAATGCTCTGATTCTAAAAACAAATGTTTGTCATCAACAAGACAATGTTTAATTTCAAATACTTTTTCCTTCTAAAGATTCCTCTGAAAATATTTGTAATCTTTTGAAAACTCAATTGTTTTGAAAACACTTCGGACTCTATTTTTAAAAATCAAAAGAACTTATCAAGTGTCAAAATCTCAATTCTTCAATCAACGACTTTCGTCATTGATTGAGGGGGAGAATGATTTTAAATTAAAAAGTGTTCTTTTCAAACAATTTGCACTTAAATGAGTAAGGTCTACTCTAAATGTTTTACAAAATGTTACACAATTGGTTCCGGACCTTGGTTATTATTATGTTTTCAAAGATAATTATGCATGTTTAATCAATGGAGTTTAAAGTCTCAAAATCCAATCCTTATCGGTTAAAACGTTTTCATAATCAAGTCACAATTCTCCTTAAAAGCTTTCAAAATCAATTTAAATCTACAGAGATCACAAATCTCAAATGATTTGATAATTGTGATCGGGGAGAATTTGTGATTTAAATTGAATTTAAACTGATAATTCGATAAATGGTTTCATAAGTGTTTAGCATGTTTGCCTCCCGCAAGTGACAAACGATTTCAAATTTTCCATGCACATGTTGAGGGGAGCATCTATTTTAAACCTCAAATTATTGAAACGTGATTGAATTGTCTCTAAGTGCAGGTTCCCTCTAATATGTGCAAAATTCTTTCAAAATTGGAGGCACATATTGAGGGGGAAAAACTTTGAAAACCTCATCCTTCCTCAAAATGTTTTATCTACTCAAATTGATTGGGAAGTGATGATGATCATTTTAGAAAATGTTAATCAAAGATTGGACCTTTCATTCTTAATCTAACGATTTCAAAGATCTCTTGCCTCCATGTGCTAAACAATTTCTAAATTTTTATGCATATGTTGAGGGGGAGCATTTCTAAAATATCAAAACAATTAAGATACAAAATGCTTTGATTCTATATCACAAGTATCTTGATTGATTTTTCAAATGGTTTTCAATTGGTTCCAATGGCAGATGAACGATACCAAAAAGACCGACCAACTTTACTTTATGTATGGTGATATAAGGATGATAAGGTTAGGTTGAGGTCCCATGATCCGCCAGAACCGGAGGGATCTACCCAGAGACAATCCACTAGATAGTGTAGAAGTCCTTAGGTATGATGAAAAAGGAGAAAAGTGAGATATGGGAAGAGTCGGACTGAGGTGAGCTAGTACTTGGAATAAACCCAACAAGGTTCTAGTTATGAAGTCTCGGTAAGCTTTGAAGGGGTTGAAGAATGAAAAAGAATTGAATGTGAAAAGGGTGAAAAGAAATAGCCCTCCATTTATTCAACCTTAGAGGCAGAAACCGGGGTTCAATTCATATACTCTGGTTGTTACCAAGGTAACATCGGTATTGAAGACAAGGCGTCATGGACCCAGGACGACTGCACTTCAACTTTATAAACCACTCAAGTTCCTCTTAAAAGGACTTGTTTCATTCTCACGGGGAACCGACATAATCTATCGACTTTCTCTTAGAGATTGTTGATATTGAAGAAGGAGACCCTCTCCCTAGTCTCCGACATAGGAACCAAATATGCACAATTGAGTCTAGAGCCACGAGATCATCAATAAATCTCTTTAGGACACTTTCAATGAAGACTCTGTTTCACACAATGTGGAAAGAGAGATTATATCTTATGAGTCCTACGCATTATCCTTGTGGTATTGCGAGAACATCTAAGTGATATGGATACATATTCATGATGAAGATGGAAAGTCTTCTGGAGCCAACATCAAACAAGCTCTTGGTTGGTGGCATGTGAGATCTATCCAATAGATCAACCATGTGACAACTGGACAGAAACAATGGAGTGATTCAATCTTTGGAATCAATCCTGGTTCAGGTTATGGATTGACGGATACCTTTGAAAAACTGGTCGTTGTGCTTAAAAAACTCTTTTCTTTAGCACATCGACTATGTACTTATTTCTCAAAATAAATGGTGTTTATGATTGATAATTGATTTTCATTAAAACCTTCGTTGTATTGCAAAACAATTTCTATTGAGCAATACACGATTGTTTTTAAATCTCTTTTCATCAATCATGAATCTCGTTTCATGGTTCACTCACTCCGTTGTCTTCTTTGAGAAAACGGCTAGAGCGTACCATGCGAAACCTGTCAAGGAAATTCTTGAATTATACGATCACAAGCAAGACTTGTACCGATCAACGGGAATCGTGGGCGTGTACCTCAATTCAACAAAAGTGATCAAAGACACTTTCGTGCGCTTTATTGCTAACTGTCTTATGCAGTACACCCCGACGCTTTGCGGTGATCGAATGGAGCGGTCAATCCATAGCCGCATGCTCACACAACACATTCACATCTAAAGAAATCATGATTAGTGCATCAATGACTCGGATATTTTCACTCCATGCTTCTGCTACGCTGCTGCCAATATCATGAATCAACGAAAGCTTCCGCTACTCGGATAAGAAGATATCATGATCCAGAATGTGAGCATGTCGGTCCAAAGTCACAACATCACATAATACCAACACCACAATGGATGAGTCGGAGATTTAATGTTGGATGATCTCAAAAGGCTGGCTTCAAAACTTATTATCACGTGGATCAGTTAAAGACCTCCACTCAGATTATCCAAACATGCAAAATGAAGAATCAAAGACAACGAGCTCTGAGCAAAAGAACATGAACAAGAATTCAAGAACAATCTTAATGTAATATCTGTTTGTTTTCTATGTAATTTAATGTGTGTTTGAGGTGACCTCCCTTAGGGGAGATTGTTAGGATTTGAAAATCCGGTAGAGTTAAAGTGTCGGTTACCTCAAGTATATGTAATCGTTAGAAAGCTCGTAGTCGTAGTTATTTAATGTTAAGTAGTATTTAGTTTAGTAACACCATGGAGGACGGACGGGTCTTTACCCACTGTGATGCTGATCCAGACCGTCGAGTGGCGTTTTATGTAAGTAATATAAATACTCTCTACCTCCCAAGGTAGAGAGTTGGAGCTCATAATAAGATTTTTCTTTCTCTCACTAAAGTTCCCAAACCTCTAACTTTCTCTCTAAAAACATATTGTGTACTTAGCCTACTTTGCTTGTGGTTTGATGTGTATGTGAAATCCAATATGTTACAATCACAAATGTGAATCTTCTCATAAATGTTACAGCAGATGCTAAGATCTGATAGGACTCTAGAATGTATCACTTGTGTTCTATTGTTGAAAATGGCGATGAAATGTCATTTGTTCCTATGAGATCTTTTGATGAATCTCGTGGCTCTAGACTCAATTAGTGCATTTTGGTTTTCCTGAAGCGGAGACTAGGAGAGAGGGTCTCTTCTTCATACCAACGATCTCTCTGAGAAAGTCGATAGATTATGTAGGGTGCCCACGAGAATGAAACAAATCCCTTTTAAGAGGAATTGAGTGGCTAGAAGGTTTAGTGCGCGGCCATGGGTCCATGACGCCTTTGTCTTCAATACCGCGTCATCTAAGTGACAACCAAAGAGTGATGAATTGAACCCGATTTCTGCCCTAAGGTTGAATTATGGAGGGCTATTTCTTTTCACCCTTTCATTACATTTATTTTTAATTCTTCAACCCCTTCTTTCTCCTTTCTCACATTACTCCCTTTTTTTTCAATCATTCCTAAGGACTTCTAGTACTAACTATTGGTGATGTCCTTGGGTAGATCCTCCTGCCTCAAGGGGTCATAGGGACGGATTTTCCTATCCTTATTCACCTTATAACTCATGCATCGTCCTATTGTTGCCATAAAACCTTTTTTCTTGAAAATCTCTCAGAGTGTTTATGATTGAAAACATGTTTGAAACACTCCGAGAGTTTTATATTTTTAGAAACACTCCCCCTTCACATGTGCTTATATTGTTTTGATGAAATCTGCACATGAGGTAGAGTTCAAGCACTTTTTAAATTGATCGCTCATGATAGACAATTCCCACGAGACACGGTTACGTTGCCTAGTTAAAGAGTTCCATTGTGAGTTTTTAGGTGACAACTAGCTCTAATAACTAACTTGAAGTTGTAAACACTCCTTGAAAAGGAGGTTAGACCCATGAAAGTGCATATCTATCACAAGTTTCTCGAGATGGTACATTTCTCTGACTTTGATTCCGTCAATTCATTTGTTCCGTAGAAGTCGAGCTCATTTTGAGATTCAATCAACGATCATTAAACTTTTTGATCACATTTTAATCCACGTCTTACTCCCCTCAAAAAATAGCATATTCGTGATATTTTTATATCAACATTAAACAACATTTTCAAATCTTGTAGAAGAAAAGCGGATTTGATTTAAGCATGAATATGGAACATTTTTGTTTTATACTCCCCTTTAATAAAGCATAATCAATTAAAGGGTTTTAGAGGAGTTATCTTGAGCACAAAATATTTTGAAAGATTTTGAAAATCTTTTGAACAATCTTGAAAAGGTGCTCAAGATGATGATGATTTCTCACCATTTTAAATGTAGTGCAATTGAAGCGTACACTTGATTTTTCTTTGAAAACACGAGTTTTGATTTGAAAATAATCAAAAGTCATCATTTTAGTCCGGTTTCGCATCTGAAGTATCACGAAAGCCATTTTTGAAAGAATTTTTTTAGAAGCGACATGTTTTAGAAAATATTTAAAGAACTCTCGCTCAAGCATCTGTACATGCCCGTATCATTGTTGAATGACATTTCTAGAAACGTCTGAGAATATCTATTATAATGAGAGACATGTCGTGAGAAGAATATTTTTGGATTTTTGATTTTATATTGTTTTGTATTTTTGAAAAATTTTATATTTTTATATTTTGCTTTTGTTGGTTTTCAAATTTTGTATTTTGTTTTTCAAAAATATTTACATAGAAGCTTTTTGGAAAATCATTTTCAAGAAGATTCGTTCTAACTCCTCGGGGGTTAGGCTTCGCATTCCAATTCGTCGAACTAAATCGTCAAACCTTTCTTTTGGAAGGGCTTTAGTAAATAAATCGGCGAGTTGGTAATCTTCTTCATGAAGAATAATTCAACAGTACCTTCTTCCACGTGTTCTTTTATGAAGTGATAGCGAACTCTGATATGCTTAGTCTTTGAGTGATGAACAGGATTGCACGATATGGCTATGGCACTTTTCGAGTCACAATACATAGGTATTTTATCGAAAATAAAGCCATAATCTGTGAGTTGTGTTCTCATCCATAGAACTTGAGCACAACACGCAGATAGAGACACATACTCAGCCGGTTGAAAGTGCAGACAATCTTGTTTCTTTGAAGACCAGCTTACTAACTTTTCACCCAAAAATTGTGCTCCTCTAGATGTACTTTTGTTTGTAACTTGATCACCGCGTGGTCGCATCTCGAAAAGGCAATTAGATCAAATCCGGATTCCGTCGGATACCAAAGACCCATGTGAATGGATGTCTTGATACCGAAAGATCCTTTTAACCTCTTTGAGGTGCACGATTCGGTAGGCTTTGCCTGAAACCATGCTAATAAGCAAACAACAAAATGAATATCGGGTCGACTAGCAGTAAGGTACATGAGAGAACCAATCATGCTCGATATTTCTTGGATCGATAGGTTTCCCAAACAAATCGGTTCCAATTTTTGGTGATGTTACCATTGGTGTGCCAACAGAGTCACAATTATCCATACCATGATTTTTAAAAATCTCAGTTGTATATTTAGATTGATTAATAAAAATTCCACGTGGGGATTGATGAATTTGTAAACCAAGAAAAAATTTTAGTTCCCCCATCATGGACATTTCAAATTTGTTTTTCATGAGATTTTCAAAATGTTTTGAAAGATTCGGATTAGTGGACCCAAAAATGATGTCGTCCCACGTAAATGAACAATCAAAATGTCTTTTTTGCATTTTTGTGTAAACAAGGTAGGATCAACTGTGCCTTTGGTGAAATTGTTTTGAGGATAAGGAAAGACAGGTTCATCATACCACGCCTCGAGCTTGTTTCAAACCATAGATTGCCTTTTGAGTTTGTAGACGAAGTATGGATGTTCCATGTCTATGAAGCCTTACGCTGACTCGTACACTTCTTCTTTCAGTGTTCCATTCAAGAATGCGGTCTTAATGTCCATCTGATATACCGTGATGTTTTTGTGAGCTGCATAGGCTAAGAATATCTTGACTGCTTCTAGTCTGGCTATCGGCGCGAATGACTCCTCGAAATCAATCCCTTCTTCTTGTCTGTATCCTTTGGCCACAAGACGAGCTTTGTTGCGAGTTACTGTCATCTCTTCATCCCTTTTGTTCTTCTATAACCATTTGAGATCAATGACTCGAATGTCAATTGGTCTAGGAACCATATCCCAAGAGTCATGTAGACGGTATTGGAGAAGTTCCTCCTGCATTGCTTCTATCCATGCGGGTTCTGCCATTGCCTCACGGATGTTCTTTGGCTCTATATTGCTAATTGAGCAAAGGTAAATGCATAAGTCGCAATCGGTGGCAAGTTGGCGTCTCGTCTGAATTGGCCTTGAAGGTTCACCAATAACTTGTTCAATTGGGTGGTCTTTGTCCACTTCAGAGTAGAAGGATACCGTTGGTTAAACGTATGCGAGTTAGATGGTTCTCGTAAGCTTGAAGTTGATTCAGCTGATTCCGTAGCAAACGGGTTTTCAAATAAGTCTTCATCTAACGTTGCATCATTCTGGTTTTGTGAAGGTTCTCCTTGAAATGATATGTTTTGGTTTTGCTCATCAACTGTTGGTAGAATGGTTTCAAGAATGGAGTGATGTAGATGATGTTGATGGAGTTGGTGCATTGGTTTTGACCGTTGTAGATGCATCTTATGTTGGTGGTGGTGGATGATTTTGAGCGGGTGCAGCGGAATGATGGTTTGATGCATTTGTCGAAATTCCACCATAGTATTCATCGAACATTAACTCAAAGAAATTCTCCCATTCTTTTTCTTTAGGATTGTCAAACGAAGTTGATTGAGCTCTTTGAGGTACGAGTCCTGAACTGATGTGTCAGAAGTCTGCTTTGTTTAGTCCTAATCTGTTTTGATTGAAGCTTAGGGTTCTAGAGCGAGTCTCTGGCCATTGTGAAAGTTCATCAAAATTCACATTCATCGTCTCCATGATCCTCCTTGTTCTCCTATTATACACCCTGAATGCCCTCGAGTTATCTGAATATCCAATGAAGATTCCAATATCACCTTTAGCTTTCAGTTTTCCTAGATCTTCTCTGTCGTTTGTCGGATAGCACAAAGCGCCAAACACGTGAAAGTAAGAGATATCGGTTTTTGTTGTTCACTAGCTAATATGGGGTTTTATTGAATCTTGGATGGATTAGGGATCGGTTCTGAGTGAAACAAGCAGTGGCAACAACATCACCCATAGAAATAACGGTGCACTAGAATAGATTAGCATTGTGCGAGGCGCTTCCATAAGAGTTCGATTTCTTCTTTCAACTACCCCATTCTGCTGTGGAGTTCTAACAAGCTGATTTCCATGATGTGATTCCAACATCTTCAAAATAAGCTCTTAACTCCTCGATTAGTAAATTTTGTGCGTTGTCTTCTTACAACCCTACTGGAGCTTGAAGAAGTACTTGAATACGCTTTAGAAAGGTGATGATGATGCTGGTGCTTCTTTTGATCTCAGAAACATAACCCATGTATATCTTGAATAATCATCGACGATAACAAGAATATACTTTTCCCATTAATGCTTTCAACTCTCATTGGGCCACATAAGTCCATGTGCAACATATGCAACTTTGCTTCGGAACTAGGTACGGATTTGGGTTTATATGATGCTCTTTTGCTTTTCCTTGTTAAGCATGATGGACATAGGCGATCCTTGGTGTATTTGAACTTTGGAAGTCCGTTGACGATGTTGTCTTTGGCAAGTTTGTTGATGGTGTCGAAATTGAGATGGGATAATCGTCTGCCACAACGAGGACTTTGTTCGGATGCTCTGTCATAAGACATATTGGAGATGAAGAGGCCATTTGGTTTATATCGATAGCATACAAGTTTGTATCACGATTCCCAGTTAAGAGATCAATGCCATCCAAGTTTCTAACGAAGCAAGCATTTTTCCTAAAAGCAACCTCTAAATCGCATCCACAAAGTTTAACTGTCAACATAGTACCCAGGAGTGATCAAATAATTACCAAAAGGTAGATCTCCATAACCCATGATAGCTGCTACATGATCATTTCCAAAAGGCACGGTTCCCATGAATTTCCAGACGAAATTGATCGGCGAGCTTTAGATTCCGGTCATGTGCTTGGAGCAACCCGAGTCGACGATCCAAAGACATATTTCGATAACCGCCAATAAGAAGAAGATTTTGGAAACCGTTTTGATTTTGGTTCCGTTGGGTTAGAGGTAAAATCCGGATCACACTCAAAGAAGTTTTCTACTAAGGTATCGGGTTGGTCACTCATTGTGCCATTCTGGAGTGTGAAAATTCTACCCGTGGGTTTCCAAATGTCATCCCTAAAGTAAACACTATGCTTTCTATCAGTAGTGTAAAGCCTAAGTCTTGCAACTAGTCTTCCTACTCGTTTAGCATAAGTTCTTTTGGAACGTTCTTTTTAACAGGCTTATCATTCACATTCTTAGAAACACAATCATCTTGAACATTAATTAAAGATTTATTGCAAGTTAAACAAAGAGATTCAACACATTCATTAGACTTAGCAAGTTTCATAGGTTCATTACATTCAGATGAAATGTCTTTCTTATTTAAAGCGTAAATTCCTAGGGTGTTCTTCTACTTTCTTCTCTTTATTCAAGCTACTACTCTTAGAGGCATGCGAGACTCTATTGTTCCTTGTATTGCTCTTAGGCTTTAGTCTGCTGCTCCTAGAGGTGCTTTCTAGTCCTCAGTAGAAGGTAAGTCACACGCATTAGGATTCACATTTTTATCTAGAGAAGTGGTTTCGGCTATCCTAGTCTCTTTAGAGTGCTTTTCTAAACTTATGTCGTTTGTTCCATATGGTTTTAGATGTGGAGGCAAATTATTAGTGGTACTCATCTTAAAAAGGTCAGGTGCTAAAACTTTTGGTTTCTCGATAACCGCTTTTTCATTTTGTTTAGGCAAGGTAGGTGGAGTGACTGGTTTTGATAAATCATTTTTCTCATTGACTTTTGGAGGAGGCAGAGAAATAGACATTTTGGTTTGAAAACAGGTTTGGGAACATTTGCTTTCTCCTCAGTCAATGGTTTTGTAATCTCAGTATCCACTGCCTTTCCTTTTGACATTCCATGAGCCCTCAAAAGATCATTTTTTGCTTTCATGTCATTGTAGGCACGCTCATATGACAGTTTGTCATACTTGCATTCCTCAGTTTTTCGATCAAGTTGTTTAAAATATGAGACATTTTCTTTTCAAGTTTTTCAAGAGCTTTTTCATATTTTGAAACAATTTCGAGGTCTCAGTGGAGTCTTTCATGATCTTCACCGAATATGTTTGTAAAATAATGGACATCTCAGTTTCAATATATGTTTGTAAAATAATGGACATAATATCGATGAACATCTTCAAGAGAGAATCATTTAAATTTTCCAAAACTTTGATATGTTCAACACTTTCATTAGCTTGCTTTACCAGGGATTTATGGTCCTTGACAAAGTCATTTGTTTCTTTTAAAAAATGCTTGTTCAAAATGAATTACCCTTGAGTTGATGTTATTCACCAGGGGCAATTTGAGTTTCAAAAACTTTTATTTCATCATCAAAACTAGAAAACCATATATTAGTTGTAATATTGGTTTTAGATTTAACAGTCTCTTGAAGATCCCCAATTCTAGTTTTAACGTCATCTAAAATACTTCTAGCATCACTTGTGTTAAAAGGATTGTTTGAAGACATTTGTTCGATTTTCAAAAGAGATTTTGAGACAACTACAGGTTTTGGCGAGTTGAAACTGTTTTGAGTGGTGTTGACACTTTGTTTGAAACGGGTGTTATGGAAAACTTTGACTTTTCTTTTTGTGACACAAAAGTAATTTCATTAATTTTGTTCCATTTGTTATAATCAATTGGTTTTATTTCTGAATTCTTTTGTTTCATTTTTTATCTACTCTCATCAGATAGTTCTAACGTTTCAAGAGAATCATGAACAATTATGGGTTCATGCAAAGGTTTTCCATTGTTCAACACATTCCGTTCTTTCTGAGCTTTCTTGAGGAAACAAGGAGGTGTGTTACCAAGAGCCATTTTTGAGTTAGTATGAAAATACAAAATGGATTTGTTTGATTAAAAGCATATTGGTTGATTTGGCTGAATGACCCGTTGTAACAAGCAAATTTTCCAAAATTTTTATCTTTTCATTCTTATCAAGAATTTCATCAAGAAGAGAATCTTCTCGTTTTGAAAAATCGGCAATCAACTGTTTCTTCTCTTTTTCAAGATCAGAAAACAGTGCTTTTTGTTTAGAAAGTTGGTTTTGAAGATCAGAAATTTCCTTGTTTAAAGATTTTATTTTCAAGTTCAATATAACATCAAGTGTGTCATATTTGATTTTCAATTGTTGTTCTCTTAAAACGGAATCTCGATAACCAATTTCTAATTATGACTCTTTGTTTTTGTGAAATTCAAAGGCTTTTGCATTCTCCTTGTACCTCTCAAACTCAGCGGTCAATTTAGCATTCGGCCTTAACCTCAAGCGATTGACCGTTTTAACTTTCTCAATTTCAATGCCACAGTTATTGATTAATGTTTCAAAATAAGCACGTGTTTCCTCATCGGTCCTCAGTATTTTGTGCCACACGCCTCCACTAGGATCCACATCGGAGTTTGAGAGTTAGTATTGCTACAACTTCGGATTGTCCATGTATGTATCATAAGTAGGTCGGTGTCACGAAAATGCTGTTCGTCATGCGTAAACACATCAAATATGACATTGTTATAGCATGGATCAATGATTGGTACCTCGAGATCTGCATTGGCGTCATAAGCGAGGAGGTGCGTCGAGAGTCAGTGTCGTACTTAGTCTCCTGAAGATTTGCCATGAAGATGCAGTTTGCATTGATTTCTTCTAGGTCTTCCAAATCATCCATAATAGCCATAAAGTCATGTTCCTCATCACTTGCAACGACTCATGCGTTTTTCCTTTTGTACCAACATGATAGCTTTCAAGATACGCAAGATCCTTCTTTTTTCGGCTTAGTAGGACAATTCTTGCCATGTGACCCACTCCTGGCAGTTATAACACTTAACCGATTACCCCGATTCACATTTCCATAATTCCCAACTACTAGGTACAACATTCCCATTCGATTACCCAGCTGCTCTATTCCCAACATTACGCCATCCATCTGAGTTTCCAACATTCATGACCCATTACCCGATACGGAACCGCTGATTACCCATGCGAAATCCAGTAGCATATCCATGTTGATTCCCAATAACTCCAACCATTTGTCCTTGATGACCCATATTCAAACCGGTGCAATTTGCACATGCGAGTGTTTGATGAAATCCTTTGGTTGTTGTTAGTTGGTGTGGAATAGCGACTTGAATGCTTTACCCAAGAATGCAAATGCATGACAAAGCCTCTTCTTGTTGGTTTGAGGATCGTGATTCCTTGTTCCTGGTATTGTGGATACTGTTGTTGTTGAATGACTTGTTGTTCGGGTGGATAGAATTGTTGTTGAGGGATAACAACTTGTGGTTGTGGAATGTATTGCTGCAAGTTGTTGTTAGTGGAAGATGATTAAGCTTGTTGTTGTGATTCACTAGTTGAGTCTTTGTAATAAGTGCCAATGGATCATGATTCTTTGCCAATCTTTCTTTCCTGACTTCATTCACTTCATTTTGGTTTTGTTTCAGAAAATCGTTTAGTTGATCAAAGTTCACCTGATGTAAGTCCTTTGTTTGGTTGACAATAGTGACATATCATCCCCATTCTTCTGGAAGATTGTTGAGAAATTTGATATTTTGCCGCGATAGTTCGGGTGCCAACTTGTTTCTGATTAGCTCATTCATCAAAGTGCAAAACCTTCCATAGTAGGATTCAATGGATTCTCCGGGTAGATGTGAACTTCTCCCATGCAGGTTAGCAGCTTGTTCTCAGTGTCTTGTTGACCAATTTTTTGTTCCATAACAAAGCCGTCTAACCGTTCCCATGCTCGGCGGTTTCACATTTGTCTCTGAAAAAAAGATGTCTCTTGGCAACCCCATTTGGACAATGTGAATTGCCATGTCATGCCTTCGACTTGCCGATCTCTCGATGTATTCTAATTCATTTTGAGCACGAAAATATGGTGGGGCGGAGGTGTTGCATCATGATTTCGAGTCTTGGACTTGTCTAGGCTTGAAGGGTCCATTGTAATGGATTGAATCATTAGTTTTTCCATTAGGTTTTAGTCTTGATGTGGCGAGCATGTGACTTGTCCATTGAAGATATCCACCTTTTTCGGCCTTAGGAGGATGGTTTTTTGCACATTTGCATGAATGTCTTGTTGAGTTACCATTGATGAAGGTATTGATGATAAAGTTAATTTAGGATCGATTCAGCGATAAAGGAGTTGTGTTTGAAGAAGATTAATTTCGGTTGTTGTAGTGAAAATTTGGTCTAAAATCTTAAAACCTCAATAACTTCTTTCGAACATTTATTAGGACTCAAAGGTTGACCCATTCATTGGCATGCTATTCTTCGTTCTCATGTTAGTTTTGATGGGTAGAACAGCGGATTACGGTTCAAAAGTTATGGCCGATTGAAGTTTTGCTCAAAATCTTACTCGTAAACCTGTTCTTAAGCGTAGAATTTGGTGCTTATCGTAGAGCTTTGCTTAGAGTAGGAATTGGCGTAGACTTCTTAAGTAGACCCTTCAGCGTAATGTTTAGGCAAGCGTAAGCTTATCGTGACAAATGCTTATAAGTAAGAAACCTTACGCGTAAGTGTTAGCTTAGGCGTAGAGTGTTACTCGTAGCTTTTGGCTTATCGTAAGTTAGGTTTAAAACCAAAATCCTTACACTTTCGTCAAGAGTAAAAGATATCCACAAGTCGAAGTGTTCCACAAACTTATCCAAGTGGGGAAGCAGCGAGTACTTGGATGTTATGCGGCGTCACAAAATGCAAAAAGCGTGGGATTTACACTTCTTCAGCGTAGACCTTCGCGTAGAAACTAGGGTTTTGACTTTTCCTTACGTGTAGAAACTGAGGTTTTTGACTTTTCCTTGCAGCGTAGAAACTAGGGTTTTTGACTTTCTGTACTTGCACACTTACGTAAGTGCCCAGATATTTGTAAAACACGATTTTTCACCCAAAAACACGTTTCCAAATGATTTATTTTGCACAAACTTCTTCCAAAACACGAAGTATCAATAAAAACTCAACTTTAAGCTTAACAACGTAAAAATCAAAACTTTATAAAAGCTTGCGTTTATATAAAAACGAAACTTGGAGGAAAAGTTTCAACAAAAAACGAACACAAACACTCCTAAACCATTGTTAGAAAGCGTTGATTACCAATTGTAGGACCTTGTTTATCTCAACTTATCCACGAATACCAAGCTTACCAAACAAGTATACACGTAAAACACTTATACCACGTTAAGACTTATGCGTAAAGATGAAGAAAGAAAGCAAAGATCGTGACTTGAATATGTTATACTACACGTATGTGTTTAGAGAAATAAGATGAAAAAGAACATGTATAGCTTAATGAAAACCACACACTTACACACTCAAGCACACCCCTCAAATGACACATTTGAGGGGTATTTATACTGCTAGACTAAACCCTATGGGCTTTCCATGGGCCGTGAGATAGACTTGGATTGGATTGGGTTACATGAACTTATAAAAGGCTAGCTTAACTTAACTAACACCCATTTAGCTTTACCCAATCCACGAGCCTAATACTAGTACGATATCTAACACACATTACAAAGTTCCTAAACGTGAATGACCACCCACCATTAAATGTTATTAAGGCTAATGAAAGAAATGGACAACAAGATCAAACAAAAGAACCTTGAAGCTTGATCATTTGCGGCACCGCGATTGTATTAGGTTAAGGAAAAGGGAGGATATGCGAGAGAATTGGGAGGTGGGTAACCTACAAGAGGTATTTTTGATCGCCTCGATCAGACAAGCATATGATGAAAGAGTGGTGTTACTTCAAAGTGAACTTGATAATGAGAGCCAACGTCAAAAGAGAAAGGCGTATCTGATTTGATGAAAATTGGGTGCACAAAGGGGAGTTGGCGGTCAACTTCAACTCAATTGACACAAATGGAAGTAAGACACTTTTTATGTTGTTTTTTTTGGTAACAAATGTGAAATTAAATTAGCAAATAAGAGATTACAACTTCAAAACACTAGGAAGCTTCCCACCAATTGACAACAATAGATTATTTCTAAACATGTTTGCTGATAAACCATGATCCAAAGACTCCTCCATATAACAATAAAATCCATTCAGCCTTAAGTTGAACTTGTTTCTTGACATAAGAAAGTAACATTCCATCTTTTTTTTACCGCTTTTAAATCTGCTGCAGTCTTCTTAAAATTTATATTTTAGGTGGTCAGGTAAACATTAATCTTATAAATAGCATTGCTGATGAGGATGCTGGAAAGCGTGTTGCGGATGTGAGAAAGTTGTGAGCATTGAGAAGTCTAATGGACTTGCAACTTTGGAAAAGGAAATGGAAATAAATGTAAGTAATAAATCATCCCCCTGAGTTTTTGAATTCTACATACATGTATTATTACGTGTTTTATATATATAGGAAGCTGTTAAATTTATGCATCTAAGAAACCGACTAGATTAAAACGAAATGATTCTTCCCGTCAACTTTCAGGATCACAAGAACATGAGTATCCATTAATAGTACTACCACAAGTATGTATTTAAACATTTTCATATGTTCTTTAGTTTAATTAATTTATGATACATATATACATGCAACAAATTATCTTTTTAGGTAATTAAGTGTGAGACTGTGCACTTAAAGAAGTCAAGTTTTATTGGAGATGGGAGTCTACCCATTGGAAAACAAATGCTTCATAACAAACCACTCCCAAAGGATTGCTCACAGAGTGTCCTATTGATAAATCTTTAGTGGATTCAACATGCATACCGGATGTAGGAAGTAAGGGTTTCAAAACAGTTAAGGATACGAAGTGGTTTTATGCATGGACAAAGGATCAAGTGGTTTTCGATGAAAAGGTACATACATGCATGTGTTTTATAAACCTACATATATCATTCTTCATATTTAATTCAGTGTTTGATACACCTAGCTTTTTGTTTCCTAAGGTAACACCACCAAGTACCATAGCGATTGGTGAGAACAAAACTACACCTAAAGTACCAACAAGCGCTCACGTCTCTAGTGATGCCATGCAAAAGGAAAGAAGATTAACAGTCGGAAGTCGTTAAATTGAGAATTTTTTTATTACGTACGACTGTAGAAAACTAGAAGGGAGGTTGAATAGTTTACCAATTAAAACTTTGTTTTGAAACTTATTGAAAAGATCAATTGATATTGATCTTAGATATGTTAATGAAATATGCAAGCAATATGTAAAGAGTAATTAAGGAAAGAAATGATCAAACCATAACAAGTTTGTGGAAAACTAGAAGGGGGGTTGAATAGTTTTACCAATTAAAACTTCCTTTTAATCTATTTAGATAGACTTATGTCAATCTATTTGGATGTGTGTGTTGGATGTTGATAACAAGCATGTAAAGATAAGTAATGAAAAGATTAGAGTAAGAAGCACAAAACCACAATGCAGTATTTATAGTGGTTGGCTACAGGTCACTTCTTGCCTACTCCACTCCCCGAGTCACTACTAGAGTTAGTAATCACTACACCAATATCCTTATGGCGGAGAAGCCTTCACAACGTCGCCTACTCTTTTTCGGTACTAGGCTAACCAGGGTTCTTTCACTCAAGGTGAACCACACCTACACAATTAAGCTACCCTTTATAAGGTACTAGGCTAGAATTACAGTTCTTTCCACCTTAGGTGAACTACACCTTCACAAAAGTCGCTACCCTTTATTTGGTACTAGGCTAAGCACCTGGTTCCATTGCAATGGAGAACACTACGCTACAGACTAATCCCAAAGGAGATCTACTCCTTTACAACATCATCAAGGATATCAATATCCTTGGATCCAATACTAGTCTGTTAATACAAATATCGTCATTAAACGTTATTTATATTTTTTGATCTTTACCTAAGTTTTGTTAACGACAAAAGTAAATTTAATTTGTATAAAAGCTTAAAGCTTGTCAAGTTTAATAGATATTAAAACAAGCTTTTTCAAACAATATATTCATCATTCAAGCATTTACATTTATGATTAGTAACATCTTGATATGACTCTAATCATTATGTATGATAGTAGTTTTAGAATGTGTTAGGTTCTTAAAACCAAACACTACTTATACTGCATATTTCTAAAAATAGAAATACAACATATGACATCATGTGATGCATCATGGAAATCATTGGAAGATTTCATTAGATATTTTGTGTGGATTTGTACTCTTCATATCTTGCACAATCTTGAGATAGAGTTGACTTTAGCAAAGATTTGATATCTTGGTCATCGGGCCGGATACCAAATTGGTACAGGCGGAACCCTTTTAAGGGTTCAGCGGTCGTGGACGCTCACATCAATTTGGCTATAAATAGCAATGCTAAGCCAAGTAGTTTTTCATCCCTTTCTATCATACTCTCTTACATATCTTCTCTCTAACCTTTCTAACTTAGTTTCATATCATATTAGTGATCTCTTTTGTAGCAAAGAAGATCAAGTCACATTCAAGCTTCGCAAGAAGTTGGAAGTCTCGTTTGTTTAGTGTTGTATGATCTAGTGTTGATTCATACTTCATTGTTGTATTAAAACCATCTTGTGAGTGTGAGTGGTTAGTATTTTAGTCCTCAAAATACATTTGGAAAAGAACTTCGACATCTAGCTTAATTAGTCGAAAATAGTGTGCGAAGTGTAAAGGTTTTCTCGCCGGTGAAAGGAGCTTGTTGACTAGTGAAGTTAAACTCTCGAGTGTGAGACTCGAGGAGTGGAGTAGGGCAAGGAAAAAGAGTCCTTGTAGACCGAACCACTATAAACAACTTGTTGGTTTGTGATCATTTCTTTCCTATTTTACTCTTTACATATTGCTTGCATATTTCATTAACATATCTAAGATCAATATCAATTGATCTTTCAATAAGTTTCAAAACAAAGATTTTAATTGGTAAACTATTCAACCCCCCTTCTAGTTTTCTACAATTGGTACCAGAGCCTCGTTGCTCAAGAATTTCTAAAATAACTTGTATTTTATAAACTTGAAACGATCCATGGATTCTGAAAACTTTAAAGAAGGGCAATCTATGCAAAGACCACCACTCTTTGAAACCAATGGATTTATCTATTGGAAAACCGTTTTGAAACATATGTAAAATCAAAAGATATAGATCTTTGGTTTATTATTGTTAAGGGGGATTTTAGTTCTACAACAAAGGATATTTCCGTTGATGAACAAAAGAAATTAGTTGCTAAAAATAATGAAGCTAAAATGATGCTTTATAATGCTTTACCTAGAAAAGAATATGAAAGAATTTTTATGTGTGAAACCGCCAAGATATTTGGGAATATTTGATTGTTACACATCAAGGTAATTCACAAGTCAAGGATAACAAAATTGATCTTCTTGTTCAACAATATGAACAATTTGTTATCCTGAAGATGAAACCATTGATTGTGGCTTTGCTAGGTTTCATCACTTAAAGCACTTGATGAATCTTTTAGTAGTAAGAACTTTGTCAGGAAATTTCTTAGAGCACTCCATCCCAAATGGAGAGCTAAAGTGACCGCTATTGAAGAATCAAAAGATCTCTCAATAATGTCACTAGACGAGTTAATCGGTAACCTCAAAGTTCACGAAATGGTGATGGAGAAAGATTCAGAGATCATCAAAGGAAAAAGGGAGAAGATCAAATCCGTTGCTCTAAAAGCAAAAGCGGAATCAAGTGATGATGACGAATCTTGCTCGGTAGTGAAGATGAGAATATGCCATGGCGTTAGAGATTTTAAGAGTTCTTTAGAAGAAGAGGAAAGTTAAAGACAACCTCGAGAAGAAAAGAAGCCATTCGAAAAGATCGGGATGACAAAAAGGGTAAAGGTGAAAGAAAGTGTTTTAGATGTGGTGATGCAAGTCATCTCATAGGAGAATGTCCCAAGCCACCTAAAAGCAAAACTCAACGAGCTTTTGTAAGTGGTGCTTGGAGTGATAGTGAAGACGATGAAGAATCAAGCAAGGAAGAGATCGCTCTAATGGCACATGAGTCAAATGAGGTACTTTCTGACTCTTCTTATTCTTCTATTGATGATGACACTTTGCAAAAACAATATAATCAATTGTGTGAGCTAAGTCTAAAAATCATAACTAAAAATAAATTTTTAAAAAACAAAAAGGAATTTTTGGAAAATGAAGTTTATGAGTTAAAAGAAAAAGCAAAACGACTTGAAAAAGGAAAAGCAAATGACGATGATTGTAAATCATGTCAAGAGCTTAAACTTGAAATAGAAAAACTAAAGCTCACACAAGATGTTTTAATAGAAAACAATTCTAAATTTAAAAGGTTTAACAAAAACATCGCTCTTGCCGATGAAATAGTTAAAATACATAAAACACCAAGAGACATGAATGGGCTAGGTTTTAATGAAGTATTAATTCCAAAGAGTCAAAAACAAAACGGCCGAAAAGGACGAACATTCATCAAAATTGCTGCGGTAGCATCCGGCCGGACGACGGAACCAAAATAAGGGTTCCGTCCGTTGTGCAAAATGGTGCCGGTGGGTACTTCAGAAGCAGAAATGATGTTACGCGATACCCCATCTTGAATTTGTTAAAATAACAAAGAAACCAATGATAGTGTTAAACTAAAACCAAGCTGTTACATCGGAGTAGGACTTGTTAAAAATGAATTTAGATAAAAAACTACTCAACAACGATATAAAACTTCTTTTGCCAAACGCCCCTTTCCTAAGAGCAACCACAACGTACAACCCAACTACCAACACAACGGTTGGAATCAAAACTTTCTAAACCATATCAAACTCAAGATTACATGCCATGGAACTCTTACCCATCGTTTCCATACATGAATCAAATAAATGGTATGTTTAACCCAAACGGACCCATGAGATATTGGGGACCAAATGCTTGAGTTATTTGCTTCTTAGGTATGCTTGAAAGTTGGATTGGAACCGGATGAATGGATAAAAGATAGTGGATGCTCACGACACATGACGGGCAACAAAGTCTCTTCTCAACATACCAAGAGTATGACGGAGGTAATGTCACATTTGGTAGCAATCTCAAAAGCAAAATTATTGGCAAAGGTACGATTGCTCATAACTCCCTAACTATTGAAAATGTTGCTCATGTGGATAGGTTAGGATTCAATCTACTTAGTATTAGCCAATTATACGATAAAAAGTATAAAGTACTATTTGATGAAAATGGTAGTAAAATACTAAAAGATGGTATCACCATAGCTAAAGGAGTTAGGAAAAATAACATATACGTCATGAAGATAGATAAAACATATAATGACAAACTTTTCCTAACAACATTAGACGATAGCTCATCTCTTTGGCATAGACGCTTAGGTCACGCTAATATGAGACTTATACAAAACCTATCTTCAAAAGAGTTAGTTAGGAATTTACCAAAACTAAAATATGGTCAACACTTTTATGACGCTTGCAAAATTAGTAAACAAACACATAGTAGTCACAAATCTAAAAATATGGTGTCCACATCTAAGTGTCTAGAATTATTACATATGGAATTGTTTGGACCATCCGCTATAAGAAGCTACGGAGGCAACTTATACACTTTGGTCATAGTAGATGATTACTCAAGGTTTACTTGGACGTTGTTTTTGAAAACCAAAAATGAAGCTTTTGATAAATTTGAAATACTTAGCAAGAAAATTCAAAATCTTCTAGGTGTCAAAATTGTGTCGATCAGAACGGATCATGGTCGTGAATTTGACAATGAAACTCAATTTGGAAACTTTTGTGATACAAATGGTATAACACATAACTTTTCCGCTCCACGAACACCTCAATCAAATGGAGTAGTAGAACGTAAAAATAGAACAATTCAAGAAATGAGTAGAACAATGCTTAATGAACAAAACATTCCTCAAAAGTTTTGGTGTAACGCGTATGACACTTCTACTTATATTTTAAATAGAGTCTTAATACGTCCTTTCTTAAACAAAACACCATATGAACTTTATAAAGGTAAAAGGCCAACGTTAGGATATTTTAGAGTCTTTGGTTGTAAATGCTTTATTCTTAATACTAAGGATTATCTCACCAAGTTTGACCCAAAGTCTTATGAAGGTGTATTTCTTGGTTACTCTCAAACTAGTAAAGCTTACATTGTCCTAAATAAAGAAACAATGATAGTCGAGGAATCGTTGAACATAACATTTGATGAAAGTCCACCTCCCTCTAAGACATCACCTTTGGTAGATGATGACTTAGTTGAAAGTCAAATAATAGAAAGTCAAATTAATAATAACAAGGAAGATGAACCATCAAATAAGGAAATTGTCAACATCAAAGAGTCTAAAAGTCATCCTTTAGAAAAAGTCATAGGACAACTTAATCAAAGAACCTTAAGGTCACAAGCCCAAAATCAAAGTAATTATTTTTGTTTTGTATCCACCATTGAACCAAAACCCATAAATGAAGCAATAAAAGATGAATCATGGGTAATTGCCATGCAAGAAGAATTAAACCAATTCGTTAGAAATGATGTTTGGAAACTAGTTCCAAACCCCAAAGATCAAACTATAATTGGAACAAAATGGGTCTTTCGAAATAAAATGGATGAAAATGGTGTAGTATCTAGAAACAAAGCTAGGCTTGTTGCACAAGGTTATAATCAACAAGAAGGAATTGACTATGATGAAACTTATGCACCGGTAGCTAGACTTGAATCTATTAGAATATTACTTGCTTATGCATGTGCTTATGACTTTAAATTATTTCAAATGGATGTTAAAAGTGCTTTCCTTAATGGGTTTATTAACGAAGAAGTGTATGTTGCTCAACCTCCCGGTTTTACCGACTTTGAGAAACCACATCATGTCTTCAAACTCAAGAAAGCATTATAGGGCCTTAAACAAGCACCTAAAGCTTGGTACGACCGACTTAAGACTTTTCTTATTGATAACAAATACACTATGGGATTAGTAGATAATACTCTTTTTACCAAGAAAAAGGAATCACAAATTATCATTGTTCAAATATACGTTGATGACATTATATTCGGATCAACTTGTCAAGAACTATGTGATGATTTCTCTAAAATCATGCACGACGAGTTTGAAATGAGTATGATGGGTGAGTTAAACTTCTTTCTAGGACTTCAAATTAAACAACTAGAAGATGGCATTTTTTTAACCAATCTAAATATATAAAAGACATGCTTAAGAAATTTGGTCTTGAAGATTCCAAACCAACTAAACACCCATGTCCTCGGACACTAAACTCACCAAGGACGAAGAAGGTGAATCCGTAGATAACACTAAATATAGAGGAATGATTGGTAGCCTACTCTATCTTACGGCTAGTAGACCCGACATTATGTTTAGTGTTTGTCTATGTGCTCGCTTTCAAGAAAACCAAAAGGCATCACACTTAGAAGCCTTAAAAGGATTTTTAGATACATTAAGGGAACAACGTGTTTAGGATTATGGTATCCCAAAGGCACGGGTATAGAAACCATAGTGTATGCCGACTCGGATCATGCCGGTGATTATGTCGATAGAAAAGGTACAAGTGGTATTTGCACTTTTGTTGGACATTGTCTCACCTCATGGTTTGCAAAGAAACAAGCGGCCTTAGCCATCTCAACCACTGAAGCCGAATGCGTCTCGTAGGAAAAGCATGTCAACAAGCTCTTTGGATGAAGCAAGCTCTAGTAGATTACAAAATTCATCTCAACGACATTGTGATACTTTGCGACAACAAAGGAGCCATCGATCTCAGCAAGAATCCCGTTCAACATGCTCGTACAAAACATATTGAAATCCGCCATCACTTTCTTCGCGACAATGTTCAAAAAGGAAACATTTCAATCGAGAAAGTATCCTCCGAAGACAACATTTCCGACATCTTAACTAAGCCTCATAAACGATAACCTTTTAATCTTCTTAGACTTGGTTTAGGGTTAATGGAACCAAACATGTAGGATAAACATAGCCCAAAACATTAGAATAATCAAAACTAAACAATTTTGTCTTGTACACACTTCTGTAGCCACGGCACCAAAGCGACAACAAAGGCGGAACCAAATTTTGGTGCCGTGGTCCGTGGTATCTCTGAAGAAAAACTGCTATATACTAATTATCCTCTTCCTCAAAACCCACTTTACCAAAACGTGTAAAACTTAAACCAAGCTCATTATTGTCATCTTCCCACTCACTAATCACTGAAGATAACATCATTGTAAGTATCCTAACTACATTTCATCTCTTAATTCGGAGTCTAGGATTCTTATTTATGCACAAAACTATCACAAATCATTACATGGGGTTTTATGTATGCTTTTATACCAAATATGAATTCAATTGGCAAATTGCATAACTAGTCATTGAAATTAGGTACTACATTATCATATTGCATAAACAAATCATGCTTCCCACTAATTGATAGATAATGAATATAAGGCCCTATTCAAACAACCAAACACCCCATGTCAAAAGTTTTGAAAAGCTTCTCACTTGTAGGAAAACAATTTTTTCATTGCTAATACAAATAGAAACGTTAAATTTTCATCACTTGCATGCTCTTGAATACTAAAGGTATTGCATAACTAATATGCATTCCCTGGGATATTCAAATGAAGCCACATTGAATTAGGAGCATTTGGGTTATCTCATGGTATTTGCCAAACACCCCACTAAAACCATTTTTGTGCATAAAATGAGTCGAGATAACCGAAACTCCAAATTGTTTTCATATAGGCACACACTAGAACCAAAAACGTTAAAACTTATTCTAATTTTTAACATATTAACTGTTGTCCTTAGGAATAACCATGGTAGCCGCAAGATTCTACGATCACAAAGACACCCTTAACTACATTCCCAAACACCACAAAACCAAAGGACTTACCAAGGAACAAGTAGAAATATTTAGGGTCTAGAATCAAGGTATTTCCATGAGGGTAGAACCATTCACTCATCCTTCCTTGAAAATACCAACCTTCGTGAAGAACTAGCTGCCATTCAATTCGACTGTCTTCTTGACATCGATGAACCAATTTGTCCTAGGTTTCTGTTAGAATTCTACGCTAGTGTGACCGGCTTTAGTGATGAAGACGATGATGAATTTTGTCTTAGGTTTAGAATCAATCAAAACGACTACACCATCACCTTAGGCAACTTTGCTCAAGTGTTAGGAATTCCCAACCGAGGAACTTGTGTCTACATGGATAAGTGGTCACTCACGGCTCTTGATGCAATCAATGACCGCTCTCTTCCCTACCAAACCCGTTTGGCCGATAAGGATGTCATCCGTGAACACCTTTTAACCCAAAAAGTGATACAACCCGGGTTACCCGAAAGGGAAAAGAAGTAAACCGAGATCCATATGGAATGGAGCTAAATGAACTTAAGCCCGAATTTAAGAAATGGGAGGAGCTACTTAGAGCCAACGTCATTAGCACCATAGGAAATAGGGATCACATAAATGCTTGCCTTTGTCACATGCTCTACAACTTGTCCACTCGACAACCATTCAACTTAGCCTACTACATAGCTAGGAGAATGATTGATATTCCAACTCAAGGATCGGTTGCTCTTCCATACGGGATGCTTCTCACCCGTCTCTATAGAAACTTTGCACCAATTCCACCAACCCCAAAAGGAATGCACCTTCACTATGAACTCATCCCTCACATCTTTGTACCTTTGAGTGATGCACGAGTTGCTAAGACAAAAGGAAAGAGAGCAAAACCTCCAACTCCATCATCATCATCATCAAATAGCTCCGAGGATGGTCTTCCAAGCTCTCGTCTTCCGCCTCATGAGTATTATGCGTCTCTTCCGGAAATAGAGAATGAATCAGCGGAGTTCAAGCAAACTAAGGGAATGTTCAAGTGCCTTGGTAGGATGATGAACAAGATTTACAAGAAGTTGGACAAATAAGGGTAATTTTAAGGAGTGTTTGGAACAATGCATTATCGTTAATGTTTGATACAATTTAGTTGCTTTTATTATGTAGGATGATAATATAACTTGAAACAATGGTGAATGCTAACAATCTTATGCAGGGGATAGCGCAAGTATGCTATCAAATTTTACCCATTTTCACTATAATGTGAAAATCAAAAAGCCTTGCTCAAAATACATGCTCCACTATGTTTATATATGTGTTATCTTTTTCCTAACTAGAAATGTTTAGTATCACATGTTTTAAGAAGAAAATTTCAGGTTTAGAAATGTCCCGACACCTAAAAAACGTACTCTATCCATATTTACGCACTCCACGGATCGGGCGGCACAATAATTTTGGTACCGTCCGTTATGTAAAATGGTACCGTCATACTGTGACAGGCGACCGTGACGACACCCTTTTTAGGGTTCCGGCCGTGTATGATTTTGGTGACGTGGATCCTTCAGGTAACTTTTTTGAATTTCAACTATTTCGTGATTCCAAACTACCATCCAATGCTTATAAGTCAATTCTAAATTGCTTATACTCTTATTAGAACTAGTATAATTCACTTAGGTATATAAGAAATCCATTTCCCACCAAAATTCAAAATTTGAAAAATCCACCAAGGCCCTTTTATAAAGGAAGGAACCAAAATTTTGGTACCTTCAAATCCGTGGGTGATCTGAATATTAGGAAATTTCACTCACTAGAACACATTTATTGCAAATCTTTTCTTCTTCACTCCATCTCTCTTGAATGGCTTGACTTGGGTGATATGACTAGCATTCAACCCACTTCCAAATCATTAGGAACCTCATCTCTTCAATGGTTTAACATCAAATCAAACACATTTCTCCATGATTTTTCACCTCTATAAATTGAGAGGTTTTACCATGATCATCCTCACACATTCTTCATTCTTACTATCATCTAGCAAAGAAAAACCAAAGTCAAAAATGACAAAATCATCTCCAAAACCTTGCAAAAAGACATCTAGAATTAGTGTGAGGCCTTGTTGCTTCGTTAACCTTAGCTCCTCATCCGAGTCTTCTCCACTCACAATCTCATCTCCCATCCGAGATGATACAAACCATACCTTAGCCACACCTACTGAATCACACATTGTGATCACCACTCCACCACCAACAAAAACACCAACTTCACCTCCACCGGCACCCATCCAAACATCCAAAACACCTTCACCACCTTCACCAAGTTCTCCAACTCTCATTCCCATGGAGTTGTTTTCCACTCCACCAACCTCCCCAATCCTTTCTGGAGGACTTGGATGAATTGCCTCCTAGGCCAAATCATCCACCACCATTGCCATCCTTTGGCTCAATTGAGCGGATGGCTCATGAGTCACCTCGGTCATCCCTTGACCCAAACGCCCCATTAAGGCCTAAACCTCTTCTCTTCCACCCCATTCACAAAGACATTCATGGTCCTTTGTATGGGGATCATTCACTCCCCATATCAATGTCCCCTCATCTTGAGGACATTGAGGAGTGTATGTAGGATGCCAATCCCACTAGAGAGGAGATTCAAACGGAACTCCACAACCTCCACCAATTCAAAGGCATGGTGGACTCTCACTTGAGTGAGACAATGCAAATGCAAAGTGCTTTGCTTGCTTCCATCATGACCACCCCAAACATTTCCACCAACACACATACATCTACCATTCCACCACCACAACCTCCCCAAACATACTACCCCCTAGGCATGGTTGCTCAACTTGTGAGCAAGCGACCAAACCGTTGATAGGAACCGGGTTATGGTCCTTGACTTTCAAGAAGAAATGAGGTTCATCCTCAATCATATCCTTGAGCACCTCAACGCTCTTTCTCATCCACCATCAAATTAGGATGGTCATAGTTTAGCATTTCTAGTTTTCTCTTCTTAGGATATTTTTTTCTTTTTCTTCTTGTACTAAAACACATCATTGTGTTCTCTTTTCATGATCTTTATTCATGAAAATTTTAACTAATGAATGGTGTTTTATTATAGTGTTGGTGCTTTTACATAGTGTTTGGAAATGCTTGTGAATGATCATTATTACTAACATTTTTTTGTAGCTTTTATTTTCACAATCCATGTATCTTCCCATTAAGCACCCAATTTAGGGGAGCTTTGATCAAGGGGGAGATAATGGCTCGGGCTCATTACATTCGTGATAGCCTCTTCTTTTTATTGTGACAAAAAGGGGGAGAAAATATAGAACTTGATTATATTTTGACTTTTCTTAAAAAGTCAACTGCATACTTTGACTTTCTGAAAAAGTCAACATCATGCATCAACTAGTGAATACTTTGACTTTCATAAAAAGTCAAACATCATACACTTGCATTATCATTCTCTTTTCAAGTTCTAAAACTAATATTTTTATAACTCTTGCACAAACTTTGTATCTTTTATAAAAATAAAATTTATATTTTGTCCTCAACAAAAGGGGGAGATTGTTAATACAAATATCGTCATTAAGCGTTATTTATATTTTTGATCTTTACCTAAGTTTTGTTAACGACAAAAGTAAATTTAATTTGTATAAAGCTTAAAGCTTGTCAAGTTTAATAGATATTAAAACAAGCTTTTCAAACAATATATTCATCATTCAAGCATTTACATTTATGATTAGTAACATCTTGATATGACTCTAATCATTATGTATGATAGTAGTTTTAGAATGTGTTAGGTTCTTAAAACCAAACACTACTTATGTACTTGCATATTTCTAAAAATAGAAATACAACATATGACATCATGTTATGCATCATGGAAATCATTGGAAGATTTCATTAGATATTTTGTGTGGATTTGTACTCTTCATATCTTGCACAATCTCACTTAGATAGAGTTGACTTTAGCAAAGATTTGATATCTTGGTGTCAGGGCACCGGGCGGTACCAAATTGGTACAGAGGAACTCTTAAGGGTTCCAGCGGTCCGTGGACGCTCACATCCATTTGGCTATAAATAGCAATGCCAAGCTAAGTAGTTTTTCATCCCATTCTATCATACTCTCTTACATATCTTCTCTCTAACCTCTCTAACTCAGTTTCATATCATATTAGTGATCTCTTTTGTAGCAAAGAAGATCAAGTCACATTCAAGCTTCAAACGAGAGGTTGGAAGTCTTGTTTGTTTAGTGTTGTATGATCTAGTGTTGATTCATACTTCATTGTTATATTAAACCATCTTGTGAGTGTGAGTGGTTAGTATTTTAGTCCTCAAAATACATTGTGTGTGGGAGTAGTTGTACCCTTGGAAAGAACTTGACATCTAGCTTAGTGTCGGAAATAGTGTAAGCGAAGTGTAAAGGTTTTCTCAGGCCGTGAAAGGAGCTTGTTAACTAGTGAAGTTAAACTCTCGAGTGTGAGACTCGAGGAGTGGAGTAGGGCAAGGAAAAAGAGTCCTTGTAGACCGAACCACTATAAACAACTTGTTGTGGTTTGATCATTTCTTTCCTTATTTACTCTTTACATATTGCTTGCATATTTCATTAACATATCTAAGATCAATATCAATTGATCTTTTCAATAAGTTTCAAAACAAGATTTTAATTGGTAAACTATTCAACCCCCCTTCTAGTTTTCTACATAGTCTATCTTGTACATCGAAACACACCATATCGAATGTACATCTAAGGCACCTTTCATTAATGCCTTTGACTAGATCTACAAGATACCTTTCACTAATGTCTTATGTCTTCACTTCTAAGCACCTTTCACTAATGCTTCTTTGTCTTGACTTCTAAGAACCTTTCACTAATGCTTCTTAGTCTTGACTTCCAAGCACCTACCACAAGTGCTTTATCCTATAGACGATAGATACCCTTCACTAATATCCTCGTCTTGACTCTTAAGACAGCTTTCACTAATGTCTTCAACACTACACTTCTTTGAAGAAAGAAAGGAATCATCAACAAGAAGACTTCAGTAGCCTTGATGATGAGGAATCATAGCAACTAATGGACTTGAGCTTGCTCGACTTCAAAAGTGGTAATCTTGCCTTTAAGAGGAACCTAAAAGATAACACAAAAACAAAACTACAAACATAGATCTCTTGGATCTAAGGTTAGTGAGATTTAACTCAGGGGAGAAAGTATAGTAGAAAGGGGTGAGAAACAATGAAGAAATTGCTCACTATTTATAGAGGAAAAACCTCTATTGTTCCCCGGATCCCACGGATCCCTACCACAAGGGATCCGGCTAGCACAAAGCTAGGGATCCGTGGTCCGCTCCTCTTTGCCCATGGGTATTTTTGGTTATGGGTCATGGGTCATGGGTTATGGGTTGATCCATGGTTTTTTTTCTAGATACAATGTATCTTAAGGATACAATGAACTTGGTTAAGTGGTATATATAAAACTATGGGTTATGGGTCAAAACCATTTGCTAGTATTTACTCATTTAGTATATACTTGTATTTACCCATTTTAGCATACACTTAGTTTTTACCCATTTTAGTATACTTAGTTTAAGTATATGTTTAACCCAATATGTAAACACTAGTTGTTGTACATATGTATCTAAATCATAAAATCACTTATACTTGTTTTAGTGTTTTATGTGAAAGCGTAAGTGTGTTAGAAAACTATTAACTCAAACTATTTACATTTCTATTGTTTCGTTAAAATTATTTTACGTTTGTTATCGCAAAACATTAGAAGATCGTAAAATATAAATAAACATTTTTACGGCTTATTTGTATTAACAATCTCCCCTTTTTGTTGATGACAAAAAATAAAATTATTTTAAGGAAAAATCTAAAATTCGTAAAAATTTTATTTTAGTTTTTACTTTTTCTCCCCACTTTTGTCGAAACAAAAGTGTTTGAAGGAAGGCAACACCTTGTTTTTAAGAAAAACATGTGAAAGAAAAAGTAAAAAAGGAATAGAGAGCAAATAACGGGAAATGATCTCGTCTTTTACTCCCCCTTGACGAGTCCATCCCTATGCAAGGGCGTCAATGATACTAATCTAGTTTGTTTGCAAATAAGTTTGCAAAAGATATCGTCTACGAGACGAATGTGCTCCCCCTTGATTATTGCAAATGAATGTCACGAAATGTAAACCTAGTATTTCAAGTAATTTGCAATGTATTGCTTTGACATAAAGCTCCCCCTAGCTTTAGGATGTCAAAGTCTTCATATGTAAATTGAATAACTACAAAACAAAGGTTAGAAATAAAGTATAATTCACAATTTCCTGCAAATGTGATTCAAGTTAGTAGAAAGAAATATTACTGTCTCACGGATCCCATGGTTCCCTCCTAGTAGGGATCCGTCTAGGCAAGTCTGAGGGATCCGTCTGGCTGATGAATAAAGTCAGCAAAGATTGGTATAACAAGAAATGTTAATACCGAAAAGAGATATGGATTATATAGTATACTTCATATACTCAGAAATATAGCAAGTAGCATGTAATTCCATTTAACAAACAAGATTTATGATATACATGACTAGAAAGACAATAAAATAGATAATACATGACTAGGAATTTCTAGATCACCTAACGCTTGAAGCTAAGACATCACTATAATCTTCTGGCTCAAGTTTTGTTTAGGTTTAATCTCGTCGAAATGTTCGAGGAGATGATAGAACATGAAACGTTGGTCTTCTCGTACTTCATGTATCAAACTTTCAACATGTTGACAATGATAGCAATCTTTGTCATGGCTAGGTAGTGGTGGTGGATGAAATGAAATGGCTTGATTCGGAGGATCAAGTGAAGCGGCTTGTGGAGCTTTAAACGATGGAGGGATTGGTGGAGGTGCATTTAAGAATGACTCAACCAAGAATGATGGTGGTGGTAGAGAAGTGTCAACTTCCATATGGTCGGGTGGTTGACTTTGATGATTTGTTATAATCCAAATAGGATTATATGATGAAAACGCCGAGAAGGAAGCCGAAGCAAGTGTTGACTCAACACCTTGATTTTGAACCATTAATCCTCCTAATGAGGAGAATGTTGTCGTGGAAGCGATGAGACGGCCTAGGAGGCAAGTCTTCTAGATTATAGAGGTGTGGTGATGATAGTGGGGATGTAAATGAAATAGCTCTAGGAACTAATGGTGATGGTTTGGTGGAGATGATATTGTTTGGCCTAGGAGGTATGGTGGTGTTTGGCAAAGGTAGTTTTGTGGGTACTATCTTTTTAGGAATTGGTTTGATTGGATGATGAAGGATTCTATCATTTGTTGGGTGGTTCTTTGGTGGATAAGTTACTACTTGGGGTTTTCCTCATGATGAGATGATTGCAAGAATTTGCAAGAGCTGAAAGTTAGGATGAGAGTGATGACTATGGAGGTCCTAATAAGGTGGTTTATAAACTAAGAGATTTGGCAAGTGCATTTAAGCCTTAAGCCACTAGAATTCATTGAAATGTGATGATTGACATGCACAAGAGTCAACTTCAGAGGATACACTGATCTAGGAACTCATTTAAGATGAGATGGAGTGTTTGAGTTAGGAAGATAAGTTGAAATGATTGTTTTTGCAAGAATTGACATAAACTGTCATCCGATCCCACGGTTCCTCATCGAGGGATCCGCCTAGGCTAATCCTAGGGATCCGACTCTCAGCAGTTATGAAAGAGTGGAAATGATTTTTCTAAGATCTAAGGCCTATATCATCTTGAGTGTTTCAGTCCTCCTAAGTGTTTTAAATGAAGAGATGCTTGAGTACTTGAAGGTAATGAGTGATGTAGCTAATGATTGTCATTTATGGAAGGATTTGGAACTTTCAAGAGTACCAATGGATGAACAAGGATGACACTAAAGATTTAGAGTGTTAATTTAAGCTAGATGATCCTAGAGATCATGTTGTGTCTTAGGATAGTGTTTTGGAAAATATCCTTGAAGCTTTGAAATGAGAAAACTAGATTTTGATCAACTTTGATCAATTTGGAGGTGAGAATGATTTATGATCAATTTTGCCATAATTGAAAGATTTCTAAGACTAGATGTGAGGGATCAAGTAGAAAATGAGGAGTGAGTTTAAGAGCGGAAGAGTAATGGATTAAAACGAAACGGTAGATCTACAAGCGCTTTTAGAGTGTAACCTCGGTGAGTTATGTATGAATGGGAAAGTTTAACCTATCTTGATAAGGACTTAATTTGCCTTAAGACACTATGTTTAGCTTAGTGTGAGGTGTTCTAAGAATGTTTTTGAAATACAATGCTTGTAATTGCATTTTCTGTTCGACGTATCCCACGGTTCCCTAAGAGTAGGGATCCGTCTAGTGTAACTTTTGGGATCCGCCCATATGCTCAGCAGGACCTTTACTAAAGGTATGCAATGATCTTGACAAGGCATTATATCTCAAGGATAGTCTAAAGAGAGTTCTAAATACTCAGATATCAAATGTTTTATTTCATGAAGGAAGTTGGATTACATTGATAAAGCACAAGTACAAGAGATTTGATCCTATTTTGGAATACTATTGGTTTCCTTGAGTGTTCTCGCTAGGAGGATCATTAAGTGATTGATGAGTGTTGGTGGAGTCAAGAATGAAGAAAGTCTTCATGAGGTATATGTTTAGCGGTTCCATCATCTTGTTCACAAGCACGCATAAACGGACTTTGAAATAGAGGATGGAAGTGCATAACATTATGATAGAGGCGTGTCAAGAACATTCCATAAGGGATGAGTTTATTCTTGGAGCCTTGAAGATTTGAAATTATGCTAAGAAGTAGGCGAGATTGTATGGTTGTTTTGTTAGCAAACAGTACAACATGTGAGCACAACAAGCGGGAAGTATTTCTCGATTTCCCCTAAGACTCCAAACATTTTCACGTACGATGTGTGCAAGAGGCACTTCTCGGATATCCCTTGTAAAGATAATGTTTGGATCGGAGTAATATGGTCGAGGTTTGCATATTATGCGATTTAAATCTTCCGGAGAGGGTATGTGTGAACAATATGGACTATTTTCTTCACGAAAGTTGAAGAGAGAATTAAGAGTCCAATCTTCGGTGAAGGCACATTGTCCATGATTCGGAATCCGGAGGATGTGAGCAAAATGCCCAAGGGTTAGAGTGAACTTTTGGTTTTTGATATAAAACCAAAGAGATAGAGAGCGATCCTCGTTACGAACGAGTTCGACTTGACGGAAAAATTCCATTATGAACCTTGGACATATCTTCTCATTGATTTCAAGAAGGCATTCTAGTCCTATGGCTCGGAAGGAGGTATTGATACCTTCTTCGAATTGTAGAGAGGTGTCTACAATACGTCCTTCATGGAAGTGACGGTTTTCGAGATTATTGAACCCACGGACATGATTTCCAGGCGTGTTGGGTTCGAGAGAGATGTTCGGAGTGTAGACACTAGTGAGTGAAAAATCAAACTCATATTCATGCGTCATAGTTGAACCTATAGAAATGACAAGTTAATAAAAGGAGGTGTCTGTGGTCAACTTATGATAATCTAATATTTTACTAGATTTTTATTAACAATGGTTTCTAACAAGAAATACACTTAACTTACTTATGGTTTTGACATACATGTAGAGTATTACTTTTAGAAGAAAAGAGGTTTTTGATTTGCATGAAAAGCTGTTTTCCAGTAGGATGGATCCCAAGATTCCTTTTCAAAAGGGATCCGCTAGTATAATTTCGGATCCGTGGATCAGATAGTAAAAAGAAACAGATTTTATAAAAACATAGATTTTATAGTTCTTATACCACGAAAATATGTTTTATCCTACATTTTCCTTTAGCATGCATACATGACTTCTAATGTATCACGAAAGAAATAAAACATATAAATCAAAAGAAATGATAAACACACTATAACAAAAACAACCTAGGTAATCTAGATCATTAATAATATTGCATTTCAATGCTAAGGATGATACAAATGATTGGGTATATGACCCCAATATAGATTAACAACACAAAGTAAATGTCTCCGTATGTGAACTTCATCATAGGGAACACAAGTGCGATGAGTGTTATGGCGATGAGCACGAGTGCGATATAAACCATGTTGATGACGGATCTTCTTGGTTTCGGTTGAGGTGGAATAAGGAGGAAGATGAAGTTTTTGAAATTGGAAGATTTGAAAAAGTGAAGGTTTGGTAGAGTGGCCCAGGCGTGGGTTTATTTATAGGAAGGAGGAATTTTTGAAATTGTGTTTGTTTTAATGTAGTATTAAAAGAAATAAAACATAAGTTTTATATACTACGAATATAGACGAGAAATATAACACGTATGTAAGAAAAAGGCTTCCTAATGAAGTTTCATGTAAAACGTGTAAAAGCACAGAAGATAATCATATAAATACCTAAATAGGTATACTTAATTATCTATCAAAGAAAGAAAAAAAAAAGAAAAATCATACCTCTAGCGCACTTAGGAATGTCTTTACAAATGACAGAGCAAATGTCACTTAGATGATTCCCGCTCCTTTGCGTTTAAGATACCTTCTTAAGGAAGGTATTCTTGTTACCAAGCGACTCATAAAGCTTGGTGGGTATGAGCTTTGACTAATCAATATGACAAAGAAGATTAGTGCAATTAAATGAAAAGAAAAATAAAAAAAAAGTTGTTATCAACATCTAATCATATAGTTTTGAAAGACATGGTGTTTGCTTTTATGAAAAGCCTTCTTTGTAGTTTTCAATTAACCATGGATCGTATCAAGTTTTTAAAGTACAATATACTTCAAGAAACTTGTTAACGAAGCTCTGATGCCAATTGTGGAAAACTAGAAGGGGGGGTTGAATAGTTTTACCAATTAAAACTTCCTTTTAATCTATTTAGATAGACTTATGTCAATCTATTTGCATGTGTGTGTTGGATGTTGATAAACAAGCATGTAAAGGTAAGTAATGAAAAGATATGAGTAAGAAGCATAAAACCACAACGCAAGTATTTATAGTGGTTCTGCTACAAGGTCACCTTCCTTGCCCTACTCCACTCCCCGAGTAACCTACTCGAGAGTTTGTAATCATTACACCAATCTCCTTATGGCAGAGAAGCCTTCACAACGTCGCCTACTCTTTTTCCGGTACTAGGCTAACCATCGGGTTCTTTCACTCCAAGGTGAACCACACCTACACAACGTCGCCTACCCTTTATAAGGTACTAGGCTAAGTACCTAGTTCTTTCACACCTTAGGTGAACTACACCTTCACAACGTCACCTACCCTTTATTAGGTACTAGGCTAAGCACCTAGTTCCATTGCAATGGAGGAACTACTACCACACTACACCAACGACTAATCCCAAAGGAGATCTACTCCTTTACAACATCATCAAGGATATCAATATCCTTGGATCCAATACTAGTCTATCTTGTACATCGAAACACACCATATCGAATGTACATCTAAGGTACCTTTCATTAATGCCTTTGACTAGATCTACAAGACACCTTTCACTAATGTCTTATGTCTTCACTTCTAAGCACCTTTTACTAATGCTTCTTTGTCTTGACTTCTAAGCACCTTTCACTAATGCTTCTTAGTCTTGACTTCCAAGCACCTACCACAAGTGCTTTATCCTATAGACGATAGATACCCTTCACTAATATCTTCGTCTTGACTCTTAAGACATCTTTCACTAATGTCTTCAACACTACACTTCTTTGAAGAAAGAAATGAATCATCAACAAGAAGACTTCAGTAGCCTTGATGATGAGGAAGCATAGCAACTCATGGACTTGAGCTTGCTCGACTTCAAAAGTGGTGATCTTGCCTTTAAGAGGAACCTAAAAGATCACACAAAAACAAAACTAAAAACATAGATCTCTTGGATCTAAGGTTAGTGGAGAAAGTATAGTAGAAAGGGGTGAGAAATAATGAAGAAATGGCTCACTATTTATAGAGGAAAAACCTCTATTGTTCCCCGGATCCCTACCACAAGGGATCCGACTAGCACAAAGCTAAGGATCCGTGGTCCGCTCCTCTTTGCCCATGGGTATTTTTGGTTATGGGTCATGGGTTATTGGTTGATCCATGGTTTTCTTTCTAGATACAATGTATCTTAAGGATACAATGAACTTGGTTAAGTGGTATATATAAAACCATGGGTTATGGGTCAAAACCATTTGCTAGTATTTACTCATTTAGTATATACTTGTATTTACCCATTTTAGCATACACTTAGTTTTTACCCATTTTAGTATACTTAGTTTAAGTATATGTTTAACCCAATATGTAAACACTAGTTGTTGTACATATGTATCTAAATCATAAAATCACTTATACTTGTTTTAGTGTTTTATGTGAAAGCGTAAGTGTGTTAGAAAACTATTAACTCAAACTATTTACGTACTCTATTTGTTTCCTTAAAATGATTTTACTTTTGTTATCGTCAAAATATTAGAAGATCGTAAAATATAAATAAACGTTTTTACGGATTATTTGTATTAACAAAGTTGTTTATAGTGGTTCGGTCTACAAGGACTCTTTTTCCTTGCCCTACTCCACTCCCCGAGTCTCACACTCGAGAGTTTAACTTCACTAGTCAACAAGCTCCTTTCACCGGCGGAGAAAACCTTTACACTTCGCTTACACTATTTCCGACACTAAGCTAGATGTCGAGTTCTTTCCAAGAGTACAACTACTCCCACACACAATGTATTTTGAGGACTAAAATACTAACCACTCACACTCACAAGATTATGATGGTTTAATATAACAATGAAGTATGAATCAACACTAGATCATACAACACTAAACAAACAAGACTTCCAACTTCTCGTTTGAAGCTTGAATGTGACTTGATCTTCTTTGCTACAAAAGAGATCACTAATATGATATGAAACTGAGTTAGAAAGGTTAGAGAGAAGATATGTAAGAGAGTATGATAGAAAGGGATGAAAAACTACTTGGTTTGGCTTTGCTATTTATAGCCAAAATGGACAGGAGTCCACGACTACGGAACCCTCAAAAGGGTTCCGCCCGTGTACCATTTTGGTACCGTGGAGGTCTGACAACAAGATATCAAAAATCTTTGCTAAAGTAAACTATATCTAAGTGAGATTGTGCAAGATATGAAGAGTACAAATTCATACAAAATATCTAATGAAATCTTCCAATGATTTCCATGATGCAACACATGATGTCATATGTTATATTTCTATATTTAGAAATATGCAAGTACTTAAGTAGTGTTTGGTTTTAAGAACCTAACACATTCTAAAAACTACTATCATACATAATGATTAGAGTCATATCAAGATGTCACTAATCATAAATGTAAATGCTTGAATGATGAATATATTATTTGACAAAGCTTGTTTTAATATCTATTTAACTTGACAAGCTTTAAGCTTTTATACAAAATAAATTTACTTTTGTCGTTAACAAAACTTAGGTAAAGATCAAAAATATAAATAACGTTTAATGACGATATTTGTATTAACAATCTCCCCCTTTTTGTTGAGGACAAAACATAAATTTTATTTTTATAAAAGATACAAAGTTTGAGCAAGAGTTATAAAAATATTAGTTTTAGAACTTGAAAAGGAAATGATAATGTAAGTGTATGATATTTGACTTTTTCAGAAAGTCAAAGTATTGACTAGTTGATGCATGATGTTGACTTTTTTAGAAAGTCAAAGTATGCAGTTGACTTTTTCAGAAAAGTCAAGTATTACCAATGATGTATCCTGTTTGACTTTTTCAGAAAGTTAATGTATGAAGTTTGACTTTTTTAGAAAAGTCAAATATAAACAAGTTCTATATTTTCTCCCCTTTTGTCTCAACAAAAGTAGAATCGAGCGGAATGTAATGAGCCAGAACCATTATCTCCCCCTTGATCAAAGCTCCCCCTAAATTGGGTGCTTAATGGGAAGATACATGGATTGTGAAAATAAAGCTACAAAAAAAATGTTAGTAATAATGATCATTTACTAGCATTTCCAAACACTATGTAAAAGCACCAACACTTAATTAAAAACACCATTCATTAGTTAAAATTTTCATGAATAAAGATCATGAAATGGGAACACAATGATGTGTTTTAGTACAAGAAAAAGAAAAAAATCCTAAGAAAAGAAAACTAGAAATGCTAAACTATGACCATCCTAATTAGATGGTAGATGAGAAAGAGCGTTGAGGCGCTCAAGGATATGATTGAGGATGAACCTCATTTCTTCTTGAAAATCAAGGACCATAACCCGTGTCCTATCAACGGTTTGGGCCGTTTGCTCACAAGTTGAGCAACCATGCCTAGGGGGTAGTATGTTTGGGGAGGTTGTGGTGGTGGAATGGTAGATGTGTTGGTGTTGGTGAAAATGTTTGGGGTGGTCATGATGGATGCAAGCAAAGCATTTTGCATTTGCATTGTCTCACTCAAGTGAGAATCCACCATGCCTTTGAATTGGTGGAGGTTGTGGAGTTCCGCTTGAATCTCCTCTCTAGTGGGATTGGCATCCCACATGCACCCTCAATGTCCTCAAGATGAAGGGACATTGATGTAGGGAGTGAATGATCCCCATACAAAGGACCATGAATGTCTTTGTGAATGGGGTGGAAGAGAAGAGGTTTAGGCCCTAATGGGGCGTTTGGGTCAAAAGATGACCGAGGTGACTCATGAGCAATCCGCTTGAGCCAAATGATGGAAAAGGTGGTGGATGATTTGGCCTAGGAGGCAAGTCATCCAAGTCCTCCAAGAAAGGATTTGGTGAAGTTGGTGGAGTGGAAAATAACTCCATAGGAATGAGAGTTGGAGATCTTGGTGAAGGTGGTGAGGGTGTTTTGGATGTTTAGATGGGTGCCGGTGGAGGTGAAGTTGGTGTTTTTGTTGGTGGTGGAGTGGTGATCACAATGTGTGATTGAGTAGGTGTGGCCAAGGTAAGGCTTGTATCATCTCATATGGGAGATGAGATTGTGAGTGGAGAAGACTCGGATGAGGAGCTAAGGTTAACGAAGCAACAAGGCCTCACACTAATTCTAGCGGTTTTCTTGCAAGGTTTAGGAGAGGATTTTGTCATTTTGACTTGTGGTTTTCTTTGCTAGATGATGGTAAGAATGAAGAAGGTGTGAGGATGATCATGGTAAAACCTCTCAATTTATAGAAGTGAAAATTATGGAGAAATGTGTTTGATTTGATGTTAAACCATTGAAGAGATGAGGTTCCTAATGATTTGGAAGTGGGTTGAATGCTAGTCATATCACCCAAGTCAAGCCATTCAAGAGAGATGGAGTGAGGAAGAAAAGATTTGCAATAAATGTGTTCTAATGAGTGGAATTTCCTAATATTCAGATCACCCACGGATTTGAAGGTACCAAAAATTTGGTTCCTTCCTTTATGTAAAAGGGTTCCTTGGGTGGATTTTTCAAATTTTTGAATTTTGGTGGGAAATGGATTTCTTATATACCTAAGTGAATTATACTAGTTCTAATAAGAGTATAAGCAAGTTAGGATTGACTTATAAGCATTGGATGGAATTTGGAATCACGAAAGAGTTGAAATTCAGAAAGTTACCTGAAGGATCCACGACACCAAAAATATACACGGACGGAACCCAAAAAAGGGTGCCGCTCGTCCGCCTGCAGTACGGCGGCACCATTTTACATAACGGACGGTACCAAATCGTTGGTGCCGTCCTGTCCGTCAAAGAAATTTAGACAGAGTATGTTTTTAGGTGGGGACTTTTCGAAACCCTGAAATTTTTCTCAAAATATGTGACACTAAACATTTTTAGTTAGGAAAAGCAAATAATACATATATAAACATAGTGGAGCATGTATTTTGAGCAAGGCTTTTTTATTTTCACATTATAGTGAAAATGGGTAAAATTTGATAGCATACTTGTGCTATCCCCATGCATAAGATTGTTAGCATACACCATTGTTTCAAGTTATATTATCATCCTACATAATAAAAACAACTAAATTGTATCAAACATTAACGATAATGTATTGTTCCAAACACTCCTTAATGAACCTTTATTTGTCCAACTTCTTGTAGATCTTGTTCATCATCCTACCAAGGCACTTGAACATTCCCTTAGTTTTTTGAATTCCGCTGATTCATTCTCTATCTCGGGAAGAGACGCATAATACTCATGAGGCGGAAGACGAGAGCTTGGAAGACCATCCTCGGAGCTATTTGATGATGATGATGATGGAGTTGGAGGTTTTGCTCTCTTGCCTTTTGTCTTAGCAACTCGTGCATCACTCAAAGGTACAAAGATGTGAGGGATGAGCTCATAGTGAAGATGCATCCCTTTTGGACTTGGTGGAATTGGTGCAAAGTTTCTATAGAGACGGGTGAGAAGCATCCCATATGGAAGAGCAACCGATCCTTGAGTTGGAATATCAATCATTCTCCTAGCGATTTAGTAAGCTAAATTGAATGGTTGACGGGTGGACAAGTTGTAGAGCATGTGACAAAGACAGGCGTTGATGTGAACCCTATTTCCTATGGTGCTAATGACGTTGGCTCTAAGTAGCTCCTACCATTTCTTAAATTCGGGCTTAAGTTCATTTAGCTCCATTCCATATGGATCTCGGTTTACCTCCTTTCCCTTTCAGGTAACTCGGGTTGTATCACTCCTTGGATTAAATAGGTGTTCACAGATAACATCCTTATCGGCTAAACGGGTTTGGTAGGGAAGAGTGTGGTCATTGATAGCATCAAGAGCAGTGAGTGACCATTTATCCGAGTAGAGACAAGTCCCTCAGTTGGGAATTCCTAGCACTTGAGCAAAGTTGGCTAAGGTGATGGTGTAGTCTTTTTGATTGATTCTAAACCTAAGACAAAATTCATCATCGTCTTCATCACTAAAGCCGGTCACACTAGCATAGAATTCTAACACAAACCTAGGACAAATTGGTTCATCGATGTCAAGAAGACAATCGAATTGAATGGCGGCTAGTTCTTCACGGAGATTGGTATTTTCAAGGAAGGATGAGTGAATGGTTCTACCCTCATGGAAATACCTTGATTCTAGACCCCTAAATATTTCTACTTGTTCCTTGGAAAGTCCTTTGGTTTTGTGATGTTTGGGAATATAGTTAAGGGTGTCTTATAGAATCTTGCGGCTACCATGGTTATTCCTAGGGACAAGAATCAATATTTTAAAATGAGAATAAACTTTAACGTTTTTGGTTCTAGTGTGTGCCTATATGAAAAGAATTTGGAGTTGCGGTTATCTCGACTCATTTTATGCATAAAAATAGTTTTAGTGGGGTGTTTGGCAAATACCATGAGATAACCCAAATGCTCCTAATTCAATGTGGCTTCATTTGAATATACCCAGGAATGCATATTAGTTATGCAATACCTTTAGTATTCAAGAGCATGCATGTGATGAAAGTTTAACGTCTCTATTTGTATTAGCAATGAAAAAAAAATTGTTTTCCTACAAGTGAGAAGCTTTTCAAAACTTTTGACATGGGGTGTTTGGTTATTTGAATAAGGCCTTATATTCATTATCTATCAATTAGTAAGCATGATTTGTTTATGCAATATGATAATGTAGTACCTAATTTTAATGACTAGTTATGCATTTTGCCAATTGAATTCATATTTGGTATAAAAGCATACATACAACCCCATGTAATGATTTGTGATAGTTTTGTGCATAAATAAGAATCCTAGACTCGGAATTAGTGAGTGGGAAGGTGTCAATAATGAGCTTGGTTTAATGTTTACACATTTTGGTAAAGTGAGTTTTGAGGAAGAAGATGTTTTGTAGGTAACTGTTTTGCTTCTGTAGACACCACGGACCAGACGGTACCAAATTTTTGGTTCCGTCCATGTTATCGTTTGGTGTCGTGGCTACAGTACCAGATACAAGACAAATTTGTTTTGTTTTGACTATTCTAATGTTTTAGGCTATGTTTATCCTACATGTTTGGTTCCATTAACCCTAAACCAACTCTAAGAAGATTAAAAGGTTCTCGTTTAAGAGGCTTAGTTAATATGTCGGCAATGTTGTCTTCGAAGGATACTTTCTCGATTGAAATGTTCCCTTTTTGAACATTGTCGCGAAGAAAGTGATGACGGATTTCAATATGCTTTGTACGAGCATGTTGAACGGGATTCTTGCTAATATCGATGGCTCCTTTGTTGTCGCAAAGTATCACAATGTCGTTGAGATGAATTCCGTAATCTATGAGAGCTTGCTTCATCCAAAGAGCTTGTTGACATGCTTTTCCGGCTGAGACGTACTCGGCTTCAGAGTTGAGATGGCCAATGCCGTTTGCTTCTTTGCAAACCATGAGGTGAGACAATGTCCAACAAAAGTGCAAATACCACTTGTACTTTTCTATCGACATAGTCACCGGCATGATCCGAGTCGGCATACACTATGGTTTCTACACCGGTTCCTTTGGGATACCATAATCCTAAACACGTTGTTCCCTTAATGTATCTAAAAATCCTTTTAAGGCTTCTAAGTGTGATGCCTTTGGGTTTTCTTGAAAGCGAGCACATAGACAAACACTAAACATAATGTCGGGTCTACTAGCCGTAAGATAGAGTAGGCTACCAATCATTCCTCTATATTTAGTGTTATCTACGGATTCACCTTCCTCATCCTTGGTTAGTTTAGTGTCCGAGGACATGGGTGTCTTAGTTGGTTTGGAATCTTCAAGACCAAATTTCTTAAGCATGTCTTTTATATATTTAGATTGGTTAAAAATATGCCATCTTCTAGTTGTTTAATTTGAAGTCCTAGAAAGAAATTTAACTCACCCATCATACTCATTTCAAACTCGTCGTGCATGATTTTAGAGAAATCATCACATAATTCTTGACAAGTTGATCTGAATATAATGTCATCAACGTATATTTGAACAATGATAATATGTGATTCCTTTTTCTTGGTAAAAGAGTATTATCTACTAATCCCATAGTGTATTTGTTATCAATAAGAAAAGTCTTAAGTCGGTCGTACCAAGCTTTTGGTGCTTGCTTAAGACCATACAATGCTTTCTTGAGTTTGAAGACATGATGTGGTTTCTCAAAGTCGGTGAAACCGGGAGGTTGAGCAACATACACTTCTTCGTTAATAAACCCATTAAGAAAAACACTTTTAACATCCATTTGAAATAATTTAAAATCATAGGCACATGCATAAGCAAGTAATATTCTAATAGACTCAAGCCTAGCTACCGGTGCATAAGTTTCATCATAATCAATCCCCTCTTGTTGATTATAACCTTGCGCTACAAGCCTAGCTTTGTTTCTAGATACTATCCCATTTTCATCCATTTTATTTCGAAAAACCCATTTCGTTCCAATTATAGTTTGATCTTTAGGTTTTGGAACTAATTTCCAAACATCATTTCTAACGAATTGGTTTAACTCTTCTTGCATGGCAATTACCCATGATTCATCTTTTATTGCTTCATTTATGTTTTTCGGTTCAATGGTGGATACAAAACAAAAATAATTACTTTGATTTTGGGCTTGTGACCTTAAGGTTCTTTGATTTAGTTGTCCTATGACCTTGTTCTAAAGGATGACTCTTTAGATTCTTTGATTTTTATAATTTCTTTATTTAATGGTTCATCTTCCTTGTTATTATTAATTATTTCTTGACCTTCTATCATTTGACTTTCAACTAAGTCATCATCTACCAAAGGTGATGTCTTAGAGGGAGGTGGACTTTCGTCGAATGTTATGTTCAACGATTCCTCGACTATCATTGTTTCTTTGTTTAGGACAATGTAAGCTTTACTAGTTTGAGAATAACCAAGAAATACACCTTCATAAGACTTTGGGTCAAACTTGGTGAGATAATCTTTAGTATTAAGAATAAAGCATTTACAACCAAAGACTCTAAAATATCCTAAGTTGGCTTTTACCTTTATAAAGCTCATATGGTGTTTTGTTTAAGAAAGGACGTATTAAGACTCTATTCAAAATATATGTAGAAGTGTCAACGGCGTTACACCAAAACTTTTGAGGAATGTTTTGTTCATTAAGCATTGTTCTACTCATTTCTTGAATTGTTCTATTTTTACGTTCTACTACTCCATTTGATTGAGGTGTTCATGGAGCGGAAAAGTTATGTGTTATACCATTTGTATCACAAAAGTTTCCAAATTGAGTTTCGTTGTCAAATTCACGACCATGATCCGTTCGGATCGACACAATTTTAACACCTAGTTGATTTTGAATTTTCTTGCTAAGAATTTCAAATTTATCAAAAGCTTCATTTTTGGTTTTCAAAACAACGTCCAAGTAAACCTTGAGTAATCATCTACTATGACCAAAGTGTATAAGTTGCCTCCGTAGCTTCTTATAGCGGATGGACCAAACAAGTCCATATGCAATAATTCTAGACACTTAGATGTGGACACCATATTTTTAGATTTGTGACTACTATGTGTTTGTTTACCAATTTTGCAAGCGTCGCAAAAGTGTTGGTCATATTTTAGTTTTGGTAAATTCCTAACTAGATCTTTTGAAGATAGGTTTTGTATAAGTCTCATATTAGCATGACCTAAGCGTCTATGCCAAAGAGATGAGATATCATCTAACGTTGTTAGGCAAAGTTTGACATTAGATGTTTTACCTATTTTCATGACGTATATATTGTTTTTCCTAACTCCTTTAGCTATGGTGATACCATCTTTTAGTATTTTACTACCATTTTCATCAAATAGTACTTTATACTTTTTATCACATAATTGGCTAATACTAAGTAGATTAAATCCTAACCTATCCACATGAGCAACATTTTCAATAGTTAGGGAGTTATGAGCGATCGTACCTTTGCCAATGATTTTGCTTTTGAGATTGCTACCAAAGGTGACATTACCTCCGTCATACTCTTGGTATGATGAGAAGAGACTTTTGTTGCCCATCATGTGTCGTGAGCATCCACTATCTTTTATCCATTCATCAGGTTCCAATCCAACTTTCAAGCATACCTAGGAAGCAAATAACTCAAGCATTTGGTCCCCAATATCTCATGGGTCCATTTGGGTTAAACATACCATTTATTTGATTCATGTATGGAAATGATGAAAAGGAGTTCCATGACATATAATCTGGAGTTTGATATGGTCTAAGGAAGTTTTGATTCCAACCATTGTGTTGGTAGTTGGGTTGTACGTTGTGGTTGCTCTTAGGAAAGGGCGTTTGGCAAAAGGTGTTTTATATCGTTGTTGAGTAGTTTTTGATCTAAATTCATTTTTAGCAAGTCCTACTCACGTAATGGTTTTAGTTTAACGTTATCCTTGGTTTTGTTTGTTACTTTTACAAATTCAGTACGGTCCGTATTACGAACATTCGTCTGCTGAAGTACCCACGGAACCATTTGTTCAACGGACGGAACCCTTATTTTGGTCCGTTCGTCCGCTGCATACAGCAGATTTGACAGATTGTTCGTCCTTTTCGGCCGTTTTGTTTTGACTTTTGGAATTAATACTTCATTAAAACCTAGCCCATTCATGTCTCCTGGTGTTCTATGAATTTTAACTATTTCATCGGCAAGAGCGATGTTCTTGTTAAACCTTTTAAATTTAGAATTGTTTTCGATTAAAACATCTTGTGTGAGCTTTAGTTTTTCTATTTCAAGTTTAAGCTCTTGACATGATTTACAATCATCGTCATTTGCTTTTCCTTTTTCAAGTATTTTTGCTTTTTCTTTTAACTCATAAACTTCATTTTTCAAAAATTCTATTTTGGTTTTTAAAAAATTATTTTTAGTTATGATTTTTAGACTTAGCTCACACAATTGATTATATTGTTTTTGCAAAGTGTCATCATCAATAGAAGAATAAGAAGAGTCGGAAAGTACCTCGTTTGACTCATGTGCCATTAGAGCGATCTCTTCCTTGCTTGATTCTTCATCGTCTTCACTATCACTCCAAGCACCACTTACAAAAGCTCGTTGAGTTTTGCTTTTAGGTGGCTTGGGACATTCTCCTATGAGGTGACTTGCATCACCACATCTAAAACATTTTCTTTCACCTTTACCCTTCTTGTCATCCCGATCTTTTCGGAATGGCTTCTTTTCTTCTCGAGGTTGTCTTATGAACTTTCCTCTTCTTCTAAAGAACTTCTTAAAATCTCTAACGGCCATGGCATATTCCTCATCTTCACTACCAGAGCAAGATTCGTCATCATCACTTGATTTCGCTTTTGCTTTTAGAGCAACGGATTTGATCTTCTCCCTTTTTCCTTTGATGATCTCTGAATCTTTCTCCATCACCATTTCGTGAACTTTGAGGTTACCGATTAACTCGTCTAGTGACATTATTGAGAGATCTTTTGATTCCTCAATGGCGGTCACTTTAGCTCTCCATTTGGGATGGAGTGCTCTAAGAAATTTCCCGACAAAGTTCTTACTACGAAAAGATTCATCAAGTGCTTTAAGTGATGTAATAATAGTATTAAAGCGAGCAAAGCCACAATCAATGGTTTCATCTTCAGGGATAACAAATTGTTCATATTGTTGAACAAGAAGATCAATTTTGTTATCCTTGACTTGTGAATTACCTTGATGTGTAACAATTAAAGATTCCCAAATATCTTTGGCGGTTTCACACATAAAAATTCTTTCATATTCTTTTCTAGGTAAAGCATTATAAAGCATCATTTTAGCTTCATTATTTTTAGCAACTAATTTCTTTTGTTCATCAACAGAAATATCCTTTGTTGTAGAACTAAAATCCCCTTTAACAATAATAAACCAAAGATCTATATCTTTTGATTTTACATATGTTTCAAAACGGTTTTTCCAATAGATAAATCCATTGGTTTCAAAGAGTGGTGGTCTTTGCATAGATTGCCCTTCTTTAAAGTTTTCAGAATCCATGGATCGTTTCAAGTTTATAAAATATAGATTATTTTAGAAATTCTTGAGCAACGAGGCTCTGGTACCAATTGTAGAAAACTAGAAGGGGGGGTTGAATAGTTTACCAATTAAAACTTTGTTTTGAAACTTATTGAAAAGATCAATTGATATTGATCTTAGATATGTTAATGAAATATGCAAGCAATATGATAAGGAAAGAAACGATCAAACCACAACAAGTTGTTTATAGTGGTTCGGTCTACAAGGACTCTTTTTCCTTGCCCTACTCCACTCCTGGAGTCTCACACTCGAGAGTTTAACTTCACTAGTCAACAAGCTCCTTTCACGGGCGGAGAAAACCTTTACACTTCGCTTACACTATTTCCGACACTAAGCTAGATGTCGAGTTCTTTCCAAGGGTACAACTACTCCCACACACAATGTATTTTGAGGACTAAAATACTAACCACTCACACTCACAAGATTATGATGGTTTAATACAACAATGAAGTATGAATCAACACTAGATCATACAACACTAAACAAACAAGACTTCCAACTTCTTGTTTGAAGCTTGAATGTGACTTGATCTTCTTTGCTACAAAAGAGATCACTAATATGATATGAAACTGAGTTAGAAAGGTTAGAGAGAAGATATGTAAGAGAGTATGATAGAAAGGGATGAAAAGCTACTTGGTTTGGCTTTGCTATTTATAGCCAAAATGGACAGGAGCGTCTACGGACCACGGAACCCTCAAAAGGGTTCCGCCCGTGTACCATTTTGGTACCGTGGAGGTCTGACAGCAAGATATAAAAAATCTTTGCTAAAGTCAACTATATCTAACTGAGATTGTGCAAGATATGAAGAGTACAAATCCACACAAAATATCTAATGAAATCTTCCAATGATTCCCATGATGCAACACATGATGTCATATGTTGTATTTCTATATTTAGAAATATGCAAGTACTTAAGTAGTGTTTGGTTTTAAGAACCTAACACATTCTAAAAACTACTATCATACATAATGATTAGAGTCATATCAAGATGTCACTAATCATAAATGTAAATGCATGAATGATGAATATATTATTTGACAAAGCTTGTTCTAATATCTATTTAACTTGACAAGCTTTAAGCTTTTATACAAAATAAATTTACTTTTGTCGTTAACAAAACTTAGGTAAAGATCAAAAATATAAATAACGTTTAATGACGATATTTGTATTAACAACGACATTACAATTTCATATACATTCCAATTTTATTGTATTTGAATATATATATATATATATATATATATATATATATATATATATATATATATATATATATATATATATATATATATATATATTTGAATTTGTTTTGATATATATTGATTTCTTATATGTGACTAAAAGATGCATATAGTTACAATTAGTAACACTTTTTTGCCACAGTTTGCTTAATTCGTTGTGCGACTAAATATTACAAAAGGCCACACAAACAAAAAAATTCATGTAGCCATTGGATGAACAATAGTCACACAAAACACACATTTCTTCACTTTAAACAGCATATGGTCACACTTATTAACAATTTTGGCCACTATATGCTTAATTGTATGTATCTAAATACCCAAAAGAAACATGTTTTGTGTGACTAAATGTTTCAAAAGGCCACACAAACATAAAATTAATGTAGCAATTGGATGAGCAATAGTCACACAAAATACACATTTCTTCACTTTAAACACCATATGGTCACACTTATTAACACTTTTCGCAACTTTATGATTAATTGTATGTGACTAAATACCCAAAAGAAACATGCTTTGTGTGATTAAACGTTAGAAAAGGCCGCACAAATATAAAATTCATGTGGCCATTGGATGATCAATAGTCACACAAAATACACATTTCTTCACTTTAAACACTATATGGTCACAATTATTAACACTTTTGGTCACTTTATGATTAATTGTATGCGACTAAATATCCAAAAGAAACATGCTTTGTCTGACTAAATGTTATAAAAGGCCACACAAACATAAAATTCATGTGGACATTGTATGATCAATAGTCATACAAAATACATATTTCTTCACTTTAAACACCATATGGTCACACTTATTTACATTTTTAGCCACTTTATGATTAATTGTATGTGGCTAAATACCCAAAAGAAACATGCTTTGTGTGACTAAATGTTACAAAAGGCCACACAAACATAAAATTCATGTGGCCATTGGATGATCAATATTCACACAAAATACACATTTCTTCACTTTAACACCATATAGTCACACTTATTAACACTTTTGGCCACTTTATGATTAATTGTATGTAACTAAATACCCAAAACAAACATGCTTTGTGTGACTAAATGTTAGAAAATGCCACACAAACATAAAATTCAAGTGGCCATTGGATGAACAATAGTCACACAAAATACACATTTCTTCACTTTAAACACCTTGTGGTCACACTTTTGGCCACTTTATGCTTAATTGTATATGACTAAATATATAAAAAAAAAAAATTGTGTGACTATACAGTGTTTATGGTAACTAATACTGATTATTCCAATAAAATTTGTACCTAATTAGTCACACATGTTAAGGTTTTGATTACTGTTTTGTAATATAGACTTAAAAAAGTCAAACATGTGACCGTAGGGTACCTATGGTCGCGCGACCTTTAGTCACACATGCTCGAAAAATCATGTGCGACTATATGTATATCGTCACACTTATTGGGTGTAGCCAAATCCACTTTTTGGTCTAGTGTTCATAAGTTTAATTTCAAAAACTTAAACACAAAAACATCCATTTCCTTTATCAAATTTGTTTAAGAAATGGTCAATACAAAAGGTAACCGATTATAGAAAAAACGTTACAACTGATTGTAAACATGTTAGGAATTAGAAATTCCATGTATTAAAGAGTCGGTCACCTCAAGTATATGTAATCGTCAGAAAACTCGTAGTCATAGTACTTCTATGTTAAGTAGTATTTAGTTTAGTAACACCGTGGAGGACGGACGGGTCTTTACCCACTGTATGCCTGATCCACAACCCGTTGTGTGGCGTTTTATTGTAAGACTATAAATACTCTCTACCTTCCAAGGTAGAGAGTTAGAGCTCATAATAAGAATTTTCTTTCTCTCACTAAAGTTCCCTAAACCTCTAACTTTCTCTCTCTAGAATTCCACTTATATGCCTACTTTGTGATATGGTTTGATGTGTATGTGAAATCCAATATCCAACAATTGGTATCAAGAGCCATGGTTAGATCATATCTTACACATCTTTGGATTTCTAGTGGTTTTTAGATGGTTTTTGAGTTTGAAAAAGTTTAGTGGTTTTTGCATCATTTGGTTGATTTCTTGTGTTAAAGCTTGGATTTTGTTAGTACTTTTGTGTTTAGAATCATCACAAGTGTTTAGGTTTTCATTTGGTAAGCTTGAATCATCTTGGTTGGGTTGTTTTTGGATTGAAAAGTGGTGTTTGTGAAGTTTTCTAGCTAGCGACTTGATCTACGGATAGCTTTTCTTGCTAGCGACTTGCTTTACATTTTGGTAGCGAGTTGCAGTTTGTGGAGTTAGCGACTTAGGCCTAGCAACTTGCCTAGTGAGACAAGCCGACAAACAGTACAAGTAGTGGAATCTCCACTACGGGTAGCGACTTGGTGGAAGTTAGCGACTTGTACTTTATATTGTTAGCGACTTGGTGTTAGCGAGTTGGTACCTAGCGAGTTGCTATTTAGCGACTTGAATATTTAGCGACTTGGTGCTTAGCGAATTGTTGCCAAAATTTTGTTAGCGACTTGGATTGTAGCGAGTTGTTACATAACGACTTGGAACTTTAGCGACTTAGCACTTAGCGACTTGGTTCACAATTTTCCTAGCGACTTGAGTGATTTCCTTTAAATACGGTTTTCTCTTGATTTAGTAAAATCCCGTGAAAGAATCTATTTCCGGTTTAATCATAGAGTTATAAAATCTCGTTTAACTTGTCATCATGTCTACCAACGTTCCTACAATCATCTCCATGTTTAGGATGTTCAAGCACCGGTTCGGACACTCGTCCACCCATGCTTGATGAATCGACTATGACTCTTGGACTCAACGAATCAGATTGTACTGTCTTGGAAAAGAAAATGGGGTTAACATTCTCAAATCCATTGATGAAGGACCTTACCGAGTTGAAACTACTAGAGATATACTTGATACTGCTGAAGATGGAACTTTGATTTACGGAATGGACAGACCAAAGATGTATGATGAGCTTGATGATAAGGAGAAAAAGAGATTCGATGCAGATATCCGAGCTTCCAACATTATACTTCAAGGTCTACCAAAGGACATCTACAAGCTTATCAATCACAACACCGAGGCAAAAGCGGTATGGGATAATGTCAAGATGCTTCTTTCTGGTTCTGAGCTAACTATTGAAGACCGAGAATCACAACTGTATGATGAATTTGAGCACTTCAAGATGAAACCAGGTGAAAGTGTCTATGAGTACTATGTGAGATTTCATAAGCTGGTGAATGACATGAGGAACATCGAAATGACTATGCCTAACATTCAGATGAACTCAAAATTTGTAAACAACATGAATCCCGAATGGCACAAATTTGTTACTTATGTGAAGCTCACTAAAGGATTGAAGAATACTAACTATGAGCAGCTCTATGCCTTCCTTCTTCGGAATGAGAGACATGCCATGTTTGAAAAGAGGATTCTTGAACAATTCAAAACAAATCCAGGAGAGACAAGCTCATCAAATGATTCAACCGCCTTCTACTCAAACATTGGGATTACCACTAAAGCTTCACAAGTTATACCCATGGGTGATGGAATTCACAAACTCATTCCCGATCCAAAGTTCAAACAAGCCGATGCGATGCACACGTGGGTAACTTCATTAATCAACTGGCTCTCATGATTAGTCAAAACATGAATTCTCTCCCACAAACCAACAACAACCTCGAACGACTTCTAACCCACACAATCAAGCTACTTGTAGAGATGGGAAAATTGTTGTGCAACCAGCCTTCAGGAAAGACAGATGATCAAGGAAGAGGAGGAGCCGGTAGAGGTTATGTTGGTAATCAGAATCGAGGAAGAAATGGAAATCAAGGTCAAACTAAGCCGATCAAATGCTATAACCGTGGTGGTGAGGGACACATTGCAAGGAACTGCACATCTCCAAAGCGTCCACAGAATGCCGATTACTTCAGAGATAAGATGCTGCTTGTACAAGCTCAGGATAATGGTGCTGCGCTGGATGAAGAGGAGTTATTGTTTCTTGCTGAGGGCAATGCCAAGACCTATGATGCATATGTGGATGAGCAGCCAATTCAGGAGATAGGTCACAATCATCAGAACGCCTTTCAAGTGGCTGATTGTGATGCATACGACTCTGATGTGGATGATGGACCTACCGCACACACAATTTTTATGGCTAGCATTTCTCCAATGGTTTCTCCCAAGGTCTCTTCTTCACCACAAGCGGGCCCATCCAAAGACAAACTCATCTCAGAGGTATTAAAACTATACGATGATGCTGATGTACAAAAGATGCATGACAAAGTACAATCAACTGAAACTATTGAATCAAATATTGAAAACATGGGTAATATCAATGTTGTCCCATATGATCAATATGTGAAACAAAGTGAAAGTGAAATTGTATCAAGTGATGCATCTTCTGCAGTCAACAATGACTATGTTTTTGATGAATACACCGCATGTGCCCCTGATGATGCTGTTATCTCTGAACTTAATGCCTATAAAGAACGTGTTGCTATTTATGAACAACGTGCAAAATTTGAGTTGACCACCGGTGAGCAGGAAATGGATGACCAAATGCGTACAACTATTAGAAAAAGTAGGTTTAGAGAAGAAGTATTAAAACAAGAGTTAAACTCCTTACAAGAAAAACTTTCAAAAACTGCTAAGCAAAAACAAGAACTTCAAGAAAATGTTAAAATGCTTAAGCAAGAATTCAGTTTAAGGAATCAAAACTTTTGAATGATTTTTCTAATCTAAAAACCTTGAAAAACAAGCTTGAAAATAAGTTGTACGTACAAGGAAACACCATTCAGACTGCACACATGATCACTAAGCATAGAGTCCTAAGCGATAAGCATAGCATTCCCCTTGTTGAGGAACCAAATCCAGAGGTCATTAAAAAGGCTAGAAATGCTCATAAGGTTCTTTATGATGGCAAGGAAATCCTTAAACCTAGACAGAAACCTAGTTACCCTGAGTGCACAGAGGAAGATAAGAAATCAGATGAAATCACTAGGGAAAAGTTAAACAAGAAACTAGATGATCCAAAATGTAAAGAAAAGAAAGTAATCATCACACCCCATGATTACAAAAGGGAGAATTGGATTGCCTTAAACAAGTTTAAGCCTCAGACATTGTTAACTCCCTAACAAGTGTTCTGGAAAATGGATTTAGATAAGCGAAAGTGAAAATATTGTTGAAACCAACCCCCCCCTTTTGAAAATGCCTAGAGCGACTGTGTATCCTCCAAATACACCAATGCATCTAGTTCCTAGAACAATTGCCACTAAAAGCAAGACCTTAATCAGTCCATATGTTATCTTTCAACTATTTGTTGATTTTGAGAAAACTTGCAAGAAAAGGATCACACCCACTGGTATAACTGAAGGAGAAAGAGGTTTTGAGCAAACTAAAGAATGTTATTTAACTGAAGTCATGCCTTTCTTTAAACAACTAAAAGATCACTTTGAGAGTCTTAAAAGGGAATGAATTCAGACATTAAAGAAATGGAAAAGGAATTTGATGCAATGATAGTTGAGGTTAGTGACTATGAGCGAGCATTAAAATATAATGAGATTGAAAGGAAGAACTTGCATACATTGAATGAGAATATGATTTCTGAATGTATTGCTCAAGATGTGTTTTCAATCGCTACAACTTGTTCTATTAATGCTTCTCAATTTCATGAATTATCTCAAGTTCCGAAAGTCTCCCATGATCGTGTCATTGAGCTTGAAAAAACTAATTCTAAATTAAACGAGAAAATTGAACTGGATGATCATGACAATTTGGTTAAACATTTTTCTAAACTAGAGGTTGAGCATTTTAATTTACAACTAAAATATCAACATCTTAAAGAAAATGTCAAAACTTCAAATATCAAGACATCCTCGGATGCTCCAGAGTTTGATGCAGTTTTTCAAATTAACAAACGTGATGAACAGATTCAAGCTCATTGCAACACGATCAGAAAGTTGAAAGCCCAAATCTCTCAATTAAAGGGTCAAAAGAACAATATGACAGGCTCCCAAATGCCTCCTCCTTTAGATTATCAGAATTCTCAAACTTTTCATCTTCAAAACTTAGTTAATGCCTTACAAAAGGAAAACGAGAGTTTTCTAGAAGAAAATGAAAAATTTAAACGACATTTTAAAGAGTTATATGATTCAATAAAAGTCACCCGTGACCAAAACAACGAAAAAATAACGTCTTTACAAAAGGAAATTGAGAATCGAGAAGTCGGGAAATGGGAAACTACAACTTGTTTTCAATAAGAATGTTGTCTCAAAGTCACCCTTAGATTGCAAATACACTTGTGATGCAGTTAAATATATTCCTCCTCATCTTAGGAATAATGAACATGCTTTTCATGACTACTTTGCTCACCTTAAGGATAGTCTAGAATGTCTCCGTGAGATTGTCGAAGAGGATTTCATTAACAAACCTCTTGATAGTGAAATTAGGTTTGCTTGCCTCCGGGCCAAACGATCTCAAGAGTTGCTAGAATGTGTAATTGCAACATGTCCCAAATCCTTAACCTTAGGTGCAAAAGGCAAAGCTGTGATGCCTTGTTCTATGCCTAGTGCCGAGCCTTCAAACCATTCTAGGCCCAGCTTTAAGAAAGTATACATCAATGTGTCGTCCTAGTAATACATCCTTGCACGCCTAGTTCAGGAATGCAAAAAGTAGATCAACCAACTAATGTTCCCATAATTCCCTCTTCATGAGTAATCAATGACATTAAAGCGAGCAGGTCAAAGTCTCAAGACAATACAAGGAATGATAGGACCTCGCAAGCTAAAATGTGCATTGGAAGAGAGTAGAAGACCAACCTAGGATCTTTAAGCTTGAGTTGAATAAAACGAATCGTGTTGATTCTAGTATTAGCCTTAGGCGCATCTGTAATTAATTCAATTCGATACTATTTGCAAAACCTTGTAATGATGTCTGCTTGAATTCTGTTGCTAATCATGAATGTGGTGTGAATGCTTTGTCTAATGCTGTCAAATGCCCGTTAAAATTGTTAACGCTAATAATCGTGCAAAGAAGGCAAAAAGGCAAAACGAAGATTGTTAGAAAACAGTGGAAACCCACAAGAAGAACTTTTATAAAGATAGGTTATTATTGGATACCTTTTGGCCATAAGAATAATCAGCTTTTGCTCTCAAACTGCTAAGATTATGCCCACTAGAAAATGGATGCCTACCGGTAGAACTATTCCCTTAAGAAGTGAACATACTTTGAATAGGTCAAATACACACCAAGATTGCATCTATTCCCAATGATTCCATTGCTTCTACTTCGATATGGATGTTTCTATTTCGATGTGGAACAATTCACTGTTACTAACCATATGGAACCCATTCTTGCATGGGGATCCCAATTATCTAGTTATCCATTCTTGTCTGTGTTCAACCGCAGATCGTTCAAATCGCTCGTGGTACCGGACTCACGCTGTTCCAAGCATATGACCGAGACCGTCGCGGCTCATGAACTTTGTGAGCAAATTCATCGGGACAGTTAGATTCGGTAATGATCATTTCGTGCAATTATGGGTTATGGTGATTATGTTGTTGGTGATAGTGTTATCTCTAGAGTATACTATGTGGAAGGTCTTGGTCATAATCTGTTCTCTATCGGTCAATTCCATGATTCTCGATCTAGAAGTAGCTGTCAGAAAACATACTTGTTTTGTTAGAGAACTTGATGGTAAGGAACTTTTAAGAGGAACTCGTGGTTCAAATCTTTACACCATCTCTATCGATGATATGATGAAGTCTTCTCCAATCGGCTTGTTGTCAAAGGCTTCGAAAACAAAGTCATGGTTATGGCATCGTCGTCTCAATCACTTGAACTTCGCACCATCAATGATCTCTCCAGAAAGGACTTAGTTGTAGGTTTACCTCGACTAAAGTATGAAAAGGATCATCTTTGTTCAAGATGTCAATTGGGAAAAAGCAAGAAGTATGCCCATAAACCCAAACCTACTAACTCGCACGAAGTTCTTCATACAATTCATATGGATTTATGTGGACCAATGAGAGTGCATAATATCTTTGGGAAGAAATATGTGTTAGTTGTGGTTGATGATTACTCTAGATTCACAGGTCAAGTTCTTAAGGACAAAGGATGAAACTCCGATATCATCATCAAACTCATCAAACAGCAGGTTCGACTTAACAAAACCGTCGATTATCCGGACAGACAATGGAACTAAGTTTGTTAACAAACAACTTAGTGAATTTTATGAAAGCATTGGAATCAACCATCAAAGAAGTGTTCCACGAACTCCTCAACAGAACGGTGTAGTTGAAAGATCTAAATCGAACTCTTGTAGAAGCCGCTAGAACAATGCTGATTTACTCAAAGGTTCCAATGTTTCTCTGGCTGAAGCTATTGCCACTGCATGCTACACACAAAATCGCTCTCGATTCACATTGCTCATGGAAAAACTCCATATGAACTTGTCCACAACAGAAAACCTAATCTCTCTTTCCTTCGTGTGTTTGGTGCATTGTGTTATCCAACTAATGAGGGTCAAGACTTAGGCAAACTTAGAGCTAAAGCAGACATTGGAATATTTGTAGGTTATGCACCAAACAAAAAGGGATACCGAATCTACAACAAAAGAACCCAAAATATCATGGAAACAATTCACGCTACGCTTGATGAGTGACCGGTCAAATGGCTCCCTGACAATCCAGTTCAGAACCCGCACTTCAAAACAATCCCATTGGTTCATCCCTTGTTCCAAACTTTTCTCAAGAAACTCCATATGTACCTCCATCCGAAGATGATTTAAAGAAATTGTTTGATCCTATGTTTGATGAACTTTATGATCCAAGTACTAATGAGGTGTCGATTCCTACAACAGAGGCTCGCTCATATTCCCGAATGAAGTCAATCCCTCAGTCTCAATATCATTAAGTCAAGAAGCTGCGCTGATCCTTCTTCTCATCAACAAATCATCATTCTTCAAATGTACATCATGGAACTGTTTCGGGCATCAATGATGAAGTTAATCCCTTTGCTACTCCTGAAGATGCTCCATTTGAAAACATATTTGCTCCTCAATCTTCATCGAACCATCTTCTTCGTGAGACATCGACTCGCTACTTCCCCTCAACAACTACCAAATGAACACCTCAGAAAATGGACTCACGATCATCCATTAGACAACATCATTGGAAATCCTTCTCGCCCAAGATCAACACGGAAACAACTTTTAACCGATGCCTTATGGTGCTTCTTCAACTCCGTACTCTCTAAGATCGAACCAAAAGATGTTAAAACCGCCATGAATGAAGATAGCTGGTTCAATGCCATGCAAGAAGAAATTCATGAGTTTGATCGACTTGATGTATGGGAGTTAGTACCGCTCTAGATTGTGCTATGATAATTTCTCTAAAATGGATCTTCAAAGTGAAACTTGATGAGCATGGTGATGTGTTGAAGAACAAGGCTCGATTAGTTGCTAAAGGATACCGCCAAGAGGAGGGTATAGACTTTGAAGAATCTTTTGCTCCTGTTGCTCGAATCGAGGCAATTAGAATCTTTTGGCTAATGCTGCAAGTAAGAACATGGTAGTCTATCAAATGGACGTAAGACGGCATTCCTGAACGGAGATCTTAAAGAAGTCGTCTATGTCAGCCAACCTGAAGGCTTTGTGAATCAGAACATCCTACTCCACGTTATCGCTTGAAGAAGGTTCTGTATGGTTTAAAGCAAGCTCCAAGGGCATGGTATGATACGCTATCAAAGTTTCTTCTATCTACCGGATTCAAGAAAGGAGCAGTTGATCCAACATTGTTCACCGAAGTCGGCAAACATTTAATTTATGTTCAAATTTATGTTGATGATATCATTTTTGCCTCGACTGACCCCAATGAGTGTGACCGCTTTTCAAATGAAATGAGTTCAAAATTTCAAATGTCAATGATGGGACAAATGTCATTTTTCTTGGGACTACAAATTTCACAAAGTCCCGAGGCATTTTCATAAATCAATCTAAATATGCTACTGAGATCTTAAAGAAATTTGGATTTGATTCAAGTGACCTGTTGACACTCCCATGATTGATCGAACCAAACTAGATGAGGACCACTCAGGATCATGATTGACCAAACAAAATATCGTAGTATGATTGGATCCCTGATGTACCTCACCGCTAGTAGACCGCACATCTTGTTCGCCGTTTGCATGTGTGCTAGATACCGTGCTAAGCCTACTAAAATGCATCTTGAAGCGGTTAAACGGGTCTTTCGGTATCTCCAAGGAACCATCAATATGGGACTTTGGTACCGAAGGACACCGTATGTCACTAACACCTATGCAGATGCCGATCATGCAGATGTCAAGATACTCGTCGAAGTACGCCCGAGGTGCTCGTTTTTGGGTGATAAGCTTGTGAGCCGGTCTTCAAAGAAGCAAATGAGTACTTCTATTTCCTCTATAGAGGCAGAATACATAGCCATGTCATCTTGTTGTGCTCAAATCCTTTGGATGAGATCTCAATTATCTGACTATGGCTTTGTATTTAACAAAATCCCTCTAGATCTGTGATAATAAAAGAGCTATTGCTCTTTCATGCAATAACGTTCAACACTCAAGAGCTAAGCATATCGACATTCACATCATTTCATTGGGAACAAGTGGAAAAGGGTGTGGTGGAACTCTATTTTGTGAGGTCTGAATATCGCTAGCGACATCTTCACCAAAGCTCTTCCAAGAGAACGTTTTGAGTTCATATTTCCACGACTAGGCTTGAAAAGCCTTCAACCATAAACACTCAAACGTCTTCAGGAAGAAGACGAGGAGTAAAGGTCTATGCTCATCTATCTCTTGTAAATATTTATTCAAAAACAAAATACAAAATTATAAAACTTTCAAAATCCATAAAAATCTGAAAAATTCGAAAAATCTTCAAAAAATATTGTCAATTTGTCATGTTTTTCTTGATTCGATAATATCTACGGTCTTTGTGCTGTCATTCAAAGAATGACACGGGACTTTAGATGTTTCTCGAATTCTTATTAAAAAAATAAATAAAAAATAAAAAAATTGAGAGAAAGAGAAAAATGGTTTATTGTCATGTCAAAGAACCCGCTTGTCAAAGAAAGAACAGAGCCATACTTTATCATATTTTCAAAATTCCATGCTCTGATTCTAAAAACATTTATCTGCTGAAAACTAATCTGCTATGAAAAATAACTCGGACTCTATTTTTGATAATCATCCGGATTTATTTGTCAAAATATCTATCTCTCAATCAACAACCTATGTCATTGATTGAGGGGAGAATGATTTCAATTAAATTAAAAGTTATTTGGCATTCAATTGTTTTCAAAAGATAATCATGCATGTTTAACCAATGGAGTTTAAAATCTCAAAATCGATCCTTATCGGTAAAACGCTTTCATAATCAAGTCACAATTCTCCTCAAAAGCTTTCAAAATCAATTTAAATTTATAAGAGATCACAAATCTCAAATGATTTGATAATTGTGATAGGGGGAGAATGTGTGATTTAAATTGGATTTAAACTGATAATTCGGTAAATGGTTTTATAAGGATGTACAAGCTCTCCTTCCCACATGTGACAAACGATTTCAAATTTTCCATGCACATGTTGAGGGGAGCATCTATCTTAAACCTATGATTTGAAACGTGATCACTTATCTCAATGTGCAGTTCCCTCTAGTATGTGAAAAACTCTTTTCAAATCTCGAGGCACATATTGAGGGGGAGCAAAATCATGAAAACCTCATCCTTCCCAAAATGCTTTATCTACTTGATTCGATTAGGGAAGTGATGTTGATATTTTTAGAAAATGGTAATCAAAGAAGTTAATTCTTTCTCTTGCCTCCGTGTGGAAAACTATTTCAAATACTTGATTCACATGTTGAGGGGAGTTCTTCTTCTAAAAATATCAAAAACAATTCAGGTACAAAATGCTTTGACAATATATCACAAGTATCTGGATTGATTTTCAAATGGTTTTCAATTGGTTCCTATGGCAGATGAACAATACCAAATAGGTATTGGTTCCCATGATCCCGCCAGAGCCGGAGGGATCTACCCATGGACAATCCACTAGATAGTGTAGAGTCCTTAGGTATATTGAAAAAAGGAGAAAAGTGAGATACGGGAAGAGTGCGGACTGAGACAGAGCTAGTACTGGAATAAACCCAACAAGGTTCTAGTTATGAAGTCTTGGTAAGCACTGAAGGGGTTGAAGAATGAAAAAGAATTGAATGTGAAAAAGGGTGAAAAGAAATAGCCCTCCAATAATTCAACCTTAGGGCGTAAACCGGTTCAATACATATGCTATCTGGTTACTTAGGTAACTCCGGTATTGAAGACAAGACGTCATGGACCCAAAGGACGACCGCACTAAACTTCCCAAACCACTCAAGTTCCTCTTAAAAGGACTTGTTTCATTCTCACGGGAACCTACATTATCTATCGACTTTCTCTTAGAGATTGTTGATATTGAAGAAGGAGACCCTCTCCCTAGTCTCCGATATAGGATCCAAAATGCACAAATTGAGTCTAGAGCCACGAGATCATCAATAAATCTCATTAGGACAATTTCAATGAAGACTCTCTGTTTCACACATGTGGAAAGAGAATTATATCTGAGTCCTACGCATTATCCTTGTGGTATTGCCGTAACATCCGAGTGATGTGTTTACATATTCACTGTGAAGATGGAAAGCCTTCTGGAGCCAACATCTAACAAGCTCCCGGTAGGTGGCATGTGAGATCTATTATACAGATCAACCATGTGACAACCGAACGAAACAATGGGGCTTATTCAATCTTTTGAATCAATCACGGTTCAGGTTATGGATTGACGGATACCTTTGAAAAACCGGTCTTTGTGCTTTAAAACTCTTTTCATTAGCACGCGACCGTGTACTAATTTTTCAAATCAAAAGGTGTTTTATGATTGATAATTGATTTTCATTAAAACCTTCGTTATATTGCAAAAACAATTTCTATTGAGCAATACACGATTGTTTTTCAAATCTCTTTTCATCAATCGTGGACTTAAATTCCGGTTCACTCACTCAGCGTTGTCTTCTTTGAGACGTTCCGGTTTGAGAACAGCTAGAGCAGCTGCGAAACCCTGTAAGGAAATTCTTCGAATTATACCGATCACAGCAGACTTGTATCGATCAACGGGAACCGTGGGCCGTGTACCTCAATTCATCGAAAGTGATCAAAGACACTTTCGAGCATTTTATTGCTAACTGTCTTATGCGTACACCCGACGTTTGCAGATGATCAGAATGGAGCGGTCAATCCATAGCCGCATGCTCACACAACACATTCATATCGAAAGAAATCATGATTGGTGCATCAATGACTCGGATATTCTAACTCCATGCTTCTCTACGCTACGCCGCCAATATCATGAATCAACTAAAGCTTCCGCTAATCTGATGAGAAGATATCATGATCCAGAATGTGAGCATGTCGGTCCGAAAATCACAACATCACATAATACCAACACCACAATGGATGTATCAGAGATTTTCTATTAGCCGATGATCTCAAAAGTTAGCTCAACATTATTATCACGTGGATCAGTAAAAGACCTCCACTTGGATTAACCAAACATGCAATGAGTGGAATCAATGACTACGAGCTTTGAAGCAAAGTACTACATCAAGAATGCAAGATCAATTGTTAATGTAATATCCGATTGTATTCAATGTCATTTTAGTATATGTTTGAGGTGACCTCCCTTAGGGGAGATTGTTAGGAATTAGAAATTCCAGGTATTAAAGAGTCGGTCACCTCAAGTATATGTAATTGTCAGAAAGCTCGTAGTCATAGTACTTTTATGTTAAGTAGTATTTAGTTTAGTAACACCGTGGAGGACGGACGGGTCTTTACCCATCGTATGCCCGATCCACGGCTTGTGTGGCATTTTATTGTAAGACTATAAATACTCTCTACCTTCCAAGGTAGAGAGTTGGGGCTCATAATAAGAATTTTCTTTCTCTCACTAAAGTTCCCTAAACCTCTAACTTTCTCTCTCTAGAATTCCACTTATACGCCTACTTTGTGATAGGGTTTGATGTGTATGTGAAATCCAATATCCAACAAAACAACTAATCTTACGACCTTTTAGATGTGTCCAATCAATCAAACTTGATAATCAAAAAGCGTTCTTATTACAACCACACTTTAGTTTCTTTGTTTAATCAAGAATAATGGGTAAAAACAATCATCCATAGACAAAATGATTATAACTAGTTAAATAACAATAAGTTTGTAGATGCCAATTGAGCAAACGATCCTTATAGAAACTGACTTAACAATGACTTATTAAATATTACACGGAATTTAATATTTAACCTTAAGAAGAAGAACAATAATAAACACTAAACTCCTCAATATTATTATTAATACGAATACTCTAACCAGTATTAGGGTTTTACAACCTTGAAGTGTATCGACCTTAGATATTGCAAAACACACGTATATCTAATCTAACCTAGGACCTCCTTTTATAGGCTAAGGAGTCCTTTACATAATACAATACGTAACCTACAAGATAAATATCTTTTCCATATTTATCTAATACAAAATTTTAAACCGACTAAACAAAACTAGCATTGTTTACAATACAATAGCCGTGGTTATATACTACTACTAGCCGTGGTTTAACTTCAGCAGTGGATTCCATCTTCTTGCAGTGGATTCCATCTTCTTGTAGTGGTTTCTTTTACTCTAGCAGTGGTTCGAATACTTAGAATAATTCCCGATCTGAGGAACCTAAAACCCAACAATCCTCCCCTAAACTTGATACATTCAAACAGAATTGTCAAGTTTCCTTTAAGCTCAAATCATCTGTCTTTGAGGATGTATCCAAACACTTACCAGAAAGCAACACATCTCAATTCTTCTTTTTAGTTTCTGATTCTGATGTGTAATCCACAACCTTAGACATATCAGCCTTTCTCTTCAATCTTCCTTGAGGTTTAGCCTTAATTGCCAAAGGCCCTTGTATGTCCGCAATCTTCTCAATCTTTTGAAACAGTGGATCAATAATAGGATGTGTCTCCTTTGTTCCTCTTGAAGTAAGTTTAGCTTCCAACATTTGTCTTGCCACACTCTCTGATAGAGGATAATCCTTATCAACAAACATGAAGAACTTCTCTTTAGTAGTTTGTACTGCATGAACCTTGCAATATGAATACAACAGCCATTCAACCAACTCACAATCATTCCAATATTCAGCATTAAGATCAGGTTGAAACATGTTCTTAATAGCAGTCCACATAAACTTAGCTAACTCTCTTGTTGGACCAAACTTCCCATATCTGAATTCCATTAATTTCCACAGCTATTCCAAATCACCCCTTAGTCAAACAATCCAATAATATACCAAAGTTGAAATAAGTGCTTTTACTTCCATCCCTTCTTGTTATTTCAACTACTTCTCTATCCCTTTCTATAACTATCTGCCAATCTTCAATGGGGTAAATAGCTCTAACTGGAGTAGGATTAACAGGTGCACACTCCAGAAAATACTTTGCAGTTCTTTCTTTCTTTTCTACCTCTTCATCCACCTTTGGTCTTTTTGAACCAGATTCTCTCTTAGCTTCAGCTTTTCTCTTTAACCATTCAACTTCTCTTTCTGAATTCATTGGATTGAAGTCCTCATTAATTCTCATACACCTCTGATAAATTTCTACGATTCTCTCATATGTGCACATACTTAAATTTTCAGTAATATGAATGCCCATATTCTTGATAATCTTCATCATAACATTTCTCATCTCACCCTTTGTAGGCGGTTTCGTTCTTTTAGGTTGCTTCTTTTCTTTACTTATCTTTCTTGCCCATTCACCCAAGACTCTAGCTCTTTCATCAATGGATAACAATGCCCATTCTTGAGTAGTGTACTCATTCTTTATATCATTGGAAGCTTGAAGATAGGATTGTGTATCATTCCATTTAGCTAACAATCTCTGAGTAGCTTCCTCATCTTCTAGCTTTTGCTTTTCTCTGGCTGCTTCTTTTTCAGCTATCAGTCTTTCACCAAACTCCTTATCATAAGCAATCTGTTCTTCTCTATTCTTAAACTTTATTTCAGGTTCAGCAATACCGTTCCCTTTACCAATGTCTGGTACAACCACTTTCTTCTTCAAAGGCTCACCAATAGTCAAACTTTTACTCAAGGGGTTAGGTCCAGTTGGTTTAAGAAATAATGGAGCAGGTGCAATGGTAGGTGTAGGGTTGGATGAAGTTTTACTCAAATTTATCAGGGTACTAGTAACTTCCTTCTCAACTTCTTTAGGTTTTGGTAGTGAAATAGAAGTGGTTGTGACAATTGTAGATGTGGTTGTAATAGCAGTGGGTGTGATTATAGTAGCAGTTGATGTGTTAACCTCATCTGAAGTTGCAGCAGTGGTTACATTTATATTAGCTGTGGTTACAAAAACACTAGCAGTGGATGTGTCCCGCATCACCTCTTTCTCTTTGTCTCCTACTACAGTCTTCAAGGTTTCAAGTACTGCTTTATTCCAATCCTTATCAGACACCACATAGTGCTCTCCTTGATTTCCACTATCTAAATCCTCATCCAAATTCACATCCTCCCCTTGATCCATGCTTTCCATCCTCCCTTGTTTGGATACATCCTCCAAGTTCACATCCTTTGAAGAGTGTACCTTCTTTCTCTGCGTTCTAACCTTCCTTACAACAGCAATCCTTGGTCTCTTAACCTTCTCCAAAATAAACACCCTGTGCTTCAAATTTCTGATCTGTCTGCCCTAAAACACAGCAAGTTCTTGAAGACTAGAGATTGTGCCCTCCATTTTAGTACATTTATCCGTCAATTCCTTTAAATGTTCAAGAATATCCTCCCCACTTCGACCTGTGTTAACTCGTCCAAGAGGTGGTTCATTGGAAAAGTCATCATGTACCTGAGTAGGATCTGTCAATTCATGTTCATATTCCAAGCTACCCTCATCACTTCAAACTGTGTAACATGATCCGAGAGGTGAATCCTTGGGTAAAGTAAACATAGCACCAAACCGATCCTGATCATCTATGCATCCTGATTGAGCCATTTGGTTAGGGATTCCTCCACTTGTGTTGAGGTCCAAGGAACTCTCCACAATAGGAGTTGCCAAAGGTTGGGTCTTATTTATGATCCCACTGTCCTGACCAACATCTAAGCATGACTCAGTAGTGGAAGCCCTTCCAATCATGCCACCTCCACTCCTTGTGACAGCCTCATGAGCTACACCACTAACACCAACCTGAGGTAGCTTGGTGCCCTTCCTTCTCCTCCTAGTAAACAAAATTGGTTCAACAGTGGTTTCAGGTTGGGTACAAGTGGTTACATTTGTTGTAGCAGTGATTTCAGCTAAGATAGCAGGGGTTGCAACATCAGTGGATTGGGGTTCAGTGACATCATCAAACTCAGGAATGACAGGTAAAGGTATCATATTAGGGAACAATGGGATAACTCTGATTTAGGAATTTGGGTTTTGGTGTCTCATATGTGCAAATACCTTAGGAAGCATATAATGAACCTCATACTTCCTATTATATTCAACAGGTTCTGCAATCTGACTATCCACAATAAGTTGAACAAACCTAGGATACAAGTAATAGTTACCCTTTTTCCTAATATTTTGCACAAACCCTTCAAAAATCATCCTAGACCAGTCGAATTCCCTCCCTTCAGATAGAAAAATAATGGCAGTTGCAATTTTTGAGGGAAATTCATCAAACCCTGTGGTCTTATTACTCACACACATCAGCAAAGTGTGAATCAAAAACTTCCATTATGAAGAAAACATACCTTTTAAAAATTTTACCCTATCTCCCCTTCTTGTATAACCTAACCTTTCTAAACCTTCAAAAATATCATCATCAGAAAGATTAACTACACCATCAGCATCATCCAGCTTCAAAATACCTCGAATGACATCCTCATTGATCAAAATCTCTTGTTCGTCCACTACAGTCCTAAGTATATCTATCCCATCTCTCTCTTGAATCTCAGCATTCCTGTTAGGAATTAGAAAATTCAGTCGTTAAAGAGTCGGTCACCTCAAGTATATGTATTCGATAAAAAGCTCGTAGTCGTAGTCATGTTATGTTAGTAAGTAGTTTGTTATGTAACACCGTGGAGGACGGACGGGTCTTTACCCACTGTATGCCTGATCCACAGCCCGTAGGTGGTGATTATTTGTAAGACCCTATAAATAACCTCTACCTCCCAAGGTAGAGGGTTGGAGCTTCAATACCATTTTTCTTTGTTTCACATAGTTCCCAACTCTTTTCCCTTTCTCTCTCTAGAACTTTCTCTCTCTAAACCTTGTTAAACGCCTCATATGATTATGGTTTAATGTGATTATGAAATCCAATATGTTACAATTGGTATCAAGAGCCATGGTTTGATCATCTCTCTTACATATCCTTGGATTTCTAGTGGGTTTAGTTGGTTTTTGAGTTTGAGAAAGTTTAGTGGTTTTTGCATCATTTGGATCATCTCTAGTGTTAAAGTTTGAATTTTGGGTGTACTTTTGTGTTTAGAATCATTGTAAGTGCATGGGTTTTGATTTGGTAAGCTTGAATCACTATGGTTGAGCTTGTTTTGGATTGAAAGGTGTGTTTTTGAAGTTTTTCTTGCTAGCAACTTGGTTCTGGTTGTGATTTTCATCGTAGCGACTTGCTTCAGTAAAAGTTAGCGAGTTACAGTGTTAGTTGTTAGCGACTTGTCTATTGAGACAACCCGACAAATAGTACAAGTTAGTGGATTCTCCACTACGGCTAGCGAGTTGGTGAGGTTAGCGACTTGCTTCAGGAATTTTTAGCGAGTTGTAGTGCAAATTGTTAGCGACTTGATACTAGCGACTTGGATCTTAGCGAGTTGTTCTTTAGCAACTTAACTGTGTCTAGCGACTTGGTGCTTAGCGACTTGCTGTCATAATTCTTAGCGACTTGGTGTTAGCTACTTGGACCTTAGCAAGTTGCTCTTTAGCAACTTAACTGTGTAGCGACTTGGTGCTTTAGCGACTTGTATCTAGCGACTTGGTCTTAGCGACTTGGTTCAATAACTCTTAGCGACTTGGTTGACTTCTGTTTGTAATACGGTTTTCTCTTGATTTAGTAAAATCCCGTGAAAGAATCTATTTCCCGGTTTAATCATAGAGTTATAAAATCCCGTGTAATCTTTTAACATGTCTACCAACGTATCTACAATCATCTCCACTGTTGCTGAGGATGTTCAAGCAGCTGGTTCTGATACTCGTCCACCCATGCTTGACAGAATTGACTACGACTCTTGGGCTCAACGAATCAGATTGTACTGTCTTGGAAAGGAAAATGGGGTTAACATTCTCAAATCCATTGATGAAGGACCGTATCAGATTGAGACTACAAGAGACATAATTGATACTGCTGCAGATGGAACCATGATCTTGGGATTGGACAGACCAAAGACGTATGATGAGCTCAGTGATAAGGAGAAAAAGAGATTCGATGCTGATATCAGGGCCTCAAACATCATACTACAGGGTCTTCCAAAATACATCTACAAGCTGATCAATCACAACACTAAAGCCAAGGCAGTTTGGGATAATGTCAAGAAGCTTCTCTCAGGTTCTGAATTAACCAAGGAAGATAGAGAATCACAACTGTATGATGAGTTTAAGCACTTCAAGAGGAAACCAGATGAGAGCATCTATGAATACTACGTGGGATTCCACAAGCTTGTAAATGATATGAGGAATATCAGAATGACTATGCCAAACATTCAGCTGAACTCAAAGTTTGTGAACAACATGAATCCCGAATGGCACAAGTTTGTCACCTCTATTAAGCTAACCAAAGGATTGAAGGACACAAACTATGAGCAACTATATGCCTTCCTTCTTCAGAATGAGAGACATGCTATGTTTGAAAAAAGGATTCTTAAGCAGTTCAAATCTAAGCAGGGAGAAACCAGTTCGTCAAATGACTCAACTGCCTTCTACACCAATGTTGGTATTACTACCAAAGCCTCTCAAGTCATTCCCACGGGTAATGGTAATCACAAACTCATTCCTGATCCAAGGTTCAAGCATGCTGATGATGATGCTGTTATTGGACACTTCATTAATCAACTGGCTCTTATGGTTAAACAAAACTTGACCCTTAGCCCACATACCAACAGTCTTCACACTAACAATGAGATCAGAACTACATCAAATCTACACAATCATGTTGTTGTCAGAAATGGAAAGGTTATGGGGCAACCACTTCAAGGAAGACGTTACGAACAAGGGATGGTTGGAGCAGGTTATTGGAATGCTGGGGTTGATAGAGGATATGTGGCAAATCAGAATAAGGGAAGGAATGGGAATCATGGACAAGCAAAGCCGATCAAATGCTACAACTGTGGTGGTGATAGACATATAGATAGGAACTGCACATCTCCAAAACGCCCACAAAATGTAGAGTACTTTAGAAATAAGATGTTACTTGTGCAAGCTCAGGACAATGGAGCCGCTTTGGATGAAGAGGAGTTGTTGTTTCTTGCTGAGGGAAATTCCCGAACCTATGATGCTGATGTTAATGAACAGCCGATTTAGGAGATAGGTCATAATAATCAAAATGAATTTCAAGTAGCTGACTGTGATGCATTTGACTCTGATGTCGATGATGAACCTACTGCCCAAACAATCTTCATGGCTAGCATCTCACCTATGGTCTTTCCAAAGGTCTCTCCACCACAACAAGCTGGTCCATCCAAAGACAAAATCATTTCAGAGGTATTAAAACTATATGATGAAGTTGATGAGCAAAAGATGCATAATAAAGTACAATCTCTTGAAATTTATGAATCAGATATTGATGATGTGGGTAATAGCAATATTGTCCCATATGATCAATATGAGATGCAAAGTGAATGTGAGGTTGTACCAAGTAATGCATCTTCCGCAGTCAATAATGGCTATGTCTTTGATGAATACACTGCATGTGCCCCTGATGATTCTGTTATCTCTGAACTGAATGCCTATAAAGAACAAGTTGCTATTTATGAACAACGTGCTAAGTTTGAGTTGACCACCCGTGATTGGAAATGGATGACCAAATTCGTACAATTATTAGAAAAAGTAACTTTAGAGAAGAAGTCTTAAAACAAGAGTTAAACTCCTTACAAGAAAAGCTTTCTAAAACTGCTAAGCAAAAACAAGAACTTCAAGAAAATGTTAAATTGCTTAAGCAAGAATTCAATGCAAAGGAATCAAAACTTTTGAATGATTTTTCCAATCTAAAAACTTTGAAAAACAAGCTCGAAAATAAGTCGTACGTACGAGGGAATAACATTCAGATTGCTCACTTGATCACTAAGTATAGAGTCTTAAGCGATAAGCGTAGCATTCCCCTTGCTGTGGAACCTAATCCCGAGGTTGTTAAAAAGGCTAGAGCTGCTCATAATGTAATCTATGATGGTAACAAGATTCTTAAACCTAGACAGAAACCTAGTTGCGTTGAGTGCACTGAGAAAGATAGAAAATTAGATGATGCATCTAGGGAGAAAATGAATAAGAAGCTAGAAGATCCTGAATGTAAATAGAATAACATAACGATCAAACCCCATGATTACAAAAAGGAAAATTGGATTTCCTTGAACAAGTTTAAGCCTCAAACGTTGTTAACACCCGAACAAGTGTTCCGGAAAAAGGATTTAGATAAACAAAAAGCAGAGAATCTTGTTGTAACAAACCCTCCCCTTAGGAAAATGATTTCAGCGACTGTGTATCCTCCGAATACACCAATGCATTTAGTTCCTAGAACTATTGCCACTAAAAGCAAGACCTTAATCAGTCAATATGTTATTTTTCAATTATTTGTTGATTTTGAGAAAACTTGTAAGAAAAGGATCACACCCACTGGGATAACTGAAGGGGAAAGGGGGTTTGAGCAAACTAAAGAATGCTATTTAACAGAGATTATACCTTTCTTTAAACAACTAAAAGATCAATTTGAGAGTCTTAAAAAGGGGATGGATTCAGATATTAAAGAAATGGAAAAAGAATTTGATGCAATGATAGTTGAGGTTAGTGACTGTGAGCGAGAATTAAAATATAATAAGATCGAAAGGAAGAACTTGCATACCTTGAATGAGAATCTTATTTCTGAATGTATTACTCAAGATGTGTTTTACACTGCTACGAATTATTCCATTAATGCTTCTCAATTTCATGAATTATCTGTTGTTCTCAAAGTCTCCCATGATCGTGTCATTGAGCTTGAAAAAACTAACTCTAAACTGCATGATAAAGTTGAACAGGATGATCATGATAACCTGGTGAAATAGTTTTCTAAATTGAAAGTTGAGCAACTTGCTTTGCAATTAAAATATCAACATCTGAAAGAAAATGTTAAAACCTCAAATATCAAGACATCCTTGGATGCTCCTGAATTTGATGCAGTTTTTGAAATTAGCAAACGTGATGAACAGATTCGAGCTCATTGTAACACGATCAGAAAGTTGAAAGCCCAAATCTCTCAATTAAAGGGTGAAAAGAACAATGTGATTGGCTCCCAAATGCCTCCTCCTTTAGATTCTCAGTATTCTCAAACTTTTCATCTTCAAAACTTGGTTAATGCTTTATAAAAGAAAAACGAGAGTTTTCTAGAAGAAAATGAAAAAGTTAAACGACACTTTAAAGAGTTATATGAATCAATGAAAGTCACTCGTGACAAAAACAACGAAAAAATAACGTCTTTACAAAAAGAATTTGAGAATCTGAGGAGTCAGGAAAAAGGGAAACTACCACTTGTTTTTAATGAGAATGTTGCATCAAGTCATCCTCAGACTGCAAATATACTGTGACTGTTAAATACATCCCTCCTCATCTTAGGAATAATGAACTTGTGTTTCATAACTATTGTGCTCACCTTAAGGATAGTCTAGAATGTCTCCGTGAGATTCTGGAAGAGGATTTCATAAATAAGCCTCTTCATAGAGAAATTAGGTTTGCTTGCATTCAGGGCAAACGATCTCAGGAGCTGCTAGAATGTTTAATTGCAACATGTCCTAAATCCTTAGGTGCGAAAGGTCAAGATGTGATGCCTTGTTCTATGCCTAGTGCCAAGCATACAAATGATTCTATGCCCAGTGTTAGGAAAGTGAACACTAATGTGACTTCAAGTAGTTCAGATCCCTTCACGACTAGTTCAGGAATGCAAAAAGTAGATCAACCAACTAATGTTCCCATAATTCCCTCTACAGGAGTAATCAGTGACATAAAAGCAAGCGGGTTAAAGCCTCCAGGCAATACCAAGCAAGATAGGACCTCGCAAGCTAAGAATGTGCATTGGAAGAGAGTAGAAGATCACCCAAGGAATATTAAATTTGAGTTTAATAAAACAAATCGTGTTGATTCTAGTATTAGCTATAAGCGTACTGTAATTAATTCGAATTCTGCTACTATTCGCAAACCATGTAATGATGACTGCTTGATTTCTGTTACTAATCATGAATGTGGTGTGAATGTTTTGTCTAATGCTATCAAATGCCCTAATAAAACTGTTAATGTTAAAATTCAAGCTAAGAAGGCTAAAAGGCAAAGGCAAAAGAAAGTTAGAAAACAGTGGAAACCCACACGAAGGAAATTTAGTAATATAGGTTACCAATGGATACCTACTGGCCGTAAGATTAATGAGCTTTGCCCTAAAGTTGCTAAATCAATGCCCGCTAGAAAATGGATGCCTACTGGTAGAATTACTCCCTTAAGAAGCGAACATACTTTGAATAGGTCAAATACGGACACTAGCACTGCATCTATTTCTAATGAGTCCATTGTTTCTACCTCGATGTGGGAGTTCCAATCACATTACTAACCAAATGGAACCCATTCTGCATGGGGATCCCAATTATCCAGCTTATCCATTCTTGTCGTGTTCAACTACAGATCGTTCAAATCATTCTGTGGTACCTGGATTCAGGCGCTCCAAGCATATGACCGGAGACCGGTCGTGGCTCATGAACTTCGTGAGTAAATTCATCGGAACTGTTAGATTCGAGAATGATCATTTCGGTGCAATTATGGGTTATGGAGATTATGTTGTCGGTGATAGTGTTATCTCCAGGGTATATTACGTAGAAGTTCTTGGTCATAACTTATTCTCTGTTGGTCAATTCTGTGATTCTGATCTAGAAGTGGCCTTCAAAAAACATACTTGTTTCGTTAGAGAACTTGATGGTAAAGAACTTTTAAGAGGAACACGTGGTTCAAATCTATAAACCATCTCTATCGAAGATATGATGAAGTCTTCTCCAATTTGCTTGTTGTCAAAGGCTTCAAAACCAAAGTCATGGTTATGGCATCGTCGTCTCAATCACTTGAACTTCGGCACCATCAATGATCTCTCCAAAGGACTTAGTTGTAGGATTACCTAGATTAAAGTATGAAAAGGATCATCTTTGTTCAAAGATACCAAATGGGAAAAGCAGGAAGTATGCCCACAAACCCAAACCTACAAACTCGCATGAAGTTCTTCATATAATTCACATGGACTTATGTGAACCCATGAGAGTGCAGAATATCTTTGGGAAGAAATATGTGTTAGTTATGGTTGATGATTACTCTCGATTCACTGGGTTAAGTTCTTAAGGACAAAGGATGAAACATCAGATATCATCATCAAACTTATCAAACAGCTGCAGGTTCGACTTAACAAAACTGTCAAAATCATCCGAACAGACAATGGAACTGAGTTTGTTAATAAACAACTTAGTGAGTTTTATGAAAGTGTTGGAATTAGTTATCAAAGAAGTGTTCCACGAAATCCTCAACAAAACGGTGTAGTTGAAAGACGAAATCCAACTCTTGTGGAAGCCGTAAGAACAATGCTGATTTACTCAAAGGTTCCAATGTTTCTCTGGGCTGAAACCATTGCCACTGCATGCTACACTCAAAATCGATCCCTAATTCACACTGCTCATGGAAAAACTCCATATGAACTTGTCCACAATAGAAAACCTAATCTCTCATTCCTTCGTGTGTTTGGTGCATTGTGTTATCCAACTAATGAGGGCCAAGACTTAGGCAAACTTAAAGCTAAAGCAGACATTGGAGTATTTGTAGGATATGCACCAAACAAAAAGGGGTACCGTATCTTCAACAAAAGAACCCAAAATATTATGGAAACAATTCACGTTACGTTCGATGAGCTGACCAGTCTAATGGCTCTAGGACAAACCAGTTCTGGACCCGCATCTCAACTGTCATCAAGTAGTCCTATCAGTTCTACTCTCGTTTCAAATCCCTCACCTGCAACTCCTTATGTACCTCCATCAGAAGATGATTTAAAGAAATTGTTTGATCCAATATTTGATGAACACTATGAGCCAAATGCTAATGAAATGTCAAATCCATCATCAGAGGCTACTCCTATCCCTATCAATGAAGTCAACCCTTCTGTTTCAATATCATTAAGCCAAGAAGCGTCTGCTGCTGATCACTCTGTCTCATCAACAAATCATCAATCATCGAATGTACATCATGGAATTGTTTCTGGCACCCATGATGAAGCTAATCCCTTTGCTACCCCCGAAGATGCTCCATTTGAAAACATATTTGCTCCTGAATCATCATCAGAACCATCTTCATCAGGAGACATCAACTCTCGCTACGCCGGTTCCTCAACAACAACTACATGAACACATAAGAAAGTGGACACATGATCATCCATTGGACAACATCATTGGAAACCCTTCTCGTCCAGTATCCACACGGAAACAACTTGCAACCGATGCCTTATGGTGCTTCTTCAACTCCGTACTCTCTAAGGTCGAACCAAAAGATGTTAAAACTGCCATGAATGAAGACAATTGGTTCAATGCCATGCAAGAAGAAATTCATGAGTTTGATCGACTTGATGTATGGGAATTAGTACCTGATCCAGATTATGCTACGATCATTGCTCTAAAGTGGATCTTCAAAATGAAACTTGATGAGCATGGTGATGTTTTAAAGAACAAGGCTCGATTGGTTGCAAAAGGATACCGTCAAGAGGAGGGTATTGACTTTGAAGAGTCATTTGCTCCAGTTGCTCGTATCGAGGCAATCAGAATATTCTTGGCTAATGCTGCAAGTAAGAACATTTTGGTTTATCAAATGGATGTAAAGACGGCGTTTCTTAACGGAGATCTTAAATAAGTCGTATACATCAGCCAACCTGAAGGCTTTGTGAATCCAGAACACCCTACTCACGTCTATCGTTTGAAAAAGGCTCTTTATGCGTTAAAGCAAGCTCCAAGGGCATGGTATGATACGCTATCAAAGTTTCTTCTATCTACTGGATTCAGCAAAGGAGCAGTTGATCCGACATTGTTCACCAGAAAGTCAGGAAAACATTTAATTCACGTTCGAATATATGTTGATGATATTATTTTTGCCTCGACCGACCCCAATGAATGTGATCGTTTTCAAATGAAATGGGTTCCAAATTTCAAATGTCAATGATGGGACAAATGTCATTTTTCTTGGGATTACAAATTTCACAAAGTCCCGGAGGCATTTTTATAAATCAATCTAAGTATGCAAATGAGATTTTAAAGACATTTGGATTTGATTCTAGTGACCCTGTTGACACTCCCATGATAGAGCGTACTAAACTGGATGAGGACCACTCTGGGATCATGGTAGACCAAACGAAATATCGTAGTATGGTTGGATCCCTGATGTACCTCACAGCCAGTAGACCAGACATTATGTTCACTGTTTGCATGTTTGCTAGAAATCAAGCTAAGCCTACCAAAAAGCACCTTGAAGCGGTTAAACGAGTCTTTCGGTATCTCCAAGGTACCATCAATATGGGACTTTGGTACCCGAAGGACACCGGTATGTCACTAACGACCTATGCATGCCGATCATGCAGGATGTTAAGATACACGTCGAAGTACGTTTGGAGGTGCTCAGTTTTTGGGTGATAAGCTTGTGAGCTGGTCTTCAAAGAAGCAAATGAGTACTTCTATTTCCTCTACAGAGGCTGAATACATAGCCATGTCATCTTGCTGTGCTCAAATCCTATGGATGAGATCCCAATTATCTAACTATTGCTTTGAATTCAACAAAATCCCTCTGTATTGTGATAATAAAAGTGTTATTGCTCTCCCATGCAACAATGTACAACACTCAAGAGCAAAGCACATCGTCATTCGACATAATTTCATCAGGTAGCAAGTTGAAAACGGTGTGGTGGAAATTTATTTTGTGAGGACTGAATACCAGTTAGCAGTCATCTTCACCAAAGCTCTTCCTAGAGAACGTTTTGAGTTTATCCTCCCACGACTTGGTCTAAAGAGTCTTCAACCGGAAACACTTAAACATCTTCAAGAGGAAGAAGAGGAGTAAAAGGTCTTTCTTCATCCATATTTTGTATATATTTATTCAAAAACCAAAATACAAAATTATAAAACCAACAAAAAGCAAAGAGAAAAATATAAAACTTTCAAAAATCCATAAAAATTAGAAAATCTTGAAAAATTCCAAAAATATTGTTATTTTGTCATGTTTTTCCTTATTCGATATCATCTACGGACTTTGTGTTGACATTCAAAGAATGTCACGGGTCTTTAGATGTTCTTCGAATATACATAGTTCTATTTAAAAAATAAATAAATAAATAAATAAAATAAAAATAAAATAATGAGGTGGAGAAAAATGGTGGTTTATTGTCATTTCAGGCAGTAACCCATTTTAAAAAGCAAAGGACAGAGCCATGCTTTATCTTTTTTTTAAATCTCATGCTCTGATTCTTAAAACAAATGTTTGTCATAAAAAAGACAAATGTTTCTCTTTCCAAATATTTTTCCGTCTAATGATTCTTCTGAAAAATATTTGCCATCTAATGAAAACTAATTGCTTTGTTAAATAACTCAAACTCTATTTTTGAAAATCATCTGGACTTAACGTTTGTCAAAATATCTATCTCTCAATCAACAAATTATGTCATTGATTGAGGAATACAATTGTTTTCAAAAAGATAATCATGCATGTTTAATCAATGGAGTGTAAAGTTTCAAAATCCGATCCTTATCAGTTAAAATGTTTTCATAATCAAGTCACATTTCTCCTCAAAAGCTTTCAAAATCAATTCAAATCTACAGAGATCACAAATCTCAAATGATTTGAAAATTGTGATCGGGGGAGAATTTGTGAGTTAAATTGGATTTAAACTGATAATTTGATAAATGGCTTCATAAGTGTTTAGCAAGCTTTCCTCCCCACATGTGCCAAACGATTTCAAATTTTCCATGCACATGTTGAGGGGGAGCATCTATTTTAAACCACAAAGAATTGAAACGTGATTAATTTGTATCTAAGTGCAGATTCCTTCTAATATGTGCAAAACTCTTTCAAATCTCGAGGCACATATTGAGGGGGAGCAAACTTATGAAAACCTCATCCTTCCTTAATATGCTTTATCTACTTGATTTGATCAGGGAAGTGATGTTGATAGTTTTTAGAAAATGGTAATGAAATAAGTTAATTCTTCCTCTTGCCTCCGTGTGCCAAAATGATTTCAAATACATGAGGCACATGTTGAGGGGGAGCTCTGTTTCTAAAAATATCAAAAACCATTCAGGTACAAAATGCTTTGATAATATATCACAAGTATCTGAATTGATTTTCAAATGGTTTTCAATTGGTTCCAATGGCAGATGAACAATACCAAATAGACCGACCAAATTTACTTTATGAATGGTGATATAAGGATGATAAGGTTAGGTATTTGTTCCCATGATCCGCCAGAACCGGAGGGATCTACCTAGGTACAATCCACTAGATAGTGTAGAAGTCCTTAGGTTTGATGAAAAAAGGAGAAAAGTTAGATATGGGAAGAGTGTGGACTGAGACTGAGCTAGTACTGGAATAAACCCAAAAAGGTTCTAGTTATGAAGTCTCGGTAAGCACTCTGATATTTTCACTCCATACTTCTGCTACGCTACTGCCAATATCATGAATCAACGAAAGCTTCCGCTACTCTGATAAGAAGAAATCATGATCCACAATGTGAGTATGTCGGTCCATAAGTCGCAACATCACATAATACCAACACCACATAGGATGAGTCAGAAATTTATGATAGCTGATGATCTCAAAGCTGGCTCAAAACTAATCTCACGTGGATCAGATAAAGACCTCCACTTGGATTAACCAAACATGCAAAAATGAAGAATCAATGACTACGAGCTGCAGAGCAAAGAACTTAATCAAGAATCCTAGAACAATCTAATGTTATATCCATTTGTATTCATTGTAAATTGAGGTGACCTCCCTTAGGGGGAGATTGTTAGGAATTAGATAATTCAGTCGTTAAAGAGTCGGTCACCTCAAGTATATGTATTCGATAGAAAGCTCATAGTCGTAGTCATGTTATGTTAGTAAGTAGTTTGTTATGTAACACCGTGGAGGATGGACGGGTCTTTACCCACTGTATGCCTGATCCACAGCCCGTAGGAGGCGATTATTTGTAAGACACTATAAATACCCTCTACCTCCCAAGGTAGAGGGTTGGAGCTTCAATACAATTTTTCTTTGTTTCACATAGTTCCCAACTCTCTTCCCTTTCTCTCTCTAGAACTTTCTCTCTCTAAACCTTGTTAAACGCCTCATATGATTATGGTTTAATGTGATTATGAAATCCAATATGTTACAATTCCACCAAAAGTGATGAACATACATTTTAAAGATTGTGGGTGCTACAGTTAAAGCAAAGTGGATAGGACTATGGGTAAGGAAATCAATCATTTCATGAAAGCCTTCGGATTGATTGTTTTTGATCAAGTAAGCAACTTGGTTATGGGTTTTGGAATACTGCGACGGCATTGTGATTGGTGATGAGATATGATGTGGGATTGTGAAATAATCAGTTGGGAGTGGTTAGGGTTTATGTTGAGCGCCAATTGGAAGTGATTTAAAGATCAATTAAATGATCTGGCAGGGATTTGGAGAAATAAATATGTTAGCACCAAAGTTACAAAACAGCCCCTCAATTATCCATCGTCAACATGCTAGCAGTGGATTGAAAACCACTGGCAGTGGTTTGAAATGAACTAGCAGTGGAAACAACAACCACACTCCAATCTTTTGACTAAGATTACAGCAACCAAATCTAAGCCAAACATAGTGATATCAAGCATTTATATGAAGGATTACAAAAGATTTACAATTTTTTTTTAACATCTATAGATCCAAAAAGCTCCAATTTATACAAAAGATCCTCCATACCTGCATATCACAAAAATAAACCAAACACATGAAGCATTGTTAAGGTTAGCAGTGGTTAGAAAATAACTATTAGTGGATTAAAAAAATATGCTGGCAGTGGTTAGACCAGTACTTAACCACCCAGTTAAAAGGTCAAATCCAAGTCATTAATCCGGCCACCAAAGTCAAAGACTTCATTTACTCCTCAACAACTTATACCTTCCCCACATTTACTTACTGATTTCATCTTAACTTCTATTTAAGACCATCATACTCACATACTACCCATACTACTAACACACCAAAAATTCTCTCTCTTAAACCCCTTTGCAAACATCATCAAACCAAACAGCTCAAGATCACCATGAGCTACTCAAACCCTGTCAATCTCTCAACTGACAGCTCCTCATCTGACAGTGTTTGGGAAGAGTTTGTTAGGAATAACCCAGGTAGGGTTGAGGAAGAGGTGTCATCAAGGAAAAGAACTCACTCAGGTTCTTCTAAAGGTGGTTGGAACAATTATTTTCCACCAAGAAACACATCCCTCTCATCTGTGAAGACAAACCCTTCAGCTGCTGGTCCTTCATCTCTCCAACCAATTCCTCAGAATGATATTATCAAGGAAGACAGCTTAGACCTAAGTTCCATGCCAAGTTATATGTCTCCTTATGAAGGTACATATGATGAAACTTCTTCAAGAGTCCTTGTTGTGCCTCCCCTTGCTGTAGTAATCCCACCAAAAGAGCTTCAAGCACCACCTTCTCAAGCATTGTTGACAGCACCACCACCAGAGGGTCCTTCATCATCATCACCACCCATCAGAGGAAACGTGATTGGGCTAGCATGCCCCAAAGTGTGGAAGGAGATCAGTGGTTGTGGGGCCCAGAAAGTGATGCCTGAGTGGGCCTTGGCCAAGAAGCGTTAGGTGGTAGGGGGTAAGTTGTGAAGCTGGTCTCCTAGCAGGTTGTGTTAGGAAGTGGTCTTGTGAAATAGTCCTTTGATTGTATGATCCCATGGTTATAATCCCTGCATCCTTGTATGCAGTTTATGAATGAAAATAATTCCGTGGTTGTCTTTTGAAGTACATTGCAGCATTCTAATAGTGATTTGATTCTATTTCTCTGCAAAATAGTTAGTGGGAACACAAAGAAACAAGCAGTGGTTTGAACATAACTAACAGTGGTTAGAACAAAAGTAGCAATACTAAGATCAATTAATAACAGTACATGATTTTTACAAACTTTTACAAAACAAATTTGAGATTTAGAGATTAATCATTCCAATACTAACTGCAAGGTACTAAAACCTCCCCACATCAAAAGCTTTAGTGAGAAGATCAGCAACATTGAAATCAGTAGGGATTTTGACCATTTGAATCAACCTATTCTCATTACAATCTCTAATAAAATGATGCCTTATCTCAATATGTTAAGTTCTAGAATGTAAAACAGGATTTTTAATGAGGCATATTGTACTGTTATTGTTAATATAAATCTTAGTATGTATGAAATTGTACCCAAAGTCCAACAATTGATTCTGAATCGAAAGCACTTGTCCACAGCAACTAGCAGTAGCCACATAGATTAATCTTGTTACACTGCCATGAGATTAATCTTCTTCCCAAAAACTGACATCCTCCAGTAGTAGACTTTCTATCCAAACTAGCTCCAGCATAATCACTATATGTATAGGCCACCAAATCAAATGATGATTCCTTAGAATACCAAAGTCCCAATTTAGGATGACCTTTAAGGTATATAAAAATTCTCTTTACAACATTCATGTGTGTTGTGTTGGGTATGACTTGAAACCTTGCACACACACATACTGAGAACATTATATCTAACCTAGATGCAGTGAGATACATCAAAGATCCAATCATGGACCTATACAACTTCAAATAAACTTTTGGACTTCCATCATCTAGTAGCAGTGGTTTCTGAGTCTCCATTGGTGTACTAGCACTCTTTACGTCCTGAAACTTAAACTTCTTCAAAATATCTGCTACATACTTGTCTTGACTAACGAAAATACCATCAGTCCTTTGTTGAACCTGTAGCCCCAAAAACAAAGTGAGTTCACCCATAGAACTCATCTGAAACTTATCATGCATAAGTTTCTCAAAATCTCTGCACAGCTCCTTATTGGTGGAGCCAAAGATGATGTCATCAACATAAACCTGAACCAGTAAAATATCATCCTTGTGCTTCCTAATGAACAAAGTCTTATCAATCAACCCTCTTTTGAAGCCATTGTCCATCAAATAAGTAAAAAGGCACTCATACCATGCCCTAGGAGCTTGATGCAGCCCATACATAACCTTTTTCACCTTGTAGACCTTATCAGGATGGTCAAGATCTTCAAAACCAGGAGGTTGACAAACATAAACCTCCTCATCAATTGTGCCATACAGAAAGGTACTCTTTACATCCATTTGGAATACCACAAAATTTTTAAATGAAGCATATGCCAAGAACAGTCTAATAGCCTCTATTCTAGCAACAGGTGCAAATACTTCATCATAATCCAGACCTTCAGTTTGTGTGTATCCCTGAGCAACCAACCTTGATTTATTTCTTACCACTATTCCTCTTTCATCCTTTTTGTTTCTGAACACCCATTTAGTCCCAATAGCCTTTTTTCCATTAGGAAGATCAACCAATGTCCACACTTCTTGAAGCTTAAACTATAGTAGCTCCTCTTGCATTGATTCAACCCATCCTTCTTCTGTCAAAGCTTCTTCAACTCTCTTGGGCTCCTTCTGAGACAGAAAGCAAGCAAACAGACAATTTTGCAGATCTTTATGACTATTTCTTTTGTGAAGTGACCTTGCAAAGAAACCTTGTTCAGGAATGGTTTTTGTGATCTGAACCTTGCTTCTTGTTTGAACTGGTGTGTTCAAATTTCCAAGTATTTGCTCTTTGGGATGATTCTTATGAACTCTTGTAGTAGGAATTGGACTCTCTGTGATGACTGTGTCCAAATTTGTAAAATCTGCATCATTAAAGTAGTCATCCAGATTCTCATCATCAGTTAGAGTATCCCTTTCTTCTAAATCAGGCATGTCTAGATCAGTGGGATACTCATCTTCACCAAATAGTGGCTTAGCAGTTGGTCCAAAGAAAGTACTTCCATCTAAGTTTGTAGCAGGGGGTACAAATGAACTATCAGTGGTAGAAGATGGCTTAGCCATGCTTTCATTTTGCCTAGCAGTGCTTTCATTTGGCTTAGCCGTGCTTTCAGAATGGTTTCTCTTCTTTTCAATTTCTTCTACCGACACTGAGTTGTCATTCAACAACTCTTCCTTATCTTGATGATGATCATTTTTGCTTCTAGAATCCAATACATCATCACTTGTGGGACACTGCTTTTTAATGATGGGTGAGACAGGACCAGATTTCCACTTTTCAAGCAGATAGAATTCCTTTGGAGAATTCGCTTCCTTAGAGTTTGCTTCTCTTTTAGAATCCTCTTGAGAACCTGCATTAGTGTTAGTGGATGTACCTGTAGTGATAGGCTGATAATTCATAGATTTGGTTAGCATATCAATATTAAACAGCCACTCAGGTCCTTTTGTCTCAACACTAGGAGTCTCTTCACTAAACTTAACATGTAAGTTTTCTTCTACTATCCTAGTCCTCCTATTGTATACTCTAAAGGCTTTGCTATTTGAAGAATAGCCAAGAAAGTATCCATCATCTGCTTTTTCTTGAAACTTGCCTATGTAGTCTATGGTATTCAAGATAGTAACAGGACACCCAAAAGGTTTAAGGAATGCTATCATAGACTTCCTATCATGTAACAACTCATAGGGGGTCTTGTTATGAGGCTTCACTACCTTGCTTCTATTCTGCAAGACATAACATGCAAAGGCCTACAGACTTCAGCCCCAAAAGGTAGTTGGTAGCTTAGATTCAGACAACATTGTTCTAGCAGCCTCAATTAGTGTTCTATTTTTCCTTTTCACTACCCATTATGTTGTGGTGTCCTAGCAACACTAAACTCTTTTTCTATACCCTTAGCCACACAGAACTGATTCATCACTTCATTCTTAAACTCAGTTCCATTATCACATCAGATTACTTTGACCTTATGGTTTACTTGATTTTCTATCTTAGTAATAAAACTGTTGAGAATCTCACTAGTTTCACTCTTAGCACCTAAAATGTATACCCAAGAAAATATACTATAATCATCAGTGATAACTAGACATTACTGCTTATGGTTCAAACTTTTAATAAAGGTAGGGCCAAATAAGTCCATATGAAGCATAAACAGTGGTTGTGTAATGGTGTTTATGGTCTTGGTCTTACAAGAGGCTCTATGTTGTTTTCCATTCTGACAAGCCACACAAAGTTCTTTACACTCAAAAACCTTAGAAGGTAACCCTCTCACTAAGTTGCCCTTTACCAGTTTATTGATTGTTTTGAAATTAAGGTGACCTAGCCTTCTATGCCATAACTTAGACTCATCAACTTGTGCCTTAACAAACAAACAAGTTAAGTACCTATTAGGAATTACATCTTTCATGTTAAAGCAATATATGTTTTCTTTCCTAGGTACGCTTAATTGCACATATTTCTCACCAGGCATTTTAAAATCAGGTGACAACACCACACACTCAGTTTCCCCAAAAAGTACCCAGTTTTTCTTATCACACATTTGAGAAACACTGAATAGATTATACTTAAGTCCCTGTACCAAATAAACCTTCTCAAAGTCTAGCTTTCCAATTCTGATAGTTCCTCTGCCAACAATCTTTCCTCCCTTTGGATCATTGCCAAATGCTACATGTCCTCCATCATAGGCTTCAAAATCCTCAAGGTTGCTCCCATCCCATGTCATGTGCCCATAGCAAACACTATCAAAAATTCCTTTGTCTTGTAGTTCATCTTGTAGATTGCCCTGCACATGAGATTAAAAAAGTTAGTTCCTTTTGTGGACCCAAGCCAATACTGACTTCCTGCCCTGTGCATCAACATAATTAAATTTATTTAGGTCCATTGATGCACAACTGGCATGATGTAAAACCTTGGTCTTAGGCTTCCATTGCCTACTAGCTGAGGCCTTAACAGCATAAACATGGTTTCCAACTCCTGTGTCAGTTATCACCTTTGGAATTTTTAAAACCTCTTTTGTATCAGTGGTGATAGTCTGCTTAGCTGTGGAAAGATTTTGCTTAGCAGTGTTTACATTTGGCTTAGCAGTGGTTGGAACCCATTTAGGTACAGTAGTGATTATAGATTTTGTTTTACCATTCCTCATTAGCACTGCTCTAGGAATCATATTTTTGTTAGGATGAGGGATTGTTTTCTTTGAAAATTTTTGATGATTTACCCTCCTCCAATGGTTCCAAACTTGTGTTTGGTTTTTTTAACAATTTCTCTGTAGATGCTCAAAACTACCACACTTAAAACAAGCCTTCTTGACACACTGAAACTCATCTCCTAATCTATTTGAAATTAGGCCATTAAAGTTTCTTTGATTACCTCTAGGTATGTATCTTTCCATCTGTTCTCTAGGTATCTCATTATAATCTACCACTTTCCTAGAAATTTGTGCTCCAAATCTAGGCATAAGATTGGCTTGTGTAGAATCAACAGACCTAACATTATCTAACTTCTCAGACTGTGTTGATTCAGACCTATCTTCCTCAAAATATGATTCCCAATCCTCAATAATTGGACCATCAAATGACTTATCAGAACCTATCTTAGGTGATTAAGTCTTACTAATCTCTCCTACAGGTTTGTTGAAACTGAATTCACTACTAAATGATAGTTCTTTTATTGGTGGTGCATCTTTCATAAGAGAGGGTGGTGGCATATTGTTGTAACCTAGGCCAATACCATCTTTGAACAATTTTTGTCCAATTGGCTTATTTACTAAATCAGAAGCATATTGTGTTTTAGCAACTCTAACAACATATTTTTATTTTTCTTCTAGAGCTTCTTGTTTAAGCATTTTAATTTCCCTGTCCTTAAGATCAATTTCACCACCTAGTATATTAATCTTATCTACATACTCAAACTCACATTTAATACAGAATTTAAGTTTCTCTTCAATACTCTCAAGACCAACTTTATATCCTAAGTTATCCAGTGAAAGTCTTTCTACCTCTTTTCTCAGACTCTCATTAATAGCTTTAAGAGATTCTAAGTTATCTTGACATGATTTAAAAGAACAAGTAGAATTTTTAGAATCATTAGATACCTCAGAATCTGAACCAGAAGATGAAGCATAGGCCATGAGAGCAAAGTTATGCTCTTTTGAAGCTTCACTAGCAAGAAAATCTGCATTAGGACCTTCTTCAATCTGATCACTCTAGTCATAATCGTCAATACCATCTTGAGCAACCAATGCTAAAGAAGAAACAGGATCTTCAGTAGCCTTCTTGATGCCCTCAATCCTCTTAGGACCTCAACATTCCCTAGCAAAGTGACGCTTCTTCTTGCAGTTAAAGCACTCCATCTTGCTTTTGTCAAATCCAGCTCTTCTTTGACCATCATATTTGACCTGTCTACCAGTCCTCCTCAAGAACTTCCTAGCATGCAGTGTTAACATTGCCATTTGCCACTGAAGATTGATTTCATAAAGATCATCAGGATGAATTTGATCCAGATCCTGATTTAGTACAGTAACACTGGTTGTAAGATCAGCTAGGAAAGCACAGATGGCACCATCACTAACATTATCACTAATAGTGGTATTATTAGCAACAGCAGTGGATACTTCATAGGCAACAGTGGAAACATCCTGAGAATTCTTGTGCCCTGTAGACACAAAAGCAATGTTTTGTGATGATGAGGATGAGTTAGCTATGTTCTTTTGCACTCATACAAATTCAGGTTGTTGTAGAGATTGTTCAGGGTCATCTTTTCAAAGTTATCTTTGTTCCTCCACACAACTGTATGCACAACCCATTCAGGTGAAAAACTTCTGATGAACTTGAGATTTATATCTTCTTTGAGCAACTTTGTAGTCCACCAATTTTAGTGGACTGATTAGTTTCTGTTATAAGTGCCATCAAGTTTTTCTCCACTGAGTGCAGTGAAGTTTTCAAGCTGATGCTTGAGGATGTTCTTCCTGGATTTCTTGGTAGCATTACCAACAAATCTTGTTTCAATGGCATCCATTAACTCCTTACCTGTCTCATACTGCTCAAAGTCCAATGCATACTCATTAGGTATTCCCATACTGAGAATACTATGACCTTTAATCTCCAGCTTCCTTTTAGCCTTGTCAACCTCACTAACAATGCTTATTTCCTTACCATCATCACCCTTCTTAGGAAGAGTATCACCATTCTCAACAACATCCCAGATGGTGTAGTCTATTGATAACATCAAATTAGCCTGATCTTTTATATATCAAATTCCCGTGTTTATGGCCTCATTTATATTAATATGGTACTTAATTCGTTCATATTCGTTCGTAATTGCATTTCAGGATAAATGAGGCGTTGGAGCGGAAAAGATGTGAGAAAAGGCCAAGTATATATTCTGAAGATTGATTTACCAGGGCCTATGAATTATTTGTGAAGGATACGCCGTAACTAATTAATGGTGTTGCGGCGTAAATATTATGCTTTGAAGGATACGGCGTAACCAATTCTTATGGTTACGTCGTAATTATTATTTTGAAGGTTACGGCGTAACATGGCAATTTAGTTACGCCGTAGAGATTACTTCGGAGCGGATAAGTATGAGATGACGAAGGATTACGGCGTAACTCGGATAATTAGTTACGCCATAATTAATTACTTGGGGGCAAAGTTTCAAGGTCCAGGGATTAAAAGCGGCAAGTTAATTCGAAGTTTATTAAGTACAAGGACTTGTTATAAAAGTAACAAGTGCGATGAGAGACTAAAAGCGTCAACTAGTGCAATTAAGTTTCATGAAAACCAAAGGATGAGAAAAAGTACGAAACTCAATTTAAGGCGTAACTACATTGTTTAGTTACGGCGTAACTTAGTTACGACGTAACTAAATAATTTAGTTACGACGTAATTTTTCGAGATCCGGATTTCGTTGCGCCATCATTAGTTACGGCGTAATTTGCCCTTAAGGTTACACCGTAACCATGTCGGGGCCTATAAATACAGCCCTAAATCTGCATTTTTCAGTATCTCTCTTCACACCTCTCCTAGGGGTCGATTAGGGTACCACTTGGGGCATTTTCCAGTCAAGCCGTTTTGAAGGAAGAATTAACTCGCAATCATCATCATTATTAACTCTACATCAAGTAATTTGTATCAAACATTATGTTCAATTCAATTTATGATTTATTCATTTTTGTTGGTATAATTTATTATATGTTTGGCTAAGCACCCTGGTGCTGGCCTATTTATGATTCCTTAATTGTTATGTTTACGCTTACTTTACTTAGTCAATTATTTCTAAGTGTATGCATGCATAGTTTATTGGTAGCCACCCTTGGTTTGGTAGTGTTGAATGGCGGTACAGGCCAATTGCCTAGGAGATATGACCAACTGACCCTAGGTGAGCGGACTTAGACGGGAAGGTAAGATATGACAAACTAACGACCCTTTCTACTTGTGCGATTTGACCAACTGATCACCTATCGTTTGGATGAACTTAAGAATTAGCGAGTGCGTGTCTAAGTTCCTAACGGCCGGGCATTCACTATTGTAAATCTAGCATGTAGCGGTACTTAATTACTTGGCTTAGGGGACCAGGAACAACAGGACTTATGACGGTGCGCCTGATTTTTCCTGTGGTGGCATCTTTGCTGATAGGTTAGGGCGAATTGACCAAATGCTGTCCTCTCGACTTTGACCCCACCTGAAGTAATTGGAAGTAAGTAGACATAGACATAACTAGCTAAGAGGATTAACTAGGTTAGCACCACTATCCTTCATTGATCACACCTCTTGCCCTTATGTGCTTTCTTTTATTTCCTTGTTTTATTAGTTAATTTTATTATTTCAATTTTAAAATCAATTAAAATCGTGACATAGACTTAAGTTAATTTCCGATCCACATAGCTCTTGGGACGACCTCGGTTTTACCGAATACTACACTACACGCAACGATGGGTACACTGCTGTTAGTACATTAGGTAGACCATAGGTATAACGAGTAATTATAAATATTAAAACCGTCAAATAAAACTGCATCAAGTTTTTGGCATTACGGGGAGCTATTTTAGGATTTTAATTTAATTTTTTTCTTTTCTTTCTATTCTTCTGTTTTCTTTGTTTCTTGAGTACGTTTCAGGTAATCATGGATATGGAATCAGATTTTGATAATATGACATTGGAAGAATACTGGGAATACGAGCGCGAAATGGAAAGAAAAGTTTTGAGGAATCGTCAATCTTGGAGAACTTCTACGAGATCGCCTTCCCTAGAGCATTTCTTTCAACCATATGCCTATGGTGATTATGTATCTCCTCAAGAGTATGATGAATTGGACATGGATAACAGACCATTCATGAATATTAATTATATACAGCCAACCGATGTCGAAAGATGAACAGATTTAGTGATTATTCATATAACACTCCTGATCCTAAACCTGATGATAGCGAGTTGATGATTGCAAGAGCGTTCGACGATTTGTTCAGAATTGGTGCTGAAAATCTTCAACGCATGGAACAAGAGGAGACTCATGATAAGTCTATTAAGGATGTGAACCTTGGAAGTGAGGACCTTCTTAACTTTCCTATTTCTATTTTTACTAATATATTTGCTAGTGTTTGTGAATAGGATGCAGATAATGTCAATTTCGACGTTACAAAGGAGGAAGAGGAAGCCGAGGAGGAATGTATTGAATGGAATTTTAATGTCATGTGGGATATCACGGTAGAGGATGTTGAAAGGCTTAGGCAAATTCTAACACCTCCCACACATGATAAACCTATCCAAGAGCCTGTAATGCAACCCTTGACATCACCTATCACACCTGCCAATGACTGTTCTGTAGCACCAACTACCAACCCAGTGTTGAACGAGCTTATAAAGGAATTCGGAGATGAGATTTTGAATATTTCCATGGTTGACGAAGAAGCCGAATGCGACCTTGCTAAAGATGTGAAGGAGCTCGAGGAACCGCTTTATAAAGATCCTTCATCATTTTCTGGACGAAGGGCACATCCGGTTGATGAAACGAATATGGTTTTGAAAAAAGTTTGTCAACAACAACATGGAACAAGCCAATCCTCTAATCCATCAATGAACATGGGTCCGGTAAGTAGGGAAATGACTTCTCCTCTGAGGTATGACTATAATTCATCATTTCCCCATCCCATAGCAAATTCACACGCTGTTGGTGTTTATTGCTATTTTCACCCACACTTGATTTTAAGTGAGGGGATGAACACCCTTTTACTTAGTAAATAAGGGTGGAGTCAAGCTCGTGACTCGAACAAAAACAAGCGCTTCGTGGGAGGCACCCCATGCCTATCTTTCCTTTTCATTTCTGCTTCTTTTTTGTTTTTGTTGGGTTTTGTGTTTTTAACCATTTTTGCAGGAATCGGAGAAGATTGCATCGATTAAATTAAACATCCGAATCAAGCCCATTCTGCTCATTCCAATGATTACGCGTAACACACATCAAAGTAGCTATTCTCCAGAGCATTACCGATTACGGCGTAAACCCATGCTATGGTTCCGCCGTAGCTACCCTCCATTAGCGACTGCCAGGTTTTGGCATAATTACGGCGCAACTCCGTCAATAAGTTACGGCGTAATTATGCTCCAGTTCAAATTCTTTCTATAATAACACAATAACCTTGTATTAGTACTAAATGAACTTTGTAGGTATGTTCCCTGTAAGACCTCACGAGACTACACTCGTCCACTTGGGACACCAAGTGGTTTAAAAGGCTTGTTGCATATGCTAAATGCAACCGTGATTCCTACAAAAGTGAGTTAGGTTTTCTTTTTATTTTATTGCTTGTTGTTTTTCTAGTATGATGCGTTTGGTTGTCTTATGTGAATTCAGGTTATTAAAGTTTGCTCATAGATCTCAAAGAGGGACACGTTTACTCGTTAGTCTTCGATCATGCAGAGAAAATCTAGGGGAGTTTTCTGTTCCAATCCTAACCCTTCTTATCTTTTATTTGTATAAAGTATGAGTGGGGAAGGGATTAGACATAGACACCTGCTTGATTTTACTTGCCCTTATTTTTCTAGTTTTTGATGAAAAGTGTTTCATTAATAAAATTTTGACATGTTTTTCAATACTTAATAGATTAATCTAGACTGAGCACACCTACCCTATATTTCCATTGTGTGAGGATAAGCCCTTCCGTTTTCCCCTTATACATAATTCCATAAAAATGAGTGTGCCGGTGGCTGTAGTAGACTTTGGAACTTGGCTTTGTATATCTTTTCGAGACCATTATCATGAGCATTACACTGAGGTAACTTGGTGTGATCGGTGTAGCTAGGATATAAGGCAATTTTAGGATTAAACCCAAATAGCCCATCATTTATGTTTGTGTATATTGGCTTTTCACATCGATTAGTTAATACCCCTGTTAAACCCTTTTTGTTGCACTCATCATTAGTGCAAGATACCCCTAGATACACCCTTCAGAGTCTTTCCTTTCATTTTGTTCACCCAATATAACTGTTTCGTTACACCTATCGCCTAGCCTACCCTGTAGTTTCTTATGTCCATGGTCCAGGCGCTGTTGGTTAATTTTGGTTTCATTAGTGAAAGTCGCGGGTTTTGAATAAAGGATTTTGGAAGAAAATTGGGATGCTTTATTTGTTCGTATTGTTTTATACCTTGTCTTGCATCAAAAAAAATAAATAAAAAATAAATAAAAAAAAGTGAAAAAGTCAAAAAAAAATAATAATAAACTAAAATAATAATAATAATAATCAATTCCATCACCCAGGTGGTAAATATTTTTCTTGATGGTAAGTGTCCTAAGGCTTTGGGCGAGTATATTTCCAGTGCTCCTCTCACGCCGTTGATCAAGCCAGGTGGTGGTATCCGTCTATTCGGTGGGAACTGTCGAGGCGTTTAGTCTCCAAGGTGGGAGCTTCTATGATTGGGCACTCTTTGGATGGATACTTGAATGATCTGCAGTTTGGATTTGGGGTTTCTGGAGGAGGGGAAGCCATTCTCCATGCCGTGAATCGGCTTGTTGAAGACCGTGGAGGTGATGTGGGTCTTTCGATGTTGTTGGTGGATTTCAAAACGCCTTCAAAGGTGGACCGTGAGGTTATGTTACAAGAGGTTCGCGCCATTGTCATGCCATATCACGTTGGTTGAATTCCCGCTCGCTACTCCAAACCCCGCATTATACTATGGGGAACACAGTTTATGGTCACACCAAGGCGTGCAACAAGGTGATCCTCTTGGACCTCTCCTTTTTGCGTTGGTGCTACATCCTTTTGCTCGCAAGATCAAAGACTCTTTTTCTCTCCCCTTTCAAGCTTGGTACCTAGATGATGGTACGATCATTGGAGATACTCTGCTTGTTAGGAAGGCCTTGGAGCTCATTATGATAGATGGACCTCGTTATGGTTTGCACCTCAACGTCGATAAAACTGAGGTTTTTTGGCCAAAAGAAGACCCTAGAAGCAGACTCGAAGGTGTTTTCCCTCCTAATATTGCCCGGCCCCTGCATGGCGTGAAATTGTTGGGTGGGCCTGTTGGCGTAGATCTTGAGTTTAGTAGTAAGCTTGTTTTGAAACGAGTGTCTAAAACCATTGAACTTATGGACGCTGTTGCTAAGCTTAATGATCCCCAATGTGAGTTGCTGCTTCTTCGTGCATGTGCTGGCATTTCCAAGCTGTATTTCTCTATGCGCACATGTTCCCCCCGTGTCTTTGAACGTGCTCAGATTTCATTCGATGAAGCACTTCGCTCTTCTTTGGAGCGTATTGTCACGCCTCTGGGCCCTGGGTTTAGAAATTGGCAATGGAGACTGGCCACTCTTCCCTTTGAATTTGGGGGCTTGGCGTTTACGCTGCTGGCGATGTTTTGAACTATGCCTTCCTTGCTTCTAGACTCCAATCGGCCAGCCTACAGACTGAACTTCTTCGGCAGTCTGGTATTGGTGCTAATGGATCTTCCTTTAATGATGCCCTACATGTTTTTAACGAGAAAATGGAGACCGACCTTTTGGGTAGCTCTTGTGAAATTGCTGCCCCCAAACTCATGAAGAAATTGGCAGATTTATATTTCGCACGTGTCACCAAAGAGGCTGAATCCACCTTCTGCTTATCTGCTAGACAGATGGCCCTATGGAGATCGCAAATGGAAGACCATACTTCAGACCTGGCTCGCGTGGTCCCGATAGCGGGGTCGGGATAGACTATGAATGCCAGAACTTACGATGTGTATTATGTTATCGGCTAGGCGTTCCCCTCTTCTCATTCAGATGCGCGGTTCGCCTTGCTCTAAGGTTTTCACAGGGGATATTTACGGGGACCATGTTGTATCATGTGCTGGTACTATTGGTATTAAACATCGGCACAACATGGTGCGTGACACTTTGATTGATATCTGTTCTCGATCGGGGGTCTCAGCTCGTAAAGAGGTTGACATCGGATTGGGTGGAGATAGGGAGCAAGTCTTACGGCCGCCAGATATCTTTCTATTCTGGGATGGTGGGCATGACGTATGTGTCGATTTGACCGGGTCATCCCCCCTCACACAAACTAGTATGATGGACTTTGTGCAGGTCGTGCGATGGTTGACGCCGCAAAACGTAAGCGCACAAATACGGAGCCAAATGTACGAGACATTGGATATGGGTTCACCCTTTTCTCATTTTCCTCCTTAGAGAACTTGAGGTGACGCGGTGACCTTACTTGGGCGGATCCGGAAATTCTTTATAACTCAAGACATTGGAGCGCGCGCGGCTGCTCATATCTTTAGTAGGATTAGTTTTGCTATTGCTAAAGGTGTGGGAGCCCAGACTGTTTCGAGGCTCCCCACTAATTTCTTGTAATCCATTGGTTTTGTTTCTAATGAAAGTGATGTTTTTATAAAAAAAAAATAATAAAAATAATAATAATAATAATAAATGATGAGAATGCAAGCAATAATTTATTAGTTGTTTATTGCTGATCGTAATATAAATCAGCTTATGTGTCGTATTGTGTTGAGTATTCTCGCCTTGTTTCAGTTGGCGCAATTTTTTACATATCCGTTGTATCTTACGGATAAAATTATAAACCCAAACATTTCTATCTCGCCTTTCAAATTTTAATCAATATTCGTACAATTGGGACATTGTACATTTCAAGTGGGGGGATGGGAGATAGAAATGTTTGTTTTTGGTTGAAATATGTGCTAAAAGTACCCAAATTTTAAATTTTTTTATAAGCACATACTTTTTTTTCATTGATTATGAAGGCCGAGTTAATGCATCTTATTTTTCTAGTTTATGGAGATTATGAGGCACTACACTATATGGTATATGCATTGACTCGTGTATTGAAGACCCCTTGACTCTTGACCCTCGGTTTTTGCTATGGGATTGAATGCGACTAGTGGTGGGGCGACTGTGGACTTAGAAATCAATTTGTTTCGTGTCTTTTTATTTACACCCATTAAATGTTTCCCATGTCTTATCCGACCCTTAGTCATGAATCGAGTTTAGGTGAGGAAGCGAGCAATCATTGGTATCTTGGCCATGGATTTGGTCATGTATCATTGGTTTTGTCCCCTTCGCCGTAGCTCGTTAGTAATGACAAAATAACCACATTAGCCTATGTTGTGTCAACCCATTGCCTTTTAGAATAGCTGCGTCTATAGACTCTAGTGGTGGAGATTAGTATCTTTGCCAAGCATATGATAGAATACTCGCCATGACTGAGCAGTTGAGTGATCACCCCAAAAATATTAAACACGTGAATTATGAGAGAGAGTGTGATTTTAATTCCCTTTTCGTAAGGTGCTCGGTTTAGAATTTTCTAGCTTAGGTGATTTTTAGACTCATAACTTCCAATTAATCCTGGGAGATATCTTTTTAAGAATTATTTAAAGGGTCCACTTGAGGACAAGTAGGATTCAAGTGGGGGGATATTTGATAACATCAAATTAGCCTGATCTTTTATATATCAAATTCCCGTGTTTATGGCCTCATTTATATTAATATGGTACTTAACTCGTTCATAATTTCATTTCAGGATAAATGAGGCGTTGGAGCAGAAAAGATGTGAGAAAAGGCCAAGTATATGTTCTGAAGATTGATTTACAAGGGCCTATGAATTATTTGTGAAGGTTACGCCGTAACTAATTAATGGTGTTGCGGCGTAAATATTATGCGTTGAAGGATACGGTGTAACCAATTCTTATGGTTACGTCGTAATTATTATTTTGATGGTTACGGCGTAACATGGCAATTTAGTTACGCCGTAGAGATTATTTCGGAGCGGATAAGTATGAGATGACGAAGGATTACGGCGTAACTCGGATAATTAGTTACGCCAAAATTAATTACTTAGGCGCAAAGTTTCGAGGTCCAGGTATTAAAAGCGGCAAGTTAATTCAAAATTTATTAAGTACAAGGACTTGTTATAAAAGTAACAAGTGCGATGAGGGACTAAAAGCGTCAACTAGTGCAATTAAGTTTCATGAAAATCAAAGGATGAGAAAAAGTACGAAACTCAATTTAAGGCGTAACTACGTTGTTTAGTTACGGCATAACTTACTTACGACGTAACTAAATAATTTAGTTACGACGCAATTTTTCGAGATCCGGATTTCGTTGCGCCATCATTAGTTACGGCGTAATTTGCCCTTAAAGTTTCGCCGTAACCATGTCGAGGCCTATAAATACAGCCCTAAATCTGCATTGTTTAGTATCTCTCTTCACCCCTCTCCTAGGGGTCGATTAGGGCACCACTCCAGGGCATTTTCCAAGAGTCCGAAGCCAGTTTTGAAGGAAGAATTCACTCGCAATCATCATCATTATTAGCTCTACATCAAGTAATTTGTATCAAACATTATGTTCAATTCAATTTATGATTTATTCATTTTTGTTGGTATAATTTATTATATGTTTGGCTAAGCACCCTGGTGCTGTCCTAGTTATGATTCCTTAAGTGTATGCATCCATAGTTTATTGGTAGCCACCTTTGGTTCGTTAGTTTTGAATGGCGGTAGAGGCCAATTGCCTAGGAGATATGACCAACTGACCCTAGGTGAGCGGACTGAGACTGGAAGGGTAAGATATGACCAACTGATGACCCTTTCTACTTGTGCGATTTGACCAACTGATCACCTATCGTTTGGATGAACTTAAGAATTAAGGGGTGCGTTTCTAAGTTCCTAACGGCTGGGCATTCATTATTGTAAATCTAGCATGTAGCGGTACTTAATGACTTGCCTTAGGGGACCAGGAACAATAGGACTTATGACAGTGCGCCTGATTTCTCATGTGGTGGCATCCTTGCTGATAGGTTAGGGCGAATTGACCAAATGTATTGCCTCATTCGCATTCTCCAAACCTGATACTCACCTTGCTTCAGCATGGGCACCTTTGATGCAGTAACCATGTGGGTTTCGTCAGACATCTTAACTTTCTTGAATAGAACTTAACTAGACTTCTTCTTGATCACAAGCTCTGATACCACTTGTTGATCTCAGTTGAGCAAACGATCCGTATAGAAACTTACTTAATAATGACTTATTAAATATTACGCGGAATTTAATATTTAACCTTAAGAAGAAGAACAGTAATCAACACTAAACACCTCAATATTATTATTAATACGAATACTCTAACCAGTATTAGGGTTTTACAACCTTGAAGTGTATCGACCTTAGATATAGCAAAACACACGTATATCTAATCTAACCTAGGACCTCCTTTTATAGGCTAAGGAGTTCTTTACATAATACAATACGTAACCTACAAGATAAATATATTTACCATATTTATCTAATACAAAATATTAAACCGACTAAACAAAACTAGCAGTGTTTACAATATAATAGTCGTGGTTATACACTACTACTAGCCGTGGTTTAACTCTACCAGTGGATTCCATCTTCTGGCAGTGGTTTCTTTTACTCTAGCAGTGGTTCCAATACTTAGAATAATTCATGATCTGAGGAACCTAAAACCCAACAAAGTTCTTTCGACCTCTACAATTACTATCAACTAGTCAAACTTGATTAACAATTGTCACTATGAAACTTTAGCACAATTGGATCTTATAATCAACTTGAAATTGAATTAAAACATGTTAATACAATCATAAACTAATCACATGATAATCAACATCATTTAAGCAAGTGTATAAAGAAACTAGCCACTCATAGCAAACATAAACATAAACTCAGAACTTTGAACATTAGAAAACATGATTAAGAGTCTTACAATGCTTGGAATAAGATTACAAATGGTGAAGTAATGATTCCCAAAGTATTGGGGTAGACTCCTTGGGGGTTTGACCTCCAAATGTTGGACTTCTGAAACTCCAAACTTTCCTGGACTTCTAAGGACGAATTTGAGAGCTAAGAGCTTTGTGTTTGATAAGTAGAGATTTGTATTGAAGTGTGTGTCTCAAATGCTCACAAGAGGTCTCTTTTTATACTAGTTCCAAGGCCTAGGGTATTAATTGTTGAACTTGGCCTCCAAGGAGTTAGGAAGGGACTAGAATACACCAAGAGAAGGACCTAGAATCGTTTAGATACAATGGGGAAGCTTAATGATAAAGAAATAGCAGAAACAGGTCTTCCAACCGGATCGGTCACTTGTCCAGCCGATCCGGTTGGTCTTCTTACATTAACCCAGCCGAATCGGTTGCGGGCGGCGACCGATCGGCTGGTCTGTTTTCATGGGCACTCTTTGACCACTTTCCAGCTGATCCGGTTACGGGTGCGAGCGATTCGGCTGGTCTTCCTGAGTGATGGAAAATCAACCTTTTTATTGATTCTGACTTGTAGAGCTTGGTTCTTCAATCATCTTGGTCTTCTATGATACTTGAAATGCTGACTTGTGCTTGACATGCTTCACTGAAACGAGAATCTTCCTTTTATTGAACATTCTTTAACTTTTCCTTCCGTTTCCCTGCATTTGGTTATAAATACTAGACAAACGTCTTTTGATGCGATTAAGCACTAAAATCATACAAATATAACCAAATAACATATACAAAAGCACACATAACGCTACTAAAAACATGTACAATCTGAGCGTTATCACCTCCCCTGAAGAAGTGCTTCCAACTGAGCTGTCCTTCCAAATGGGCAATAGGACACAATCATCATCATCATCATCTGAATCTGCATCAGGACCTTTTCTCCTGCAAGAATGTTAGAATCCACAGAAATAGACACATAGTTCATAGATTTTGTTAGCATATCAATGTCAAAAAGCCATTTTGGTCCTTGCCCCTCTACACTAGGTTTGTCCTCAAGAAATTCTATGTGCAGATTCTCCTCTATCCTTCTGGTTCTAGAATTATAAACCCTAAAGGCTTTACTATTTAGGGAGTAGCCAACTAGATATCCACTATCAGATTTTCCATCAAACTTACCTAAGTGGTCAATGGTATTGAGAATAGAGACATGACACCCAAAAGGTTTAAGAAAGTCTAGGGTAGGCTTTCTACCTAAAAACAGCTCATAGGGAGTCTTACCATGAGGCTTTACTACCAGTACCCTATTCTAAACATAACAAGCAGTATTAATTGCCTCAACCCTAATGTTGTGGGCAACTTAGAATCTGCTAACATAGTCCTAGCAGCCTCTATCAATGTTATATTTCTCCTTTCAGCAACCCCATTTTTCTGAGGAGTCCTAGCTACACTGTATTCTCTCTTAATACCCTTAAGATGACATAAATCATTCATCACTTGGTTTTTAAACTATGTCCCATTATCAATACCTAATGATTTTAACTCTCTTATCAGCAAGGTTCTCTACTGCAGTTATGTATGACTTAAGGATTTCACTGGTCTCATCCTTAGTATTCGTGAAGAAAACCCAAGTAAATATGCTAAAATCATCAGTCACTACCAAACAATATTTCTTAAAATTCAGGCTGCTAACAGAGGTGGGGCCAAATAAGTCCATGTGTAGCATATGAAGTGGTTGGGAGATAGAGTTAAAAACTTTGGGCTTACAAGAAGCTCTATGCTGCTTCCTTTTGAGGCATGCAATACAGGTCTGTTTATTTTCAAATCTTTTTGAAGGTAAACCTCTTACAAGGTTATTTTTAGCTAAAAGATTTATCACTTCAAAGTTCACATGACCTAGCCTTCTATGCCATAACATAGATTCATCCAAAAAGGCTGTAGCAACTAAACATGTAAGGTTTTCTTTGGGCACTATGTTTTTCATACTTACACTGTACAGATTGCTTTTTCTAGGGAACTTAAGTAGTACCTCATCATCACTAGGCAACTTAAAATTTGGAGATAAAACCAAGCAATCAGTGTCTGTGAATAGAAAAAAATTCTTCTTGTCACACATTTGTGACACACTGAATAGATTGTATTTGAGTTCTTTCACATAGTACACATCTTCAAAGTCCAAATTACCAGTCTTGATTGTGCCTTTACCAGTAATTCTTCCACCTATACCTCCTCCAAAAGAAACATATCCTCCATTCAAAACAGTGAATTCTGAAAGATAGGATAGATTTCCAGTCATGTGTCTGGAACACCCACTGTCTGAATAGCCAAAATAATCATTATTTTTGGAATGTCCCTGCACACAAGATAAAGGAAATTAGTTCCTTTTGGGGACCTAAGCCATTACTGACTTGGATATGCCTCGTGCATCAATGTAATCATATTTCTTGAGAGTAACTGATGCACTGTTGGGTTGAGTGGTCTTTCTAACCGAACAAGATGAGGGCTTAAAAACATTGCCCTTGATTCCCCCAACAACATTCACTTTAGAACCAACAGTTTTCGTTTTAAGCTTAAAAGTATTAACTTTTGGCCTATCAGTATTAAGTTTTGGGTCATAAGTATTAACTTTTTTCTTGTAAAACTTGATTTGTTCATTATAAGACTTAAAGGTTGGTGCTGCTCTAGCATTAAAGGGCCTTGGTGATGTAGATGGTGATTTTGAAAAGTTTCTTTTGGGTCTTTCACCAAATACTCTGGGTTGTGGTCTAGCAGTATTAACTGGCCTTGTAGTATTCAAAGATTTTATGCTAGTTTTAAGAAGAACTGCTCTTGGGGTCATGATGGGTTGAGGTCTAATTGGGTGTCTGCATTAAGCCTGAAGATGAGAAAAACTTCCACACACAAAGCAAGAATTATTATACATGACAAATTCCTCTCCTAATTGCTCAGATTTTAGCTGGTTCCAATTTCTTTTGTTACCTCTAGGACTAGATGACCTATTTCTATACATCTCAGCAAATTTTACTGGCTTCCTAACAGGTTTGTCATTTGGTCTTACAGGTTTAGTGGCGTGTTCTTGCTTTGGTTCACTTGACTCTACACATTCTTTTTTGTTTTCAAACACATACACCTTAGGTGAAGAAGTGTCACTGGCACTTTCAAAGGTCTCATCAGGCTTTTCAGCCTTGGACTCAATGGGTTTACTATCACGGACAAATGTGGGTTCCTTAAACTCTTCTAAGCTAGTGTGTTCAAGGTCTATGCCAGATGGTGAGGGAATACCTCTGAATGGTGGTAGTGCTGTCTTATAACCCATACCTGATTTGGCTTTGCCAATTAGTGCTTTTTCAAGGAATCTATCAAGCTTCTTTGAGTTATAATGTTGTGTGACTTTAAGAGTATCAACACTTAGTTCTATGATGTCTTTAATTTGTGTGACTTTCTCTAGTTCTTCTTTTAACACACTTATGGTGGTGTCTTTAAGAAAAATTTCCCTATTAAGTACATCAGTTGCTTTAGAAAAAATTTACTCATTTTCTTTATAATTTACAATTTGTTTTTCTAAAACTGCTAAACCTCTTTTATGATTTGCTAAGTTATAACTGGTTTTAGAAAACTCTTCAGCCAATTTATCAAACTCATTTTTAAGAGACTTATATTTACTTAATGGCACACATGTATCTGAGCAATTTGTTTCAGTAAGTACCTCAGATACCAAAGCCATATTGATTGGACTCTCCTCATCATCAGCCATGAAGCTCCAATCATATCCAGCACCATCAATAGCCACCATTTCTTTAGAAGATGAATCATTAGATTCACTAATCTTTCCCTTGCTCCTGGGGCTTTCGCATTCCTTGGCAAAATGCCCAAGCTTGCCACAGCTGGAGCATTCTACCTTTTCCTTGTCAAACCCAGTAGTATCTCCATCATTTATCTTAATCTGCCTCCCAATTCTCTTCATAAACCTTCTTGCCCTCATACTAATCAAGGAAATGTTCCACTTGATATCCATCTCATCCATGTCATCCTCATGGATCTGTCTCAGGTCATCATGGGTGATCTGAGATCCCTTTTTTTGCTCAAAGATTAAAGCATAGATTGTACTTTCATTGATGCCTGCTGCAGTGGTGACCAAACAATCAGTATTAATATTAGTACTAGGAGTACTAACACCAAAATTGTCCTTATCAGTACTAGTGACTGGATGAGCCACAAAAGCTATGTTTTGTGATCCAGAACTGGAATTTGCAGATGCAACTCTCTTCATGTCTTGTTCAATCACTTTAAAGCAATTGAACAGATTGTCCAACCCCATATTTTCAAATTTTGCCTTATTCTTCCATACAATGACATGAGTTTCCCACTTTGGTGATGGAAGACTTCTAACAAACCTGAGATTGATATACTCTTTTTGATTTGTCATTTTTAGTACATATAATTTACCAGAAGTACGGAACTCCCGGGTCGTTCTCCCAACGAGGGTGTAATGGAAAATCGATTCGTTGTTTAAAGGTCGAGTGATTTGAATAGGATAAAAATATTTTGGGTTTTGGAACTTAATAAGAAAGAAACAATTAAGCATGTAAAACAAGAAAGCTAAACACAAATAAGCAATTATGCAAATTAAACTAAAAACATATAAGTTTATGGGTTTTTGACTAATTAAAATGATAATGATTAAAGTAAAGACAATAATAAAACTAGTAGCAAGTAAATAGACTAAAGTTAACGATAAAAGATAACAACTAAAAGTAACGAACTAAAATATGCTAAGCAAGCGAATAAGAAATATATGATGAAAAGATATACTTGTTAAGCAAATTATCAAGATCCTTAAGTGTGGTTTATTATTTCAATTAAGTCCTTTATTGATGAATTAATATCTTTTACAAATAATTATTTTTTCACAATAATTTTCATAAAGAGATATCAATATCTAGATTAAAACCCAATTATTTTCACGGCTTTTGCCCGCTTAAACAACCAAAATTTCAATCTAAGTAACTTAAAATTACTAACCAATAGATTTTCTAACTTTTATAAAACCGCACTTAATTCACGAAATAATCTACTCAACAAGTATATAAAAAAAAAGCCTACTCACTAAGCATAGCAAACCAACACATAGCAATTAATTCAATAAAAATAAGCATAACTATTATATTACAATTTATAACTACTAAAAATTTAAAAAGTAAAGAAAATAGAACCCGGATGATGAAACAAGAGGAATAAAACCACCCGATCTTATAAGCACAAATTAATACAAAAGTTTACAACTTTATTAATCTTATCCACTAATTAGTAAGTAAAGTTTAAAACTTTATTCACCAACAAGCTTAAAAATTACTAAAGCTTCAAACATTATGTATTAAAAATGCTTAAAGCCCCTGAAGCTCCGGCCTTAGCGGTAGATTGGGATTACACAAACAAAATCAAAACTTTAAGGGTTAGCACAATTATATAAATATAAAATTTTATAATAAAAAGCTAAAATAAAAGATAAATTAATCTTAATAAATCAAATCTTAACCACCAAACTCTCTCAAGGAGATATGTTTCCACAAAAACTAATTTGGTTATTAAGGTTAAGATTTAAAATATAAGATTTCTATTTTTTTTTTTTTTTTTTTTTAGGAAAGGAAAGGAAATAAATCAAGGAAAAATATTAAATGAACTCCGAAAATTACAAATATTTTTTAGCAATGTAAGAAAAGTGATAAAAGCTCACAGAAAATTTTTTAGAATTTTCGGAATTAAATAAGTATTTTTTTCGATTTTTATCTTTAAAATAGCAAATAAATCAAAATAAATAGTAAACTAGTTCAAAAAAATATGAAAAATTCACACTATCTTAAGAAAACTATGAAAAGCTACCAGAAAATATAAAAATCTTTTTTGACCTTTTTTATTTTTTAAAATAAAATACAAACAGTTTTTAAAAGAAAATAATGAAACAGTTTTGATTTTTAAAAATACTAAAACAAATCAAAAAATACGAAACTTTTATGACGAAAATAAAATATATTTTTGGATTTTTTGTGAAAAGGACAATATTTTTAGAGATTTTTACTATTTTTAAGCTAAATAAAACAATAAAAAACGTAAACTTTAATAAAAATAAACAATAAAAGATTAACTTTTATAAAAATATAAATATGATATGTTGAGCGTGTGCACGGAGCGTATAAAATACACTCACACAATCTTACTATAACTCAACTCTTCATGGCATATTTTTATAAACAGTTTTATAAAAATAAAAGGAAATAAAAAAGATTAAGAGATGAGAAAATAAAAAAGATGCAAAGATAATAAATAAGATGAACTAACTTGCAAGAAATAAATAAAACTTTTATAAAACTAAATAAGCATTAAAATTACAAGAGTTTGGGTACAAAAATAAATAAAAGAGATGATTAAAATGAGGTGAGGAGGTGGGTTTTTATAAACCCACAAGTTACATTTTGGCCCCTAATAACTTTTCATAATGACCCCTAAACTATTCTATCTTGGCACAAAAATAGCTCCTACAAAACTTGGTCTCCAAGTTGTGATTACAAAATGGATTAGGCTTCTTTGGATCTGAGGAGCTGCGTGGATATTGGGTCTCTTGTAGCTGGGGTTTGCGTCTTGGACTTCAATGGAGTTGGACTTGGATCTTCATTGGGCCACTGGGCTTGGTTCTCGTTTGGGCCTAGCCTGGTTTTGGATCGTAGACAGCAGCTAATTGATATTAAAAAATGTACAACAAATATGGCATTGGTGGGATTTGAACCCTTGACCTCTTGATTAGCAAACATGTCCCCACCCACTAGACCAAGAGTCTTTTTGTGTTAAGTATTGCATTTAATTTCCATTAAAGTTCCTTTTTTCTGCTGATCCATTTTCTTCTTTTTCTTTTTAAACAACTTAATTAATTCTTCGTTCGAGCTTCGTGTAGTCTTTAAATTTTTCTTCTCTTGCCTCGATGCTCCAAATAAAATTATCATTAGACCCGTAACTTCGTGCTCCTTCCCTTCTCGTGCTCGTTTTTGCCCATTTTTCTTCTTTTTTTTGCATTTTACAATATCCGTTACATGCACATACATAAACACAAAAACACAAATATTTATGGCTTTAGGGGTTAGTTTTTGGTCTTTTTGGTCCGGTTTTTATAAAGAAAAAGGTATATGTTTTCACATATACCAAAATACCCCAGACGAGAATATTGCCGTGTCCTCACACAATGTAATCAACTCACGCTTCTAAAAACAAAGATTTCAATCTCTTTCTATTAAACCTATGAAAAGTAGCAAAGATTCCTCAAAAGAGATTAAGAAACCCTTATTTCTAAAAACGCCTCGTTTACCTTTTATTTCTCATATAGATATTACGTTTAAGCACATTCTGATTATGAGTGACGGTTTGTTGAATCTTTCATGTCGATCAATAACTCCAACATTTTTCAAACGACACGTTAGGATCACGGAGTAGGAAACACAACACAGCGTGAAGTGACCATACGGATAGAATACATCGTCCCTGATTTTTCACAAGTTCCCAACCTAAGCATAAAATCGAAATCATTGTTAAATATGACTCTAGATGCTAACACTACTCATGGAAGTTACTTGTGTAATTACCTTTTGCTCCCATTTTCCTATTTTCCTCTATTTATTTTATTTTTGTGAGAAATGAATTTCTTCAAGTTTCTCGTTTCGATAATTTTTATTCTGATAAAGATACAAAGCTAAGTCGCTAATTAGTTATCCACCTTCCCTCGAAAACCATTGCACACAAGAATGAGGTCCACATCAAGGTCCTAATTTCGCACGATTTAGAGAGATATCTCCCGGATTCAAAGTTTGGCTTAACACTTATTTCAGCACATTTGCATTTTTGCAATTTAGGCCCTTGGTCTTTTCAACCACTAACTCAACGGGATTACCGTTTTATCAGAAGTCTTATTATGACTTTGGATTTTCCTCAACCTTTTTAGAAGTCCATGACAACGGGGGTACCGTCGGACATAGAAAACTTTTATGGCTTTTGGATTTTTCAACTTTAATACATTTTGGCTTTATTTCATGTTAATTTTGGTGCCAAACTCCGAATCCTACGGCTTTTATAACAATAGAAACAATAGCAAAGAAACTATCGGAATCAATTGTCTATTACATCGCAACACTGACAGTACCTTGATGTGTACCCAACTCTCATGGGCAAGGATTCTCTAAAGAAGAATAAAGAACTAACTATCGCCAAAAACTCAACATCTCTAATTATTTATTCACATATATGGGGTGAAACAATTTTGTGGGAACAAAAAGCCATAAGTACATTCGATGGGCTCTAAAGAGAACCATCTACTCCACGCTTAGCATCTAAACTCATAAGTAACTCTATCATTCCTCGATCTCCGCAAATTTAAAATCCCAAATAATGAGATCCGCGGATGCTTAGCCGATAATTTTTAGATTATCTATGGTTAAGGGAACAAGCTAGGGCTCAACAAGCCCGGTCAAGTCAGAATTCTATTCCTACCCTCACCAGTGGAAAGTCAACAAGGTGTCAAAACATATATTAATTTAGCAAATGCTTCGTCTAATGAAATTAAGTCATGCATATTTAAAGTCACTCAGGGAAACTTGAAAATTATTGGCCTTGTGAGCTAGAATTCGCATTTTATAGCTTCTTGTCTAAGAGACTAGCAAACTTTTCAATCAAAAAGACTTAACAAAAGCTTCAAAATTTTTAAATTTTTCACAATTTTTGCACAATTTTTTTTTTCAATTTCAAAGGAAAAACGGGGTTGCGAGAGTACACGGCAAAAAACAAACAAGTGCGGTCAAATCAAATCGAAGATTACCCACCCCAGACTAAAATCGAAACATTGTCCTCAATGTTTAAAGGTACGGGTTCTCAACGTAAATCTAAAGCCATTGGTTAGGTATGCTAATAGATAAACGATAATCGATAAAGATTTTGGATATCGGATTTCCATCAGCATCGAAACATGAAACTCGAGTGGAGAAAAGACAAACTTCGAGCACGAGAGTCTTCATGTATCGAGGAGAATCCTGGACATAAACAACAACAACACGAAACACGAGAAATGGAAGAGGCGAACCTCCTCACGCCACTTATTAGAAAACATAAATAAGATAAAAGGATAAGCATGGGGTGCCTCCCACGAAGCGCTATTGTTTTTCTTCACCGAGTCGCTAGCCTGACTCGTCCCCGAATTCATTTGTCCTTAGGGAAACAAGCGGAAGGGATACCCGGATCAAAGATGGTATCCTCACTCCGGAGGGAAAGAGAAAGGGTGGGTTGGGAGGGAAAGAAAATATCGGGCTCAAGCACAAATGGGATAACATCCCCCAAACTCACATAAGGTTTATCAAGAAAGACTGATCCATCATCCGGTGGTTTTGCGGGAGTACGAAAGGATGATGGATAAGTATGAGAAAATTTCAAAGAATACGGGAGCTCATGGTAAAGGATAAGAGGTGAAAGCTCAATACTGAAGGCATCCATCGGAGGATCCTTATCTCGAAAAACGGTTTTAGCATAAAGCTCATCTATGTCGAATATCCCGGGTTTAAAGATTTTGTCTTCACATGTCGGCTCAACGGGATACGTGATGGTCGACTCATCAGAGAGAGTAGAGTCAAGAAAACCATCAAGAACAACCATATCCCCCTCAGGGTCATTCACAACATCCTCAATACCCGGTGGTATTAAGTCATCAAAAGCATCCTCAATGATTGGGTCATTCGTCAGATTCTCGGAAATCTCGTTCATAACTTTGCTCACATCAACATCAAAATAGAATCGCTCAAGAATCGGAGGATAAACATCATCAATAGTGGGATTGCCACTAATCTCTTCATCAAATCGGAAAGTCTCAAGCTCGGGTAAGAATTCGCTATCTTTAACGGAGATAGGAGGCGAACTTGAATTATCGTTTAGGGCTTCAATCTTAGAAATGAGAAGATTAACATTCAACAATGTTTGACGTAATGCTTCATCCTCGATCTGAACATCATCGGGTTCAATCTCTTCAATTTCCGGCTCAAAATCATTTACTTCATCTATGTTGACAGACTCAGAAGGTAAATCGTCGACGAAATCGATGTCTCCATAAGAATCATCATCGAAATCGGAGAACATCTCAACATGATCGTTCGAATTATCAAGAGAAGGCTCATCACAAATATCAACAACCCCAGACTCTCTTGGGCTTGGGATAAGGATCTCAACATTAGATGATTCCGTTTCCGGAATAGTACTAAGATGCTCATCCCCCATTATGAGAGAGTCAACGGGTTCAACAATGTTCGAAGAAATAGAATCATGGACCTCTTCCAAATTGACGTCACTTTTCTCAACCGGCGTGAGTGAAGGGGAAGGGTCGGAAATGAAAGGCTCAGAAACGGGAGTGGGATTGCCACTCGGAGGAGTATAATCGTCATCAGAATCAGAATCGTAAACGAAAGGTCTTCGGTAACTAATTTTAGCGGCTTGCTCTTCAGCGAGTAATTCACCATAAGTTTTCTGAGGAGGATCTTCTTTTCCGTGGGAAAGTTTATCAAGAAGATTCTTAAGATCAATCATTATTTCTAGAAATTTTGGATTAGACATTAGTGAAGGTTGTGGTTGAACTTCTTGGTATTGTGGAGGTGGGTCATAAGAATAGTCGTAATTGTTACAAGGAACTTGCTCGTAAACAATCGGATTCTCGATCCGACAATCGAAATTAATGTGCGGACCTCCACAATACTCACAACAGTACGATTGTTGTGACGAATAAGGGTAAGGTTCATAACCAAAGGTCGAATTGTTAAATTGAGCTTGACATTGAAAACCTTGGTGAGGACCACCACAGTACTCACAAGAGTATGTCTCCGGCTCATGGTACGGAGGTTGGTAAGGGAAATCGGTTGTCTCATTATAGGGATTTTGATAATACTTTGTTCCCGAATTTCCATTTCTACAACCAGGACAATTCCCACCATATTTGGGTCCTCCGCACCATATGCAAATGAGTGATAAATTGAAGAATTATCCGGATAAGAGTTCGCAATTTCCACCATTTCCGTGATAGGCTCGGATTCTAGAACGGAGTCATCTCGACTCGAAACATATTCCATTTCCCTCACCGGAGAAGGAGTAGGAATCGAAGGTTCTTCAATCAAAATTTTCCACCATGCTATTATGTCGTCATCAGTATGAAGAGTACCCTTTTGTTCTAGACGTGCATAAAGACGGGCGAGATCTGGATTTGGATTGATAAAATTCTGGCATACATTACAAAATCCATTTCGACAATTATTACCGCACTACCGCAAATACATCTCAAACATCGATATTGATTCTCTTCCATCGGATTTTTATAATGAAAGCAATGTCGTGACGGTTTTGTTTCATGAACGATGGGGTCATGAGGACCTCCACATCGAGCACATTTAAGAGATGCCATAAGAATTATACTTTTAGAAGAAGAAGAGATAGAATTATCGGATTAGAAGAGAAAGAAGATAGAATTAAACGGTTCAAGAGGGTAAAGAGATAAAGAATTGACGGTTTAGAGGATAAAGACGATTATTTTTGGGTTTTTATAAAATCAAACATAAAAGGAAAACAAATTTTGAAAAGGAAAATATTTTTGGGGTTTTTTTTTTTAAACACTTTAGGAAAAGTGTTTATGATTATTTTATTTTTGTATTTTTATAATTTTATGAAAAGTATTTACAAAAGCGAGGGAACTCCACGGAGGAGGGTCTTCAAATACCAAACTTCAAACTCCGAAACGAAAAATCGCTAACACACCTCCCCGGCAGCGGCGCCATTTTTGATCTGTCTGTTTCAGTACATATAATTTACCAGAAGTACGGAACTCCCGGGTTGTTCTCCCAACGAGGGTGTAATGGAAAATCGATTCGTTGTTTAAAGGTCGAGTGATTTGAATAGGATAAAAATATTTTGGGTTTTGGAACTTAATAAGAAAGAAACAATTAAGCATGTAAAACAAGAAAGCTAAACACAAATAAGCAATTATTCAAATTAAACTAAAAACATATAAGTTTATGGGTTTTTGACTAATTAAAATGATAATGATTAAAGTAAAGACAATAATAAAACTAGTAGCAAGTAAATAGACTAAAGTTAACGATAAAAGATAACAACTAAAAGTAACGAACTAAAATATGCTAAGCAAGCGAATAAGAAATATATGATGAAAAGATATACTTGTTAAGCAAATTATCAAGATCCTTAAGTGTGGTTTATTATTTCAATTAAGTCCTTTATTGATGAATTAATATCTTTTACAAATAATTATTTTGTCACAATAATTTTCATAAAGAGATATCAATATCTAGATTAAAACCCAATTATTTTCACGGCTTTTGCCTGCTTAAACAACCAAAATTTCAATCTAAGTAACTTAAAATTACTAACCAATAGATTTTCTAACTTTTATAAAACCGCACTTAATTCACAAAATAATCTACTCAACAAGTATATAAAAAAAAGCCTACTCACTAAGCATAGCAAACCAACACATAGCAATTAATTCAATAAAAATAAGCATAACTATTATATTACAATTTATAACTACTAAAAATTTAAAAAGTAAAGAAAATAGAACCCGGATGATGAAACAAGAGGAATAAAACCACCCGATCTTATAAGCACAAATTAATACAAAAGTTTACAACTTTATTAATCTTATCCACTAATTAGTAAGTAAAGTTTAAAACTTTATTCACCAACAAGCTTAAAAATTACTAAAGCTTCAAACTTTATGTATTAAAAATGCTTAAAGATCCTGAAGCTCCGGCCTTAGCGGTAGATTGGGATTACACAAAAAAAATCAAAACTTTAAGGGTTAGCACAATTATATAAATATAAAATTTTATAATAAAAAGCTAAAATAAAAGATAAATTAATCTTAATAAATCAAATCTTAACCACCAAACTCTCTCAAGGAGATATGTTTCCACAAAAACTAATTTGGTTATTAAGGTTAAAATTTAAAATATAAGATTTCTTTTTTTTTTTTTTTTTTTTTTTTTAGTAAAGGAAAGGAAATAAATCAAGGAAAAATATTAAATGAACTCCGAAAATTACAAATATTTTTTAGCAATGTAAGCAAAGTGATAAAAGCTCACAGAAAAATTTTTAGAATTTTCGGAATTAAATAAGTATTTTTTTCGATTTTTATCTTTAAAATAGCAAATAAATCAAAATAAATAGTAAACTAGTTCAAAAAAATATGAAAAATTCACACTATCTTAAGAAAACTATGAAAAGCTACCAGAAAATATAAAAATATTTTTTTGACGTTTTTTCTATTTTTTAAAATAAAATAAAACAGTTTTTAAAAGAAAAATAACAGAATCAGTTTTTGATTTTTTAAAAATACTAAAACAGCTCAGAAAAATACGAAACTTTTATGACGAAAATAAAATATATTTTTGGATTTTTTGTGAAAAGGACAATATTTTTAGAGATTTTTACTATTTTTAAGCTAAATAAAACAATAAAAAACGTAAACTTTAATAAAAATAAACAATAAAAGATTAACTTTTATAAAAATATAAATATGATATGTTGAGCGTGTGCACGGAGCGTATAAAATACACTCACACAATCTTACTATAACTCAACTCTTCATGGCATATTTTTATAAAAAGTTTTATAAAAATAAAAGGAAATAAAAAAGATTAAGAGATGAGAAAATAAAAAAGATGCAAAGATAATAAATAAGATGAACTAAATTGCAAGAAATAAATAAAACTTTTATAAAACTAAATAAGCATTAAAATTACAAGAGTTTGGGTACAAAAATAAATAAAAGGGATGATTAAAATGAGGTGAGGAGGTGGGTTTTTATAAACCCACAAGTTACATTTTGGCCCCTAATAACTTTTCATAATGACCCCTAAACTATTCTATCTTGGCAAAAAAATAGCTCCTACAAAACTTGGTCTCCAAGTTGTGATTACAAAATGGATTAGGCTTCTTTGGATCTGAGGAGCTGCGTGGATATTGGGTCTCTTGTAGCTGGGGTTTGCGTCTTGGACTTCAATGGAGTTGGACTTGGATCTTCATTGGGCGCAGCTGGGCTTGGTTCTCGTTTGGGCCTAGCCTGGTTTTGGATCGTAGACAGCAGCTAATTGATATTAAAAAATGTACAACAAATATGGCATTGTTGGGATTTGAACCCTTGACCTCTTGATTAGCAAACATGTCCCCACCCACTAGACCAAGAGTCTTTTTGTGTTAAGTATTGCATTTAATTTCCATTAAAGTTCCTTTTTTCTGCTGATCCATTTTCTTCTTTTTCTTTTTAAACAACTTAATTAATTCTTCGTTCGAGCTTCGTGTAGTCTTAAAATTTTTCTTCTCTTGCCTCGATGCTCCAAATAAAATTATCATTAGACCCGTAACTTCGTGCTCCTTCCCTTCTCGTGCTCGTTTTTGCCCATTTTTCTTCTTTTTTGTCCATTTTACAATATCCGTTACATGCACCTGCACATACATAAACACAAAAACACAAATATTTAGGGGTTAGTTTTTGGTCTTTTTGGCCCGGTTTTGATAAAGAAAAAGGTATATGTTTTCACATATACCAATATCCTCCTGAGAGATGTCCACACCCAGTACAGCCAGTTGACTGACAAGCTTTTGAAGCCTATTGTAAACTGAGTCAATGGACTCAGTTGCACCGGCAATGAAGTTTTCAAACTCTTGCTTCAAAATAGTTTTCTGAGTCTTCTTGGTGACAGAGTTCCCACCAAATCTTGTCTCAATGGGTTTGAACAAAGTCTGAGCATCCTTATGTTTGCTAAAGTTAAGTTGATGATCATCTGGTAATTCCATAAGTAGGAGACTTCTGACCTTGAGATCATTGCCTCTTTGACCCATTTCATCAACAGTGACAGGTTCACCTTTGTCTTTAATAACAACTTTGCCAGCCACTTCTTCAGAAACATTGGATTGGTAGGAGTTTCCATTGATCACAATGTTCCACAGTTTAAAATCAAGCACCAAAAAGTACTGATCTATGCGCATCCTCCAGAGTTCATATTCATTAGGCTGCAACTTAGGAACTATGGTAACAGCACTGGATTTGCTTGAATCAAAATCCATTTCTTCAGATTTGTCACAAAGGATCTTCTAAAAACAAAGCTTCAGGACACAAGCTCTGATACCACTTGTGAAGTCCCAAACCTTGAATCTAGAACACTTAGCTTGTAAACGTGTAGTTGCCTTGGATGGTTCCAAAACAACAATGAGAAACTTTGTTGTAGATACACACAAGTATGCGGAACCTACTTGAATGCATTTAGAATATAATTTTAAACATAAATGTAACACCAACAGCTTCAATATTATAAATGAATAATACGAGTACTCTCCTAGTTTTAGGGTTTACAACCTTGAAGCTTTTCTTAAGACGGCTAGAGTATGTGTGTCACGTCTGACCTAGCTAGGATCTCCTTTTATACACTAAGGAGATCCCTTACAGATATAACTATGTATTAAATATATCATATCTTCTATTGGTATAGAAGATATGTTGTTACAGACCATACACGACATTCTTAATATAGAACAGTACAAACTAAACACTATCAGTACTAACTTTTGCATTATCATTACTAACTAGTTAATACTTTTCTAATACCACTATCCGTACTAACTTCAACACTATAAGTATTAACACCAAATGTGAATTTCCCAACACACTACATAATTCACAAGGTAGAGTGATTTTGTTCACTTGTGTGAAGACTTAGGATTATCGTAGGAGCTCATTAGGAATTTGACTTGATCTTCAATGTTGGGATATGAAAGTCAAAGTAGTGAAGAAGTCAAAGTGCTGGAGATTCAAAGTACTGCTAAGTGAAAGTCAAAGTACTGTTGTCGAAGTTAAAGTATTGCAAAGCTAAAGAACTGCAATATTCGTTTATGGAAAGCTTTGTTATTCTAGAATATTCTTTGTTTAGATTACTTGACGAACAAGGTTTGTAATTGTAAACCGACTAGGGTTATCCTTAAGCCTATAAAAGGACCCCTAGATTGGCATTAAATGTACGTGCATTATTAGAGTTTTAGAGAGTTCGATATTAGTGTTTTAGAGTTGTTAAAGAATCTGTATAACAAGCAGATTCAGAGTTATTAATAAAATCGTTGAAAGTTAAAGTTAATTCTTCTTAGCTTTGTTAAGTAAATTCCGCATACTTAATAGAGTTTGTTCAGTGTTTCATTGTTAATAACTTAGGATTTATCCGAGGTTATTAAACCCTTAACAAGCTATATAAGTTAGTTTGGTTAGAGTACATCGATCCAACAAGTGGTATCAGAGCTTGTGTGGAAACTCTGACTAAGAAGAAACCTTAAAACCTAGTTAACAACAAAACCTTAAGATGTCGACTGAAGCTGCACCACCACCATCCATCACCTCACTCAGAATACCAATCATCAAGAAGGGAGAGTACGATCTATGGAGCATGAAGATGAGGCAATACATTGCCATTACAGACCATGCACTATGGAATGTAATTGTCAATGGTAATGAAGTTGTTCCTAAACCAGTAGAGATTCCTGGACAACCTAAACCACCTAAGGCCGTTTTACCTGCTGCTACAATAAGAAATCAAGAGAAGGCCCTCAACATACTGTTATCTGCTATTCCTGATGGTCATCTACTCAAGTTCCATGATGCTAAAGATGCAAAGCAACTCTGGGCTGCTCTCAAGACAAGGTTTGGAGGTAATGATGCTTCCAAGAAGATGCACAGAAATCTGTTGAAGCAGCAGTTTGAAACATTCATTGTTGGAGAAAGAGAAGGCCTTGATGCTGCCTATGACAGATTCCAAAATCTTCTCAGCATGCTGGAGCTGTACAAAGCAGACGTCTCAGTTGAAGATGCTAACCTAAAGTTCTTAAGGAGTTTGCCATCGACATGGCATGTGATTGCTACTATGATCAGAGGACAACCTGGTTTGGATGTTATGGACTTTGATGATCTCTATAATCACTTGAAGGTGTATGAGCATGAGATGAATGGTCAAACTAGTTCAAAATCTCACAGCATTGCCTTTTTGTCATCTGAAAAGAGAGGCAGTACTTCCACTAAAAGTACTGCTTCTCCTACTCAAAGTACTGTTGCTCAAAGTACTGTTGCCTACACTACTCCCACCTTTGCTCAGCAAGCCACACCAACAAACACCATCCACTCTGATGAAGTCGTATGCTCTGTCTTTGCACAGCAAGCTACTTTACCTGTCACTTATGAAGAAGATTTGTCACAAATTGAAGAAGATGCTCTTGAAGAAATTGATATCAGGTGGCAAGTTGCTATGATCACTGCTAGGATCAGGAAGTTCATGAAGAAGACAGGAAGAGGCATTGACTTCAAACCAAAACAGGGAATCACTTTTGACAAATCCAAGATTGAATGCTTCAATTGTCAAAAGACTGGACATTTTGCAAGGGAATGCAGGTTTGCTAAATATCAAGCAAACAGGATGACTGAGAAACCAAAGCTTGAGCTAAAAGAAATTCCTATTACTGAAACAAAAGCCTTGGTTGCTCAAGAGAATCTATCAGAGGTTGACTGGAGTGCTGAGTTTGATGATGAACCAGTAACCTATTGTATGGTAGCATTGGAAGAATCAATGGAAGAGTTTGATTGGAGCACATCTTTTGATGAGGAACCTGGACATGCTGCTTTGGAAGCCAGAGATGGTCTAGGAAGCTTTAATTGGAGCATGGAGAGTGAAGATGATCATGTTCTACTTGCTATGGTAGCCACTTCACCAAATTCACCCCTATCTCTGAGGTATGCTCTAAGTGTCATAATTTTTATCAAAAAGTGCTAAATTATTATGTTACTAAAAGAGATAATTATCAATGGGCTAGGTCTGAGGTAGCTGGTTATCAAACTACTTTAGAGTCTATGAAAGCGAAAATAATAACTCACGAAAATAATGAAATGGCTTGGGCAGAAAAGTATGAACAACAGGTTTATCAGTTAAAAATAAGTGAATGGAAGTTAAATTGTAAGATTTATGAAATTGAGAAACTGACTAAGGAGAGAGAAGAATTACTAGAAAAGTTTGTTGCTTGGGGACAATCTGGTCTTTCTCATGTTAGTTATGTTGAAAAACACAGAAGAGCCTACATTAGAACTGGACTAGGATTTGGTATGGACTTTAGTAGCATAGAGGAAAACCCACCTAGTGATGAGAACCAACTTGATTGTGAGGATGTAACAACTAGTGATGATGAACTCATTAATTATGTAGATAACACATCTAGTGATGAGGAATCAGTTAGTCAAACACCTCCAAAATTTAAGAAAGACAATGATTATCATGCTGTCCCTCATCCCACTGGTAGTTTTCAACCACTTAGGGCAGATGTTTCTCATTTTGGAATAGACAATCTAGAGTTTAGGAAAAAGCTTATTGGTCAATCTAGGTCTGAAACCCCAAAAGAAACTGCTGAAAAACCTAAGGATAATGATGTTAAAAGTCAAGCAGTACCTTCAACTCAAAGTACTGCTACATGTTTAGCAGTACCTTTAGGAAAATCTTTTCAAAATACTGCTAAACCTTTTTGGGATAATTTTGGTCAAAACAGTTTTAATCATTCACCTAGAAGACAGAATCGTTTTGGTCATAGACATAGAGGAGGCAATTTTGGGAGTTTGGGTCAAAAATTGTGTTTTATTTGTTACAGTCCTGATCATTTGATTAAGCACTGTGACTTTCACTCAGAATACCTAAGTAAATTCCCAAAGAACAGATCTACCAACCATAGACCTAGAGAGAATAAACCAGTCTGGAATCATTCACATAGGGTTAACCATAGCAACTTTTCACAAGACTATAGGTACCCTCACTAGAGAAGACCTTTTTCAAAACCTCCAGTACCTTCAAGTACATTTCAAAAAACTCAAGCAGTACCTTCTCAAAGTACTGCTAGATTTTCAAACAATCAAGGTACTGTAAACACTTTTTGGAATGGAAAGCCTAGGAGATCAAATTACTATCAATCTAGAAGGCGTTACAACTCCAAAAGAGTAGCTAAGTCAAAGGACTCTACACCATCAGTTAAAACTAAATGGGTTAAGAAAGAAAGTACTGATGAGGAACAAACAGTACTTTCAACAAGTACTAGTGAAACAAATATTTTTGATAAAGATGATTTTATGGAAAAAGAAAAGGAGATTTTTGTTGAAAAAGAAAGTTTTGCTGAAAATCCACCACAAGTTTTAAAACAAAAGATAATGCTTAATTTTGTCTACAAAAACTGTGAAGATTACATACTCAAGGAATTTGAGTATGTTACTCCACAAGGAAAACACAAGTCAGTAATGGCTTGGGTTCCTAAAAGACACTAACTCTTTTATCTTTGTGTAGGGCAACCCAGAAGAGGTGCTTAAAGATCATCTAATTGCGGATAGTGGTTGCTCTGGAAGCATGACAGGAGACAAGGAGATTCTGTCAGATTTTAGATCTTATTGTGGAGGAAGAGTTGCATTTGGGAATGATCCTTATGGAGGAAGAATCACTGGAAAATGAACTATTAAAGCAGGGCGTATAGATTTTGAGAATGTTAGATATGTGAAGGAGCTCAAGTTCAACATTTTGTCAGTCTCTCAAATCTGTGATAATAAGCACCCTGTGTTATTCACTGACACAGAATGTCTCATTCTTTCACCTGAATTCAAGCTTGCTGATGATAACTTGGTGATATTGAAAGTACCAAGAACCAATGATGTGTACAGTCTGGATATGAAGAGTCTTCACTCTTCTGGAAGAGCAACATGTTTAGTAGCAAAGGAAACTCTTGAAGAAGCACATCAGTGGCATAGAAGATTGGGCCATGTAAATTTCAAGAATATCAACAAATTGGTCAAAGGAAATTTAGTTAGAGGTTTACCTTCAAAGACTTACAAGAACGATCACTCATGTTTGGCGTGCTAGAAGGGTAAACAACACAAAGCTTCATGCAAGAAGCTTGAGGAAAGAACTGTTAGAGAACCTATGGAATTGCTGCATATGGATTTGTTTGGACCTGTCTCTATTGCAAGTCTAAACAAGAAAAAGTATTGCTTGGTTGTGACAGATGATTGCAGTAGATTCAGTTGGGTATTTTTCTTGGGATTTAAAGATGATACTTTTGATGTTATTCATGATCTTATAATAGCACTTGAAAACCAATTGAGACTCAAATTTAGAAGTATTAGATGTGACAATGGGACTGAATTCAAGAACAAACATATGGATGAATTTTGTGCCAACAAAGGGATCAAGAGGGAATTCAGCATTGCAAGAACACCACAGCAGAATGGTGTTGCAGAAAGAAAGAACAAAACTTTGATAGAAGCAGCCAGAACAATGCTTGCAGATTCTCAACTACCTATTCAATTTTGGGCTGAAGCTGTAAGTACTGCTTGCTATGTGTTGAACAGAGTATCAGTCACCAAACCTCAGATGAAGACACCTTATTAGTTGCTGATGGGAAACAAACCCAACATTCGCTTTATGAAACCTTTTGGATGCCCTCTAACAATTCTTAATACAATTGATAATCTGGGAAAATTTGATGGCAAGTCAAAAGAAGGATATTTATTGGGATATTGCACCAACAGCAAAGGATTTAGAGTGTACAACAGAAGGATTGTCTTCATGTTGAATTTTTAGAAGATCAAGAAAATCAGAAGGATAAACGTCCTGATTGGATGTTTGATCTTCAAGTTTTGACTCCTTCAATGAACTATGTACCTGTTAGAGAAGAAAACCAGGTTGATCATAAAGAAGAAGATTTGCAGTACATTGTTCATGTAGTCAACATTAGACCAGATGTTGTTCCTAAAGAACCTATAACTGTTGAAAGTGAGAAAAGTACCGATGAACCAAAATCCTCATTAACTGTTGAAGAACAAGTTATTCAAGATGAACTTAATAGGATGATTTTACAAGATGTAGTAGCACATTCTTATAATGATGATCAAAGAAGAGCTTATGAGGAAGCAAAGAAAAAGAACAAGACTGCAGAATCCTCTCACAGTACTTTAGATTACAGTACTTTGGATGACAGTACTTTAGATCAAAGTACTGCTGCACCTGTTAACAGCACTTTGGATGATTTGGATGATCCTACTATGCCTGGTTTAGAAGATACTGATGATGAGTTTGAAGATGAAGGTATTTTCTCAGATTCCAATGAAGATGTTGATTTCTCAAATTTGGATCATAATCTGGAAGTTCCACAGACTCCTACATTAAAAGTTCAAAAAGATCATCCTACTGGTCAAATCATTGGACCTTCTACTCATGGAGTGCTTACAAGAACCAAAGCTAAAGGTTTTTCTAAACCTCATAATGCTTTACTTAGCTTTGTCTATAAACAGAACAGGCTGAATCATAAGGATCATCAAACATGCCTGTTTACTTGTTTTATCTCTCAAGAAGAACCCAAGAATATTGCTCAAGCATTAACTAAAGAGAGTTGGGTTGAAGCTATGCAAGAGGAACTTCTTCAATTCAAACTTCAAGAAGTTTGGGTACTGTGTGATCTACCAGATGGAAAGAAAGTCATTGGTACAAGATGGGTTTTCAGAGTTAAGAGAGATGAAAGAGGAAATGTCATCAAGAACAAGGCAAGGTTAGTTGCACAAGGATATAGACAAGAAGAAGGAGTAGATTATGATGAATTATTTGCTCTTGTAGCAAGGATTGAAGCCATTCGAATCTTCCTTGCTTTTGCATCATATATGGGATTTCAGGTTTATCAAATGGATGTCAAGAGTGCCTTTTTATATGGCAAGATTACAGAGGAGGTATATGTTAAACAACCTCCTGGTTTTGAAGATCCTGCACATCCAAACAAAGTCTATAAAGTGGTTAAGGCTCTTTATGGCTTACATCAAACACCTAGAGCTTGGTATGAACGGCTCTCTACTTTCTTATTGCAACATGGTTACAAGAGAGGAGCTATTGACAAGACTTTGTTCATCAAGAGAGATAAGAAGGATATCATGCTGGTTTAAGTGTATGTAGATGATATCATCTTTGGAGCTACAAAACAATCTGTGGTCAAGGAGTTTGAGAAGCTGATGCCGAATGAATTTCAAATGAGTTCAATGGGTGAGTTAACTTTCTTTTTGGGGCTTCAAGTTAAACAGTCAAAGGAGGGAATTTTTATAAGTCAAGACAAGTATGTATCTGACATACTTAAGAAGTTCAATTTTGATGCTATGAAGCCAGTCACTACACCTATCAAGTCTATCAACTCATTGGGCAAGGATGAAGATGGTCAACCTGTTGAAGTCAAACTGTACAGATCTATGATTGTCTCTCTTATGTACCTCACTGCATCTAGGCCTGATATCATGTTTGCTATTTGTTTATGTGCAAGATATCAAGTCTCACCTAAGGTCTCCCATATGAATGCAGTGAAACGGATTTTTAGTTATTTGAAACAACAACCTAAGTTAGGGTTGTGGTATCCAAAGGATTCGCCTTTTCACTTGGAAGCTTTTTCAGATATTGATTATGTAGGTGATAACTATGACAGAAGATAAACCACTGGAGGATGCCAATATCTTGGAAAAAGATTAGTCTTATGGAAATGTAAGAAACAGACAATTGCAGCAACATCATCCACTGAAGAAGAATATGTGGCTGCTGCAAGCTGTTGTGGACAAGTTTTGTGGATGCAGAATCAACTCTTGGATTATGGGTTCAACTTCAAGAATACTCCTATCAACATTGATAATGAGAGTACAATTTGAATTGTGAAGAATCCAGTTTATCACTCCAAGACCAAGCACATTCAGATTAGGCATCACTTCATTAGAGATTGTTATGAGCACAGGCTCATTAATGTTGTCAAGGTTCACACGGACGATAATGTAGCTGATTTACTCAACAAAGGATTTGATGTTTCAAGATTCAATCATTCGGTGGTGAGCATTGGAATGATTAATTACTAAGCTACATTTAAGGGGAGGACTGATTAGTATGTTAGATAGTCCTGTGCATTGTTTGAGGGGAGGCATATCAATGCCTATTTGAAGTTTTTGCCAGTATGAAGAAGAGAATGGGAAAGTACTGCTTTTTGGTTATATGAAAGTACTGCTTTCGAAAGTACTACACACGTGGAAAGAACTGTTTGTCTTATTAACGTACTGTTCCAACGGTAATATTGAGGGGTAAACCACACTAACGGTAACTTTGTTATTATGGGCTATGATTTTTCAAATCTCACCTATAAATAACTACCTTCCGATTTTCCCTCGCATCTTTATTCATATCAATCTTTTCCATATCTCTCTCTCCCTCATATTTACTATTCATCGAATCACTTTCTTTGTAAACAAATCATAAATGGCAAATCGTAATACCGTTTTGAAACACAACATGGTGGCGAATTTGGATAAAACTGAAGCTAATGTCATCTTCCATGACATCATTAATTTTCTCATTGGATCTCCGATTAGTTATGCACTTTTAGTGGAACCAGATATTATTGAGCCATGGATTCAACAGTTTTGGGCAACTGCTAGGGCTCATATGGAGAATGATGATTCGTATATTCAAGCTAAAGTTGCTGGTAGGATAGTGAAGGTTTCTGAAGCTTCAATTCGTGAAGATTTATTGTTTGATGATGAAGAAGGAGCTGTTCGTTTTAATAAGCAATTAATTTGGGATACATTCAGAGACATTGGGTATGAAGGGTCCTTAACTAAACAAACTTTCAAGAAACCCTTATTTAGTCCACACTAGAAGTATTTGATTCCTGTATTGCTTCATTGTATTACTGCTAAAAGTACATACTGCAAGTGATGATGAAACTATTGCTGAGATATTGCATGATTTATCAAAACCAAGGGGTTTGAGTATTCCAGGAGTTGCTGAAGAACAAACTCAAGTTTCTCAATCTCAACCAGTGTTAGATCCTAAAGATAAAGGGAAAGGTAAAATGATTGAAATAAAGAAGAAAAAGAAACTCACTTTAGCACAACTAAGGGCTGCTGAAGTTGCTAGGAATGAGGAAGCAGCTAGAAAGTTACAAGCTGAATTAAATGCTGAGTTTGAGTTACCAATAAAGAAACCTATTCATGTTTCTGCTCTACCAAGAAAACCAAATCGTGCTAAGGAAAGAAATGTAATGATGGCTTATTTAAAAGGTCAAGGATATATTGGATTACAGAAGTTGAATTATGTTGAGATGAAACATATGTATGAAGCTGTTAGAGAAGCTTATCAGAAGCATGTTGATAGTATCAAAGATTTTAAAGATGATGATGCTCAGAAAGAAGATGATAGAAAAGGAAGTTTAAAAAGAAAAAGAACAACTGAAATTGAACAGCCATCAAAGAAGGTTGAGTTAAGATCTAATACAGATGATGAACTAAGGAATTATTTAAGAGTTGTAGAATTTGAGTATTCTAAAGATGATGCAGAAAAGAAGAAGAAAAAGTCAACAGAAAAGAAGAAGAAAAGGTCAAAAAATAACTACTTTTGAAGTTGTAGAATCTAAGGATGAAAATTATCTGATGTTTCATAGAGAAGATGAAAGCTTCAGAGTGTTTAATATGCTATGGGATCTATTGCACATAATAGATAGAGAGTATTTATTTCATTTATATCATTTGGTGCAAGAATATTTTGAACACATTCCATCAGAAGGTGTTGGTTTAATCTTGATTGGAGATCTCACAACTGTTTGGGAAACTGAAGAATCAAGCACTGATGAGATTTGGAAAAATCAAGAAGATTGGGAGATTATCAGCTGGAGATTTTTTGAAGAATCTGGAGTACATGTTTTAGAGTTAGAAGATGGAACTATGATTCACATGTTAGCAGACAGAAGATATCCGCTTACATCAGATCTTATGAGGAGAATGCTAGAACATGGTATGGAGGTAGAAGAAGATAATGAAACTGCACTTATGGTAATCAAATTGTTTATCAGATGGACAACTATGGCTAATGATGATACATGAATAACTGGTATGAATTTTTATTGAATAATATTTTTGAAATATCAGTACTTTATTCAAAGTACTGATGGTCAAATAGTACTTTAGTCAAAGTACTGCTTGCAGCATTAAACCAGTTAATGATTTTGAAAGAAAACTTTTGTTAAGTGATAAATATTTTGAAACAAAGGTTAAAAGAAATAAATGGTTTTTGGGATGGTAACAACAATAGGTTATCAATCAACCATGGTTACAAAAGGATTGGCTAATCCATGAGTAAACGGCTCTGGTAAAGATATCTCAAATCCATTTTATAGTTGACAACTTGCTAATAAGTTGTATGGTAATCAACTCACCATATCAGTAAATGTGAAGAGTTAGCTAGCCCACAAGAAAATGGTTTGTGGTAAAGGCTGTGGAAAAACCATTTATATGGTAATAAGTTCACCATGGATGAAAGAACTAACTAGTCCAAAAGGGTACAGCTTTTGATAAAGACAAATCAAATATGTTGATAGCTGATGATTTGCTAAAACTCATATGGTTATCAATGTACCATTGTCTTACACACCTAAACATTCGGCTACTCCAGAGTTAATGGCTTTGGTAAAGAGACATCGAAATCCATTAAATTTCAATGATTCACCTCTCACAGGAGTTTTAATGCAGGTTTTACTGACCAGGTCTTAATATTTATAGTGTCTCGCTATACCTATGGTCTACCCTAATGCACTAATGGGCAGTGTACCCGGTCGTGTGTAGTGTAGTAAATGGTAAAGTTGAGGTCGTCCCAAGAGCTATGTGTGTCGGATAATTACTAAGTCTAATTGTCATAGAATATTAATGGTTTGATAGGGTTTTAATTAATTAAACTACTAATGCAGAATATAAAAGCACATAAATGGTAGAAAGGAAATAAATAGAGGAATAGTGGTGCTAACCTAGTTAATCCTCCTAACTAGTTATGTCTACGTCTACCTACTTCCAATTACTTCAGGTGGGGTCAAATTCGAGAGGACAACATTTGGTCAATTCGCCCTAACCTATCAGCAAAGATGCCACCACAGGAGAAATCAAGCGCACCGTCATAAGTCCTGTTTTTCTTGGTCCCCTAAGCCAAGTCATTAAGTACCAGTACATGCTAGATTCTAAATAGTGAGTGCTCGGCCGTTAGGAACTTATACACTACACCCCCCAATTCTTAACTTCATCCAAACGATAGGTGATCAGTTGGTCAAAACGCAAAAGTAGAAAGGGTCGTCAGTTGGTCATATCTTACCCTTCCCATCTCAGTCCGCTCACCTAGGGTCAGTTGGTCATATCTCCTAGGCAATTGGCCTCTACCGCCATTCAAAACTACCGAACCAGGGGTGACTACCAAAGAACTATGCATGCATACACTTAGAAATAATTGTACAGAAGTAAAGGTAAACACAAACAAAACAATTAAGGAATCATAACTAGGCTAGCACCAAAGGGTGCTTAGCCGCTCATATTAATCATGCACATCAATTCAATATTCAAAGGTACGAAATACATGAATTGAAAGTTAAAGAAATAATAAACGCTAAAGCTTATCGTAATGGTGTGACTTCTCCCTTGGAAACAGCTCCGTATGCTTCCCTAGACCTCCCTTGAGCTTTTTCCCACGTTCTCAGAGTGTTTTGTGTGGAATGGGATGCTTTGAAATGCTGGAATTCGTGGGGTATTTATAGGCCAGGTCTGGGTTACGGCGAAACCAATATAGGAGTTACGCCGTAACCTTCTATTTCTTCGTAAATGCACTAGATCTGCTAGTTACGGCGTAACCTTATAAGTGGTTACGCCGTAGTCTTCAATAAACTCGGTTACGTCGTAAGTGATGCAGTAGTTACGGCGTAAGTATCAGCGGCGTGGAACCTCTTTTGACCTAATGGAGTTACGTCGTAACCTTAGGGAGGAGTTACGTTGTAACCTCTTGATAAGTTGGACTTCTGGGTCACGCAATAGTTACGGCGTAATGTGAGAGACGAGTTACGCCGTAACTTCTTCAAAAAAAGCATAATGTGAAAAATCTTTAGTAACGTTTCCATTTTCGCGTCTCTTTAGCTCCAATGCTCGTAATTTACCTGAAAGTGTAAAACAATGGAAAACAAGCGTAAATCCATATAAATGATATAAATAACGAGCATTAACGGGGGAAATTGACACTTAATATTCAGGACTATTTGATGTTATCAAATATCCCCCCACTTGAACTCTACTTGCCCTCAAGTAGTCCTTATTAGATAGATTCCTAAAAAGATATCTCCCAAAACCTAGAAAATATGAGTTTACAAATCCCTTATGCTAGAATAAAACAAAGCCGAACACCTCACGAAAGGGGAACAAACACTCAAATCTCTCAACTATTCTAAGTGTCAATTTCGGGGTGATCACTCAATCGTACAGTCATAGCATATATTCTATCATAAGCTTGGCGGTTACACAAATATCCACCACTAGAGTTAAGGGCTAAACAATTCTCAAAGGCAATATGGGTGGACACGACAAAGGTTAAGGGGTGACTCATCATAACAAACATGTCACGGCGAAGTGGACAAAATCAATGATACATGACCAAATCCATGGCCAAGACACCAAATTTGCTCGCTGCATCACCTAGACACGCTTCATGACTAAAAGGGTAGGATAAGACATGGGATATATAATTGGTGTAAAATGAAAAACAAGCAGGTAGTCTATATCTACAACTAAGTCATCACCACTTACCGTCCACCCAAAGTTCAAGCTTAGAAGTCTAGAGACCGGATCATGAAATGCAAGGTAGATGTGTCATTAGAGGACGTCGTGATGGGCACACTACCTTTTCTTCTTCAGTTGGTATAACTCCAACTCTAATCTTCCAATGTGACCGAGGTAGCCTTCTCGATACTAAACAATAAAGCTCATACTACAGTGCTTATAACATCGCACTTTACAAAATCATAACTCAATCAACTATTTTTTTTTCGATTTTTTTTTTAATTTTTTTTTAACATAACACGATAACATAACATCCCCCCACTTGAGATGAACAATGAGAATTCGGGGGGTCTTCAATGATCTTCATAATTGTTGTCGATGAAAGCGTGATTTCCAAACCTTTCCACTCGAACCTTGAACTTAGGCAAATGATGACTTCCCAATTACAAATAAAGACTACAGGGTAGGCTAAGGTGTAAGGGTGTAACGAAACAATATATTGGGGTGACAAAATGAAAGGAATGGCTCAGAAGGGTGTATCTAGGGGTATCTTGCACTAAAGGGGAGTGCAACAAAAAGGGTTTCACATGGGGGTCGAAAAGTCGATGTGACTAATCGATAGACTCACAATGGTAGGTTGTTTGGGTGATAATCCTATAATACTGCCTTCTAAAACTGAAAAGTCCAAATACATCGAGCTAACTCAACATACCTCGTCTATGGTCTCGAAATGATGCAAAGGCCATGTTCTAAAGTTTATAAGCTACCGGCACACTCATAATTTGGTGGATTTGGGGTAAAATATTGGAAACGGATAAGGCTAATCTCACCATGTAATATCAAGGGTTGTATGTGCTCGGCTAAGGTCTAATCTAGTTAGGTTCGGAAAAACATGTCAAAATTTTAAAAATGGCATAATTTTTCAAAATAAACTAGAAAAATGAGGGCGAAATAAAGTTCAAGAGATAATTCTACTCCCGTCCCCCCACTTGAATTGTACAAAGTCCCTTTTGTACTAGGCATTAAAATAAAGGTGGAGAGAAAGGTAGAATTAGAGCAAGAACTTCCTTGAAATTTGCTCTATAAAGAAGAAGGCCCACGAGAAAGGATCTTGCCTTCGTTTAAGCGTCATGAACAAACTTCAATCCCTGAAATCATAATACCGACAAGCATAATTCTAAAAAGAAAAAATAAAATGAAAAACAAACCTAACTCACTTTCGTAGGAATCACGGTTTCATTTAACGAATGCAACAAGCCTTTTAAACCACTTGGTGTCCCAAATGGACGAGTGAAGTCTCGTGAGGGTTTACAGGGAACACACCCACAAAGTTCATTTAAAAACTAATACAAGGTTACTGTGTTTTAAAATGAAAGAATTAAAGCAGAGGAGAGTTACGTCGTAACTCCTATGAGAGAGTTACGCTGTAACTGGCAAAACCTGGTATGAGCTGTGAAGCGAATAGTTACGGCGTAACCACTAAGATGGTATTACGCCGTAAGTGGAAATGCGACAATAATTCTGCTGCTAAAATGTTGGTTATGGCGTAATCACTAAGATGAGTTACGCCGTAACTCTGTTCAGATCAGCAACTGCAGCAGTAATTACTTCTTTGTTTCCTGCAAAAATGGTTAGAAAACACAAAACCCAACATAAAGGAAATAAAAATAACAGAAAGGGATAATTCGGGTTGTCTCCCGAAAGAGCACTTTTCTTTATTTACGAGTCTTTAAGTTAGACTCAGAGCCGCGGGGCTCCTATGGGGGCCTTTGAGCTTGCCCCACTTCTTCAATATCCTTCATCAAATTGTGCCTCATCCATGCAACATTTGTGGCAGTTCGGAGGTATTCAATGGTTTCGATCTTTCGGGCTTTACAAAATTTCTCCTCCGGACTTAGGTGGCAGCGAGTGAATTCGTATTTTTCAACTATAATTGGGGGTGGTCTTTTGTAGGGTATCCCCAGGAGCTTGCACCTTATTTGCTCGTAAGCTTCATCACCGGGATCAGTGAACTCCTCATTTCCTTGCAACTCAAGGTAATCTTCGATATCATCGTCATGAGAAACAGTCCCCTTGAACCATTCTTCATCGAGCAGATTTTCCACTAGAACGCGCTTGCATTCTTCTTTATCATTACGCACCCGCTCTATGTCATCGTCAATTGTTATTTTACTCGTGTTTTCGATACTTTTGTCGTTAGAATTTTCTTGATCCATGTATTCCTTCCAAATCTTATCTTTCGTTAATGCGTCCACATGCCCATACTTAATTTTTACCCAACTATCGAACCCTAGGTTGTCTATCCAAGGTAAACTCGTTCTCTCCTCATCATTGGATGAGGACCAAAAGAATTCATCTTTTCCTAATCTTTCAGAGTTGCTTCCACCATCACACATATCGTCATACGGGTTGCATGACGCCCAGAAAATTTCCCCAGGAGATTTTACTTTTTCGCACCAGTGACTGCGTAGTTCATTGTTGTCAGTTTCACTTAAATGCTCATCCGTGCAGAGTATATCTTTATTAGTCTCTTTTTGAATGTGCTCCGCGTAATCAATTTTTAGCTTCATAAGAAGATTTGGATTGATCTTGGCATTCCCAAATTGAATTGCGTACCAATCTTTAAAAGCCAAATTACCGATATTTATGCCATGTCTTTCACGCTCATGATGGCATGTCCATTCTTCCTTTCTTTCATTGCCTCTTCCATTGCAATACTCGTGGAAGGGGCTGCATGTAGGCCATGCTCTTGTGGTTTCATCATCAGTAATGGCCACAGGAGTACACCAGTGACTGATACCTGGCCCTTCTTCATCTTCAAGGGAGAGTTCCTTGAGTTTTTCTGACCCGTCCAAGTCGAGGAATTTTTCAGCCCATGTATCCCAGTTACGCCGTAACTGAGATTCTTGGTTACGGCGTAATTCATTAGAGTCATTTTCCTCAGTATTCTTCACAACTCCGTTGTCGCTGTCAAACACGAGGTTACGCCGTAACTCATTAGGTATGTTACAGCGTAACTCAGATCTGTTGACGAATTCGTCCCCTAAACTCGTATCACTGGCCTGAACCTTGGATTTACCATCCGAGAAAATTATCTTACATTCCATAGCTGGTTTAGATCCTTCAGGTTTACCGTTATTCCTCCTTACTTTTTCACTGAGCATTATCACCATGGATTCAAGGTTTTTCAGAATTGAGTCATGTTTGGAAATGTTTCTATCAGTGTCTTCCTGAAATTCCTTAAACATTTCATCTTGCTCCTTTTGTCTTTGGGCTGAATTTTCCAGAAATCTATTAATTGTTTCTTCAAGACTGGGCTTTCTTTCTCCATAAGGCCCACGGTTGTAATTTTCACGATAACCATTACTATTTCGATTGTCACCATAAAATGGTCGATTTTCTCCATACTTAGCTTCTTCAATATCCTCTTCGTCCATATGAGGACAATTTTTCGTAAGATGTCCTCCTCCACCTCTTTCACACCCCACTTGGATTGCATGAACGGTTTCTCTGACTTTCAGCATATCTCGACTGAGGCTTTCAATTTTACTGGCGATAGCTGCAATTCCGTCAAAACTTCCACCTTGGTTTCTTTTACTTCCACCGTCGTGCCATTTTTGACAATGGTCCGCCATTTTTTGAATGGCCTCAATTGCAGTAGTAGGAGTCATGTTTGGAATAGGTCCTTGATAGTCCAGCATCTGTCTTGTAGTTATAATTATTCCTTTGTAGAAAATATTGACCTTCTTCTGGATGTTAAGATCATTGGTAGGACACTTATAAAGAAGATCGTTGTATCTGTCCCAAGCTTGATACAGAGTTTCGTCGTCTTCTTTTTTGAAATTGTGGATCTCCAAGAGTTGATTAGAAATCTTTGATGGTGGGCAATATCTTTGGATAAAGTGTTTTTTTAGTAGCGCCCAAGTATTAACTGCCCCGGAAGGCAATCTTTCGATCCATCTTCTGGCTTCTCCAGTGAGACTCATAGGGAAGACCCTGAGCATAACAGCATCATGAGACACGCCCGGAATGTTGAAGAGGCTAGCGATCTATAGGACATTTTAAACGTGCTCATATGCGTCTTCGTCCCTGTTTCCTGAAAAAGGGTTAGCGCGAAGCTCCCTCATAAATTGGTCTTTAATCACGAAACGAACATCCGCTCCGATTGCCGGTCTTACGAGACCCGGCCCTTGATCTGCTCTAGTCAACGCCAAGTATTCCTCAAGAGTGAGGTCATCGATCTTAACAACTTCCATGGTACCTGAAAACTTGAAATATGATCGTGAGAAAACTTTTAAAAATGAAATGAAAGACTTAATATCAATCCTAATATAACTCCCCGACAGTGGCGCCAAAAACTTAATGCAGGTTTTACTGACCAGGTCTTAATATTTATAGTGTCTCACTATACCTATGGTCTACCCTAATGCACTAACGGGCAGTGTACCCGGTCGTGTGTAGTGTAGTAAATGGTAAAGCCGAGGTTGTCCCAAGAGCTATGTGTGTCGGATAATTACTAAGTCTAATTGTCACAGAATATTAATTGTTTGATAGGGTTTTAATTAATTAAACTACAAATGCATAATATAAAAGCAAATAAATGGTAGAAAGGAAATCAATAGAGGAATAGTGGTGCTAACCTAGTTAATCCTCCTAACTATTTATGTCTACGTCTACCTACTTCCAATTACTTCAGGTGGGGTCAAATTCGAGAGGACAACATTTGGTCAATTCGCCCTAACCTATCAGCAAAGATGCCACCACAGGAGAAATCAGGCGCACCGTCATAAGTCCTGTTGTTCCTGGTCCCCTAAGCCAAGTCATTAAGTACCGCTACATGATAGATTCTAAATAATGAGTGCTCGGCCGTTAGGAACTTAGATACTACACCCCCCAATTCTTAAGTTCATCCAAATGATAGGTGATCAGTTGGTCAAATCGCACATGTAGAAAGGGTCGTCAGTTGGTCATATCTTACCCTTCCCGTCTCAGTCCGCTCACCTAGGGTCAGTTGGTCATATCTCCTAGGAAATTGGCCTCTACCACCATTCAAAACTACCGAACCAGGGGTGACTACCAAAGAACTATGCATGCATACACTTAGAAATAATTGTACGGAAGTAAAGGTAAACACAAACTAAACACTTAAGGAATCATAACTAGGCTAGCACCAAAGGGTGCTTAGAGGCTCATATTAATCATGCACATCAATTCAATATTCAAATGTACGAAATACATGAATTGAAAGTAAAAGAAATAATAAACGCTAAAGCTTATCGTAATGGTGTGACTTCTCCCTTGGAAACAACTCCGTATGCTTCCCTAGACCTACCTTGAGCTTTTTCCCACGTTCTCAGAGTGTTGTGTGTGGAATGGGATGCTTTGAAATGCTGGAATTCGTGGGGTATTTATAGGTCAGGTCTGGGTTACGGCGTAACCAATATAGGAGTTACGCCGTAACCTTCTATTTCTTCATAAATGCACAAGATCTGCTAGTTACGGCGTAACCTTATAAGTGGTTACATCGTAAGTGATGCAGTAGTTACGGCGTAAGTATCAGCGGCGTGGAACCTCTTTTGACCTAATGGAGTTACGTCGTAACCTTAGGGAGGAGTTACACCGTAACCTCTTGATAAGTTGGACTTCTGGGTCACGCAATAGTTACGGCGTAATGTGACAGATGAGTTATGCCGTAACTTCTTCAAAATAAGCATACTGTGATAAATCTTTAGTAACGTTTCCATTTCCGCTTCTCTTTAGCTCCAATGCTCGTAATTTACCTGAAAGTGTAAAACAATGGAAAACAAGCGTAAATCCATATAAATGATATAAATAACGAGCATTAACGGGGGAAATTGACACTTAATATTCAGGACTATCTGATGTTATCAAGTTTACACACTTGGAAGTGATGAGAATAGACTGAAACTTAAAAGAATTAATGTACAAAATTGTCATATGTTGCTGAGTTGCTGAAAAGATGGAGATTGTTGAATGATGCTGTAAAAGAATTATTTCTATAGAATAATTTGATGATGATGATATAAGCACAGAGAATACAAAGATACAATATAAAGACAAAGACACAATCTTTCTTTGAAGATAAAGATGCTAAAAATAAATCTACAAAGGAACTTGAAATCAATTAAGTAGAATTCAAGTTAGGGGAGGATTGTTGGGATATGAAAGTCAAAGTACTGAAGAAGTCAAAGTGCTGGAGATTCAAAGTACTGCTAAGTGAAAGTCAAAGTACTGCTGTCGAAGTCAAAGTACTGCAAAGCTAAAGAACTGCTATCGACGTTTATAGAAAGCTTTGTTATTCTAGAATATTCTTTGGTTAGATTACTTGACGTACAAGGTTTGTAATTGTAAACCGACTAGGGTTATCCTTAAGCCTATAAAAGGACCCCTAGATTGGCATTAAACGTACGTGCATTATTAGAGTTTTAGAGAGTTCTATATTAGTGTTTTAGAGTTGTTAAAGAATCTGTATAAGAAGCAGATTCAGAGTTATTAATAAAATCGATGAAAGTTAAAGTTAATTCTTCTTAGCTTTTTTAAGTAAATTCCGCATACTTAATAGAGTTTGCTCAGTGTTTCATTGTTAATAACTTATAATTTATCCGAGGTTATTAAACCCTTAACAAGCTATATAAGTTAGTTTGGTTAGAGTACATCGATCCAACATTCAAGTTCGAGCATCCTACGATTGGAAGGTTGTGAGCCAATAGGAGGCAAGGAGATTGCCTTGACGGTTTTGGGCAACTCACGGGGGTCATTCCAACATTCGTTATCATAGAGGGCAAGGTCCTCTATTGTACCCCACGATTCTTCCGCGGTGAGTTCACTAAGTTTTCCACTAGCCGCTTGGTTGATGGTTTGCCTAGTTGAGAAGTTGACATGATCATAAAAGATTTGGACTTGAAGCCAAAGATCGATGCCGTGATGAGGGACTTTATGGAGTAAGTCCTTGAATCAAGTCCATGCCTCGTAGAGAGTTTCGCCTTGACGTTATTGGAACATCAAGATGTCATTCCTAAGCTTGGTAGTTCTCCCCAGTGGGACAAATTAGGCGAGGAAACGGGTGGTGAGATCATCCCAACTTGAGATGGATTCGGCGGGAAGTCACTCAAGCCAATTACTAGCTTAGTCCCGTAGAGAGAATTGGAAGACACGCAAGCGCGTGGTCTCCTGTGTGGTAGCATCAAGGTCGATAGAGTCAACGATTTTAAGGAAGTCCTTGAGATGCTGATTAGGATCTTTGGAACGAAGTCCATGGAATGCACATCCGTTTTGCAACAATCGGATGGTGCCGGATCGATGGGCCGTAGTTTGAGCTTGATCGGGGAGTTAAATGGTGTTCCTATAGCCTTGATGGCTCGGTCTAGAGTACTCACCAAGAGTACGGCCGCTTGGCGGGTCAATTGGTGGTGGGTTATCACCTTCCATGATGAAAAGTGATGGGGTTACGAACAAAGTCACGAAGAAGGGGGATAGACTACAAGGAAGCTAATGAAAATGAGAAAAAATTTTACTTGATAGGAATCAAGCAAGGGAACCTAAATTAGATAAAGATCTAACTAGCTATTCTATTCCCCGGCAACGGCGCCAAAAACTTGATGCGCGTACGAAGCGCGTTCGGGGTCAAAGGAACTTCCTTTTCTTCGAGCAAGTTTTTCAGCCACCTATGCAGTGAACCTAATCGTTTTAATGTAGTATTGGGTAAGCCTCGGGGATTGATATCGTTCTCTAGGGGAATAGGAATGCTAGCAAGAAATGTATGATGAGAAGGTGCGAGTTGAGGATGATTCTTTTTTATCTTTTTATTCGTTTTTAGAAAGCTAAGGTAATATCTCAGGCAATTAGATGGGGGTGGTACTTCTACCGATTACTTCTACTTATCTAATTATCTAATTATCTATTACTACGGGTAGTCTTATGTCTAATTGATGTGTGTTCGTATGATGATTAAAAATGCGTTTACTTAAATACTATTACTCCCTAGTTATCTATTATTAGTCGGTTGAATTGTCACACCTTATCTTAACGCGTTGTATTCCTAAGGTCGTAGGGTATGCGTAGTCTCTAGTTCTTTGAGGTTATCTCTCGGGCATGACATACAAAATCGGCAAGCCTAGGCTATTTCATTCATAAACCACACACTCATAAAGAATACTCAAGCATTAAATACAACGAATGATGCCTAGTTGCACTCCTAAGCAAATTTACAATTAAAATAAGAAACAACCTAACAATAATCAATAACTAGGTTTCATAGATCTAAGCAAACACACAAGAATTTTAGCTAGACATGGTAAACAACCAAGCATACACACAATCAATCGAATATGGGATAGACATAATGTTACTTTGGATTAAAAGACTTATCTCGATGTGTAAAATAGGGTATGGGACCCTAAGATACTGTCCAAATCGGACTACAAACGATTTAGGGTTTTTTCTCCAAAATTCTACCTCTTAAAATATAGAAAGATCGAATTCTATATATAGATTTACAAGTGCGACGGCGTCACCTTTTGCAGGGGACGCCGTCAGCTCACCGTCATTAGGGTTTCGTCTGGGCCAAGTCATCGATGGGACGGCGTCACCTTAGAGTTGTGACGCCGTCAATCTTCAGTTAGGATGTCGTCTTGATTCTGGATCTGGGCCGTATGAATTGAAAACTGTGAGTGACGCCCTCCTTCTTTACAACGTGACGCCGTCAGGTTATATTAACAAAATTTCCACTGAGCCGTCTGGTGAATGTTTTGATCAAGTCTTTATAGAGGGAAGGCTTCGCCCTATGATTGGGACGCCGTCAGGTCTGTTTGATCTGCTTTGAGAGGATTCGATCTTAACTTTGCCATTTTCTTCATGTATTTTCTCCATTTCGTAAAAAAATGCTTCATTCCAGCATTTTGCTTCCAAGAGACCTTAAAAGTGAAAAGGAACGAAATTAAGCAGTAACGGATATAAAAGTGTTCGATTTAGGGCTTAAATGACCCCCTAAAAGCGTACGTTTTAAATCCTATCAAGATCCTATCTCGGCGGCATGGGCATCTTGGCTCCCAACATTTTGGAACAAACCCACTAAACCAAGTACACCACACCGAGCTCGAATTCTTCATGGCACCGAGCTCGGCTTGAAGAACACCTTCATACCGAGCTACGTAGCTGTTAACCAAAAAACCGAAGAAAAACACTAAAAAACGCATCCAAACGTGAACCAATGGTAGATTTGACATTAGAAATGATTGAGGAACATTTTTTTTTGATCTTTGACAAACTTTTAACATTAAAACAATAATAAATTAAATCAAAGAGACCAAAAACCTTTAAAATCATTTGAAAACCTTTAAACACTTATTCTTCAAAAACCAATCAAACCAAGCCAAATATTTGCGTTTGATTTATAACCACTATAGCAAATACATAAGAGAATATGTTGAGAAAAAATATTCGACATTTACTACGTGTAACCAAATTTTGTTTTGAGACGAATCTCGGTATGAGGAACACACACACGTTTTTGCCCATTTTGATTTGGTTTTTGAACACAAACATCAGAAACTCATGATTAGCCTACGATACCACTTGTAAACATCCAAGATTCACAAGGATAAACAAGGTCGGGAGGTCAGGAATGATGATAAACACAATATATCTTTAGAGAGAGAAAGGTAAAAGAATGTGTTATTAGATAGGAAAGATGAATGAAACAATATAACACTTTTCCACACCCCTCACTGAGAGTCATTAAGGTTATTTATAAGCTGCTAACATTACTAGTTTACCTCGTGCTCATTACTAGTCCCTGTGGGTGCAACTATATTACATATCTAGTCAAGTTCACGTGTAAAACGCTATCTTCAGAAAATAGCAAAGCTAACATCGTGAGCTCACAAACCAAGAGGACGAATAGTGAAGCATTCACCACATAAGAAAACATGAATTGTGGGCCCCCTAAATCAGACCTATATGTTGCATAAGGTTCAAGCTCAATTTGAAACCCTGATGAACAACGTAAAGAGTTTAACTGAGCAGATAGATGAGCTATAAGAAACAAAAAGACAAGTTGATGAGTTCAAGGCTAGAGATGTCGAGAGTGAAATGGATAAAGTGATCATGGGACACACAGATAGATACTTGAAGAAATACTTACCTACAATCATCACAAAGAAGTTCAAGGATTATCTGGAACCAATTATTCAGCAAATCGTCACATATATCCTCTCAACTACACCCCTCACTCTCCATACTGCACCCAAAGACTTCAGGTCGAGGAACTATAGCTTCAACTATACAACAAGTTATCTGAAAATTCTATATTTATAACCCCATAAGAGACAACATTCTATGAGGCACTCTCAGTAACTCTACTTCAAAAGAATCCTCCCAAGTGCAAGCCTGACATTGTAACACAGAAAATACCACGAGAAGACCGGGATCTTGATCCAAGTACATAAGGAAAGAAACATAAAATTCTCAGTGGCTCTTCCTCTTACTAAGAACCGGTCAATCCCTCGACAACTACATCATCCAATCCACCACCAATGGTTTCTGCATCTGGGCCTACAACAACCGAACACTTTGAACCATTTCAATACACTGGAGATGATGACTTCCAACAACCAAAAAATAAGTCTAAGTGTTGGGAATTCTACTAAGTAAGAATTCTACTGAAGATACAGCTGATGGATTCTGCTGAAGTGCTGGAATCTGTTGAAGACATGATTCTGCGAAAGAAGAAAAACCGCGTAGTTTGTTTCTGCGGATATAGATATTCCGCGTATTTTATAGTTAGTTAGGATATGTATGAGCTTTATTAGGAAGTGATAATGTATATCTTCTTTAGTTTTATGTTTATACGTTTCTTGGGAAACGGTTTAGGGTTCCTTGTCTATAAAAGGAACCCATTAGTATGAATGATGTACGATTTTGAAAAACAAGTTTTAGTTCTATTAAAAGATCCATAGAGGATCAAAGTATTCTTAGTTATTATTGTTCTTACTTGTGTTTGATTTCCGCTTTAGAATACAAGTTATAGAGACTGTCTATTAGTGTGTTTGTGATTACATAAGCATTACTAACGATCCACGAGCGCTCAAAGATCTATCAAGGTCTTAGGTTCAACAAGTGGTGTCAGAGCCTCGAGAGAGTCTCTGTGATACTAAGAACATTCTTTTCTTTACACCCTCACAACCAAAACAACCTTAACCATGCCTGTGTTAGACGATGAAATCGAAGTCACTAAGAATCATAACACCACATCTTTGCAACAACTCAATCTCACAAACAGCAATGCAAAGTTCCCATACCTGAAGAAGGAGGAGTATGATTTGTGGGCCATGAAGATGCAGAATTGGATTTCCAATATTGATTGGAATCTTTGAGAAGTTATGAAGAAGGGTAACAGTTTGAAGAGGCATGTCACAGATCCTGATGGAACTGTTACCATCGTTGGTCCCAAAACTGCTGCAGAGATACTAGCTGTTCAGAGAGAGAACAAAGTTAGAACTATTCTCCTTCAGGCAATACCTGATGATCACAAGGGTGACTTTCACTACATGCAGGATGCTAAGGACATCTGGATGGCTATCAAGGCTAGGTTTGGTGGGAACGAGGAGTCAAAGAGAATGAGGAAATCAATGCTAAAATAGCAGTTTCAGGAATTCCAAATCTCTGAGAAAGAAGGTATCCACAAGGTATATGACAGGTTCCATAAGATCTTGAGTCAATTGAATCAAATGAAGGCCAGGCCAGACAATGAGGACTGCAATTCAAAGTTCTTACGATCTTTACCTCCATCTTGGTTGCAAGTGAGCATTGCACTCAAAGTTAAAGGTGGGCTGGATATGGTCACTTTTGATGATCTCTACAACATGCTTAAAACTCTTGAGCCTGATGTCAGAAGTCCTTTTCGTTCATCCACTTCCAGTCACTCAGCTTTTGTTGGGGCCTCCTGAAATAAGATGACTTATGCTCCAAGCCCAGTTTCCTCAGCATCGTCATCCTACATCACCACTCCATCAAATTCTCAACCTAAATCCAGTGGTGTGTTGGAAGATGTACTTCACTCTTTTGTTGCTGATTATGACAAGCAGCAGCAACTAGCTTTTGAGGACCTTGAACAGGTGGATCCACTTTGTTAATACAAATAAACCGTAAAAACGTTTATTAATATTTTGCGATCTCTTTGTGTTTTGTTGATAACAAATGTAATGTTATCTTAAGTATAATTACAAGGATACATGTTATTTTTGTAAAGCATTTACATATAGCCATTTAAATACAAAAGTGTAATACTTAAGCATTTGTTGTAATAGTTTATTAGGATGGGTAAAAACCATAACCCATGGACCATAACCCATGGATCATAACCCATACCTAAGTTGGCTAGATACAATGTATACTTAGATACATTGAATCTAAAGAAAACCCATGGACCAACCCATAACCCATGACCCATAACCAAAAAACCCATGGGCAAAGAGGAGCGGACCACGGATCCCTAGGATTACACTAGCCGGATCCCAAGTGGGAGGGATCCGTGGGATCCGTGGAACAGAGAAGAAATTTTCCTATAAATAGAGAGCCATTTCTTCATTCTAACTCACCCCTCTTCTTACTAAATCTCTCATACACTCTCATTCTCTTCTAACATATAGATCACTTGATCTAGAGAGTTGTTCTTCTTTCTTTCTATTTGTGATCCTCATATAGGTCCTTCTCTAAGGCGAGATCACGAGCATTCTACAAGTCATCCAAGCAAGGGGTCCTTGATTGATTTGTCACTCTGCAAGATTTCTGTAGCGAAGATCTTGTATTTGATATTTCACATATTTGTTGTGTAATAGTTGTGTTGGTTTGGTCCACCGTGATATGGACTCGGTATCTAGCTTTGTACCGGAAAAAGTGTAAGCAACGTTGTGAAGGCTTCTCCGCCAAGTGAAGGAGTTTGTTGACATAGTGCTTGAACTCTCGAGTAGGTGACTCGGGCAGTGGAGTAGGGCAAGGAAGGTGACCTTGTAGCCGAACCACTATAAATCGGTTGTGTCATTTCTATCCCTTAACTTTATTTATTTGCTTGCATTATCATTAGATCTATACGTTCTCAACATCCATACGATTTCACATAATATCGAATCTAAAGTTTTTGAAATTAACTTAAAATCGGCAAAACTATTCAACCCCCCCCCCTTCTAGTTTTCCACAATTGGCATCAAGAGCTAAGTTTATAAAAGTTTTAAAATAAAATTGTATTTTAAAAACTTTTTGATCACTATGGGTTCTGAAAATTATAAGGAAGGGCAATCTATGCAACGACCACCACTACTTGAAACTAATGGTTTTATATATTGGAAAAATAGATTCAAAACATATGTGAAGTCTAAAGATATTGATCTTTGGTACATTATTGTTGAAGGTGATTTTGAGGCAACTTCAAATGATGATAAAGGAAATTTAGTTCACATACCTCATGATAAACTAAATGATGAAATGAAGAAAAAGCTTTCTAAAAATAGTGAAGCAAAAATGGTTTTATATAATGCCTTACCGAAAAAGGAATTCGAAAGAATTTCTATGCTTAAAACCTCTAAAGAAATTTGGAATTCTTTAGTTGTAACTCATCAAGGCAACCAACAAGTTAAAAATAATAAAATTGATTTATTTTTTCAACAATATGAACAATTTTCAATATCGGATGAGGAAACTATAGATCATTCATTTGCTAACTTTAATACTATTATTACATCTTTACAAGCACTTGATGAATCTTTTTCTAGCCGTAACCATGTTAGGAGATATCTAAGGGCACTTCCATCGAAGTGGAGATCCAAGGTGACGGCAATCGAAGAGTCAAAAGATTTGACAATCCTCACCCTCGATGAACTCATAGGCAACCTAAAAGTCTACGAGCTTGTCCTTGCTAAAGATTCCGAAGCCTCAAAGGTGAAAGAGAAACATAAATCTCTTGCCCTTAAAGCCAAAAAGGCTTCGAGCGATGAGGAGAACTCATCTTCGAGTAGTGACGACGAAGAGTATGCTATGGCGGTAAGGGACTTTAAAAAGTTCTTTAGAAGAAAGGGTAGATACGTCAAACAACCGTATGACGATAAGAAAGGCTTTCGGAAAAGCAAAGAGGACGAGAAGCCAAAGGATGATCGTACTTGCTTTAAGTGTGGGGACCCAAACCACTTTATTAGTAAGTGTCCCAAACGGGATGATCAAAAGGCGTTCGTGAGCGGCACGTGGGGAATGAGCGACGAGGAGGATGAAGAAATTTGTCTTATGGCAAATGACGAGGTATGTCTCGAATACTATAGTAGCTCATCACTTGATGACGACTCATTGCATAATGAATATGATAAACTATGCAATATTAGCTTAAAACTAGTTAACAAAAACAAGCTTTTAAAGAGTCAAAATAAACGTTTAGATAAAGAAGTCATAGAATTAAAAGCAAAACTAAAACGTTTAGAGAAAGGTAAAATAGCAAGTGGTGAATGTGAACTTTGCGTTCAACTTCAAACACCAGTGGATCACTTAGATTCTAAAATTCCTAGAATGAGCACGAACACTTTAGATACAATACCCGATAGCGTTAAAACTGGTAACAATCAAAAGGGTCTAGGTAGTCAACAACTTGATCCATCAACTAGTGAAAGTAAAGAAACAAAATTTGTTAAAGAACTAGAAAAACCAGCCACTGTTGTGGCGGATCCCACGGATCCCCTAAAAAGGGAACCGGCTAGTGTAGAAAAAGGGATCCGTGGATCTGCTGTAGCAAACATTAGCAATAATGTAGCTTCTTCATCTAGAACTGAGTTTGCCATAGTTAATAGGAAGAAACCAAATCATGTCACCACTAGACAACCACCTCCAAAATATAATCCTACTTTTGCAAGAAAAAAAGCTCCATCTTTTTCAAAACCTAACTCATTTAGGAGACCTAATAATGTTTACCCAAAAAGTAACCATCAAATGGGATGGAATCAAAACATGCAAAACGGTTTTCCTTTTCAAAACTTTGCTCCATGGAATGCATACTCAACTTATCCATACATGTCTAACATGAATGGAATGTTTAACACTAATGGACCCATGAACAAATGGGGACCAAACTTTTGAGTTTATTATTGTGTTAGGTGTGCTTAAACGTCGACCTAGACCCCGATGAATGGGTCAAGGATAGCGGGTGCACGAGGCACATGACCGGCAATAGGGATCTATTCTCCACATATGAATCCATTAATGGAGGTAATGTGGTGTTTGGAAATAGCAAAAGTAGAATCATCGGTAAAGGTACGATTTTTAACAAATCTCTAACCATTAACAATGTGTGTCACGTAGAAAACCTAAACTTTAATCTCTTAAGTATAGGACAAATATGTGATAAAAAGTGCAATGTACTTTTTACTTAAAAATGGCATAACCATAGGAAGAGGAATTAGGAAACATGGAGTCTATGTCATTAAAATAGGTAATGAACCTAAAGACAAACTATGTCTTACCTCTATGGATGATACTTCGACCTTATGGCATCGAAGATTGGGTCACGCCAACATGCGACTTCTTCAATCGCTATCATCCAAAGATCTAGTAAGAGATCTACCTAAGTTAAAATATGAACATCATTTTTGTGATGCTTGTAATATAGGAAAACAAGCTCATTCGAGTCATAAAGCTAAAAACATGGTGTCCACAACTAGGTGTCTAGAATTACTACATATGGATTTATTTGGTCGATCCGCTATCCAAAGTTATGGAGGAAACTACTATACTTTGGTAATAGTGGATGACTACTCTAGGTATACATGGACAAAATTTTTAAAGAACAAAACGAGAACCTTTAACTATTTTGAAATATTAAGCAAAAAGATCCAAAGACAACTAGGAAGTCCCATAGTGTCTATTAGGACGGATCATGGTAGGGAATTCGATAATGAAGTGCAATTCGGAGCTTTTTGTGACGCTAATGGTATTACTCACAACTTCTCGGCTCCACGCACTCCACAATCGAATGGGGTAGTAGAAAGAAAGAATAGAACTCTACAAGAAATGAGTCGAACCATGCTTAATGAACAATCCATACCTCAAAAGTTTTGGTGTAATGCCGTTGATACTTCAACGTATATACTCAATCGAGTCTTGATTAGACCAATCTTAGGAAAAACTCCATATGAGTTACTTCGAGGCAAAAAGCCTACGTTAAATCACTTTAGAGTCTTTGGTAGTAAATGTTTTATTCTTAACACCAAAGATTACCTTACAAAATTTGATCCTAAATCAACCGAAGGTATCTTTTTAGGTTATTTGCCAAATAGTAAAGCTTACATCATATTAAATAAAGAAACAATGAAGGTAGAAGAGTCATTAAATATAAAATTTGATGAAAGACCACCCAAACCCTCTCCACCTCTCGTCGATGACGAGATTATAGAAAGTGAAGCCATAGTAATAAAGAAAAAGATAAGTGAAGAAGAAGAACCTCTAAGTGATGAAATAATAAACATTAAAGAGTCCAAAGATCACCCCGTAGATAAAGTCATAGGAAAACTAAACGAACGAACATTAAGGTCTCAAGTTCAAAACCAAAGTAGCTTGTTTTGTTTCGTTTCAACCTTAGAACCTAAGAATACACAAGAAGCCATAAAAGATGAAAGTTAGGTAATGGCTATGCAAGAAGAACTAAATCAATTTGTTTCTAATGATGTTTGGACACTTGTCCCTCCACCTAGTAATCAAACCATAATAGGAACCAAATGGGTTTATAAAAACAAATTAGATGCAAACGGAGTAGTGTCTAGGAACAAGGCTAGACTCGTTGCTCAAGGGTATAACCAACAAGAAGGAATAGACTTTGATGAGACCTACGCCCCGTGGCTAGATTAGAGTCTATAAGAATACTTCTTGCGTATGCTTGTGCTAATGATCTAAAGCTTTATCAAATGGATGTCAAAAGCGCTTTTCTAAATGGTTTCATAAATGAAGAAGTATATGTAGCTCAACCTCCGGGCTTCATTGATTTTGAAAACCCAAACATGTGTATAAATTAAAGAAAGCCCTTTATGGTCTTAAACAAGCTCCAAAAGCTTGGTATGATAGACTCAAGTCATTTCTAGTTAAACACAACTACACCATGGGGTTAGTTGACAACACAATTTTTACTAAGAAAAGAGAGTCACATATAATCATAGTACAAATATATGTAGATGATATTATATTCGAATCCACTTGTCAAGACATGTGTGATGATTTCTCTAAAATCATGCATGACGAGTTCGACATGAGTATGATGGGAGAACTTAGTTTCTTTCTTGGTCTACAAATAAAACAAGTAGAAGATGGTATCTTCTTCAATCAATCTAAATACATCAAGGAGATGTTAAAGAAATTCGGTCTAGAAGAGTCAAAACCAATTAGGACTCCAATGTCATCCGACACCAAACTCACAAAAGATGAAGACGGAGAATCCGTTGATAATACTAAATATCGTGGCATGATAGGTAGCCTTCTCTACCTCACGGCAAGTAGGCCGGATATCATGTTTAGTGTTTGCTTATGTGCTAGGTTTCAAGAAGACCCTAAAACATTGCACCTAGAAGCCGTAAAAAGGATATTTAGATATATTAAGGGTACAACACAATTAGGATTATGGTATCCTAAGGGCACGGGAGTAGAAACAATTGTATATGCAGATTCTGACCATGCAGGTGATTACGTTGATAGAAAAAGTACAAGTGGGGTATGTACTTTTATGGGATGTTGTTTAACATCTTGGTTTTCTAAGAAACAAACGGCACTTACAATATCAACAACCAAAGCCGAGTACGTCTCCGCGGGAAAAGCATGCCAATAAGCACTATGGATGAAACAAGCGTTAGTAGACTATGACATCCATCTAAGCGACATAGCCATCCTATGTGACAACAAAGGTGCCATCGACTTAAGCAAGAATCCGATTTTGCATTCTCGCACAAGGCATATAGAGATTCTTCATCACTTCCTGAGAGACAATGTTCAAAAGGGGAACATATCTATTGAGAAGGTAGCATCCGAAGACAACATAGCCGACGTCCTCACCAAACCGTTGAAGCGGGAACAATTCAACCTACTTTGTCTTGGTCTTGGTCTAATGGAACAAACGTCGTAACTTATTTGACTCTACAAGGTATGTAAACACTAGCCTTATTCTTTCTGAGTCTAGGATTTCTATTTCGCACACAACTCACAAACAATACGGAAATTTTCAAAACCCAAGATGAGTTTTTCACCTTATAGTCTTCTTATTTTCTTTCAAAGAAAACCTACTTTCACTATGTTTTCTAAAAAGATGATACCTTCCCGTATCAATTTCACAAAATCAATTTCTCACGTCTAGGACAAATCGCTTTTTCATTGTTAATACAAAATAAAAACACGTTTTCATTGCATCTCATGTCTTTTGAATGTTAAAGGGGACACATAACTAATATGTGTTTTCGGGTACATTCATTTAAGCAACAATGAATTAGGAGCATTGATAACACAAAATTACGTACTCATGCACTAAATATGTGTTTTCGGGTTATCTCAATAGGATGGTTTTATACTTCTAGTTTATTTTTTTTCTTTTTAGAAGTCAAGATAACCGAAACTCCAAATAGTTTGCATATAGGCACACACTAGGAAAAAATGTTTCCAAAAAGGAAAATTTTGTGCTGCCTGAAACACCAGACCCACGGATCCCAGCCTTTATGCTGGACGGATCCCTCAAGGGAAGGATCCGTGGGATCCGTGTAACAAAGTGTTTTCAACTTCTATTTTTTCACTTTGGATGAAAAATCCACATTTATTTCATTTTTGGGAGTATGATCTTTAATGCTTGTGTTCTCATGATCACATGCCTTGAATTCATATCTAATCATTAGATTTTAATCCACATTTTGGGTCAAGCATTCATTACAATGCTTTGTTTTTCTATATATATAACTCCCAAAATGCTTGCATACTCCATCTCCTTCTCACAAACACACTTCATCATGTCATCCAAAAACCCTTTAGGAGAATCATCTAGTACAAACAATCATGATATCCAAACCTTTGTACTTCCACCATCCAAAATACCACAATCAAATGCTAAGATATCCGCACAGATTAGTATCCGATCTTGTTTTTTAGCAAAACCAACCTCAAATGGTTCATCCTCAACAAATAACTCACCACAAGATGCTTCCATTATAGCACCACCCTCATCACCAACAAGTACACCAACTTCATCGCCACCTAAAATAACTCTTTTGGAACTCCTTAAGACTCCAACAAGATCTAATCAACCTAAAGTAAAAGAATTCGTCTTTTCAACACCCCCCACATCTCCAAATACTATATTTCAAGATCTTGAAACATCACCACCATTAGCTCCCATCACATCACAAGAACATCTAGGTTCTTTTCCACCACCATTTACAAACATTCCGGATATTGATCCACATTTTCCTATTTTTCCACCACAACTTCCGCATAACTCAAATCAAAACAACCCGGAAAACTTCCGCACACTTTACCCACATCATTTACATTGTGAACATTGCCAATCCACTAGGGAAATTGCAATAGAAGTTAGGGAAGAAATGCGTTTCATACTCAACCTCATCCTTGATCGCATCAATACCATTACTCATCAAAACCTCCATCCATAACCTTATGCAAGCATGGAAGGAATCACTACTACTATTTTTTACTTTTAAGTATTATTTTTCTTTTGAAGTCATTTTCAAGAACAAGTCTTGTTCTTCTTTTTACATGCTTGTAAGTGGCATACACACCACTACAATTTGTTGTTTTATTACAAGGCCTTGTTTGCATACCTTGGCTCCCAATCTTGATTCTCGGCAACCACAAGATTATATAAGCATGTTACTAACCTTTCTTTTTGTAGGATTTTTATTTTTCTTCACTTGACGCCCCAAACAAGGGGGAGCTACCATCAAGGGGGAGTTAGGAGTTTGTTTATTTCTTCCAAGGGTTAACTTTTTGTTTCGACAAAAAGGGGGAGAAGAAGTAAAACTTAGGGGCTTTCAAAACTTGCATCTATTCTTAAGTTTTACTCATCATAACATTATGTTTTGCGATCTCTTTGTGTTTTGTTGATAACAAATGTAATGTTATCTTAAGTATAATTACAAGGATACATGTTATTTTTGTAAAGCATTTACATATAGCCATTTAAATACAAAAATGTAATAATTAAGCATTTGTTGTAATAGTTTATTAGGATGGGTAAAAACCATAACCCATGGACCATAACCCATGGATCATAACCCATACCCAAGTTGGCTAGATACAATGTATACTTAGATACATTGAATCTAAAGAAAACTCATGGACCAACCCATAACCCATGACCCATAACAAAAAAACCTATGGGTAAAGAGGAGCGGAACACGGATCCCTAGGATTACACTAGCCGGATCCAAAGTGGGAGGGATCCGTGGGATCCGTGGAACAGAGAAGAAATTTGCCTATAAATAGAGAGCCATTTCTTCATTCTAACTCACCCCTCTTCTTACTAAATCTCTCATACACTCTCATTCTCTTCTAACATATAGATCACTTGATCTAGAGAGTTTTTCTTCTTTCTTTCTATTTGTGATCCTCATATAGGTCCTTCTCTAAGGCGAGATCACGAGCATTCTACAAGTCATCTAAGCAAGGGGTCCTTGATTGATTTGTCACTCCGCAAGATTTCTGTAGCGAAGATCTTGTATTTGATATTTCACATATTTGTTGTGTAATAGTTGTGTTGGTTTGGTCCACCGTGCTACGGACTCGGTATCTAGCTTTGTACCGGAAAAAGTGTAAGCAACGTTGTGAAGGCTTCTCCGCCAAGTGAAGGAATTTGATGACATAGTGCTTGAACTCTCGAGTAGGTGACTCGGGGAGTGGAGTAGGGCAAGGAAGGTGACCTTGTAGCCGAACCACTATAAATCGGTTGTGTCATTTCTATCCCTTAACTTTATTTATTTGTTTGCATTATCATTAGATCTATACGTTCTCAACATCCTTACGATTTCACATAATATCGAATCTAAAGTTTTTGAAATCAACTTAAAATTGGCAAAAGTATTCAACCCCCCCCCCTTCTAGTTTTCCACAAACTTGATATGGAAGAGATGAACTTGAAGTGGCAACTGGCCATGCTCTCAGTGGACATCAAGAGGTTTGAGCGTAAGTCTGGGAGAAAGTTTGGTTTCCAGGGAAGAGATCCAGCAAGATTTGACAAAAGGAAAGTCAAGTGTTATACTTGTGGACAGATGGGTCACTTCTCAAGAGAATGCAAGGATAGGAAGGCTGGTGATGAGGTTAGGTATTCTTCCTATCAGCAGAATCATATGGAAGATGGAAATTCCAAAGCTGGATCCTCTAATGCTTTGGTCACTCTGGATGATCATGTCAACTGGAAGGTGCATGAGCCTGATAATGATGAAGCTCCTAGTTCTGAGCATGGTGTATTACTAGCATATTGTACTACAAAGGATCAGCATGATCAAGTTTCCTTAATGGGCATCTCTCAGGTACATAATTGTGTTTTTTGTTGTAGTGAAAGATATAATGAACTTAAGGAAGCCTATGATGAATTGAAACCTAAATATAATGAATGTTATGTCGAAGTTGAGGCTTATAAACAGGCTTTAAAAACATTAGAAAGACAAAAAATTTGGTTTCAAAAGAATCAACTGGCTTATGATGAAAAGATAAGGGTGTTAGAAAGTGATTTGGAATGTACTAAAATTGATTTAAAACATACTGAGAAAGAAAAAGCTGATGTAGTCTCTGAAAACCAAGTGCTATAAATGAAACTAGATGAGGAAGTAGCTAGACATAAAGATTGGTTAGTGTCAGGTGAAAAAGTAGATAAATATCTCTATGGTAGTCAATCTGTAAACTCTGGAATAGGTTTAGGTTTTCAGAAGTATGTTGGCTTAGAAGCTAGGAATGATATGCGTAAATCTACTCCAGCAGGATTAGCTAATTATGTAAAAGAAGGAGAATTACATGTTGTTCCTGGACCTATTAGAGGAGAACATATTCCCATTGACCTTTCCATCATTGTTGACTTCGATGGATCACACCATCTTTATGGCAAAAATTCAAGAGACTTGCCAGACCTGATTCTTCATCTACTGACTTTGTCTCTTGTTGTGACAGTGACAAGTCCTCTGACCATTGGTCTACTACCTCTACCAGTTGTGATTCAAATGAAAATTTAGACCTTCCCAAGACCTCACCCAAGCCTACACCCAAGACTCCCTACAAGCCTATAGAGTTGCTGCTGAGGAATCATATTCCAAGACAGTTTCCTCTGAAGACTTGTCTTTTAATTCTTTGCAAAATAATGCTTTTAATTCTGTTAAAAACAATTCTGTTAATGTTTGTGGTTTGAATGCTTTTGCATGTAATGAGACATCTTTCACTTTGAATAAATCTTCTAAAAAAAAGACATGTTTTGTTTGTGGAAGTAAATTTCATTTGATTAAGGATTGTAATTTTCATGAGCAAAGAATGGGTGTATGTGCTAGTCAAAAGAAACCTAGACCAATATGGAAAAATGTTAATGATATACTATCTTTTGTTCCACAAGCAACTCATAAAACCAGCAAACACAATTGTGGTTGGAGAAGATCAGTTGCTAGACCATATGTGCAACCAACTAGTTCATATTTTCAAAATGGTTATTGGCCTGAATGTTTTGACTCTATGTATGATGGAAGGGGATATAGGATATAGAACAATGGTGGATCTTATACATCTACTTGGCCTGAATCTTATGATCCACATGGCAGGCTCAAGTCAGTAATGACTTGAGTCTCCATAGTGTACTAATTTTTCTTGTATATATTTTTGTTGTTATTGTAGGATCATCCTCTGAGGAGTAAAGATGTTGGCATAGTAGATAGTGGTTGTTCTAGAAGCATGTCAGGAAACAAAGAGAAGATGCACGATTTTGTACCCATAGAAGGAGGAGGTAGTGTGAATTTTGGTGGTGGAGATGGTAGAATCACTGGGAAAGGCACCATTAGAACACCTCATTTGGATTTTGAGAATGTGTACTATGCAAAGGAACTGCAACATTTCAACTTGTTCTCAGTATCACAAATTTGTGACACCAAGAACAAAGTATTATTTATTAAGGATGAATGTCTTGTGCTCTCTAAAGACTTCACACTTCCAGAAGATACATCAATTCTGCTGAGAGTTCCTAGAAGCCACAATTTATACACATTCAATTTAAATGATGTTCAACCAGAAGGTAACCTAACATGTTTGGTGGCTAAAGCATCCCTGGATGAGTCTACAAAATGGCATAGAAGGATGGCTCATGTGAACTTCAAGACCATTAACAAGCTTTCTAAACTGGTTCTAGTTGAAGGACTTCCTTCCAAAGTCTTCACCAATGAACACAATTGTGTTGCTTGCAACAAAGGAAAGCAACACAGAGCCTCATACAAAGCCATTACAGCTGTGAGCACGATTTCAGAACCTCTTCAGTTGTTGCATATGGATCTCTTTGGTCCAACCCATGTCAGGAGTATTGATCACAAGTATTTCTTCCTGGTAATCACTGATGCCTATAGCAGGTTTTGTTGGGTATTCTTTTTGAGAACTACAGATGAAACATCTCAAGTTTTATAGGAGTTCATTACCCTTGTTGAAAACCAGCTGAACAAAAGGGTTAAAGGTATTGGGTGGGATAATGGGACAGAGTTCAAAAATGATGTATTAATAGAACTCTGTAAGTCTAAAGGGATAAAAAGGGACTATAGCACTCCAAGAACCCCACAACAAAATGGGGTAGCTGAAAGAAAGAATAGGACCTTAATAGAGGCTGCAAGATCCATGCTTGCAGACTCTAAATTACCCACTATGTTCTGGACAAAAGCAGTTAGCACGGCTTGCTATGTACTAAACAGGGTATCCATTACTAGACCTCATTTCAAGACACCTTATGAACTTCTCACTGGGAAAGTTCCTGATATTCATTACCTCAAACCTTTTGGATGTCAAGTGACCATTTTAAACACTACTGATCCACTAGGAAAATTTGATGAGAAAGCTGATGAGGGGTATATTTTGGGTTATTCAGCTCATAGTAAGGCTTATAGGGACTACAATTTAACTGCTAAGAAGATTGAGGAGACTCTGAACCTGAGATACCTAGAAGATAAGCCTAATGTTCAGGGATAAGGTCATGTTTGGTCCTTTGACCTGGATTACTTAACTGATTACTTGGGTTATACTAGACATATTGCTAACCAATCTGCCGGTACACAAGAGTCTCCCACTGACACTGCAGGTACCCTGGATGATGACTTAGAGAGTGAGCCTGAACATGATGAACAACCAATTCTTGTACCTTCCTTCTCCCCTACCCATTTTGCAGGTGATCATTCTAATGTAACTTCTAATGCGCATGAAGATGAGTCACACTATGCAGAGGACCTTGCTAGACTCAAGAAGCAAGAGTATGCAGCCAATCTAGAAGCTGGGAGGCTTTGTGGGGAGTTTGCAAGAGAAGCAGTCAGTGGAAACCATGATTCTCCTGACAGTTATCATGTTTCTTCTGACATCACCAAATCTGCTGACAGGCCTGCTGCATCTACTCCAATTCCTACTAGTGTGTCCACAGACTTTGAAGAACCATATACATGATTTCCAAGTCCTTCAGATCTTGGTAATCATCAACCCAAAGACGGAATCTTCACCTCACCTTCCTATGACAGTGATTTTAAACCAACTGTGAACAATCTTGACACCACAATTGATGTCAACCCCTCTGCTACAAAAAGGATCAACAGTGCTCATCCTCAATCAAATATTATTGGTGATCCTCAAGCACCTGTTCGAACTAGAGGTGCTGTGTAAAGTTCTATGTATGGTCAAGTTGCTTTTCTTTCCTATGTCTCAAACCAGCAACGGGACAATCACATAGACTTTAAGCATTGTCTGTTTGCTTGCTTGCTTTCTCAAGTGGAACCAACCAGTGTTACTCAAGCTCTTGAATATTCAAGTTGGCTTGAAGCAATGCAAGATGAGATGCAACAATTCAAGAATCAGCAGGTTTGGATATTGGTACCACTACCACATGGGAAGATTGCAATTGGGACAAAATGGATATTGAAGAATAAAAGAGATGCAAGGGGTATTGTGGTTAAACACAAAGCACGATTAGTGGCTCAGGGGTTCAGGCAAGAGGAAGGAATTGATTATGATGAAGTTTTTGCACCTGTAGCTAGAGTTGAGGCCATTCGAATCTTCTTGGCTTATGCCTCTTATATGGGGTTCATGGTTTATCAAATGGATGTGAAAGGTGCTTTTCTGTATGGTGAGATAGAAGAAGAAGTATATGTCACTCAACCCAAAGGCTTTGAAGACCCAGATCATCCACAGCATGTTTACAAGGTTGTGAAAGCTCTCTATGGACTCCATCAGGAACCAAGAGCATGGTATGCTAGGCTATCTGCATTTCTACTAGGCACAAAGATCTATCAAGTTCGAGGCTCATCTTGATAAGGATATCAAAATAATGGGCGTGAATCATCACTGGATGATGATGATGATGATGAGGATGATGAGGAGGAGGTTAGATCAATGACTTCTGGTTTGGTAGACATGGTTATTGCTGCTGATTGTGAAATTATTGAGAAATTAGGGTTTTTGGAGTAAATTGGGGAAAATGATATGTGTTTGTTGTGAATTGGGGGTTATCTTATAGGCGAAGTCAGTGCTTGATGTTAATTAATGCGAGTTGGGTGGCACAGTAACACTCAGATATTTACTGAAGATACTTAGCCACTTGAGTTGTTTCTGCTGATTGACCTCCTTCAGTAGATTGACCATTGTTTCTGCTGAAGTGTTGATTTTGAATTTGGTTGGAGTTATTTTACACGTACGATATGGTCAACGATTTGTTCCGATATTTTTTACCATAATTGGGTAACTTCTATTAATAACCCACTTTGCATATCTTCTTCCAAAATCAATTGATTTTCTTTTCACTCTATTTAAACACACTTCCAGTTGCGAGATTCATAACCCATACTCACAATTTCTCACATGGCGGTGCTTCAATTTAAGAAAGATCATAACAAGGTTACTTTTCTAGGAAAAGCGAAGGGACATGAATTGTATGAACCAACGGTGGATTTCTTGAAACGGTCCAAGATTCATTATGCACTTACCCATTCTCCAAATGTGATATATGAATCGTTGGTTGAACAATTTTGGGCATCTGCTACTAAACGGAGTGACACAGAGATTGTAGCAATGATTGATGGGACTAATTATGTTGTAACTGAGGAGCTGATTAGGACACAACTACGGTTGGACGATGAAGGTGGGATTTATCATACTAACACTGAAGAAATACTTGTTAGGTTAAGAGCTATTGGATATCAAAGCACTAATACAGATATGTGGCACAAGAATAAGCTTAGCCCAATGTAGAGGTTTTTGGTGCATACCTTGCTTCAGTGCATAAGCAACAAGTCAGGCGGATGGGATCAATTCTCTTCCCAATTGGGCTGTGGTATTGTGTGTCTTTCAAAGGGTTTAACTTATGATTTCTCTAAGTTTATTTTTGATAATATGGTTGAAAATATTCAAAAGAAAAAGCATAAGTTTCTAATGTACCCTAGGTTTTTACAAATGATATAAGACATAACAACCCAAGACAGAGTATTTTGTCCCATAGGAGCTCTAAGTACTAAATTGTTTGCTTCAATGAAAACTCATTATGTTGGGACACATCATCCTTTGCTAGAAGCTATGTTGCCACATGGCAATGAGGCTGCTGATGAGGGTAATGTTGCTGGTGCTCCACCCTCTTCTAATGTTGCTGCTGATGGTAATCCATCAGTTGCCATTGATGAAGGCCCTTCCATAACTGCTGAAGCACCACATGTTTCTCCTGACCAACCTCCACCTACATCTTTACATCTGTCACCTAGTCCTAGTCCACCACCTACTCATGTTACTCCTGATGAGTTAGATCCTGAGTTTAATAGACATACCACACCTAGTCCTCTTAGAGAGCCATTTACTAAAAGCTCTCATGTTCTTGAGCATGTCCATGTTTCTCCTGAAAGGTCCAATGAAGCTCCCATTACCACTGAGCAATCTGCTGGTGGAGCTGAGGACCCTATTACACTTACATATGTATATGCTTTGTTGAACAGGTATGTGAAAGAGGTTGACGATCTCATAAAGGAACTAGCAGGTACGAAATCTTCACTTGGTGGTAAGATTGTGGGGTTGAAGAGAAAGGTTCAGGATTTAGAGGAACAACTTGGACAAAACAGCAAAAGGAAGTTTGTTGTTTCTTCTGAAGAAGAGCAAGAGGATATTCATTTGGATTCACTTGAAATCTTGGCTGATGTTGCTTAACAGACTCATGCTTCTTCTCCAATTGCTGCTGAATCCTCAAAACAAAAGGAACCTATTATGTTTACTAGGAGAAGGAGAAGACAGTATTTATGCAAGGATTCCACTGAATCTTCAAAGGTGCCAAGTGTTGCCAATGTTGCAACTACTGATGATCAAGTTATTGCTGATGTTCAAATGGTGGATGCTGCTTCTGAACATGGTCAAGCTTCATCTGTGCAAGAACAACCATGTCCTCCACCTTCAGCAGATCATCATGAAGTATTTATTACTGGAAGAAGTTTTAACCTGGATCCTACTGCTGATGTTGAAGACACTCCTCAACATATTACTCCTGATGCTTCCATGGGTGTTTCTTTTGAAAACATTAATACAGTTCCCATTGTTGATACTCCTTATACTGATTCTGCTCATGAGCCTGCTGATAAAGGGAAAGGAGTTATGGTTGATGAAGAGCTTGTTTCAAATCTTGTGAGTGAACAGGAAAGGCTACAACAAGCAAGAATGCTAGCAGAATATGCAGATTTGATGAAGAGTCAAGCTTTGGCACAACAGCTTGCAGCTCAATTTACTACCAATTTGCCTCCTGAAAGACAAAGAGAATTGGATGCTCAATCCATTCATTTTACTGCTGAGCAATGGGATTCCTATACTCTTCAAGCTGCTTCAAATCCTACCCTTGCTCAGAGAATTTTAGGAGCTGATTTTGATAGTGAGAACTTTGCTGCACAAATGATGGCTCTTGGAGAACAAAAGAAGCTAGCTGCAGTTGCAAAGAGAAAAGCCATTGCTGCTCAAAAGGCTAAAGCTAAGAGGGAGAGACCACAAACTGCAGCTCAGAAGAAAACATATATGAGGAATGTGGTGTATAACCAAAGTATTGCTATCTATCAGTCTAGTTTGACAAAGAAGCAAATCTGGGCTTTATCTGATTCTGATTTGACTAGCATGTATCATAAGATTATGAAGCAAAAAACACCACCTTCTAAATTTAAGAGGATTGCTGGTGGTACGGATGCTCCCAAAGCCAAAAGACCAAAGACTGTTGAGATTGTGGATTCTTTTGATGATAATAGAGCACAGCAAAGCTCTCATGCTATTTCTACTGAGGAACGTACTGAAGGTGTACAATCTTCTGAGCATGTACCATCTGCTGAACCTCTTGTTGTTTCTGTTGAAGCTTCACACAGTACTGATGATACTTCTATGGATTCAAAGGGGGCTTCTAGCACTTTTGAGCATGATACTAATCCTTCTTCTGCATCTGCTGAACAAGAAGGAGCAGATATGGTTAGGAAACCTAAACTAGAAGCTGCTAGAGCTAAACAGGCTAGAGAAGAGCTTGATAAGTTATATGCAATGGGTGGTCCTGTTCCTATTTCCTCTGTTTCTACTGAAGATGTCTCTGGTACATCTGAGAAAGTACCCTCTTCTATTTCTATGGGCATTTATATACCTGGGAGGAGAGGGAAAAGGATGTCTAGAAGAAGACACATTGCAATCAGGAGATCTACACGCGGGGCTGGGAAGAAGGCATCTGGAGTACCTAAATCTAAAATGGGTGGTTCTTCTAAGTATTTGGATCTAAAGGCTGTTAAGTCAACATTCATTAAAGAGGGATCTTCTGAAACTTTTCTTGAGGGGACTCATGGTGTGTTGACTACATGGACATTGACTGATGGCCAGCTTAACACCATCTATAGGTTGGATAACTCTTCTATGCAGTTTACTTTGTTAAGAGAAATACTTCATATGGTGGATAGGCAAGATTTGATTACTCTTCATGGCCTTGTCACACAATATTATGCTATTCATACTCCCCAAGGTTCTGGGTTGTACTTATTGGGAGATCTTCAAGTTCTTTTTGACTCTCAATCTCTAAATGGTAAAGGGTATTCAATTTGGAAGGATTTACATAAGTGGAAGGTTGAGACTTGGAGATTTTATCCTATCCCAAGTGTGCATGTTGTGGAGACCAAGTGTGGGATGGCTGTGTGTATGTCTTTTGATAGGCTTTATCCTTTGTCTGTGAAATTGATGCAGTGAATGCTTAGAAGGAAATTGGAAGTTCCTCCTGATCCAGTGGGGAATGATATGCTCCATGCTGAACAATTGATTGGGTTGATTAAGTCTCAGCTTTTGCAACACCAAGCTTCTTCTGGATTCTGGTATCTTGTATTATTTCTTTCTTTCTTTGTTTCATTCTTAGTTAAAAAAAAAAAAAAAAAAAAAAAAAAAAAAAAAACTATGTATATTCTTTGTTTGTCTAAATTTTCTTGTAGAGTTGTTGTACTTTACTCTGTTGATGGTTATTAACTCACCAGTTGTGCCTTGTGTACATCAAAGAGTTGGCTAGTCCAAAGGGTATAGCTTTGGTAAAGACACATCAAATCTGTTGATAGCTGTAATGGTTTGCTCAAAATCATAGGGTATGCAACTCACCCATGCTTAATTGCTAAGGGTTGTATGGTCATCAATTCACCATGGTTTATTCCTTTTTGGAATCCAAGAATTGGCTAGCCCACAAGTATATGGCTTGTGGTAAAGGCAGTGGAATAACATATTGGGTTCTCAATTCACCAAAGGTGATTCTTTCCCCTAAGAATTGACTAGTCCTGAGCAAACAACTACAGGTAAAGACATTTCAAATCCGTTTATTGCTGCTGATTTGCTAAAAATCGATGGTTATCAGTGTACCATAGTTTTCAAACTTAAACGTTTGGCTACTCCAGTAGTGATGGCTATTGGTAAAGAGACATCAAATCCATTATTTTCAATGATTCACCTCTCACAGGAGTTAACACACCTGGATGTGATAAGAATAGTATGAAACTAATATGTTTTGATGTACATTTTGTCATTTGTTGCTGCAAAGATCTGGAGTTTCAAAGTTTTACCATCATAGAGATGTGTTTGTTTTGGTTCTTTGATGTTGATGTTCGTATTCAATCCTCTTGTTCTGAAGTGTTAAAGATCTATTAAGAATCTTGAACTTAACCATGTCAAATTCAAGATTAGGGGAGGATTGTTGGGAATTCTACGAAGTAAGAATTCTGCTGAAGATACAGCTGATGCATTCTGCTGAAGTGCTGGAATCTGCTGAAGACATGATTCTGCGGAAGTAGAAAAACCGCGTAGTTTGTTTCTGCGGATATAGATATTCCACGTATTTTATAGTTAGTTAGGATATGCATGAGCTTTATTAGGAAGTGATAATGTATATCTTCTTTAGTTTCATGTTTATACGTTTCTTGGGAAACGGTTTAGGGTTCCTTGTCTATAAAAGGAACACATTAGTATGAATGATGTACGAGTTTGAAAAAAAAGTTTTAGTTCTATTAAAAGATCCATAGAGGATCAAAGTATTCTTAGTTATTATGGTTCTTACTTGTGTTTGATTTCCTCTTTAGAATACAAGTTACAGAGACTGTCTATTAGTGTCTTTGTGATTACATAAGCATTACTAACGATCCACGAATGCTTAAAGATCTATCAAGGTCTTAGGTTCAACACTAAGTCTCCAGTAACCTCCAAGGGAAATAAGACAATAAAAGACAATCAACCAAAGATCGTTGAACGGCTTGATAATGATACAACAGTAGACTATGGATGGTTTGATGATCTGGTTAGTGCTCAGCCTCCACTTGCTAAAAACGAAGAACTAGTTGATGGACGCACAGTTGAATTTGCACAAAAGATTAAACGTGACATGCACATCAAAATGCTCAACAAAAAGGAAATCAGAAGAGTCAAAAATGTAGCGTTCAATCTTCTCAAAGACCGATCAGGAAGTGCAGCTAAACTCGAATATCACCAAGAGAAAATCGCACGTGCAATGTCCAATAATATCAGCTGTCTAAATCCTGAATTCATTATTGATCAACGAGCTTGGAACAAACCTCTACATGTGGTGGGAAAATCTGATCAACCGAAGATCCCTTACAAATTCTTCTTCAACAATGATATGGTTCTTACAACCCGGAAACAAATATGACCGCAAAGATGCTACCTCTTTAACTTTGATTCCAGCTGCAAGGTACACGCAACCTGCAATTGAAGAAACATCAACTCATTTCTTCGTGAACCAGGAAGTGGACTACGACAAAGACGCATTGTATTGAATCCACCACTGGCCAAATAAACGTAAAACTTACTACAGAAGCAAGATGGTGGAAAAGTCAAAGAAGGAAGTTATGAGCAAACTTAAGATTGTTGCAGTAGTTAGACTTGAAGCGGAAGAAAGATTTGACTACACATACTTCCAAAAGATCATGGTTAAAAGACAAGATGAGAAGGAGTACGAATTCTCTGAAGCCGACTTTCCAGACTTGAACTTGAATGATATAGAAGACATGTTTCTGATCAAGGTTCAAGGAAAGATGTGAAATTTTTAAATGCATATTCAGTATGAATTCGTCAGTTCTCTTATTGTATTTATCAGAAGCACCATTATAGAGAACAGGGTTGAAGATCTATAGCTGCGAGAAGAAAGCTACCAAAATAAAATCAACCTCACAAAACCACTACTTCATTCCCCAAACATCAACCAAGAATCACAATAAACTCTGATAAAAGATCCGGTTTTTGGATTCACCTAGAGAAGTGAATTGTCTCTCAATTGCATTATGGGATTCAAAGAACTTAACAAGTTCTGTAATCAAACTATGAAGAAGGTTAGGGATGGGTTGGACCTACGTCTTAAAGATCAGAAGCTCTACCTAGTTAAAAAGAGGAGATGGAACGCCGCAGATGCACGGGACGTTAGAAACTTCATTAGCAGGATTGAACGGGCTTTAAAACATAGAGATCAGATGCGAAGGTTAGAAATCTACGTTGGAGGAATACCGAAGTCCCCACTTCAAAACTTTTAACATCCAGAATAAGGTGTCTTGTGCTGATTCGTAATAGATAGATTTTAATGAAACTTTTATTCATATATTAAGATAATATGTAATAACTAGATAAGTAATATTCGTAGTCAGACTAGAACATTCTTCATAACTTGTAATAAGTAAGAACGTTATGAGGTACGTTTCAGTGCCTCATTCCTGATATAAGGAGTGAAAGCTTCTTACTTTTGAGCAGAATTCACACAAAATTTCTCAAACAACTTTTCAAAAGTTTTTTAGAATTCTGTTCGAAAGAAAAAGTATTCCCTAAAATGTTTAAAAGTTAAAATTCATTTCACTAATTGAGGGGAGTACCCAAAACTCTTTGTTCTAAACTATAATGTTCTTGTGAAGTAACTCTCCCAAATGGTTTTAAAACCTTAAAAAGAATATTGTAATCAAAGTTTTCAAAAAACAACAAGTATATGTGATAAGGATTTAAAACATACGTTTTTAGGGGGTCATTTAAGCCCTAAATCGTTACATTTTATATCCGTTACTGCTTAAAATTGTTCCTTTTCACATTTTAGGTCTTTTGGAAGCAAATTACTGGAATGCAACATTTTTGGACGAAAAAGAGCGAAAACATGAAGAAAACAACAAAGTCAAGAAAACCGGGCAATTTCAGAAGCCCGACGGCGTCCCGACTCCAAGGGCGATGCCGTCGCCTACAGGGTGTTCCAAAAACTCTCAAGCGATGGATCAGAACTTATTATGGTCTTAACAAGTGACGGTGTCACGCCTTATTTCAGAAGGCCGTCACTCTTTCATTCTACACTAGACGACCAAGACTTTTACCAGACGACGTACAAGAGCAACTCAAACCTGACATCACTACTTTCTACCCGACGCTGTCCCACTAATGACTTGGCAAAGACAAAACCCTAATAACGGCGATCAGACAACATCACCATCAAAAGGCGACGCCGTCGCGTATGTAAATTCTATATATAAACTTCGAATTTTCTGCTTTAAGTGTGCATTGTTTTTTAGAGCAAACCCTAGTTCGTTTGAGGTCCGACTTGGACAATATTTTAGGGTTCTAAACCCTCTTTTACACTTAAAGATAAGTTTTTTTATCCAATCTATCACCATGTTCCATCTATGTTTGATTGTTTGTTTGTGTTCTTGCTTATCTATCATGAGTATCTAAATTAATTTGTGTTTGTTTAGATCCAATGAAACCTAGTTATTGATTATTGTTAGGTTGTCTCTTGTTCTAATTGGTAGACGCTAAAGTAAGAAAAACTAGCTTCTTCTTTAATTGTTTCGAGTTTAAACGTCCTAAATAGCATAAAGCCTTATAGTGCACTTTAAGCTCTTGTTGTGTTTATTGCGTGAGTTGTATCTTAAGGATAATAAGATATTCAAGGGAGATACCTCGGTACTTGGCGATCCCGAATGTTCTAGAGGAGAGTTACGATTCATAGAATTGGGGTATCAAGCACCACCCTATGACTAACACGAAATACAACGCATCAATTAGGATAAGGATGTGACAATTCAACCGACAAATAAAAGATAACTAGGGAATAAGAAAATCTAAGTGAACACTCTTTTAATTATCATAAGAACACACTCCTACAATCCATATATTTTACTTTTATTTAGTTTAATTTGTTTTAATTTAAATTGTTAGGTAGTTTAATTGGTAAAACTACCAAACCCCCACTCTTCAAACCCCGAGATTTTACTTGCTTTTATAAAAAAAATGTAAAAGACTAAAAAGAATCACCCTCACCTTTACCTTTTCATCATACATCTCCACTAGCATCTCTATTACCCTAGAGAACGATCAACCCTCTGGGCTTGCCCATACTACACTGCAACGATTAGGTACACTGTCTAGTGGGTTGTAAAGCTTGCTCGCGGAAAAGTAAGTCTTTCGACCCCCGAACCACGCATCAAGTTTTTGGCGCTGTAGCTTAGGAATATAATAGCTAGTTAGGTTTCTATCTCGATTAGGTTCACTCACTTGATTCCTATCAAGTGAGCTTGTTTTCTTTTTTATTAGCTTTCATGTAGTCTATCCCCTTTCTTCGTGTCTTCGTTCGTAACCTTGTCACTTTTCATCATGGATGGTGATAAACCACAACATCCACTACCACCACCAAATCCACCACCACAAGACCCGCCAAGAGGTCGTACTCTTGGTGAATACTCTAGACTGAGCCATCAAGGCTATAGGAACACCGTCGAGCTTCCCCGTTTAGCTCAAACTACGGCCCTGTGATCCGACACTATCCGGTTGGTGCAAAACGGATGTGCATTCCATGGACTTCATTCCGAAGATCCTAATCAGCGTCTCAAGGACTTCTTAAAAATTGTTGATTCAATTGACCTTGATGGTACCACTCGGGAGAAAACGTTGTAGGTCCAAAAGTTTATGGATCTAAGTAGCCATTAATGACTTATAATAAACTTGAATAAATCCAAATTTATTATGTGAAGAACTCTTAACAATATCTTGATGTGTTAATGCGGAATCTTAAAACACAAAGTATGAAGAACACAAGAATAACTAACTTCGTATTTTCTATAACTTTTCTCAAAGATTAAAGCTTACAACTTGTCCTTTAACCTAATACCTTAGGGATCCTTTTATATACTAAGGAAACCCTAATTGACTACAATACTTGTAGAAGGGTAAAGATATCTCTTCCTAAGATATATCTACGCGTACATATCTATTCCTAATATAACTCTAACAAACTATTCTGTTTTATCATAAATAGACTTAACAATCAACTATTTGTTCTGCCAGGCTTAACTCCATTAGTACTAGCAGACTTAACTACCAACAGACTTAATTCTGGTTTACTAGACTTAACTATTAATATTACCAGAATTAACACTAAAAAGACTTAAACATACTTAAATCTGTTTTACAAAATATAATTCCCTACAATCCTCCCCTAACTTGATCTTCACTTGTGAACTTCAAGTTCTTTTGAACTCCTTGAGGATCTTGGAATTATCTTTGAGCTGCATCTTTGAAGTTTCTACCTTAAGTGTTCTGTGCAGCATCATATCAGCAAACATTTAGCACTCCATGATCTTTTCTGCAACTGAGACAGTATGTACATCAAATCATAAAAGTTTCATACTATTCTCATCACTTCCATGTGTGTTAACTCCTGTGAGAGGTGAATCATAGAAAATTTTAATGGATTTGATGTCTCTTTACCAATTAGCCATTACTATTGGAGTAGCCAATTTTTTGGTGTATAACACCATGGTACATTGATAACCATCTGATTTTTAGCAAACCAGCAGCTATCAACAGATTTGATTAGTCCTTACCAAAAGCTGTACCCTTTTGAACTAGTCATGGTTTTCCACTGCCTTTACCACAAGCCATGAACTTGTAGGCTAGCCAACTCTTCATCTACATAGATATGGTGAATTAAGCACCATACAATTTTTGGCAAATTGTCAGCCATAAATGGATTTGAGATATCTTTACCAGAGCCGTGCGCTCATGGATTAGTCAGTTCTTGTGTGTGTTAGACATGATGAACTGATAACCATTTGTTGTGATAGTACAAAGTACTTTCACCAAGTCAAACACCCTCTAAATCCATTTATTACATTTACAAGCACAATACTCAACAGCTTTGAAAATTCTTTCAAATAAATTACCTTATTCTTCTTCTTTTAGCTGTTGTCTCTTCTTCAATCTGGTCACATATTCTGGCTAGCACTTGATCACTTATCCTTTGAATGATATTTTCAACTACCTCAGATTCCTTTCCATACTGAAGTTTGAAAGTATCATCACTTGAAGTACTTCAGCACATAGTGGATATTCCACCTCTGCTGCAAGCATGAATAAATTAACTCCACTTTTTGTGGATAAGATGAACATCACACGTATCATAAAATTTCCATGAAACACCAGCATCTTGACATGGAAAATTCCAATAGACATCATTAGGATCTGGTTCATATAATCTTTGAAGTTCTGCCCAGAGTTCTTACTCTTTCACATCTAATCATTTGACAATCATGAGTTTTTGCTGAACCAAATTCCATAAAGTATCCAAGTCTTGCCGATTACAAGATTTTACCAACTCCTCAAGATTCTTGTACATAGAAAACTTTCTACTAAATCTGATTACCTTCCAAGCTTTTCCAAAATTTTCCCTGTAGATCTCCTAAGCTACTATTAGATCATGATTCTAAATCACCACCTTTATTGGGTGTGATTATGTGTTCCTCCTTTGTTTGGAAGAATTTTTGAAAACAATAATATCATGAACATATTCTTGAGAGTTTTCCGACTCATCAGGAAAAACAACTTGCATGGCCTTCAAGGTCTGAACTTCCTCTTCCAATGCTCGTACTTGAGACCCCAATAGCAATTTATTCGAAGACAAGGTAGCACACAAGGCCATGACTTCTTTAAGCCGTACATCCTTAGCACATTCTGCTGTAGAAACCATGATGACACAAAGAATATAGATGAACAAGACTGACTCTATTTTGAAACCCTTATGAGAGAAACAGAGTCATTATGAATATATATACTGCTAGAGTTGTAATTATCTTTGGAAAGAGAATAAGTCTATAGTTTAGAAAGATAATTATCACCCCGTAAAATATAGTAACAGATTTAACGACCAGAATTAAGGACTAGACTTAACCTTGAAGATATCAGCTTTAATTATCAGATTTAAAAAAAAAAAAAAAAAAAAAAAAAAAAAAAAACACTTATTAAGGTGTTATTTGGATGCAACTTAATTGACTTAATATGAAAAAACTTATTTTATTAAGTCATGTTAAAAGTTGTTTGTTTTTCACTTAATCAAAATAAATGACTTAAAATAATAAGTGATAAAAGTGAGGTCCTCCATATTAAGTCATTTATTAATTAGCATGACTTAATGAAAAAATTAAACAAACAAGCCCTAAGTCTACTAACTAAACTTACATACTATACATTTAACCTCCCCTTAAATGTAGCTATGGGTTCACCATACCAATGCTAACCACCAAGAAATTGAACCTAGGTCCATCAAATGATTTGGTCAACAAGTCAGCCACATTATTTTCTGTATGTATCTTTTCTACCCTTATGAGACCCTTCTAAAAAGAATCCCTTATAAAGTGATGTCTGATCTCCATGTGTTTAGTCTTAGAATGATAGACTAGGTTCTTAACAATACATATAGTGCTTTCATTATCAATGTTGATTGTGGTGTTCATGAAGTTTAACCCATAATCCAACATATGATTTCAGATCCAAAGCACTTGTCCACAGAAATGAGCAGTAGCTACATATTCAGATTTAGTTGTAGAGGTAGCCATAATTGTCTGCTTTTTGCATTGCCAGGAAATCAACCTTGTTCCAAAAAATTGACAACCTCCTATTGTGGATTTCCTGTCCATACTAGCCCCAACATATTCACTATCAGGGAAAGCTTCCGTGTCAAAGGATGACTCTCTAGGATACCAGAGGCCCAAATTGGGTTTGCCCTTAAGGTATCTGAAAATCCTTTTCGCAGCATAAAGATGTGAAGTCTTTGGGGTAACCTGAAAATGAGAACAAACACACACAGCATACATAATATCAGGCCTAGAGGCTGTTAGATACATTAAAGATCCTATCATGGATCTGCATACAGTCGACATCTACATCAGCAACCTTCTCATCTTTTGTCAATGGTACCAGAGTCTCCATGGGAGTAACAACAGACTTCACATTTACAAGATCAAACTTCTTTAACATATCAGCAACGTATTTGTCCTAAGAGATAAATAGTCCATCTGGTTTCTGTTTGACTTGTAGTCCAAGAAAGAAGGTGAGCTCTGTAACATAATGGATTTCACATACACATCATCACACAAACATACTTAGGCGTATAGATGATGTTAGAGAGAGAAAGTGGGATATTCTTAGAAAGAGAAACTCATGTAAGGTTAGATTACCAAAGAACATCCAACCCTCTACCTTGCAAGGTAGAGGGTATTTATAGGTTACAAACTAAACGACCTCCTGACGGCCTGTGGATCAGGTATACAATGGGTAAAGACCCGTCCTTCCTCCACGGTGTTACTCTAGACTAAAACTAAGCTAATCACTTACTTAACAACTACCATAATATACGATATGTCTACGAGCTAACTCAAGCTAGATTATACTTGGGGTGACCGATGCTTTACAATAGAATTTCCAATTCCTAACAATCTCCCCCTAAGGGAGGTCACCCCATGAATTACATTTTGAATCCTAGCATTCTAATAAATCTTCAGTCTTGAGCTCGCACACTTCTCTTCATCAAAGTATTCAAACTATGTGCTTCTGTGGTGATTTCATCATTGTTCAACTACAATGTATGTTTCGTGGAGGTTGTTGAGCTGATCCACCTTGATGACCTTTTGAGCATTACTAGAGATCATCAGCCACTGCAAATCTCAGCATTACCCATTGTTGAGTTGCAAGCATATGATGTTGTGACATTTGGACCGACATGCTCACATTTTGGATCATGATTTCTTCTTATTAGAGTAGCGGAAGCTTTCGTTGATTCATGATATTGGCAGCAGCGTAGCAGAAGTATGGAGTGATAATATCAGAGTCATTGATGCACTAATCATGATTTTATTGGAACTGAATGTGTTGAGTGAGCATGCGGCTATAGATTGATCGTTCCATTATGATCAGCTGCAAACGTCGGGGTGTACCTGCATAAGACAGTTAACAATAAAGCGCACGAAAGTACCTTTCATCACTTTCGATGAATTGAGGTACACGTCCCACGGTTCCCCGTTGATCAGTACAAGTACTGCCTGTGATCAGGTATAATACCGAAGAATTTCCTTGACAGGGATTCGCAGCTCCTCTAGCTGTTCTCAAACCGGAACGTCTCAAAGAAGACAACACGGAGTGAGTGAACCAGCGAAATGAGATTCACTGATTGATGAAAAGAAATTTGAAAAACAATCGTGTATTGCTCAATAGAAATTGTTTTTGCAGTACAACGAAGGTTTTAATGAAAATCAGTTATCAATCATAAAAACCTTTTATTTTGAGAGATAAGTACACAGTCGATGTGCTAAAGAAAAAAGTTTTTAAGCACAACGACCGGTTTTTCAAAGGTATCCGTCAATCCATAACCTGAACCAGGATTGATTCAAAAGATTGAATCTCTCCATTGTTTATGTCCAGTTGTCACATGGTTGATCTAATGGATAGATCTCACATGCCACCTACTAGGAGCTTGTTTGATGGTGGCTCCAGAAGGCTTTCCATCTTCATCGTGAATATATAAGCATATCAGTTAGATGTTTTGGCAATACCACAAGGATAATGCGTAGGACTCATAAGATATAATCTCTCTTTCCACATTGTGTGAAACAGAGAGTCTTCATTGAAAGTGTCCTAATGAAATTTATAAGATGATCTCGTGGCTCTAGACTCAATTGTGCATATTTGGTTCCTATGCCGGAGACTAGGGAGAGGGTCTCCTTCTTCAATATCAACAATCTCTAAGAGAAAGTTGATAGATTATGTCGGTTCCCGGTGAGAATGAAACAAGTCCTTTTAAGAGGAACTTGAGTAGCTTGGGAAGTTTAGTGCAGTGCGTCACTGGGTCCATGACGTCTTGTCTTCAATACCAGTGTTACCTTAGTAACAACCAGTAGCATATGTATTGAACCTGGTTTCTTCCTTAAGGTTGAATTATTGGAGGGCTATTTATTTTCACCCTTTTCTCATTCATTTCTTTTTCATTCTTCAACCCCTTCAGTGCTTACCGAGACTTCATAACTAGAACCTTGTTGGGTTTATTCCAGTACTAGCTCAGACTCAGTCGGCACTCTTCCCATTTCTCATTTTTCTCCTTTTTTCAATATACCTAAGGACTTCTACACTATCTAGTGGATTGTCCCTGGGTAGATCCCTCCGGCTCTGGCGGGATCGTGGGAACGAATACCTAACCTCACCATCCTTATAACACCATGCATAAAGTAAATTGGTCGGTCTTTTGGTATTGTTCTTTGGAAAAACAATCAAGGTACTTGTGATACGAAATCAAAACATTTTGTACCTTAATAGTTTTGATCACTTTGAAATGCTCCCCCTCAACATGTGCATATGATTTGAAATAGTTTAGCACATGGAGGTAAGAGTTCTTTGAAATAATTTCTTGATCACAATTTCCTTAGAAAAAGCCTTTTGATTTTCTTTGGCAACTTCTCCCCCTCAATATGTCCGTAGAAAATTTGAAATTATTTTGACACATAGAGAAAGGAAACTTTTGAAGCACTACCACGATTACCCAACATATAGAAACCATTTAACACACAATCAAGGTAGCTTATGTAAAAGCATGGAAAACCTTGTACCTTGAAAGTTTGAATTTGTTTTGAAATGCTCCCCCTTAATATGTGCTTCGAGATTCGAAAATAGTTTAGCACATATTAGAGAGTAGTATGCACTTTGAGACAAAAATGGTCATTTTTTATCATCTTTCATATTTATATCACATTTTCTCCCCCGATCAAAAATTTCAAATCCTTTGAGATTTTGGATCTCAAGTGATTTAAATATGTATGAGACAAAACATTTGTTGGAGAAAAATGTGTCCAATTTTATATGATCAGAAGTGGACAACACTGAAGTTCCCTTTTTAGACATAAAGGGAAACCACAGTACATAACCTAACACTATTACATGCATTATAGTTGTTCATAGTTTGTACACGACATATTATACATAAATAATACAAAACAGAAACTACATCCGGAAGATGTCTTCATTCAGTTCTTTGAAGTAGTTTGTAATGACCTTCACGAAGTCTACCACCAACAAAGATTTCAAGGCTGCGGAAGATCATTCGAGTCTTAAGTCTTCCCAAGCTGAAAGTCCTCAACCCGTTTTCGGAAGATCATTACGGAAGGTGTTCAAGGTGTCCTTGAAGGTTCAAAAGATAGACATCTTCAAAGTCATTTGGCATCAGATATTTAAAGTCATTTTCTTCAATAACATAATCCTTCTTGTCCGCTCTTCGAAGAACAATCTTCTTAAGGTAATCATAGCCATAGATTTGGAAGATCTCTACACTGACAACACTTAAGATTCGCACCTTGGATCGAACAGCTTTGCGACTCTTATCAGCACCATGTCTCTCGATGTAGAAATTCTTCTTTTTGTACCACTAGTGAGAAATACCATATGAAGCGGAAATGTCATACTTTTGTTCGTTGTCAGCCCAGAATTGATCCGGAACCATTTGTTCAAGGCCTTGATCAGAGTAGGTAGCAGCTTTCATCTTTGAGATTGATAAGGCTGGTCTTCTTTCAGTAGTATGAGCACAAAGATAATCCAGGTCATGGTTGAAGAAGAACTCAGACTGAATCGTCATTTGTCCAGGTTCACCACCAAGAGGAAGGGGCCTGTTTATGTTGAATCGACCAATCTGCTCACTGACTTGATCATTCAGCATCTTGTGGCATTCTTCCATCTGGTATTGGAGTTGATTGGCATCTGAGTGGAACACCTTGACAATTTCAAAGGCAGGTCCTTCAAGATCCTTCGGAGTGATAGATGAAATTCCTTTCTTTTCACAAAACCACTTCATAAAGCTACCCATATCTCCAGTGATGTGTAAAAGAGAGTCTTCATCTGGGGCTTCATAGTTATTTGTGATATTTGATGCCCAGTTGTTATCAGGAATCATCATGCTAGATTCTGGGATGGACCATGAAGGTTCTGGAGTATGAGGTCTCTCTTCGGTGAGCCAGCTTTGAATTGTGTCCTTTGAAGGTGCCACTCTAGATGTGTTAGAGCGTTCTCCTGACACGTATGAATCAAACCATTCATCTTCAGACGGCTTGGGAATATGCTTGGTGGATGCATCATCTTCATCAGATTCCGACTCTGCCATGACATACGACTCTTCATGAACCATTTGATCTTCAGGAATTGAAGAGATTTTGGGTGTGAACCTTGAATTAACCGTTGTCCAAGCTGCAGATTTCTTCTGAGTCCCCTTATCTCCGGAAGGACTAGATTGCTTGGAAGGTTTTGGTGGTGATGATGGTGGTTGTGGTGAAGGTGTAGTAGTTGTGCCAGAAGTTCCACCAGTACCAGAAGCTCCAGCTCCTCCAGTTGGAGGTGGTGGCTTGGGACCTCCAGACTTATCAGTAGTTTTCTCTGGAACAGTCTTTCTTTTCTTCTTATTATCCCTTTCACGAACATCGACTACAAACTGCTCATAATCATCGTGCCTCATAGATGCTTCGAGAGCCTCGTATAATTTCTTATGTGTACTGTGCAAGTGCTCTCCTGCCTCATACATTCTTTCTGAAAGAGCTGATCTCATGTCGGAGATCGGCAAATCTTTGAATCGCTGGAGAAGTGGAGCCTTCATTGCCCATTCCACTGCATCTTTAATATCCACTTCTATTGCCTCTGTGACGACTTCATTGAGATTAAGATTCTCCAGTTTCTTGACATGACTATCAAGATTGTTGACAGCTATAGGAAAATGTTTCTCAATAGTTGCAATGCGCAACATGGCCTCTTCAAGCAATTCCTCTGTTGTTTTAACAGGAGGAGGTGAGGTACGAGGTGGTGAGGCAGGAGGAGTGACAGTATCAGAGACTGTAATCACTGGTTCAAGTGATTGAACATTAGTAGGATCAAGTGGTGGAAGTGGGGTTGATTGAGCAGGTTTGGGTGGCTGAAGTGCGGTTTTAAGAGTAGGAGCAGACATTGGCGGGATTGTAGAAGTGTCTTGTTGTATGTCGACGGTGAACATGGACTCTACTTCATCTTTCTCCTTACCTTGCTTCAGAGTCTCAGTGTCTGTGGGTTTGTCGTTTATGAACTGATCACCAAAGGAGATGTCTGTATCAAGATTCTTCAAAGAGGGTAGAGAGTCATTTGACAGATTTGGTTCTTCCAAGTGCCTGGTCTCATCAGATCTTGACTCAAGGTTCTCCTGTGAGACATGTTGCAACTCTTCCTCAACATTTTGCTCAGACTGGGTATCACTTGATCCAAGAGTTTCTTCTTGTGTTTCAGATACCTCCTTTTCCAGTCCAGATTGTTATTGAGCTGATGACGATTCAACACTTCTTTTCTTCAGCTCAAATTGAGTTGTAGTTCTTGATGGTGAAGAGGAGAAGGTCAGAAGCGTGTGAGCAGCTTGTTCTACACCAACAATCCCCTTCCCTTTGTCTTGTGTGATAGGTGTTGTTTGGCGAGGCACTTGTTCAGGTTCTCTTAGCACTACTCCTCCAATTGGTGCTCTCACATTCTGACTTTCTAGGCTTTGCTTGATTCCTAGTTGCAGAGCAGCATCATCTACATCAATCAAACTAGTATCACCCCTCGAAACCTCAGTTTCCTCAACATTTCCCTTTACCACTTTCTTCTTCTTTCTTTTCTGCTTCTGGGTTGTGGTGTCAGTAGGTTGTGACCTTTTAAGTCCCTTTTTAGGAAGAGCAGCATATGAAGATTTTGATTCTGAGGTAGACTTGGCAACTTTGGTGTGTGGTGGAGTAGGATGGACATCATCATTAACACCATATTTGAAAGCCCTTTACTTGTATAGTTTGAAGTAATCCTTCTTCTTAATATCATCCGTGAGAAGACTATCAGGAATTGCAAGACCAAATATCTCCTTATCCATACCTTTAGGAACATATTTAAGGTTACCCAGAACAAATTCTTCCGTGGCATCATGAAGGTCTGATTCACTCCTAGGATTGAAGTTGTGAGTTTGTTGCAAGTACTGGACGACAAGTTTCGAGAATCTGATACTAGGGATCACAAGTTTGTTAACTTTCTTTCTACCCTGAGCTTTATTCTGAAAGTTCGTTCTATCAGTGATAAATGTGTTCATTGACAATGAGAATTCTTCCCAAATGCGTTCGGTTACATTAACATTCACCCCATTGACTATACCCCATAAAATTTGCAAGACGGGAATCCTTACTTTATCAAACCCGGATGTTTTGCCTGACAAGCATAGGTTGAGAACTGTAGTCATTGGTCTCCAGGGTTGATACATGTGTCCTGTGATGATATCAGAAGCCCTTAATATGCCAACTTGATAACCCAACCCAATCAGAAAGGCTATTAGCTCTTCAGCACTAGGTGGAGGTACAGTTCATATGGTGGGGTTACAGGGTGTGATACCAAGAGCCTTGCTGAGGATGTCTGAGTTGATTACAAATTCCTTATCATCCAGGTTGAAGGTGTAATAAGTTGTGGTATTGTCATATTTAATGGTGTTCCAGAATTGTTGGATGTAAATTGTGGGGATTGTGCATTGCTTGGTTAGGGCACTGAAGAAGTTGGTGTTTTTGAGGATATCAATTGACACTTTGAGGATTGGATTTTGTTGCAGTTTTTGCATGTCCACATAACAGTTACTTTTTCCTATCTCTACCCATTTATCTTTAGGAAGGATTTCGTTGTCTGTAAGCACTTTGGGTGGAGCAGAAGATGCAATATTCTCGGCTGAGGTTGTGTTTGCCATTGAGGATCTAAAGATACACACAAACAACAACAATGATTGAGAGCATGTTAGATTATAGATGGTTAGTTAAGCAACATTGAATATACCCCTATGTCATAAACACTATAACATAGTAGTTTAGACAGAGTTCCCATAAGCATGTTGAAAAAGATTGAGAGGCATCAAAGAGTTTTTCTAGGTACAGGTTCCATTTGGTATAGTTTTCGAGTGACAAGTTGTTTTAGTATCAAATTATTTAAATGCACAGTTGCTATTAACAATTTCATGAGGCAAGATACTATTATGTGGATGATATAGCAGGTTATTTGAGATAAGTTGTCGTACGAAGTTACTACAAGAGGAACCAGGTACAAATTTGCTCAAACAAAGATGTTATAGCATGTTGCTAAGAGTATGTTGTAAAAGCAAGTTGCTACAGGTAACCCTGAATCAAGTCGCTAATCATGAAATTGCAATAGCAAGTCGCCTTGAAATAATTTATCATACCAAGTCGCCACTAGAACAATTAGCCAGCAAGTCGCTAAACTTATAAAACGTAAGTCGCTATCAAAAATGATAGAACCAAGTCGCTATACGAGTGACATCATGCAGACTTGTAAGTACAAGTCGCTACCAACTTTTAATGCTGATAAGTCGCTACGAGTTACAAATGTAAGTCGCTAAGTAAGAATAAGCAAGCTAAATCGCCACCAAGAATATTGGTAAATTGCTACCTAGAATACTCAAGCTAACTCGCTACGAAGAACACCTCTAAGTCGCCATCAAGAACATACAAGCCAACTCGCTACAAATAACTTATACACCAACTTGCTACCTAGAACATACATATCCAACTCACTACCTAGAACAGAACTTAGTCGTTATCAAGAACACAAGCAAATCATTCGCACAATATCACAATCTATTCATCACAATCAAACTGCTACAAAGAACATGTGCATATAATCCATAAGCACAACCCAAATCAAACCATATACTCGACGCTCACAGATTCATTAAAACAAATACATATGAAACATTACAACAATCCTAGAGCATCCAAACATCCCTTAAACCATTTACACAAAATATATCAATAGCTTCATTACAGAATCCATTAACAAACCTAAGCGAGGAAATCAATTGATGAGGATCAAGATGAGAGAATCTGTTTAAGGAAAATGAGTTAGGGGATGCATATAATTTACGAATTTAGTAAGAAGAAGCAGATAAAGATGATCTTACCACACACAAGTTTCTACGTTGCAATGTTTACACGAGAGAAAGAAGAAAGATTTTGTTTTTATAAAATTTTGAAAAGAAACGAATTGCAAGTCGCTAGGTTAAGTGGAAAGGTTTAATCAAGAATACCAAGTTGTCACTATCAGTCCCTGTGATTTTGTGAATGTTTAGCAAGTCGCTATCATAGAATTTTAACAAGTCACTTAGGCTTTACAAAGCAAGTTGCTAACACAGTCATGGTAAATTGCAAAAGCAAGTCGCTATCATATCATATTATGTATAGTAGTCATTTACAGTCCATGAACTTATCAGATAGCATACTAATATAATCATAGTAAGATAAGCAGACTAGCATAGTGGACACCATGAAACAGATAAGCAAACTACACAGAATACACCACGAGAGCAAGACAAGGAAAAAAAACATTCATCCGGGCACAATACATGTCCAGCAGTGGTACAGAGACAAGCGAGATATCTTGAAACATTCTCCCCCTCAATCAATGTCACCAAAGAACATTGATTAAATAAACCCCACCCGTTGTAAAACAAGAATATATCACTTGTTCGAACTTCATCTATGATCCCGTGTCATTATTGAATGACATTTCTAGGATCGTAGATGTTATCGATAACAGAAGATATATCCCTTATTAGATAGAGGAAAATGACAAAGAAAGTATGAATCCAAAGAATGAAAATTAATTAATTATTTTTATTTTATTTTTTTATTTATTTATTTTTTTTAAAGATGATTTGTACACAGATATGTAAGAGCGAGTCCTGATTCAAGATGAATAGGAGTCAAAGCACAAGGTATGTCAGGTCTGGCAAGCAACCATTCCAGAGTGAGCACTATTCATTTCAGATGGAAACCAAGTCATGAAGCACATGTAGTATTACAAATAGATGAGTTAGTGACATGAGTAGTCTCACTATTGGATGTTGTACTGTTTGATCTAGGCATATCATTGGTGGAGATCCCTTTAGGTTCACTATTCTTGAAGATTTTTCCTGTGGGCATCCACTTAAGGCAAGATCTAGGTATATAAGTTAGTTTGGATCCTGTAAATTTGAATAGTCGGCCAGTGGGAATCCTTTTGAAACAGCTGCTAGTAGATTTGGGTGTAGGCACATTCCTCTTTTGAATATTGGTCCTTTTGTAATCATTGGGTTTCTTAGGGGATTGATCTGCCATTTGATGCTTCTTATGAGAAGTAGATGAACTCCTATTATTCCTGATCTTAGAACTATGAACATTAACCTGAGGTTTGTTATTCATCATATCAGAACGAGGTAGTGAAGTGACTAGTTTTGACAAAACAATATTCGCATCAACTTGGGAGGCAAGCCTAGATTTCGATGGTTTAGATCTTTCAGTTCTAAAAGCATTCGGCTGCCTAACTACGTTATGTTTTGAGTTGTTCTGGACAGTTGACTTTCCCAAGGTCGATGGTTTTGCAAACTTAGTGTTCACCCTATTTCTAATAGATTTTCTAAGCTCATTTTTTAAGGCAACAATATTGAAGCTCTTATCCTGAATTTGGGCTTTGAGGGCATCAATGTCAGCCAAAAAGGAATTTGTTTGATCGATCAACTTGGAATCGTTCTCTAATAAGTTCTTTCTTAAGGACTCATTTTCTCTTAATAAGTTGGATACACATAAAGCTAATTCATCATTCCTAGATTTAAGCTCACTACTCATCTCATGGTTAGGATTGCTCATCCTAAGATTACATTTCTTATGCAGATCTGAGAGTTGACATTTCAGATTGCATATGGTTGAATCTTTGTCCTGAATCTGGGTTTTTAAGTGATTAATTTCAAAGAATTCTCGAAATTCTGGAAATTCCGGATTAGTGCAAGATTTTGTAGCACGAAAACTTTCTTCCTTTTGTTGTATTGCAATTTCCAGGGAAATACAATGTTTTTCAAGAATTGAATATTTGTTTGAAAGTTCATCATAAAACCCTTTTGTTACCATGTCATTTGTTTCAAAGATTTTAGATTCAGACTCAACCAAGACACATTTTTTGATATCATCATCAAAGATAGGGTCAGTTAAGGGTACCTCAATGCATGACACATGTTCATTTGTTGGTATGACATCTGTGTTTACCTCATGCACAACAGGATTTACTGACATGAAAGCAGTTTCAAGTTTTTCGGACTCTGAGCCTTTGTGTTCAGTACAGCCAATTACATCATTCATTTTAGTTTCGGAAATTCTGCAGTCAGCATCAGCATCATCCGTTCTTTCTACTGCACCATTACCCAAAATATCACACCTTTCCATTAATTTTCCATGACTCTCATTCAACTCATTAAGACAATCATTCCTTTGAGCAGCATCCTTAATGTAGACTTCCATATTATTCATGAGTAGGATATATGTGTTGATGTACTCATGAAATTCCATTCCAGTGTGTTTCTTGAATGAAATTCCAGTTATGTATTGATCAAAGTCAGCAGAATATTCCCCTTTGATAAATGGCTAAAATTGGTTGTAGATAACTTGAAGTGCAGCATTAGAGTCATCAATTAATACCTTCTCATTGGTAATTTGAAGCTTCAGTTGTTCTAAGTTCAGTAACACAGCCTTTTTCAACGTAGGTAAGTCTTGGCGAAAGAGAGCACAGCATGTTCGACTCATAGGAGTGGATAACAGTTGTGTAAGGTGCTGATGAAGTAATTGAAACGGCTCAATGTTGCATGCCGAATGCTTTGCATCATGGGTCATTAACAGTTGTGGTTCGTTGAAGTTTGACTCAGAAGGTGAGGAGTTTTGATCATAATTTGTTGAATCAATCAAGGTAGGATCTTCATAAATGCAACCCGTTTCATTGTTCTGTGAGGTATCATAGAGTTCAAGCACTCTGGAGATAAAAGGGTTAGTGATGTAAGACATTGTGGGTGGACGCGTATCTGTTGCATGAATGTTCTCAGCTACAGAAGAGATGATTGTAGGCATGTTGGTAGACATGTTGACAGATAATCACGGGATTTTATAACTCAATGATTAAACCGGGAAATAGATTCTTTCACGGGATTTTACTAAATCAAGAGAAAACCGTATTACACACCAAAGTCAACCAAGTCGCTAATAATCCTTGAACCAAGTCGCTAAGTACTAAGTTGCTAAGTAATAACAAAACAAGTCGCTAAGTACCCAAGTCGCTACAAATTTTGACAGCAAGTCACTATGCACCAAGTCGCTAAGAAATCAAGTCGCTAGATAGCAACTCGCTACTGGTTCAAATCGCTAACACCAAGTCGCTAAGAAACTTAAGAACAAGTCGCTATCAAAATTGAAAGCAAGTCGCTACCTTTCCAAGTCGCTACCCGTAGTGGAGAATCCACAAACAGTACTTTTTGTCGGCTTGTCTCTAAAGGCAAGTCGCTGGGCACCAAGTCGCTACCACAATACACTACAACTCGCTACAGACTTAGAAAGCAAGTCGCTACCAAGAAAATAACACTGTGACTCAAGTCGCTAGCAAGAAAAAAATTCAAAAACTCCACTTTTCAATCCAAAAACAACCCAACCACGATGATTCAAGCCTTCCAAATCAAAACCTAAACACTTATGATGATCCTAAACACAAAAGTACAATCAAAATCCAAACTTTATCACTAGAAATCAACCAAATGATGCAAAAACCACTAAACTTTCTCAAACTCAAAAACCACCTAAAAACCACTAGAAATCCAAAGATATGTAAGAGATGATCTAACCATGGCTCTTGATACCATTTGTAACATATTGGATTTCACATACACATCATCACACAAACATACTTAGGCGTATAGATGATGTTAGAGAGAGAAAGTGGGATATTCTTAGAAAGAGAAACTCATGTAAGGTTAGATTACCAAAGAACATCCAACCCTCTACCTTGCAAGGTAGAGGGTATTTATAGGTTACAAACTAAACGACCTCTTGACGGCCTGTGGATCAGGTATACAATGGGTAAAGACCCATCCTTCCTCCATGGTGTTACTCTAGACTAAAACTAAGCTAATCACTTACTTAACAACTACCATAATATACGATATGTCTACGAGCTAACTCAAGCTAGATTATACTTGGGGTGACCGATGCTTTACAATAGAATTTCCAATTCCTAACAATCTCCCCCTAAGGGAGGTCACCCCATGAATTACATTGTGAATCCTAGCATTCTAATAAATCTTCAGTCTTGAGCTCGCAGACTTCTCTTCATCAAAGTATTCAAACTATGTGCTTCTGTGGTGATTTCATCATTGTTCAACTACAATGTATGTTTCGTGGAGGTTGTTGAGCTGATCCACCTTGATGACCTTTTGAGCATTACTAGAGATCATCAGCCACTGCAAATCTCAGCATTACCCATTGTTGTGTTGCCAGCATATGATGTTGTGACATTTGGACCGACATGCTCACATTTTGGATCATGATTTCTTCTTATCAGAGTAGCGGAAGCTTTCGTTGATTCATGATATTGGCAGCAGCGTAGCAGAAGTATGGAGTGATAATATCAGAGTCATTGATGCACTTATCATGATTTTATTGGAACTAAATGTGTTGAGTGAGCATGCGGCTATAGATTGATCGTTCCATTCTGATCAGCTGCAAACGTCGGGGTGTACCTGCATAAGACAGTTAACAATAAAGCGCACGAAAGTACCTTTCATCACTTTCGAGGAATTGAGGTACACGTCCCACGGTTCCCCGTTGATCAGTACAAGTACTGCCTGTGATCAGGTATAATTCCGAAGAATGTCCTTGACAGGGATTCGCAGCTGCTCTAGCTGTTCTCAAACCGGAACGTCTCAAAGAAGACAACACGGAGTGAGTGAACCAGCGAAATGAGATTAACTGATTGATGAAAAGAAATTACAAAAACAATCGTGTATTGCTCAATAGAAATTTTTTTTGCAATACAACGAAGGTTTTAATGAAAATCAATTATCAATCATAAACACCTTTTAAAGCACAACGACCGGTTTTTTTCAAAGGTATCCGTCAATCCTTAACCTGAACCAGGATTGATTCAAAAGATTGAATCTCTCCATTGTTTATGTCCAGTTGTCACATGGTTGATCTAATGGATAGATCTCACATGCCACCTACCAGGAGCTTGTTTGATGTTGGCTCCAGAAGGCTTTCCATCTTCATCGTGAATATGTAAGCATATCACTTAGATGTTTTGGCAATACCACAAGGATAATGCGTAGGACTCATAAGATATAATCTCTCTTTCCACATTGTGTGAAACAGAGAGTCTTCATTGAAAGTTTCCTAATGAAATTTATATGATGATCTCGTGGCTCTAGACTCAATTGTGCATATTTGGTTCCTATTCCGGAGACTAGGGAGATGGTCTCCTTCTTCAATATCAACAATCTCTAAGAGAAAGTTGATAGATTATGTCGGTTCCCGGTGAGAATGAAACAAGTCCTTTTAAGAGGAACTTGAGTAGCTTGGGAAGTTTAGTGCATTGCGTCACTGGGTCCATGACGTCTTGTCTTCAATACCAGTGTTACCTTAGTAACAACCAGTAGCATATGTATTGAACCCGGTTTCTTCCCTAAGGTTGAATTATTGGAGGGCTATTTATTTTCACCCTTTTCTCATTCATTTCTTTTTCATTCTTCAACCCCTTCAGTGCTTACCAAGACTTCATAACTAGAACCTTGTTGGGTTTATTCCAGTACTAGCTCAGACTCAGTCGGCACTCTTCCCATTTCTCATTTTTCTCCTTTTTTTCAATATACCTAAGGACTTCTACACTATCTAGTGGATTGTCCCTGGGTAGATCCCTCCGGCTCTGGCGGGATCGTGGGAACGAATACCTAACCTCACCATCCTTATAACACCATGCATAAAGTAAATTGGTCGGTCTTTTGGTATTGTTCTTTTCTTCTTTAAACCCATTGAAAACTCATTTGGAAAAACAATCAAATGGTAAAACTACCAATCCATATATTTTACTTTTATTTAGTTTAATTTGTTTTAATTTAAATTGTTAGGTAGTTTAATTGGTAAAACTACCAAACCCCCACTCTTCAAACCCCGAGATTTTACTTGCTTTTATAAAAAAAATGTAAAAGACTAAAAAGAATCACCCTCACCTTTACCTTTTCATCATACATCTCCACTAGCATCTCTATTACCCTAGTGAACGATCAACCCTCTGGGCTTGCCCATACTACACTGCAACGATTAGGTACACTGTCTAGTGGGTTGTAAAGCTTGCTCGCGGAAAAGTAAGTCTTTCGACCCCCGAACCACGCATCAAGTTTTTGGCGCTGTATCTTGGGAATATAATAGCTAGTTAGGTTTCTATCTCGATTAGGTTCACTCACTTAATTCCTATCAAGTGAGCTTTTATTCTTTTTTATTAGCTTTCTTGTAGTCTATCCCCTTTCTTCGTGTCTTCGTTCGTAACCTTGTCACTTTTCATCATGGATGGTGATAAACCACAATATCCACTACCACCACCAAATCCACCACCACAAGACCCGCCAAGAGGTCGTACTCTTGGTGAATACTCTAGACTGAGCCATCAAGGCTATAGGAACACCGTCGAGCTTCCCCGTTTAGCTCAAACTACGGCCCTGTGATCCGACACTATCCGGTTGGTGAAAAACGGATGTGCATTCCATGGACTTCATTCCGAAGATCCTAATCAGCGTCTCAAGGACTTCTTAAAAATTGTTGATTCAATTGACCTTGATGGTACCACTCGGGAGAAAACGCTGTATGTCCAAAAGTTTATGGATCTAAGTAGCCATTAATGACTTATAATAAACTTGAATAAATCCAAATTTATTATGAGAAGAACTCTTAACAATATCTTGATGTGTTAATGCGGAATCTTAAAACACAAAGTATGAAGAACACAAGAATAACTAACTTCGTATTTTCTATAACTTTTCTCAAAGATTAAAGCTTACAACTTGTCCTTTACCCTAATACCTTAGGGATCCTTTTATATACTAAGGAAACCCTAATTGACTACATTACTTGTAGAAGGGTAAAGATATCTCTTCCTAAGATATATCTACGCGTACATATCTATTCCTAATATAACTCTAACAAACTATTCTGTTTTTATCATAAATAGACTTAACAATCAACTATTTGTTCTGCCAGGCTTAACTCCATTAGTACTAGCAGACTTAACTACCAACAGACTTAATTATGGTTTACCAGACTTAACTACTAACATTACCAGAATTAACACTAAAAAGACTTAAACATACTTAAATCTATTTTACAAAATATAATTCCCTACAATCCTCCCCTAACTTGATCTTCACTTGTGAACTTCAAGTTCTTTTGAACTCCTTGAGGATCTTGGAATTATCTTTGAGCTGCATCTTTGAAGTTTCTACCTTAGACGTTCTGTGCAGCATCATATCAGCAAACATTTAGCACTCCATGATCTTTTCTGCAACTGAGACAGTATGTACATCAAATCATAAAAGTTTCATACTATTCTCATCACTTCCATGTGTGTTAACTCCTGTGAGAGGTGAATCATAGAAAATTTTAATGGATTTGATGTCTCTTTACCAATTAGCCATTACTATTGGAGTAGCCAATTTTTTGGTGTATAACACCATGGTACATTGATAACCATCTGATTTTTAGCAAACCAACAACTATCAACAGATTTGATTAGTCCTTACCAAAAGCTGTACCCTTTTGAACTAGTCATGGTTTTCCACTGCCTTTACCACAAGCCATGAACTTGTAGGCTAGCCAACTCTTCATCTACATAGATATGGTGAATTAAGCACCATACAATTTTTGGCAAATTGTCAGCCATAAACGGATTTGATATATCTTTACCAGAGTCGTGCGCTCATGGATTAGTCAGTTCTTGTGTGTGTTAGACATGATGAACTGATAACCATTTGTTGTGATAGTACAAAGTACTTTCACCAAGTCAAACACCCTCAAAATCCATTTATTACATTTACAAGCACAATACTCAACAGCTTTGAAAATTCTTTCAAATAAATTACCTTATTCTTCTTCTTTTAGCTGTTGTCTCTTCTTCAATCTGGTCACATCTTCTGGCTGGAAATTAATCACATATCCTTTGAATGATATTTTCAACTACCTCATATTCCTTTCCATACTGAAGTTTTGAAAGTATCATCACTTGAAGCACTTCAGCACAAAGTGGATATTCCACCTCTGCTGCAAGCATGAATAAATCAACTCCACTTTTTGTGGATAAGATGAACATCCCACGTATCATAAAATTTCCATGAAACACCACCATCTTGACATCAAAAATTCCAATAGACATCATTAGGATCTGGTTCATATAATCTTTGAAGTTCTGCCCAGAGTTCTTACTCTTTCACATCTAATCATTTGACAATCATGAGTTTTTGCTGAACCAAATTCCATAAAGTATCCAAGTCTTGCCGATTACAAGATTTTACCAACTCCTCAAGATTCTTGTACATAGAAAACTTTCTACTAAATCTGATTACCTTCCAAGCTTTTCCAAAATTTTCCCTGTAGATCTCCCAAGCTACTATTGGATCATGATTCTAAATCACCACCTTTATTGGGTGTGATTATGTGTTCCTCCTTTGTTTGGAAGAATTTTCGAAAACAATAATATCATGAACATATTCTTGAGAGTTTTCCGACTCATCAAGAAAAACAACCTGCATGGCCTTCAAGGTCTGAACTTCCTCTTCCAATGCTCGTACTTGAGACCCCAATAGCAATTTAGTCGAAGACAAGGTAGCACACAAGGCCATGACTTCTTTAAGCCGTACATCCTTAGCACATTCTGCTGTAGAAACCATGATGACACAAAGAATATAGATGAACAAGACTGACTCTATTTTGAAACCCTTATGAGAGAAACAGTCATTATGAATATCTATACTGCTAGGGTTGTAATTATCTTTGGAAAGAGAATAAGTCTATAGTTTAGAAAGATAATTATCACCCCGTAAAATATAGTAACAGATTTAACGACCAGAATTAAGGACCAGACTTAACCTTGAAGATATCAGCTTTAATTATCAGATTTAAAAAAAAAAAAAAAAAAAAGCCTTATTAAGGTGTTATTTGAATGCAACTTAATTGACTTAATATGAAAAAACTTAGTTTATTAAGTCATGTTAAAAGTTGTTTGTTTTTCACTTAATCAAAATAAATGACTTAAAATAATAAGTGATAAAAGTGAGGTCCTCCATATTAAGTCATTTATTAATTAGCATGACTTAATGAAAAAATTAAACAAACAAGCCCTAAGTCTGCTAACTAAACTTACATACTATACATTTAACCTCCCCTTAAATGTAGCTATGGGTTCACCATACCAATGCTAACCACAAAGAAATTGAACCTAGGTCCATCAAATGATTTGGTCAACAAGTCAGCCACATTATTTTCTGCATGTATCTTTTCTACCCTTATGAGACCCTTCTAAAAAGAATCCCTTATAAAGTTATGTCTGATCTCCATGTGTTTAGTCTTAGAATGATAGACTAGGTTCTTAACAATACAGATAGTGCTTTCATTATCAATGTTGATTGTGGTGTTCAAGAAGTTTAACCCATAATCCAACATATGATTTCGGATCCAAAGCACTTGTCCACATAAATGAGCAGTAGCTACATATTCAGCTTTAGTTGTAGAGGTAGCCACAATTGTCTGCTTTTTGCATTGCCAGGAAATCAACCTTGTTCCAAAAAATTGACAACCTCCTATTGTGGATTTCCTGTCCATACTAGCCCCAACATATTCACTATCAGGGAAAGCTTCCAGGTCAAAGAATGACTCTCTAGGATACCAGAGGCCCAAATTGGGTTTGCCCTTAAGGTATCTGAAAATCCTTTTCACAGCATGAAGATGTGAAGTCTTTGGGGTAACCTGAAAATGAGAACAAACACACACAACATACATAATATCAGGCCTAGAGGCTGTTAGATACATTAAAGATCCTATCATGGATCTGTACAGTCTGACATCTACATCAGCAACCTTCTCATCTTTTGTCAATGGTACCAGAGTCTCCATGGGAGTAACAACAGACTTCACATTTACAAGATCAAACTTCTTTAACATATCAGCAACGTATTTGTCCTAAGAGATAAATAGTCCATCTGGTTTCTGTTTGACTTGTAGTCCAAGAAAGAAGGTGAGCTCTGTAACATAATGGATTTCACATACACATCATCACACAAACATACTTAGGCGTATAGATGATGTTAGAGAGAGAAAGTGGGATATTCTTAGAAAGAGAAACTCATGTAAGGGTAGATTACCAAAGAACATCCAACCCTCTACCTTGCAAGGTAGAGGGTATTTATAGGTTACAAACTAAACGACCTCCTGACGGCCTGTGGATCAGGTATACAATGGGTAAAGACCCGTCCTTCCTCCACGGTGTTACTCTAGACTAAAACTAAGCTAATCACTTACTTAACAACTACCATAATATACGATATGTCTACGAGCTAAATCAAGCTAGATTATACTTGGGGTGACCGATGCTTTACAATAGAATTTCCAATTCCTAACAAGCTCTCCCATAGAACTCATCTGAAATCTGCTCTTCATCAATGCCTCAAAATTTTCACACCAAGACCTCCTTGTAGATCCAAAAATGATATCATCAACATAGACATGCACAAGCATGATATCCTTCCTGTTTCTTTTAATAAATAGTGTCTTGTCAATGGTGCCTCTTTTGTATCCATTTTGTTCAAGGAAAGTGGAGAGTGTAGCATACCAAGCTCTAAGAGCTTGATGAAGTCCATACAATGCTTTGATTACTTTATAAACTCTCCTAGGGTGAGCTGGATCAACAAAACTAGGAGGTTGAGCAACATACAACTCCTTATCAATAGTGCCATATATAAATGCACTCTTAACATCCATCTGATAGACTATAAACCCCATATATGATGCATAGGCTAAAAATAACCTGATGGCTTCAATTCTAGCCACAGGAGCAAAAACCTCATCATAGTCTATCCCTTCTTCCTGTCTATACCCTTGGGCTACCAACCTAGTCTTATTTCTAACAACAACACCTCTTTCATCCCTTTTATTTCTGAACACCCACTTTGTACCAATTACCTTAGCCCCATATGGTAGATCCACTAGAACCGATACCTTTTGTAGCTCAAACTACAACAGCTCTTCTTGTGTGGCTTCTATCCAACTCTCATCAATTAATGCTTTAGCAACAATGAGAGGTTACTCTTGAGATAAGAAGTAAGCAAATAAACAATGTTGTTGATCTTGGTGGTTGTTTCTTTGCTTCTTCTGAATATGACCTACTAATGCATGAGGTCCTGAGAGTTTTTGGACTTTGCTTCTTATCTGAACAGCTTATGTAGGATCACCAATTATATTGTCTTTAGGATGTATTTTGTGAATCCTAAGAGTATTAGTGGGAATGACATCTATCTCAAGAGGCAGATTGTTGAAATTAGTAACCACACCATTATCATCATAAGAAGCTTCCTCAAAGATTCCCTCATCTGTCCTGTTATAGATCACATTCTCTGTCGTGTCTGAATCATCATAGTCATCTGTGTGAGAAGGATTTTGCACGCCATCATTAATATGTAGGCTACCAAAATTAATAGGATTAGTTCTCGTAGTGTTGGGTTTAGGATCTGCTCCAAATACACTGCCAGACTTAATGTTGTTAGTACTGGTAGTAGTATTTATAGAGACTCCACTCCTGTGCCTTTGAGTAATGGCATCCAATTGTATTTGAAAAGCCTTGATGCTTGCTAAGACTTCAGATATAAGGACCTCCTGTTCATGCATTCTATTTTCTGCAATAGGTTCTTTCCTCTTAGATACAGGAAAAATCTTCTTTGTCCCAACCTTTGCTGCAATAGGATGAATTAAGGTAGGCACAACAATGAGCTCTTCAACTTCTTCTTCCTCCTCAGGATTATGATCATAGAGAGTAGATTGAGTACCTGCATTGTTAGTTACATCTGATGTACCTGCATGTGGGTTAGCTTGATTTTCCAAAGATACGGGTTTATAGTTCATAGAATTAGACAGATAATCCAAGTAAAACATCCATCTATGTCCTATTCCTGGTACATTAGGCTTCTCCTCAAAAACATTTACATAAAGGGTTACTTCTACTCTTTAGGTCACTAAGTTGTATACCCTAAAGGCCTTACTAGTTAGAGAGTACCCTACCAAGAAACCTTCATCACATTTACCATCAAATTTTCCAAGCATACTAAGAGTATTTAGAATGGTAAAATGGCACCCAAAAGGTCTTAGATAGCTAATGACTGGTTTGTGTCCAAACATAAGCTCATAATGAGTCTTGATTTGAGGTTTAGTCACCCTTACCCTATTGAAAACATAAGAAGCAAAATTCACTGCTTCAGCCCAAAAAGTGGTTGGTAAGTGTGAGTCTGCTAGCATGGTCCTAGCAGCCTCAATGAGGGTCCTGTTCATTCTTTCAGCAACTCCATTCTATTGTGGGGTTCTTGTAACACTATACTCTTTTTTAATGCCCTTATTTCCACAAAATTCAAGCATTTCCCTGTTCTTAAACTATGTGCCATTGTCTGATCTAATAATCTTAACCTTTTGATTCTGCTGGTTCTCTATCTGCCTAATAAAAGCTTGAAGGATTCCTGAAGTTTCATCCTTAGTAGACATAAAGAGCACCCAACAAAACCTGGTGCAATCATCAGTGATAACAAGATAATAGCTAGCATGATTAATGCTTTTAACAGAACTGGGGCCAAATAAGTCCATATGCAAGGTATGAAGTGGGTGAGTAATAGCTCTAACATATTTTTCCTTGCATGAGGCCCTATGCTGCTTTTCCTTGTTGCAAGCAACACACGTGTGGTCATTCTTAAAGGTCTTATCAGGTAGACCTCTAACTAGGTTTCCCTGAACAAGCTTGTTAAGATTTTTAAAATTGATATGACCAAGTCTTTAGTGCCACAATTTAGACTCATCACGTGAGGCTTTTGCAATCAAACAGGCACTACCTGTGGCAGCATGAGGTGTCTTCATATCAAAACTGTATAAGTTGTGTTGTCTTGGGACCTTAAGAAGTATCTGATTTTCATTAGGCATCTTAAAGTCAGAAGTCAACACAAAGCATTCAGTTTCAGTAAAAAGAACCTTATGCTGCTTATCACAAATTTGTGATATTGAGAAAAGTTTAAAGTGACCAAGTTCTTTCATAGAAGATACACTATCAAATATTAAATTGCCCACTTTAATTTTACCTCTACCAATAATGTAGCCTATGCTACCACCAAAAGTAACATAACCTCCTTGGACTTCCTCAAACTCCTCCAAGTGATCCTTGTTACCAGTCATATGCCTAGAGCATCCACTATCAACATTTCCTCTACTTCCTAGCTTCCACGTCGGGGCCTATAAATACAGCCCTAAGTATGCATTTTGAAGTATCTCTCTCTTCACCCGTCTCCTAGGGGTCGATTAGGGCACCACTCCAGGGCAATTTCCAGCAGTTCAAAACCATTTTCCAAGGAAGAATTCACCTGCAATCATCATCATTATTAGATTTTCATCAAGTAATTTGTATCAAACATTATGTTTAATTCTATTCATGTTTTATTCATTATTGTTGGATTAATTTACTATATGTGTGGCTAAGCACCTCTCGGTGCTAGCCTAATTATGATTCCTTAATTGTTTTGTTTGCATTTACATTGCTTCCGTATAATTATTTCTAGGTGTATGCATGCATAGTTTATTGGTAGCTACCCTTGTTTCGGTAGTTTTGAATGGCGGTAGAGGCTAGTTGCTTAGGAGATATGACCAACTGACCTTAAGTGAGTAGACTGAGACGGGAAGGGTAAGATATGACTAACTGACGACCCTTTCTACTTGTGTGATTTGACCAACTGATCACCTACCGTTTGGATGAACTTAAGAATTAGGGGGTGAGTGTTTAAGTTTCTAGCGCCCAGGCACTCACTATTATAAATCTAGCATGTAGCGGAACTTAATGACTCGGCTTAAGGGACCAGGAACAACTGGACTTATGAGGGGACACCTGACTTCTCCAGTGGTGGCATCTTTGCTGATAGGTTAGGGCGAACTGACCAAATGTTGTCCTCTCGACTTTGACCCCACCTGAAGTAATTGGAAGTAATTAGACGTAAACATTACTAGTTAGGATGAATAACTAGGTTAGTACCACTCTCCTCTATTGATCTCAACCCTCGCATTTATTTGCCTTTATCTGCTTTCTTTTATTTCCTTGTTTTATTAGTTAATTAGTTAATTCAATTTCAAAACCTATTAAAATCGTGACATAGACTTAAGTTAATTTCTGATCCACATAGATCTTGGGACGACCTCGGTTTTACCGAATACTACACTACACACGATCGGGTACACTTCCCGTTAGTGCATTAGGGTAGACCATAGGTATAACAAGACTTTATAAATATTAAAACCTGGTCAGTAAAACCTGCATCAAGTTTTTGGCGCCGCTGCCGGGGAGCTATTTTAGGATTTTAAATTAAGTTTTTCTTTTCTTTCTCCAATTATGTTGTTTTCTTTGTTTCTTGTGCGCATCTCAGGTAATCATGGAAATAGAGCCAGATTTCCATAGTACAAGCGCGCAAGGGATAGAAACGTTTTGAGGAATCGTCAATCGTGGAGAACTTCTACGAGATCACCTTCCCTAGAGCATTTCTTTCAATCTTCTCAACCATATACCTATGGTGATTATGTATCTCTCCAAGAGTATGATGAATTGGACGTGGATAACATGACCATTCATGAATATGAATTATATACAACCTACCGGTGTTGGAAGATGAACAGATGGAATAATCACACTCACAGTTTCACATCCAATTTTAGTGATTATTCGTGTAGCACTCCTGATCCTGAACCTAAAGATAGAGAGTTGATGATTGCAAGAGCGTTGGATGATTTGTTCAGAATTGGAGTTGCAAAACTTCAACGCATGGAACAAGAAGAGACTCATGATGAGTCTGCTAATTAACAATTCGAAGATGTGAACCTTGAAAGTAAGACCTTCTTAACTCTCCTATTTCCCCTATTTCTAATATTTCTGCTAGTGTTTGTGAACAGGATACTGATAATGTCGACATCGACACTACCAAGGAGGAAGAGGAAGTTGAGGAGGAATGTGATGAATGGAATTTATATGACATGTGGGATATCACGATTGAGGATGTTGAAAGGCTTAGGCAAATTCTAACACCTCCCGTACATCATGAACCTATCCCTGAGCTGGTAATGCAACCCTTGACATCACATATCACACCTACTGATGATTGTTTTATAGCACCAACTACCGACCCAGTTTTGGATGAGCTTGCAACTGAATTAGAAGATAAGATCTTGGACACTTCAGTGGTTGACAAGGAAATAAATGTAACATTTAAGCCAATTAACCAGCCATATCATGAGCTGAACCAATCATCAATGCCACCAACTAAAACGGGTAAGGTATGGAGGGAAATCACATCTCCTGTAAGGTATGATCATAATTTATCATTTCCCCATCCCATAGCAAATTCACACCCTCATGGTGTTTATTGCTATTTTCACCCACACTTGATTTCAAGTTAGGGGATGAACACCCTCTTACTTAGTAAATAAGGGTGGAGTCAAGCTCGTGACTCGAACAAAAACAAGCGCTTCATGGGAGGCACCCCATGCCTATCTTTTCTTTTTATTTTGTTAGTATAGTAGGGTTTTATGTTTTCAACCATTTTTGCAGGAATCTGAGAAGATTGCATCAGTAACTTAAACGGGGACCTGACCTGTCCATCAGTTACGGCGTAACTCATCCCAATGATTACGCCGTAACACATCACAAATAGAAATTCTCTCCAGAGCATTACCGATTACGGCGTATTCCCATGCTATGGTTATGCCGTAGCTACCCTCCAGTAGCGTCTGCCAGGTTTTGCCATGACTACGGCGTAACTCCTTCAATGAGTTACGGCGTAATTATCCTCCAGTTCAAATTCTTTCTATAATAACACAATAACCTTGTATTAGTTTTTAAATGAACTTTGTGGGTATGTTCCCTGGAAGCCCTCACGAGACTACACGCGTCCATTTGGGACACCAAGTGGTTTAAAAGGCTTGTTGCATATGCTAAATGCAACCGTGATTCCTACGAAAGTGAGTTAGGTTTTTCATTTTCTTTTTATACTTGTTGTTTTTCTGGTATGATGCGTTTGGTTGTCTTATGTGAATTCAGGTTATTAAAGTTTGCTCATAAATCTAAAAGCAGGATACGTTTACTCGTGAGTCTTCGATTATGCCGAGCAAATCTAGGGGAGTTTTCTGTTCCAATTCTAACCCTTCTTATCTTTCATTTATATGCTTAAGTATGACTCAAGTGGGGAAAAGGGATTAGACATAGACGCCCGCTTGATTTTACTTGCCCTTATTTTTCTAGTTTTTGATGAAAAGTGTTTCATTAATACTTTGACATGTTTTTCATTACTTAACTGGATTAATCTAGACTGAGCACACCTATCCTATATTTCCATTGTGTGAGGATAAGCCTTTCCGTTTTCCCCTTATACATAATTCCATAAAAATTAGTGTGCCGGTGGCTGTAGTTGTTAGGTTACCATATTAGTAACACAAGCATCAATATAAGAAAGATAGATAAAGAGTGATCGGTTGAACATTTAACATACACACACGAATGTATAAGAAAGGTTACGCGTAGAGTGAAATGATAAAATGAACAACCAACTCCCAAATGGGAGTTTACAAGATTATTTATAGGAGGGAACTGGGGCAACACACCAAGTTCCCATCCTTTACTTATTCGGCTTTGGATAGGCTCATGGGCTTTCTACATGAGCCTAGCCTTGATTACTAACATAAAAGCCATAATTAAGCTAACTGTTACATATTAATTACTAACACTTGAATTCTAGTTTAGGAGTGATTCCAACAATCTCCCCCTAAGTGTTAGTGATTGATGATTTGATCTTTAAACGTTGTAGGTGCTGATGTAATAGTAGCTTTGCCGTCTTCCGACATTCTTCTTTCTTGTGAGAAGAAGTGTCGTGATTCGAACAATCTCCCCAGTGTAGAGAAATTGTTTCCTTTGAAGTATTCTGCTTTGACGTCATCATTTTCTTTGTTCTTTGATCTTTGTTCTTTGTGGTGGTAGAGATAGTATGTTGTGGTTATCTGCATCAGGTCCGCTTCGTTGCTCCAGTGTCTCCACGTCTTTCTCCAACATGCTCACACGCTCTTTAACGTTGGATTTCAATACTGATGTAGTTCACTTAGTCTTTAAACTTTGTAGATTCTTTGACTTAGATGAAGAATCATTCTTACTTTGTGTTACCTTTTGAGAGAGCTTCAATTAGTGTTGTTATCGGTATGAACATGTGGAGAATCTGCACGATCTTTTCCACCCGCAAGCATCCATTAGAAGAAAACATAAAACATGGGTTAGAAATAATCCAGCACTTACAAGTTTGAACTTCGAGCGTGTTAACAGCATAGTGTGAAAACACATCTCTAATTCTCACAAAGGCTGTTCCTGAACTGGAGTCCCACAAGTGAGATAACGCGATGTACCAAAGTACACCTACAGTTCAGATGAGCCGCTGAGGTACACCGAAGCATCACCCCATGATTGTAGACCGTTTGAGACACACTAAGCGTAATCCACGGGGAGTTACCGAAGTGACCCGCTGTCAAGGCTGTTTGATGTTGACCCTGGCCGGAGTTTCCATTCAATCACTGAGGATCACATGTGTGAACCTCTCATAAATGTTCTCGACAGATTGCTAAGATCTGTGAAGGACTCAATAATGTATCACTTGCGTCCTTATTGTTGAACGACAAGCAATGAATTGTCTCTAGACTCAACAGTGCGCTTTAGTTTTCCTGAGCGGAGACTAGGGAGAGGGTCTCCTTCTTCAATACCAGCAATCTCTAAGAGAAAGCCGATAGTTTGCGTAGGGTTCCCTGTGAGAACGAAACAAGCTTCTATTGAGAGAAACTTGAGTGGCTAAGAAGGTTTAGTGCATGCGACACTGGGTCCATCACGAATTTGATCTTCAATACCGGTGCCATCAAGTGACAGCCACTAGCATATGAATTGAACCCGGTATCTGCCCTAAGTTTAATAATCTGGAGGGCTATTTCTTTTCACCCTTTTTCTTTACTTTTCTTTTTAATTTTTCACCCGGTATCTACCAATTGTGGAAAACTAGAAGGGGAGGGTTGAATAGTTTTGCCGATTTTAAGTTAGTTTCAAAAACTTTAGATTCGTTAATATGTGAGATCTTATGGATGCTGAGAAAGTATAGATCTAATGATAAAGCAAGTAAATAAAGTAAAGCAAAGGAATAGAAATGACACAACCGATTTATAGTGGTTCAGCTACAAGGACACCTTTCTTGCCCTACTCCACTCCCCGAGTCACCTACTCGAGAGTTCAAGCACTATGTCAACAAACTCCTTCACTTGGCGGAGAAGCCTTCAAAACATTGCTTACACCTTTTTCCGGTACGAAGCTAAATACTGAGTCCGTAACACGGTGGACCAAACCAACACGACTATTACACAACAAATATGTGAAATATCAAATACAAGATCTTCGCTACAGAAATCTTGCGGAGTGACAAATCAATCAAGGACCCCTTGCTTGGATGACTTGTAGAATGTTCGAGATCTCGCCTTAGAGAAGGACCTATATGAGAATCACAATAGAAAGAAAGAAGAACAACTCTCTAGATCAAGTGATCTATATGTTAGAAGAGAATGAGAGTGTTTGAGAGATTTAGTAAGAAGAGGGGTAAGTTAGAATGAAGAAATGGCTCTCTATTTATAGGCAATTTCTTCCACTGTTCCCCGGATCCCACGGATCCTTCCCACTTAGGATCCGTCTAGTGTAATCCTAGGGATCCGTGGGCTTGCCCATGGGTTTTTTGGTTATGGGTCATGGGTTACGGGTTGGTCCATGGGTTTTCCTTATGATCCATGGGTTATGGTCCATAGGTTATGGTTTTTACCCATCCTAATAAACTATTACAACAAATGATTAATTACAACATTTTTGTATTAAATGACTATATGTAAATGCTTTACAAAAATAACATGTATCCTTATAATTGTACTTAAGATAACATTATATTTGTTATCAACAAAACAAAAAGAGATCTAAAAATATTAATAAACATTTTTACGGTTTATTTGTATTAATAATCTCCCCCTTTTTGTTGATAACAAAACATAATGTTATGATGAGTAAAACTTAAGAATATATGTAAGTTTTGAAAGCCCCTAAGTTTTACTTCTTCTCCCCCTTTTTGTCGAAACAAAAAGTTAACCCTTGTAAGAAATAAAAGTGTGGAAAAATTAGTCCACGTATCGCTAACTCCCCCTTGACGGTAGCTCCCCCTAGTTTGGGGCGTCAAGTGAAGAAAAAAAATCCTACAAAGAGAAAGGTTAGTAACATGCTTATGTAATCTTGTGATTGACGTGAATCAAGATTGAGAGCCAAGGTATGTAAACAAGGCCTTGTAATAAAACAACAAAGTGTAGTGGTATTTATGCCACCTACAAGCATGTAAAAATAAGAACAAGACTTGTTCTTGAAAATGACTTCAAAAGAAAAAATACTAAAAATAGAAAATAGTAGTAATGATTCCTTCCATGCTTGCATAAGGTTATGGATGGAGGTTTGGATGAGTAATTGTATTGATGCGATCAGGGATGAGGTTGTGTATGAATCGCATTTCTTCCCTAACTTCTATTGCAATTTCCCTAGTGGATTGGCAATGTTCACAATGTAGGTGATGTGGGTAATGAGTACAGAAATCTTCCGGGTTGTTTTGATTTGTGAGTTGCGGAAGTTGTGGTGGAAAAATAGGAAAATACGGATCAAAGTTCGGAATGATTAGAAGTGATGGTGGAAAAGAACCTAGAAGTTCTTGTAGTTTAATGGGAGCTAAAGGTGGTGATGTTTCAAGATCATTGAATATTGTGTTTGGAGAAGTTGGAGGTGTCAAAAAGGCTAATTCTTTTTGCTTTGGTTGTTGAGATCTTGTTGGAGTCGTAAAGAGTTCCAAAAGAGTGATTTTAGGTGGTGAGTGAGTTGTTGATGAGGTTGGTGTACTCGTTGGTGATGAAGGAGGTGCTATAATGGAAGCATCTTGTGGTGAGTTAGTTTATGGTGATGAGCCATATGATGATGGTTTTCCTAAGCAACAAGATCGGATGTTAATCCGTGCGGATATCCTAGAGTTTGACTTTGGTATTTTGGAAGGTGGAAGTACAAAGGTTTGGGTTTCATGAGGATGATTGTTTGTACTAGGTGATTCATCTAAATAGTTAGTGAATGACATGGTGTAGTGTGTTTGTGAAGATGAGATGGATTATGCAAGCATTTTGGGAGTTCTATATATAGAAAAACAAGGCATTGTAATGAATGCTTGACCTAAAATGTGGATTAAAATCTAATGATTAGATATGAATTTAAGTCATGTGATCATGAGAACACAAGCATTAAAGAGCATACTCCAAAAAAAAACAAATGTGGATTTTTCATCCAAAGTGAGAAAAATAGAAGGTAAAAACAGCTTCTGTCTCACGGATCCCACGGATCCTTCCCTTGAGGGATCCGTCCAGCATGAAGGCTGGGATCCGTGGGTCTGGTGATTCAGGCAGCACAAAATTTTCCTTTTGGAAACATTTTTGCCTAGTGTGTGCCTATATGCAAACTATTTGGAGTTGCGGTTATCTCGACCCCTAAGAAGAAAAGGAAAAATAAACTAGAAGTAGAAAAGCATCCTATTGAGATAACCCGAAAACACGTATTTAGTACTTGAGTACGTAATTTAGTGTTATCAATGCTCCTAATTCATTGTTGCTTAAATGAATGTACCCGAAAATACATATTAGTTATGTGTCCCCTTTAGCATTCAAAAGACATGAGATGCAATGAAAACGGGTTTTTACGTTGTATTAATAATGAAAAAGCGATTTGTCCTAGACGTGAGAAATTACTTTTGTGAAATTGATACGGGAAGGAGTATCATTTTAGAAGGCATTTTGAAATACAAAACGTTTTATCCTTTTAAAAGAAGGATGTGTATGTAACACGAACTTATTTTGAAAGAAAATAAGAAAAATTATAAGTGAAAAACTTATCTTGGGTTTTGAAAATTCCCGTATTGTTTGTAATTTGTGTGTGAAATAGAGATCCTAGACTTAGAAAGAAGAAGGCTATTGTTTACATACCTTGTAGAGTCAAATAAGTTACGACGTTTGTTCCATTAGACCAAGACCAAGACAAAGTAGATTGAATTGTTCCCGCTTCAACGGTTTGGTGAGGACGTCGGCTATGTTGTCTTCGGATGCTGCCTTCTCAATAGAGATGTTCCCCTTTTGAACATTCTCTTAAGAAGTGATGACGAATCTCTACATGCTTTGTGCGAGAATGCAATACCGGATTCTTGCTTAAGTCGATGGCACCTTTGTTGTCACATAGGATGGCTATGTCACTTAGATGAATGTCGTAGTCGACTAACGCTTGTTTCATCCATAGTGCTTGTTGGCATGCTTTGCCGACGGAGACGTATTCGGCTTCGGTTGTTGATATTGCTAGTGCCGTTTGTTTCTTAGAAAACCAAGATGTTAAACAACATCCCATGAAAGTACATACCCCACTTATACTTTTTCTATTAACGTAATCACCTGCATGGTCAGAATCTGCATATACAATTGTTTCTACTCCCGTGCCCTTAGGATACCATAATCTTAATTGTGTTGTACCCTAAATGTATCTAAATATCCTTTTTACGGCTTCTAGGTGTGATGTTTTAGGGTCTTCTTGAAACCTAGCACATAAGCAAACACTAAACATGATATCCAGCCTACTTGCCGTGAGGTAGAGAAGACTACCTATCATTCCACGATATTTAGTATTATCGACGGATTCGCCGTGTTCATCTTTTGTAAGTTTGGTGTCGGATGACATTGGTGTCCTAATTGGTTTCGACTCTTCTAGACCGAATTTCTTTAACATCTTCCTTATGTATTTAGATTGATTAAAGAAGATATCATTTTCTACTTATTTAATTTGTAGACCAAGAAAGAAACTAAGTTCTCCCATCATACTCATTTTGAACTCGTCATGCATGATTTTAGAGAAATCATCACACATGTTTTGACAAGTGGATCCGAATATAATATCATCTACATATATTTGCACTATGATTATATGTGACTCTTTTCTTAGTAAAAAGTGTGTTGTCAACTAACCCCATGGTATAGTTGTGTTTAATTAAAAAAGACTTGAGTCTATCATACCAAGCTTTTGGAGCTTGTTTAAGACCATAAAGGGCTTTCTTTAATTAATACACATGTTTGGGTTTTTCAAAATCGATGAAGCCCGGAGGTTGAGCTACATATACTTCTTCATTAATGAAACCATTTAGAAAAGCGCTTTTGTAAGATATTGGATTTCACAAACACACTAAACCATAATCACAAGAGGCGTACAAGGAGGTTTTAGAGAGAGAAAGTTAGAGGTTTAGGGAACTTAGTGAGAGAAAGAAAAATCTTATTATGAGCTCCAACTCTCTACCTTGGAAGGTAGAGAGTATTTATAGTCTTCCAATAAAATGCCACACAACGGGCTGTGGATCAGGTATACAGTGGGTAAAGACCCGTCCGTCCTACATGGTGTTGCTAAACTAAATACTACTTAACATAAAAGTACTATGACTACGAGCTTTCTAACAATTACATATACTTGAGGTGACCGACTCTTTAATACCTGGAATTTCTAATTCCTAACAATCTCCTCCTAAGGGAGGTCACGTCAAACATATACAAAAATGACATTGAATACAATCAGATATTACATTAACAATTGATCTTGCCTTCTTGATGTAGTACTTTGCTCTGAAGCTCGTATTCATTGATTCCACTCATTGCATGTTTGGTTAATCCAAGTGGAGGTCTTTTACTGATCCACGTGATAATAATGTTGAGCCAGCTTTTGAGATCATCAGCTAATAGAAAATCTCTGATACATCCATTGTGGTGTTGGTATTATGTGATGTTGTGACTTTCGGACCGACATGCTCACATTCTAGATCATGATATCTTCTCATCAGAGTAGCGGAAGCTTTCGTTGATTCATGATATTGGCAGCAGCGTAGCAGAACCATGGAGTTAGAATATCAGAGTCATTGATGCACCAATCATGATTTCTTTCGATATGAATGTGTTGTGTGAGCATGCGGCTATGGATTGACCGCTCCATTCAGATCAGCTGCAAACGTCGGGGTGTACCTGCATAAGACAGTTAGCAATAAAGCGCACGAAAGTGTCTTTGATCACTTTCGATGAATTGAGGTACACGGCCCACGGTTCCCCGTTGATCAGTACAAGTACTGCCTGTGATCAGGTATAATTCCGAAGAATTTCCTTGACAGGGTTTCGCAGCTGCTCTAGCTGTTCTCAAACCGGAACGTCTCAAAGAAGACAACACGGAGTGAGTGAACCAGTGAATTTAAGTCCACTGATTGATGAAAAGAGATTTGAAAAACAATCGGGTATTGCTCAATAGAATTTGTTTTTGCAATATAACGAAGGTTTTAATGAAAATCAATTATCAATCATAAAACACTTTTTGATTTGAAAAATTAGTACACGGTCGACGTGCTAATGAAAAGAGTTTTAAAGCACAAAGACCGGTTTTTCAAAGGTATCCGTCAATCCATAACCTGAACCAGGATTGATTCAAAAGATTGAATCGCCCCATTGTTTCTGTTCAGTTGTCACATGGTTGATCTATTTGATAGATCTCACATGCCACCCACCAGGAGCTTGTTTGATGTTGGCTCCAGAAGGTTTTCCATCTTCATTGTGAGTATGTTAGCATATCACTCAGATGTTCTGGCAATACCACAAGGATAATGCGTAGGACTCAAGATAAAATCTCTCTTTCCACATTGTGTGAAACAGAGAGTCTTCAATGAGAGTGTCCTAATGAAATTTATAGATGATCTCGTGGCTCTAGACTCAATATGTGCATATTTGGTTCCTGTGCCGGAGACTAGGGAGAGGGTCTCCTTCTTCAATATCAACAATCTCTAAGAGAAAGTCGATAGATTATGTCGGTTCCCCGTGAGAATGAAACAAGCCCTTTTAAGAGGAACTTGAGTGGTTTGAGAAGTTGTAGTGCAGAGCGTCACTGGGTCCATGACGTCTTGTCTTCAATACCGATGTTACCATCAGTAGCATATGAATTGTACCCGGTTTCTGCCCTATGGTTGAATAAATGGAGGGCTATTTCTTTTCACCCTTTTCTCATTCAATTCTTTTTCATTCTTCAACCCCTTCAGTGCTTACCGAGACTTCATAGCAAGAACCTTGTTGGGTTTATTCCAGTACTTACTCTGTCTCAGTCCGCACTCTTCCCATATCTCATTTTTCTCCTTTTATCATCATACCTAAGAACTCTACACTAACTAGTGGATAGTCCCTGGGTAGATCCCTCCGGTTCTGGCGGATCATGGGAACAAATACCTAACCTTATCATCCTTATATCACCGTACATAAAGTAAAGTTGGTCGGTCTATTTGGTATTGTTCATCTGCCATTTGGAACCAATTGAAAACCATTTGAAAATCAATCCAGATACTTGTGATATATTATCAAAGCATTTTGTACCTGAATTGTTTTTGATATTTTTAGAATAAGAGCTCCCCCTCAACATGTGCATCAAGTGTTTGAAATCGTTTTGCAAACGGAGGCAAGAGAAAGAATTAACTTCTTTGAATTCCATTTTCTAAAAGATATCAACATCACTTCCCTAATCAAATAAAGAAGATTAAGCATTTTTGGGGAAGGATGAGGTTTTCAAAGTTATGCTCCCCCTAAATATGTGCCTCGAGGTTTGAAAAGAGTTTTGCACATACTAGAGGGAACCTACACATTGAGATAAATGATCACGTTTCAAATCATTGTGGTTTAAGATAGATGCTCCCCCTCAACATGTGCATGGAAAATTTGAAATCGTTTGGCACATGTGGGAAGGAGAGCTTGTACAACCTTATAAAACCATTTACCGAATTATCCGTTTAAATCCAATTTAAATCACACATTCTCCCCCGATCACAATTATCAAATCATTTGAGATTTGTGATCTCTTATAGATTTACATTGATTTTGAAAGCTTTTAAGGAGAATTGTGACTTGATTATGAAAGCGTTTTAACTGATAAGGATCGGTTTTTAAGACTTTAAACTCCATTGATAAAACATGCATGAATATATTTTTGAAAACAATTGAATGACAAATAACTTTTTAATTTAATTGAAATCATTCTCCCCCTTAAACAATGACCTAGGTTGTTGTTTGAGAGATAGATATTTTGACAAATAAGTCCGGATGATTATCAAAAATAGAGTCCGAGTTATTTTTCAAAAACAGTTAGTTTTCAGCAGATAAATGTTTAAAAAATCGGAGCATGGAATTTTGAAAAACATGATAAATTATGGCTCTGTTCTTTCTTTGAAAAGCGGGTTACTGCCTGAAATGACAATAAACCATTGTTTCTCTTTCTCCCAAACATATATATATATATATATATATATATATATATATATATTTAAATTCGAACAACATCTAAAGTCCCGTGTCATTCTTTGAATGACAGCACAAAGACCGTAGATATAATCGAACTGAGAAAAACATGACAAATTGACAATATTTTTTTTTTTTTTTTTCGAATTTTTCAGATTTTTATGGATTTTAAAAGTTTTATAATTTTCTATTTTGTTTTTCGAATAAATATTTACAAGAGATAGATGAAGGAAACCTTTTACTCCTCGTCTTCCTCCTGAAGACGTTTGAGTGTTTCTGGTTGAAGGCTTTTCAAGCCTAGTCGTGGAAGTATGAACTCAAAACGTTCTCTTGGAAGAGCTTTGGTGAAGATGTCTGCTAACTGGTATTCAGACCTTACAAAATAGAGTTCCACCACACCTTTTTCCACTTGTTCCCTGATGAAATGATGTCGAATGTCGATATGCTTTGCTCTTGAGTGTTGAACGTTGTTGCATGAGAGAGCAATAGCACTTTTATTATCACAGTACAGAGGGATTTTGTTGAATTCAAAGCCATAGTCAGATAATTGAGATCTCATCCATAAGATTTGAGCACAACAAGATGACATGGCTATGTATTCAGCCTCTGTAGAGGAAATAGAAGTACTCATTTGCTTCTTTGAAGACCAGCTCACAAGCTTATCACCCAAAAACTGAGCCCCTCCAGAAGTACTTCGACGAGTATCTTGACACCCTGCATGATCAGCATCTGCATAGGCTGTTAGAGACATACCGGTGTCCTTCGGGTACCAAAGACCCATATTGATGGTTCCTTGAAGATACCGAAAGACCCGTTTAACCGCTTCAAGGTGCTTTTTAGTAGGCTTAGCCTGGTATCTAGCACACATGCAAACAGCGAACAATATGTCTGGTCTACTAGCAGTGAGATACATTAGGGATCCAATCATACTACGATATTTCGTTTGGTCAATCAAGATCCCTGAGTGGTCCTCATCTAGTTTGGTTCGATCAATCATGGGAGTGTCAACAGGGTCACTTGAATCAAATCCAAATTTCTTTAAGATCTCAGTTGCATATTTAGATTGATTTATGAAAATGCCTCCAGGACTTTGTGAAATTTGTAATCCCAAGAAAAATAACATTTGTCCCATCATTGACATTTGAAATTTTGAACTCATTTCATTTGAAAAACGGTCACACTCATTGGGGTCAGTCGAGGCAAAGATTATATCATCAACATAAATTTGAACGTGAATTAAATGTTTGCCTGACTTCCTGGTGAACAATGTTGGATCAACTGCTCCTTTGCTGAATCCGGTAGATAGAAGGAACTTTGATAGCGTATCATACCATGCCCTTGGAGCTTGCTTTAAACCGTAAAGAGCCTTCTTCAAATGATAAACGTGAGTAGGATGCTCTTGATTCACAAATCCTTCCGGTTGGCTGACGTAGACGACTTCTTTAAGATCTCCGTTCAGAAATGCCGTCTTTACATCCATCTGATAGACTACCATGTTCTTACTAGCAGCATTAGCCAAAAAGATTCTGATTGCCTCGATTCGAGCAACTGGAGCAAAAGATTCTTCAAAGTCAATACCCTCCTCTTGACGGTATCCTTTTGCAACTAATCGAGCCATGTTCTTCAACACATCACCATGCTCATCAAGTTTCACTTTGAAGATCCATTTTAGAGCAATAATCATAGCACACTCTGGAGCAGGTACTAACTCCCATACATCAAGTTGATCAAACTCATGAATTTCATCTTGCATAGCATTGAACCAGCTGTCTTCGTTCATGGCAGTTTTAACATCCTTTGGTTCGATCTTTGAGAGTACGGAGTTGAAGAAGCACCATAAGGCATCGGTTGCAAGTTGTTTCCGTATGGATACTGGACGAGAGGGATTTCTAATGATGTTGTCTAATGGATGATCGTGAGTCCATTTTCTGAGGTGTTCATGTGGTAGTTGTTGAGGGACTGAAGTAGCAGAGTCGATGTCTCCTGAAGAAGATGGTTCTGATTAAGATTCAGGAGCAAATATGTTTTCAAACGGAGCATCTTCAGGAGTAGCAAAGGGATTAACTTCATCATTGATGCCAGAAACAGTTCCATGATGTACATTTGAAGAATGATGATTTGTTGATGAGACTGAAGGATCAGCAGCAGGCGCTTCTTGACTTAATGATATTGAGACTGAGGGATTGACTTCATTCACAGGAATATGAACAGCCTCTGTTATAGGAATTGACACCTCATTAGTACTTGGATCATAAAGTTCATCAAACATAGGATCAAACAATTTCTTTAAATCATCTTCAGATGGAGGTACATATGGAGTTTCTTGAGAAAATTTGGAACAAGGGATGAACCAATGGGACTGTTTTGAAGTGCGGGTTCTGAACTGGATTGTCCAGGAGCCATTTGACCGGTCAGCTCATCAAACGTAACGTGAATTGTTTCTATGATATTTCGGGTTCTTTTGTTGTAGATTTGGTATCCCTTTTTGTTTGGTGCATACCCTACAAATATTCCAATGTCTGATTTAGCTCTATGTTTGCCTAAGTCTTGACCCTCATTAGTTGGATAACACAATGCACCAAACACACGAAGGAAAGAGAGATTAGGTTTTCTGTTGTGGACAAGTTCATATGGAGTTTTTCCATGAACAGTGTGAATCAGGGAACGATTTTGTGTGTAGCATGCAGTGGCAATAGCTTTAGCCCAGAGAAACATTGGAACCTTTGAGTAAATCAGCATTGATCTAGCGGCTTCTACAAGAGTTCGATTTCGTCTTTCAACTACACCGTTCTGTTGAGGAGTTCTTGGTACACTTCTTTGATGGCTAATTCCAATACTTTCATAAAACTCACCGAGTTGTTTATTAACAAACTCAGTTCCATTGTCTGTTCTGATGATTCTGACCGTTTTGTTAAGACGAACCTGCAGCTGTTTGATGAGTTTGATGATGATATCTGGAGTTTCATCCTTTGACCTTAAGAACTTTACCCAAGTGAATCTAGAGAAATCATCAACCACTACTAACACATATTTCTTTCCAAAGATATTCTGCACTCTCATGGGTCCACATAAGTCCATGTGAATTATATGAAGAACTTCTGAGACTGAGTTTGTAGGTTTGGGTTTATGGGCATACTTCTTGCTTTTTCCCAATTGGCATGCTGAACAAAGATGATCCTTTTCATACTTAAGTCTAGGTAAACCTACAACTAAGTCCTTTCTGGAGAGATCATTAATGGTGCCGAAGTTCAAGTGATTGAGACGACGATACCATAACCATGACTTTGTTTTTGAAGCCTTTGACTACAAGCAAATTGGAGAAGACTTCATCATATCTTCGATAGAGATGGTGTATAGATTTGAGCCACGTGAGCCTCTTAAAAGTTCCTTACCATCAAGTTCTCTAACGAAACAAGTATGTTTTCTGAAGGCTACTTCTAGATCAGAATCGCAGAATTGACCAACAGAGAACAGGTTATGACCAAGACCTTCCACATAATACACCCTGGAGATAACACTTTTTTCCAATAACATAATCTCCATAACCCTTAAATGCACCGAAATGATCATTCCCGAATCTAACTGTCCCAATGAATTTGCTCACGAAGTTCATGAGCCGCGACCTGTCTCCAGTCATATGCTTGGAACAGCCTGAGTCCAGGTACCACAGAACCATTTGAACGATCTGCAGTTGAACAAAGACAAGAATGGATAACTGGATAATTGGGATCCCCATGCAAGAATGGGTTCCACTTGGTTAGTAACAGTAATTGGAACACCCACATCAGAAATAGAAACATCCATATCAGAAGTATAGGCAATGGAATCATTGGGAATAGATGCAATGCTGGTGTCTGTATTTGACCTATTCAAAGTATGTTCACTTCTTAAGGGAATAGTTCTACCAGTAGGCATCCATTGTCTAGTGGGCATCATCTTAGCAGTTTGAGAATAAAACTGATTATTCTTATGACCAAAATGTATCCAATAATAACCTATCTTTATAAATGTTCTTCCTGTAGGCTTCCACTGTTTTCTAACAATCTTTCGTTTTTGCCTTTTTGTCTTCTTTGCACGATTATTAGCCTTAACAATTTTAACTGGGCATTTGATAGCATTAGACAAAGCATTCACACCACATTCATGATTAGCAACAGAATTCAAGCAAACATCATTACAAGGTTTGCAAATAGTATCAGAATTCGAATTAATTATAGTACGCTTAAGGCTAATACTAGAATCAACACGATTCGTTTTATTCAACACAAGCTTAAATTTCCTAGATTGGTCTTCTACTCTCTTCCAATGCACATTCTTAGCTTGCAAGGTCCTATCATTCCTTGTATTGTCTTGAGACTTTGACCTGCTCGCTTTAAAGTCACTGATTACTCCTGTAGAGGGAATGGGAACATTAGTTGGTTGATCTAATTTTTGCATTCCTGAACTTGATGTGCAAGGATCTGAACTACTAGAAGGCACATTAGTGTATACTTTCTTAAGACAGTGATATGAGCTATTTGCAGGCACACTAAAGTTCACCTTCTTAGCACTAACATATCTGGAATCTGAACTACTTGAAGGAACATCAGTGTTTACTTTCTTAAGATTGGGCATAGAACGGATTTCCTGCTTGGCACTAGGCATAGAACAAGGCTTCACAGCTTTGCCTTTTTCACCTAAGGATTTCGGACATGTTGCAATTATACATTCAAGCAGCTCTTGAGATCGTTTGGCATGGAGGCAAGCAAACCTAATTTCACTATCAAGCGGTTTGTTAATGAAATCCTCTTTGACAATCTCACGGAGACATTCTAGACTATCCTTAAGGTGAGCACAGTAGTCATGAAAAGCATGTTCATTATTCCTAAGATGAGGAGGAATTTATTTAACTGTCACAGTGTATTTGCAATCAAAGGGTGACTTTGAGACAACATTCTTATTGAAAACAAGTGGTAGTTTCCCATTTCCCTGACTTCTCAGATTCTTAATTTCCTTTTGTAAAGACGTTATTTTTTCGTTGTTTTGGTCACGGGTGACTTTTATTGAATCATATAACTCTTTAAAATGTCGTTTAACTTTTTCATTTTCTTCTAGAAAACTCTCGTTTTCCTTTTGTAAGGCATTAACTAAGTTTTGAAGATGAAAAGTTTGAGAATTCTGAGAATCTAAAGGAGGAGGCATTTGGGAGCCTGTCATATTGTTCTTTTGACCCTTTAATTGAGAGATTTGGGCTTTCAACTTTCTGATCGTGTTGCAATGAGCTTGAATCTGCTCATCACGTTTGTTAATTTGAAAAACTGCATCAAACTCTGGAGCATCTGAGGATGTCTTGATATTTGAAGTTTTGACATTTTCTTTAAGATGTTGATATTTTAGTTGTAAATTAAAATGCTCAGCCTCTAGTTTAGACAAATGTTTAACCAAATTGTCGTGATCATCCAGTTCAATTTTCTCAGATAGTTTAGAATTAGTTTTTTCAAGCTCAATGACACGATCATGGGAGACTTTCAGGCAACAGATAATTCATGAAATTGAGAAGCATTAATAGAACAAGTTGTAGCAGTGAAAAACATCTTGAGAACACATTCAGAAATCACATTCTCATTCAGTGTATGCAAGTTCTTCCTTTCAATCTCATTATATTTTAATGCTCGCTCATAATCACTAACCTCAACTATCATTGCATCAAATTCCTTTTCCATTTCTTTAATGTCTGAATTCATTCCCTTTTTAAGACTCTCAAAGTGATCTTTTAGTTGTTTAAAGAAAGGCATGACTTCAGTTAAATAACATTCTTTAGTTTGCTCAAAACCTCTTTCTCCTTCAGTTATACCAGTGGGTGTGATCCTTTTCTTGCAAGTTTTCTCAAAATCAACAAATAGTTGAAAAATAACATATTGATTGATTAAGGTCTTGCTTTTAGTGGCAATTTTTCTAGGAACAAGATGCATTGGTGTATTAGGAGGATACACAGTTGCTCTAGGCATTTTCCTAAAGGGGGGGTTGGTTTCAACAATATTTTCAGCTTTCTGCTTATCTAAATCCATTTTTTCCAGAACACTTGTAATCATGGGTTGTGATGATTACTTTCTTTTCTTTACATTTTGGATCAGCTAGTTTCTTGTTTAACTTTTCCCTAGTGATTTCATCTGATTTTTTATCTTCCTCAATGCACTCAACGCAACTAGGTTTCTGTCTAGGTTTAAGGATTTCCATGCCATCATAAAGAACCTTATGAGCATTTCTAGCCTTTTTAATGACCTCTGGATTTGGTTCCTCAATAAGGGGAATGCTATGCTTATCGCTTAGGACTCTATGCTTAGTGATCATGTGAGTAGTCTGAATGGTGTTTCCTTGTGCGTACAACTTATTTTCAAGCTTGTTTTTCAAGGTTTTTAGATTAGAAAAATCATTCAAAAGTTTTGATTCCTTAGCACTGAATTCTTGCTTAAGCATTTTAACATTTTCTTGAAGTTCTTGTTTTTGCTTAGCAGTTTTTGAAAGTTTTTCTTGTAAGGAGTTTAACTCTTGTTTTAATACTTCTTCTCTAAACCTACTTTTTCTAATAGTTTTACGCATTTGGTCATCCATTTCCTGCTCACGGGTGGTCAACTCAAATTTTGCACGTTGTTCATAAATAGCAACACGTTCTTTATAGGCATTCAGTACAGAGATAACAGCATCATCAGGGGCACATGCAGTGTATTCATCAAAAACATAGTCATTGTTGACTGCAGAAGATGCATCACTTGATACAATTTCACTTTCACTTTGTTTCACATATTGATCATATGGGACAACATTGATATTACCCATGTTTTCAATATTTGATTCAATAGTTTCAGTTGATTGTACTTTGTCATGCATCTTTTGTACATCAGCATCATCATATAGTTTTAGTACCTCAGAAATGAGTTTGTCTTTGGATGGACCAGCTTGTGGTGGAGATGTGATCTTAGGAGAGACCATTGGAGAAATGCTAGCCATGAAAATTGTTTGGGCAGAAGGTCCATCATCAACATCAGAGTCGTATGCATCACAATCAGCTACTTGAAAGGCATTCTGATGATTGTGACCTATCTCTGAATCGGTCGTGTTCATCAACATCAGCATCATAGGTTTTGGCATTTCCTTCAGCAAGAAATAGTAACTCCTCTTCATTCAAAGCTGCTCCATTGTCTTGAGCTTGTACTAGTAGCATCTTATCCCTGAAGTACTCAGCATTCTGTGGACGTTTTGGAGATGTGCAGTTCCTTGCAATGTGTCCCTCACCACCACAGTTATAGCATTTGATCGGCTTAGCTTGACCTTGATTTCCATTCCTTCCCCGATTCTGATTTGCCACATGTTCTCTACCGACTCCACCTCTTCCTTGTTCGTACTGTCTTTCTTGAACTTGCTGCACCATGACTTTCCCATCTCTGACTAGAGCATGATTGTGAAGATTGGAAGCAGTTCTGATTTCATTGTTGGTGTGAAGACGGTTGGTATGTGGACTGAGTGTCAAGTTTTGTTTAACCATGAGGGCCAGTTGAGAAATGAAGTGTCCCACGACTGCATCAGCATCAGCTTAACTTGAGATGCTTTGGTGGTGATTCCAATGTTTGAGTAGAAGGCAGTTGAATCATTTAACGAGCTTGTCTCTCCTGGATTTGTTTTGAATTGTTCAAGAATCCTCTTTTCAAACATGGCATGTCTCTCATTCTGAAGAAGGAAGGCATAGAGTTGCTCATAGTTTGTATTCTTCAATCCTTTAGTGAACTTCACAGAAGTGACAAACTTGTGCCATTCAGGATTCATGTTGTTCACAAATTTTGAGTTCAGCTGAATGTTAGGCATAGTCATTCTGATGTTCCTCATATCATTAACAAGCTTGTGGAATCTCACATAGTACTCATAAACACTCTCATCTGGTTTCATCTTGAAGTGTTCAAATTCATCATAGAGTTGTGATTCTATGTCTTCCATAGTTAATTCAGAACCTGAGAGAAGCATCTTGACATTATCCCACACTGCCTTGGCTTCGGTGTTGTGATTGATCAGTTTGTAGATATCTTTTGGAAGACCTTGAAGTACGATGTTAGAAGCCCTGATATCAGCATCGAATCTCTTTTTCTCCTTATCATCGAGCTCATCATATGTCTTTGGTCTGTCAATTCCATAGATCATTGTTCCATCTTCAGCTGTATCAATTAAGTCTCTAGTTGTCTCAACCCGATATGGTCCTTCATCAATGGATTTGAGAATGTTGACTCCATTTTCCTTTCCAAGATAGTACAATCTGATTCGTTGAGCCCAAGAGTCGTAGTCAGTTCTGTCAAGCATGGGTGGACGAGTATCTGAACCAGCTGCTTGAACATCCTCGGCAACAGTGGAGATGATTGTAGAAACGTTGGTAGACATGATGACAAATTAAACGGGATTTTATAACTCTATGATTAAACCGGGAAATAGATTCTTTCACGGGATTTTACTAAATCAAGAGAAAACCGTAAAAAATCACCCAAGTCGCTAGAAAATTATGCACCAAGTCGCTAACTACTAATTCGCTATTCCACCAAGTCGCTAAAGTCCCAAGTCGCTAAACAAAAGACAAGTCGCTAAATAGCAACTCGCTAAGCCTCTAGTCGCTAGGAAAATTTTGGCAGCAATTCGCTAAGATACAAGTCGCTAAAGAATCAAGTCGCTAAATAGCAACTCGCTACTTACCAAGTCGCTAACGAACACAAGTACAAGTCGCTAACTTCCACCAAGTCGCTACCCGTAGTGGAGAATCCACTAAGTGTACTGTTTGTCGGCTTGTCTCACTAGACAAGTCGCTAACCCAACTCGCTAATACTTTCAACTACAACTCGCTACCAAATTGCAAAGCAAGTCGCTACAAGAAAACTTTCCGTGGCTCAAGTATCTAGCATGAAAAACACATAAACACCACTTTTCAATCCAAAAACAACCCAACCACTATGATTCAAACCTTCTAAATCAAAACCTAAACACTTGTGATGATTCTAAACACAAAAGTACTACCAAAATCCACACTTTAACACTAGAAATCAACCAAATGATGCAAAAACCACTAAACTTTTTCAAGCTCAAAAACCACCTAAAAACCACTAGAAATCCAAAGATATGTAAAATATGATCTAACCATGGCTCTTAATACCAATTGTAAGATATTGGATTTCACAAACACACTAAACCATAATCACAAGAGGTGTACAAGGAAGTTTTAGAGAGAGAAAGTTAGAGGTTTAGGGAACTTAGTGAGAGAAAGAAAAATCTTATTATGAGCTCCAACTCTCTACCTTCGAAGGTAGAGAGTATTTATAGTCTTACAATAAAACGCCACACAACGGGCAGTGGATCAGGCATTCAGTGGGTAAAGACCCGTCCGTCCTCCACGGTGTTACTAAACTAAATACTACTTAACATAAAATTACTATGACTACGAGCTTTCTAACAATTACATATACTTGAGGTGACCAACTTTTTAATACCTGGAATTTCTAATTCCTAACAGCTTTTGACATCCATTTGATAAAGCTTTAGATAATTAGCACAAGCATATGCAAGAAGTATTCTTATAGACTCTAATCTAGCCACGGGGGCATAGGTCTCATCAAAGTCTATTCCTTCTTGTTGGTTATACCCTTGGGCAACGAGTCTAGCCTTGTTCCTAGACACTACTCCGTTTGCATCTAATTTGTTTTTAAAAACCCATTTGGTTCCTATTATGGTTTGATTACTAGGTGGAGGGAGAAGTGTCCAAACATCATTAGATACAAATTTATTTAATTCTTCTTGCATAGCCATTACCCAACTCTCATCTTTTATGGCTTCTTGTGTATTCTTAGGTTCTATGGTTGAAACGAAACAAAACAAGCTACTTTGGTTTTGAACTTGAGACCTTAATGTTATTTCGTTTAGCTTTCCTATGACCTTATCTATGGGGTGATCTTTGAACTCTTTAATGTTTATGACTTCATCATTTAAAGGTTCTTTTTCTTCATTTATCTTTTTTGTTATTACTATAGCTTCACTTTCTACAATCTCGTCATCAACAAGAGGTGGAGAGGGTTTAGGTGGACTTTCATCAAATTTTATATTTAATGACTCTTCTACCTTCATTGTTTCTTTGTTTAGTATGACGTAAGCTTTGCTATTTGGAGAGTAACCTAGAAAGATACCTTCGGTTGATTTAGGATCAAATTTTGTAAGGTAATCTTTGGTGTTAAGAATAAAACATTTGCTTCCAAAGACTCTAAAGTGATTTAACGTAGGCTTTTTACCTTGGACTAACTCATATGGAGTTTTACCTAAGTTTGGTTTAATTAAGACTCGATTGAGTATGTACGTTGAAGTATCAACGGCATTACACCAAAACTTTTGAGGTATGGATTGTTCATTAAGCATGGTTCGACTCATTTCTTGTAGGGTTCTATTCTTTCTTTCTACTACCCCATTCGATTGTGGAGTGCGTGGGAGCCAGAAGTTGTGAGTAATTCCATTAGCGTCACAAAAGGCTCCAAATTGCACTTCATTATCGAATTCCCTACCATGATCCGTCCTAATAGACACTATAGGACTTCCTAGTTGTCTTTGGATCTTTTTGCTTAATATTTCAAAATAATTAAAGGTTTTCGTTTTGTTCTTTAAGAATTTTGTCCATGTATACCTAGAATAATCATCCACTATGACCAAAGTGAAGTAGTTGCCTCCATAACTTTGGATAGCGGATGGACCAAATAAATCCATATGTAGTAATTCTAGACACTTAGTTGTAGATACCATGTTTTTAGCTTTATGACTATAATGAGCTTGTTTTCCTACATTACAAGCATCACAAAAGTGATGTTCATATTTTAACTTAGGTAGATCTCTTACTAGATCTTTGGATGATAGCGATTGAAGAAGTCGCATATTGGCATGACCCAATCTTCGATGCCATAAGGTCGAAGTATCATCCATAGAGGTAAGACATAATTTGTCTTTATGTTCATTACTGATTTTAATGACATAGACTCCATGTTTTCTAATGCCACTTCCTATGGTTATGCCATTTTTTAATATCTTACTACCGGTTTCGGTAAAAAGTACATTGCACTTTTTATCACATATTTGTCCTATACTTAAGAGGTTAAAGTTTAGGTTTTCTACGTGACACACATCGTTAATGGTTAGAGATTTTTTAGAAATCGTACCTTTACCGATGATTTTACTTTTGCTATTTCCAAATACCACATTACCTCCATTTAAGGATTCATATGTGGAGAATAGCTCCTTATTGCCGGTCATGTGCCTCGTTCACCCGCTATCCTTGACCCATTCATCCGGGTCTAGGTTGACCTTTAAGCACACCTAAGAAAATAATTAACTCAAAAGTTTGGTCCCCATTTGTTCATGGGTCCATTAGTGTTAAACATTCCATTCATGTTAGACATGTATGGATAAGATGAGTATGCATTCCATGGAGCAAAGTTTTGAAAGGGAAAACCATTTTGCATATTTGGGTTCCATCCCATTTGATGATTACTTCTCGGGTAAACATTATTAGGTCTCCTAGGTGGATTAGGTTTTGAGAAAGATGGAGCTTTGTTTCTTGCAAAAGTAGGATTATATTTTGGAGGTGGTTGTCTAGTGGTGACATAAGTTGGTTTCTTCCTATTAACGATAACAAACTCAGTTTTAGATGAAGAAGCTACGTTATTACCACTGTTTGCTACAGCAGACCTACGGATCCCTGGCTGTACACTAGCCGGTTCCCTTTTTAAGGGATCCGTGGGATCCGCCAAAACAGTGGCTGGTTTTTCTAGTGCCTTAACAAATTTTTTTTCTTTATTTTCACTAGTTGATGGATCAAGTTGATGGATGAAGTTGTTGGATCCCTAAACCTTCTCGGTTGTCTTCAGTTTTAATACTATCTAGCATTATATTTAACGTATTCGTGCTCATTCTAGCAATCTTAGAATCTAGTTGATCAACTAGTGTTTGAAGTTGAACGCAAAGTTCACATTCACCACTTGTTATTTTACCCTTTTCTAAACGTTTTAGTTTTGCTTTTAATTCTATGACTTCTTTATCTAACGTTGGTTTTGACTCTTTAAAAGCTTGTTTTTGTTAATTAGTTTTAAGCTAATATTGCATATTTTGTCATATTCATTATGCAATGAGTCGTCATCGAGTGATGAGCTACTATAGTATTCGTGACATACCTCGTCATTTGCCATGAGACAAATTTATTCGTCCTCCTCGTCGTTCATTCCCCACGTGCCGCTCACGAACGCCTTTTGATCATCCTGTTTGGGACACTTACTAATAAAGTGGTTTGGGTCCCCACATTTAAACCAGGTATGATCATCTTTTGGCTTCTCGTCCTCTTTGCTTTTCCGAAAGCCTTTCTTATCGTCATACGGTTGTTTGACGTATCTTCCCTTCCTTCTAAAGAACTTTTTAAAGTCCCTTACCGCCATAGCGTACTCCTCGTCGTCACTACTCGAAGAGGAGTTCTCTTCATCGCTTGAAGCCTTTTTGGCTTTAAGAGCAAGATATTTGTCTTTCTCTTTCACCTTTGAGGCTTCGGAGTCTTTAGCAAGGACAAGCTCGTACACTTTCAAACTGCCTATGAGTTCATCAAGGGTGAGGATTGTCAAATCTTTTCACTCTTCGATCGCCGTCACCTTAGATCTCCACTTTGATGGAAGTGCCCTTAGATATCTCCTAACATGGTTACGGCTAGAAAAAGATTCATCAAGTTCTTGTAAAGATGTAATAATAGTATTAAAATTAGCAAATGAATGATCTATAGTTTCCTCATCCGATATTGAAAATTGTTCATATTGTTGAACAAATAAATCAATTTTATTATTTTTAACTTGTTGATTACCTTGATGAGTTACAACTAAAGAATTCCAAATTTCTTTAGAGGTTTTAAGCATAGAAATTCTTCGAATTCCTTTTTCGGTAAAGCATTATACAAAACCATTTTAGCTTCACTATTTTTAGAAAGCTTTTTCTTCATTTCATCATTTAGTTTATCATGAGGTATGTTAACTAAATTTCCTTTATCATCAATTGAGGTAGCCTCAAAATCGCCTTCAACAATAATGTATCAAAGATCAATATCTTTAAATTTCACATATGTTTCAAATCTATTTTTCCAATATATAAAACCATTAGTTTCAAGTAGTGGTGGTCATTGCATAGATTTCCCTTCCTTATAATTTTCAGAACCCATAGTGATGGAAAAGTTTTTAAAATACAATTTTACTTTAAAACTTTTATAAACTTAGCTCTTGATGCCAATTGTGGAAAACTAGAAGGGGAGGGTTGAATAGTTTTGCCGATTTTAAGTTAGTTTAAAAAACTTTATATTCGTTAATATGTGAGATCTTATGGATGTTGAGAAAGTATAGATCTAATGATAAAGCAAGTAAATAAAGTAAAGCAAAGGGATAGAAATGACACAACCGATTTATAGTGGTTCGGCTACAAGGACACCTTCCTTGCCCTACTCCACTCCCCGAATCACCTACTCGAGAGTTCAAGCACTATGTCAACAACCTCCTTCACTTGGCGGAGAAGCCTTCACAACGTTGCTTACACCTTTTTCCGGTACGAAGCTAAATACCGAGTCCGTAACACGGTGGACCAAAGCAACACGACTATTACATAACAAATATGTAAAATATCAAATACAAGATCTTCGCTACAGAAATATTGCGGAGTGACAAATCAATCAAGGACCCCTTGCTTGGATGACTTGTAGAATGTCCGTGATCTCGCCTTAGAAAAGGAACTATATGAGAATCACAATAGAAAGAAAGAAGAACAACTCTCTAGATCAAGTGATCTATATGTTAGAAGAGAATGAGAGTGTTTGAGAGATTTAGTAAGAAGAGGGGTAAGTTAGAATGAAAAAATGGCTCTCTTATTATAGGCAATTTCTTCCACTGTTTCCCGGATCCCACGGATCCCTCCCACTTGGGATCCGTCTAGTGTAATCCTAGGGATCCGTGGGACGCTCGTCTTTGCCCATGGGTTTTTTGGTTATGGGTCATGGGTTATGGGTTGGTCCATGTGTTTTTTTAGATTCAATGTATCTAAAGTATACATTGTATCTAACCATCTTGGGTATGGGTTATGATCCATGGGTTATGATCCATGGGTTATGGTTTTTACCCATCCTAATAAACTATTACAACAAATGATTAATTACAACATTTTTGTATTAAATGGCTATATGTAAATGCTTTACAAAAATAACATGTATCCTTATAATTGTACTTAAGATAACATTATATTTGTTATCAACAAAACACAAAGAGATCGCAAAATATTAATAAATGTTTTTACGGTTTATTTGTATTAACATCTTCTTCACATCCCTTCTCTCCGTCGAATTGCATCTCTTAGTTTACCCAATGCCTTCTTGTATCGCCTTTAACCGATAAGCTAACCCTTCCCTGACTTTCTTCAATGTGTGATCCCCAAACTTATGAAGCTCTTTGCACGCTATTAAGCAATTGCGGTGTAGTTCACTACGGTAGACTACTCCAAATGGTTTGCTGATGAGGGTGTATTGAGCCAGGTGGTTAATGTCGGGAAGCTCTAGCTGTGGTTTAGTGAGGTTAACACGCGTTTGATACGATTCTATGGCAAGCTGTATGTCTTCTACACGTTCTTGGATCACTATGCTTCTGATGTAGATGAGTAATGACTTGATGTATTCGCGTTGGAAAGTTGTAGAGAAATTCCGCATTCGTCCTTGCACCTTAGCGAGATACATATCTTCAATGTCATTTAGTGACAGTCTCAGAAAATCCGCTTCACAGAAGTCATAGTCCTCTTCGTCTTGTCGTTTGACCACAATGTTCTTGAGGAATGTGTAGTCCCACTTTGACGAAAGAGTAACATGCTTAATAGCAACGATCCGTTTATCACTAAAAACTTCCTTCTTCGATTTTTGAACCTGGCAGCTTTTGTAGAAGATTCTTTGGCGTTCAGGCCAATGATGAATCCCATACATCGCATCAAGGTCATACTTATCCACTGTGGCAGCAAACATGTGTGATGCTTCTTCCTCGATGGCTGGATTGTTAGAGTAGATTGCTGCTGGGAAAGGAAATATGAGTGATGTAGCATACTTCCTTGTAACATTGCTACTGTGTAGAAGAAATTCGAGGTCATTGTTGAAGAAGTAACGGTATGGAATTTGAGGTTGATCCGGTCGGCCAATTGTTGGTAGTTTTCTGGTCTAGTCTGTGTAGTATAGAGCTTTGTCTTGTCTTGTGAAGTCGATGTTAGCTTCGGGATTGAGCCAATCAATATTGTTCGACATGGCTCGTGCAATGTTTTCAAGCAGGTATTCAACTTCAATTGCACTTTCTGAGCTGTCTTAAAGCAGTTGGAAGGCTTCAGTATTAATTCGCCTTAGCTCAGCCTTAGTCATCTTCTTCACTCTAAATTGTTATTGAATCAGCTTCACATGCTCCATAGTACGGCCTTCTACCATTTCTTGGCCTTCTGGTAGTGAGGGAGTAGCATCAACAAGTGTAGAAAACCAGTCATATTATGCGGTGTCATCTTCGTCTAGCCATGAGACAACATTGTTCTTTGTCTTCTTCTTCTTTGGCCTTGAGGACGATTCTGGTTTCTTTGTTGAGGCGGGAGAGGTAGGTTGTTGTTGGGGCTCTGGGATCTCTTCATCGTCACCACCAGTGTATTCGAAATGATCACCGATTTTCTCTTTGCGTGGTGGTAACTCAGAGTCCTGAGGTTTTTCAGTAGCAGCAGAACTTGGAGGAGATCTTCTTTCGGTTGGAGTCCTTTGTAGGAGTGGTGGCATAGAGGAGGATTCTCAAGTTTTCTTTGGACATTTTGGTGCAGAATCCTTTTCCTTGTCATCGTCATCTCTTGGTCGTTTAGGTTGACCTGGTGACTCTTTGCATGAAGACCTGAGTTGATAATCTAGTAGACCCTCAAAAAATTTAGCTTCATCCGAAGTAAAGGTTGCAGATGGTTTTGACATTTGCATCACCAATTTCGAAATTAACTCAGCTTCAGAGAGATCAGGTGCATTGGCCATTGTATGTTTAACCAATGCGACGATATTAGGAGTAAGTTGTCTGGAAAATATCTCCCTCGTCACACCAGGGACAGTGTCGAGAAGAAACTTGTGAGTATATTCTCTTGCCGTCTTCTCCATTTCCTTTTGGAAATCTCCTTTGAGAAACTTCTGGATATGCTCCCTTTCTTTCAACAACTCGTTTATCCCGTTTTGAAGAAAGTTGATTCTGTCAGCGAGTTGATTCAGCTTTTTGTTGGTCACGTCTTTCTTCCTGACTTGCTTGACAGCTTTGACAATCTTTGTCTTAGCTCAGGATATCCAAGAGTCGGTTGGTTTCTTTACAGACTTGGATGCGGATCTGGTTGAGTCTATGGATGGTGGAGGTGAAGAGTGAGAAGACGAGTCTGATGATGATGAGACATGAGGAGGCTCAGGGTCTTTTGGTGGTTCAGAAGTTAGTTCCTTGGAACGCGCTCGACTATCTAAAATAAAATCATCATAGTCAACTTCATCATCTTTTCCAGATTTAGCCATTTCTTCAGCTTTAATCCTTGCTTCTTCATCTGCTTGAGCTAGAGCTTCTTTTTCAGCTTTTTCTTTAGCTGCAACCTCAGCATCTTCATCAGGAATTTTCTCAGACTTCTCCTTTTCCGGTTCCTCAAAGTCATAGTTGATAGAATCCTCAAGTTGCCTTTGTTGTTGATCGTGGGTGGTGGTAACAGTTCCCTTATCGGGTTGATTAACCGCATCAGGAACTGGTGTAGATAGTGTACCACCACTTGACCCTCCGGGACCACGAGTTTGTTCACGGGTAAATTCCTGAGCAACATGTTGGAGTCTGATATTCTTCAACTTCTTTCTGTAGTCTCTGTCTTCATCCAATGGCTCTTCGTCTGAGCTCTCTTCTTCTTGTTCAAGTACTGGAGTTTTCCCTTTATCAACCTTGGGACTTGGAGGTTTGGCTACTGTCAAAGTATCATCGATTGAGTTTGAGTAGATGACCTCTTCGTCTGTATCAGTATCCTCTGAGTCTTCATCCATTAACTTTTATTGCAGTTCAGGTTTGGGAATAGGGACAGCATCTTTTGATGGAACTTTCCTTTTGAGTACATGAGTCCTCTTAGGATACTTTCTAATACTCGGTGCTCGTGACACTTCCCTGCCCTTTCTCCTGGTTTTCCTAGTAGGTGTACAGAGGACTTTTCATCAAGGAAACCTACTTTTCTGCTTCAACTTTACCAGATAACGTTTATACGAATAGTCCTTTGATAGCATCAGTAAGAAGATGATATGGCAACACAACACCTTGTTTCTTCGTTGTTGAGTCCTTAAATGACAGTGAGAGTGTGGGCTCATACAACACGGAGTGGTTGGGGTCATCAAGTCAAGGAATATCGGATTATACCCTAGAGCTCTTGGATCAACAGTTTGGTGTATACATATACGGGATCTTGGTGCCGGTTTTTAAGGTAAGACATCATGTCATCCCATATCAGAGCTACAACTTCTATGTGTTTCATGTTGACCAAAGCCCAAAATATTTGTAGTTCCATGAGATTGGGATGCTCATGACCACTATCACGTCCGGAAACGAATTTGGCAATCATTATGTAGAGGGTTCTCCATGGTCGGGAATGTTCTTGAGATCCACGGATGAGTGCTTTGTGATTACCCCGGTAGCTTCATCATATCCGATGTCGACCATGAACTGAGAACGACCTCTTCGTTGGAGTAGCATTGTATTGATGGAAGCTCGATGACGGTAATAGAAGAATAGCCCATTCTTTGGCGTGATGGTGACTTGTTTGTTGTTAAGCGTCACCATACACACTGACCTGACCTTATGTATTGTATGCGAGAATTGGTGAATGTAGATCTCGGCTTGCAGTGTGCAGAATTTGTAAGCATGTTCTAGTAAGGGTGAGTCTTGGGAATATCCACTGTCAACCGCGAAGACTCAGAACAAGTGAAGCTATCAAAATCAACTATGAGGTTGTTCTTTCCGATCTTGTTGGGTAACCATTAGGAAGATATCTTCACAATGAGAACATTTGGTGCTTCCACATTTGCATTTGAACGTCCATATCATTGATCCCGAAAGATATTTTGCCAAAAGAACCAACATATCGAAATACATTACGTTAGTCAACAGTTTATTTTATTGTCTATTTATTAAATGTGATATGTCAATGATTGTTACGAGTCCAATGTCACTTGTTAGTCCAATAGTCCAAAGATGTCGTGATAAGTTTCGTGAGTATATTAACTTTGAGTTTTAAAGTCCAAGTTTTCACTTATTTTCACAACTTATTAAACATTTAAGCTTATTGGTGACATTTTGGTTTCGTGACGTTATGATTTATTTATTTACATGTTTGCACGCGTAACAATTCACAATTTAGGTTAAAACTAGGCTAAGGCGTAGGTGTTGCAAGCTTATGCGTAAACAAGAGTGGTTATACGCGTAAGCATAACATGCGTAGGATCTTGACTTACGTGTAAGAAATGTTACGCGGGAAAAGAAAAGCCTTAGCATGGAGCTTACGCGTGGCGGTATGTGGAACCTTACGCGTAAGGCTTTTCGTAGAGTGAACCTTATGCGTAAAGTTCTGTTTACGCATATCCTTCGGGGATGCGTAGTCCCCATTGTAGAACCTTACGCGGAATTTCTCTTACGCATAACATGCTACGCGTAAGGTGATCCTTATGCGTAGAAGTTCTAATAACCTTTATTCTAAATTTTCACGCATAATAACCTAAAACAAATGCATCATAACTCATTAATTAAAATATTAATTCAAACCCGTTTAGTTTAAACATGAAGACACAATCAAAATGGTTTACAGCGTGGGATACCTTATGCGTGAGACTTAAACCTAGGATTCAAATTTTACGAGTAACTAATCTAACCATAGGATTGACACAAAATCATTTCTGGGATATTTTAGAGGCCTAGTGAGATGTCCTAAGCAAGTTTTAACATCAAACACCCCATGAATCAAGAATAACCAAATCGTATGAACTTAAACCCTAAATTTTAATTCACACACACTTGATGATTCTGGGTAAGTTTTAAACTTGGATTTGATCAATTCAACATGTAAACAACATCTCTTAACCATCTATTTAACCGAAACTTCTCCACATGAAAACACCCAAAATTACGCATAAACCTTTATTCATGAATCACAAACAAAACGTTTTTTGGGTAGAAATTAATGTTGTAAATGTTTATGGTATATGATTTTGAACATATTAACATTATTTAAAACATCACAAACACTCAAGTGATGACTTTCTGTTCATACGCATATGCGTAGAGCACAAAGATCATCCAAATACAAATTCCAACCGTTGGATTTTTATGAAATTGAAAACCTATGTTTGTAAACATGTTAGGATCATAAAAACACTTGCAAATCAGGAGTTTAATACACGAAATTGTGGTTTGATTGTTAGGTGGGATGATATGGATAAAGGTAATAAATGTGTTAAGTGAGTTAGGTGAAGAGATTTTATTAAAATGAGTTTAAACTTTTGATGGTCCCTCCACCTTAACCTTTTTCATCGAATGCCCATAACTTCCATTTTGGTTACCAAAAGTATGATTTATGGAAAGAAACTTGACGACACTCCCCCTCGACTTAAGAAATTATCAGTGAAACAATCGGGATGAGGTAACATGCAAGTACAAGGTTTTATGAAACCAAAAAATAATTACTTTCTCCCCCTCAACACTTGACCGAAAAAATACTTAATTTTGAAAGAGTAAAGTGTTGACGGAAGATTTCTACTTGCCATGTTAAAAGAAATAGATAGAAGAATATTTTTGTTGTTTTATCAGATTTTATAATTTTGTATTTTGTTTTTGAAAATATTTACAAAAGATGTTTTGGTGTTTGACTGGTTTTAAGAATGTTTTAAAAGTTCATCCAGCTCATCAGAGTCAAACACCTCATACCAATCCGGTGGACCAGCTCATTAAACCTAGTAGGAGCTAAGCCTTTGGTGAGAAGATCACTGATTGGTATTATTGAGACCCACAAGTATAATTCAACGGTACCCTTTTCCGTGCTCCTTGATAAAATGATATGAAGATCGATGTGCTTTGATTTTGAATGTTGAACGAGAGTTGCGAGATGCAAGCACTTCGATTGTCACAGTACATCGGGATTCTGTCAAATACATAACCATAGTCTTTGAGTTGTGTTCTCATCCAAATTACTTGAGCACAACATGCCGACATGGCTATATTCGCTTCGGTTGAAGACGGCGATGTACATTCCTGCTTCTTCGATTGCCATGACACCGGTTTATCACCAAGAAATTGTAATGCTCCTGAAGTACTTTTCCGAGAATCTAAGCATGCGATGCATTCACGAAAAAGCTATTAGTTCAAAACAGAATCCTTGGATACCAAATCCCAAGTTAATGGTTCCATTGATGTATCGAGGATTCTTTTAGCCTCGAGGTGGGTTTTGATTGGTCTCGGCCGATAACAGAAGCAGATATCGGCAAAAACAATATCGAGACCGCTTGCACATTAGATATGAGATACCCAATAATACTTTGGTATTTGGTAGGGTTAACCAATTTCCCATGCAAATCAGCGTCTAGTTTCTTGGTGTGTGCCATTGGGGTGGCATAGGTATCACAACTTGTCATTCCATGTTTGTTTAAAATTTCAAGGGCATATTTGTACTGACTTAGGAAAATACCACGGGGTGATTGATGAACTTGCAATCCTAGAAAGAATGTAAGTTCACCCATCATGGACATTTCAAAATGTTTTTCATGAGTTTTCAAAAAGCGTTTGAGTATTTTAGATGTGTTGACCCAAAAATGATGTCATCCACATAAATTTGAACAATTAAAATGTATGCCCCGTGATACTGTATGAAAAGTGTAGGGTCGACCGAACCTTTGATGAAATTATTAGCGATCAGAAAGGATGATAACTTATCATACCAGCCCGAACATACCACGCCCAGGGGCTTGTTTGAGACCGTGAAGGCCTTCTTCAGTTTGTATACATGATTAGGGAACTCTGGATCAACGAATCCTTCTAGCTGGCTAACATAGACCGTTTCTTTCAGTTGTCCATTGAGAAAAGCGGTTTTGACATCAATCTGAAAGATGCGTGATGTTCATGAGCATGGCCGTGAAATCCGTACAGCCTCAAGACAAGCAACCGGAGCGAATGATCCTTCAAAGTCAATACCCTCTTCCTGTATATAACCCTTAGCCACCAGACGTGACTTATTTCTGATTACGGTTCCTTCAGCATCCAATTTGTTTTTCAAAACCATTTGAGACCAATGACGAAGACCCCTGTTGGTCTTTCAACTAATTCCCATACTTCAAGACGTTTAACTTCCGATTGAGTTCTTCTTGCATGGATTCAATCTAGTTGTCTTTGGTCATTTCATCTTTAATGTTTTTAGGTTCAGATTGGCAGACAGTGAGTGCATAAATGTAATGTTCACCTTCTGTGTGAAGACGTTGTCTAGTTACGACTGGTTGATTTGGGTTACCAATAATGTTCTCAAGAGGATGGTCTTTCGTCCAACGATGTGTGGAAGGTTGATGTTGATATACATTCTGCAGATTGGGAGGATTCAAATGGCTTGTGGATGATTCCGCAACATCAGATGTGGCAGTTTCATTAGTAAACGGATTGAAGAACGCATTTGGATCATAATCTGCAGGTGGGGGTACTTCATTGTTCAGAACATCATCAGCTGGTTCAGCGTCGTTGGATGCGGTTTGTTCAACTGTTGTTGTAGAATCAACTGGTAGTGCTTCCTCAACAGTAGTAGTTGTAGCAGGTGTATCACATATTGGAGTTTGATCAGGTTGAGCAGTGGAAACATTGGATACACCTGGAGCACGTTCATCAATATCCTCACTAAATAGAGGATCAAATAGCTGTTCAATTTGACGTCGAGTTAGTTGTAAACTAGGTTCAGCCTATGATGGGGTTTAAGGGAAGTTTAAACGGTTTTGACCGGGTTCCAAGCTGTTATGCTCAGAAGCCATTTCTGTAAGCTCATCGAAATTTGCATGAATCGTTTCCATAACCAGATTTGTACGACGATTCCAGATCCGGAAACCCTTGAAGTTTTCACAATATCTAACAAAGACTCTAATGTCAGCTTTGGCTTTGAGCTTACCAAAGTCATCACGATCATTATTCGGATAACAAAGGGATCCAAATACATGAAAGTGTTTGAGATTCGGTTTACGGTTGTGGATAAGCTCATAAGGTGTTTTGTTGTGGCGCTTGGTAATCATTGAGCGATTCTGAGTGTAGCATGCAATTGACACGGCTTCAGCCCACAAGTAATCTGGAAGTTTAGCATTAATTAACATTGTTCTTGCAGCTTCCATTAACATATGGTTTCGTCTTTCAACAACTCTGTTTTGTTCTGGTGTTCGTGCAATAGATGTTTCATGCTCAATTCCCACTTTCTCATATAATGCACGAAGAGTTTGATTAACAAATTCAGTTCCTTTATCTGTTCTGATTTTCCTGACTGTGTTCCGGAGCTGAACTTTAATTTTCGTGAGAAAGGTGATGATCATTTGTGGAGCTTGATCTTTACTTCAAAGAAAAGAAACCCAAGTCCATCTTGAGTAGTCATCTACAATTACCAAGATGTAGCGTTTGCCATTAATCGTCTACACGCGCATCGGGCCACACAAATCCATGTGAAGAAGATGAAGCACATGCTGAGAGCTGTGTTCCACCTTTGAAGGAAAGTGAGCACGAGTGATTTTCCCTTGTTTACAAGCTGAGCATAGGTGATCTTTAGAATATTGGAATCTTGGGCGACCTTCAACAAGTTTGTATCGAGCAAGGTTGGTTATTGTTTGAAAATTTAAATGTGAGAGACGACGGTGCCATAGCCAAGATTTTGTAGATGTTACCATTGAAAGTAGACATATGGGAGATGAAGCAATCATGTCTTGCATTGAGATTGTGTAAAGACTTGAATTGCGGGTGCCAGACATAAGATCGTTTCCTTGTAGATCACGAATGAAACAATCTTTCTCAAGAAAAGAAACTTCCAAATCTCCATCACAGAACTAACCAATAGAGAAGAGGTTGTGACCGAGGCCTTCCACATAATAAACCCTTTTAATTTCGATGTTTCCATTGATGTAATCTCCGTAGCCCATGATAGCTGCGAAGTGATCATTCCCGAATCTGACAGTGCCAATGAACTTTGCCACAAAGTTTGATAATAGTTTGAGATTGCCTGTCATGTTTCGGGAACATCCATTATCAACAATCCAAAGGATGATCTGTATCACCTGCATTACACAGACGACATAGATGGAATAGAAGTAGATGTGGAACCCGAAGAGTTAGTGGGTTCTGAAATAGTTATAGTAGAAACACACATGTCAATGATTTTAGGTATCCATTTAAATTCAAGTGTATTATGTAACCATTTCTGCCATCTCCAACTAGTCTTAGCTTTGGTCTTAGTGAATGAACAAGGTGATAAGGTCTTCCTAGGAGGTGAAGGTGGTTCTATGGGTACATCAATGCTCGTAGTTGGAACACTAGAGGGTGGTTTACCTAGCACAGACTTAGAAGCATTAGTGGTCCTAGAGTTATTCCGTTTTCTATTATTCCGCTTACGATTCAAGATAGCCTTAGCAACACATCTTTCATGACATCCATAAAACATGCTTTTACGACAACCAACACAAGAGGCTTCAAACAAAACATTAAGAGTACTTAAAGATTCAGCATTCGTTACATCACTTTGTTCATTACATTTGTCAGACGCAATATCTAAAGTGGGTGCAACTTGAGTTTTATTCAAAGTCCTAGGGTGTTCTTCTACTTCAGCTTTCTTTATTGTTCTTTTCTTACGTCGCAACTTCCTATTCTTCCTTTTATTGCTCCTAGGCTGTGAAGTGCGGGCGTTAGGAAAAGAGGCAACTATTCATGTTTCAGTAGAGGGAAACACATTAGTTTCTTGTGGTATGGCATTAGATGTTCTAGAGTCATTTTGAATCTGTGTAGATGTTGATACTACAGTATTACTATTCCTATCTTGCTTAAGTTTCACCAACTCTGCTTTAAGATCATGAATTTTGTGTAACAAATCTAGATTTTAAGTACGAGTGAGACCATCTCGTCGTAAGACATCTTTCATGTATGCAAGATGATCATCAAGGTCTTTTGACGCTTTAGCACGAGTCTTTTTTAGTGAATCAGAGATGACACTATGTGCATTTTTAATTTTTGAAAGTTCTTGTTCATATTTAGAGATTTGACACTTCAAAGACACATTTTCATCAACCAGTTGCTCAATGTTTGGAGTAAGATTTTTTTTATGCAACTAGTGGAGTTTGTTTTGCTAAGCGAGTTCGCGAGTATGACAATCTTTTTGACACCATTGAAGACGACGTTTTTCATTTGAAATTGTCACTCGTTCATTTTCAACTTTTAAAGACTTGATTTGTGACACAAAATCAGTATTCTCAACATTTCCAACAGAATCAGCAGAGATATAATCAAATTCATATGCAATAGAATGAAGTAACACAACATTATGGATATCAGCACAGATAACATCTTCCAATAGTCGATCAACATCTTTTCTCAATGTTTTCTTTTTGCATTTAGTATTTGAAATAGATGTTTTTGTTTTCTCAAAAACTATTTTCATCAGTCCAAGTTCCTTATGAAATTCCCTTTCCCAATACAATGCACAAATTTTCAAATTTTGAACATGGGGTAAAATTCTTTTCTGAAAAATATCTCTTTGTTGTCGCGCCTAAGGCGATTGAAAATGTTCAACTTTTATTTCAGAATGAAATTCAATCTCACGTTCTAAAAGTTTGTTGTCAGATAGGAAAGTGTCAAAATATCTAAGAATTTGACGACTTTCGGGTATTGATTTTACTTCACTGAGTGAAGGTAAAGGACCATTAATTTGTGTAGAATTGGGTTGGGGACCAACATTAGAAGACTCAGACATAGATGTGATAACCCAAGGTGTGTTAGAAGTATCCTTTTGTGCGACGAAAGTGACAACTTTTGAATAGTTAAATGGTTTGTTACAAACAACATTTTCTAATTTTGATCGACTCTCGTCTTCTACATCTAATTCCTCTTGATGATTATATTCAACAACACTCATAATGGAATCATCAATTCTATGTTCTGCACTGTAAACTTCAGGATTTGGTTTGAATGCTCTATTTGAAAACTTAGGTTTGTAATCAGCAAGATTCGGTCCATATCCATTTGGATTTGGTTTGAAAGTAAACTTTTGAATCGTTGTGATTGATTCGCCGTATCTATAAACAACATTTTGAAACTCTTTGATTTTGTTCTGTAAGTCGACAATTTCTTCAAGATAGTTATATATTCGTTTTGTGGAATGCTTTTTGTACTCAGAGAACTGTTTTTGACAAGTTAACAACTCAGCTTTGGCTTTTTGATTTTCCAAAGTAAGAGCGTTAAGTTGTTGTTTATGATCATATTTTAGTTGTTCTATTTGAGACAACAAAGCATTCTTGGATGCGACTAGATCACGTATCTGTCGTTCTAATGATTTTTCGTTTTGGAAAGACTGAGCAAAAGCGACTTCAAAACCTTGTTCACATTTATCTTGAGTTTTAAAAATGATGAGTTGTCTTTTTAAGCATTCAACATCCCTGGTTAACAGTGCATTTTTGTTTTTTAATTGCTGATTAAGTTCACAACATTATTCCATTCGGGATCGTTGGTCTTTAAGTAAGAGGTCAATATCTGGATTAGGCAAAGGTTCAGTGTGTTCAACGTGAGTCTCAACATGATCATTATTCAGATCATCAAGTAACCACGGAGTCAACTTGATTATCAATGGTAACCAGGAGGTCATCTTGATCGTCAAATGTAACTACTGGATCTAGTTGAGTATCATCAGAATGAGATGTGGATGGCTCATGTTAAACATTTTGAGCCTCGTCGGATTCAGATGTTGACTGAGATATTAGATCAGTGATGAATATGGTTTGATCCGGTACCTGAGACAAGCCGTCAGTGTCATACACTGGGCCTATGTCACTCATGTTGAGTTCTTTCATGTTTTCCATTAACATCACAGCTCCATTAGCCTGCAAGTCCTCCATATCATCATCAGAATCTGCATTGGCCATAAAGCTGTGTTCTTTGTTGGTAAGAGTTCCACCAGCTTCATCCTTGAGATCCAAGAGTAAAGCCTCTTTGTGATAAGCGCTGCCTCTTGTCCTCGGCTTTGGGCATGCATTAGCCAGATGACCCTTCTCATTACAGTTATAACAACGAAGACCATTAACCCCATTCTGAGCGTTACCCTGTTCAACCACTTGAGCCTTTGTTGTTGTGGAGCACCCATGTTATTCCTTCCCATTGGATTAAACCCTTGACCACCGCCCATCTGACGAACATTACCACAATTCTGAACTTCAACATGTCCATTGTTAACAACAGCCTGATTCCTTGTGTTAGATGAGGTACGAATGCGATTGTTGGATTTTTTAGAGTATCGGCCGAAGGCTCTAGCAATCATGACAAACCCTTGTTGCAATGCATCAAAAGCTTCTGCATCTTCATTGGATTCACTGTAAAGTGCTTGATCATTGTTGTTGTTGTATGGAACCAATTGAGTGTCTTGAGATTGTTGCTTTGATGGATCATATGGTGTGATTGTTGTAGTTGGTTGAGCAGTGGGTTGTGGAGGATTTGTGAATACAGTTTGTAAGGTCGGGAATTGAGGATAACAAGCTTGAGCCCACAAAGCTAATTGTTGATTATCCAGAAGTGAAGGTGAAAAATTTTGTCCACGGATAACCCTTACTTTGTCAACTTCTTTTTGATAAGGCTTCAAATAGTCGTACAACAATCCGTATGTAGCATGATGAATATTCTTTGCTTGACGGATGAAGATGACATACTTTTCCCAATCAGGACCAAGACTACTCAGGAACTTAGTGTTGACTGCAATTCTTGGCATAATTATGTTGTGTTTGTCCAAGTCATTGATGAGGTCTAAAAATCGATGATGATATGACTCTAATGTCTCCCTAGGTTCTATCATGAAGTGTTCATAAGTCAAGTAGATTTTTGATTCCATGTCTTCTTGATTGAGTTATGTGCCTTCCATGAGAAGATGAATATGCTCTCACATTGCTTTAGCAGTCTTTTGAGCATCAACACTTCGAAGGATCAGATTGGGTAATCCCAAAAGGATGTATTGCATTGCTAGTTCATCGGCTTCAAAATGTAGAAGCTCATCAGCAGTGAGGTCAGTAAGACTTGCAATGTTGGTGCTGTCACCTCTTGGTGGATGATAGCATCCAATAGTCCTGAATATTAAGTGTCAATTTCCTTCGTTAATTCTCGTTATTTATATCATTTATATGGATTTACGCTTTTTTTCCATTGTTTTACACATTCAGGTAAATTACGAGCATTGGAGCTAAAGAGAAGCGGAAATGGAAACGTTACGGCGTAACTCATCTCTCACATTAAGCCGTAACTATTGCGTGACCCACAGGTCCAACTTATCAAGAGGTTACGGCGTAACTCCTCCCAAAGGTTACGACGTAACTCCATTAGGTCAAAAGAGGTTCCACGCCGCTGATACTTACGCCGTAAATACTGCATCACTTACGACGTAACTGTGTTTATTGAAGACTACGGCGTAACCACTTATTAGGTTACGCCGTAACTAGCAGATCTAGTGCATTTGCGGAGAAATAGAAGGTTACGGCGTAACTCATCTTTTGGTTACGCCGTAACCCAAACCTGGCCTATAAATACCCCACGAATTCCAGCATTTCAAAGCATCCCATTCCACACACAACACTCTGAGAACGTGGGAAAAGGCTCAAGGGAGGTCTAGGGAAGCATACGGAGCTATTTCCAAGGGAGAAGTCACACCATTACGATAAGCTTTAGCGTTTATTATTTCTTTTACTTTCAATTCATGTATTTCGTACCTTTGAATATTGAATTGATGTGCATGATTAATATGAGCGGCTAAGCACCCTTTGGTGCTAGCCTAGTTATGATACCTTAATTGTTTTGTTTGCGTTTACCTTTACTTCCGTACATCTATTGCTAAGTGTATGCATGCATAGTTCTTTGGTAGTCACCCTTGGTTCGGTAGTTTTTAATGGCGATAGAGGCCAATTGCCTAGGAGATATGACCAACTAACCCTATGTGAGCGGTCTGAGATGGGAAGGGTAAGATATGACCAACTGACGACCCTTTCTACTTGTGCGATTTGACCAATTGATCACCTATCGTTTGGATGAACTTAAGAATTGGGGGGTGTAGTGTCTAAGTTCCTAACGCCCGGGCACTCACTATTTAGAATCTAGCATGTAGCGGTACTTAATGACTCGGCTTAGGGGACCAGGAACAACAGGACTTATGACGGTGCGCCTGATTTCTCCTGTGGTGGCATCTTTGCTGATAGGTTAGGGCGAATTGACCAAATGTTGTCCTCTCGAATTTGACCCCACCTGAAGTAATTGGAAGTAGGTAGACGTAGACATAACTAGTTAGGAGGATTAACTAGGTTAGCACCACTATTCCTCTATTGATTTCCCTTCTACCATTTATTTGCTTTTATATTATGCATTAGTAGTTTAATTAATTAAAACCCTATCAAACCATCAATATTCTGTGACAATTAGACTTAGTAATTATCCGCCACACATAGCTCTTGGGACGACCTCGGCTTTACCATTTACTACACTACACACGACCGGGTACACTGCCCGTTAGTGCATTAGGGTAGACCATAGGTATAGCGAGACACTATAAATATTAAGACCTGGTCAGTAAAACCTGCATCAAGTTTTTGGCGCCGCTGCCGGGGAGTTATATTAGGATTTTTATTTAAGTTTTGTTTTGATACTATGACTCTTAATATGAATGATTATCTCACCACATCTAATAGTAAACAGGGGATCACCATTCCAGCTCTTGAAGAAAATGTTAAATTCAAATTTTGGGGACTCTGTCTTGATGAACTAAAAAGATGCTGCTTTTATGGAACCAAAGACGAAGAAGCACACGAACACATCACGAAGGTATGTGAGATTGCAGATTTATTTCACGCACCTGGAGTCTCAAGAGATCATGTTATGATGAGGGCTTTTCCTTTTACCCTAAAAGGAAGAGCTAGAGATTGGTTAGGGGGTTTAGCCAAATCGAACCCCTTTGATGAGGGCTTTTCCTTTTCTTAAGGAATATCGAACCCCTGCAAAAATCCTTCAACAGGTCGATGAAATTAGGGGGTTTAGCCAAATCTACGATGAACCACTATTTACAGCTTGGGAAAGATTTAACGAAGCCATCCTAAAATGCCCCGAGCATAAACTCCACAAACACGAGCAACTGCAAATATTCTACAATGGGTTGAACATAAAGACTCGACAATTGTTAGACTCTAAAGAAACTATCCCTTTAATGACTGCTGATAAAGGATGGAAAAAAGTTGAGGAAGTTGTGCTCCATTCGTCATCATGGAACGAAGAGCGGGATGAAGATCCTATAGATATACAATCTGTGATAAAAAATCTGGAGGAATTTGAAGTAGACATGCAATCCCTGACTGAAGAAGTCAAGATGGTTAAACACAAGTTCGATAAACCCATTGATGGGAGAGTGACGGATCTTGAAAAGGCTGTGAAGATGCTCGTTAAAGAATCTAGCAGAAAATATGATGAGAACGCAAATTTGGTTTGGAATCTCAAGCGAGATTACGACAAAGCACTTAGAACACAAGCAGCTACTATTAGAAGACTTGAAAATCAAGTGGGAAAACTGGCAGAATCTATCAGAGTAAGGGATGAAGGTGACTTGCCTAGCACGACAGAAACAAATCCTCGAGATCTGGCTCACGCCATTACAACAAGAAGTGGATTAAACTATAAGGAACCAACTTACCCTTCGAACTCGAATGATCTGACTAACGAAACACCCCAAGATTACAATAAAGAAACCAAGGAGGCTCAACCTTCTGTCGAAAAGGTCCGTCCCTACATTCCACCAATTCCATTTCCGGGAAGGATTAAAAAAGAACAAGAACGGGTGCTATTTCAAAAATTCATGGAGAAAATTCAACAACTCAGCATTAATATTCCTCTCGTTGAAGCCATGGAGCAAATGCCGAAATATGCCAAATTACTTTAAACCAAAGATGCTTTGCTGCCCTTTTAAAAAATATGCCTCTCAAAGAAGAGGATCCAGGAAGTATCACTTTACCTTGCACTATCGGGGGAATTTTATTCAACAAAGGCCTTGCCGACCTAGGGGCAAGCATTAGTCTTATGCCATTCTCTCTTTATTCACGTTTGGAATTGGGAGAGCTAAAACCAACTAGAATGTGTATCGAGCTGGCTAATAAAACTACTCAATATCCGAAAGGGATAGCTGAAAATTTTCTTGTCATGATCGATAAATTTGTCTTCCCGGTCGACTTTGTGGTTCTGGATATGGAAGAAGATGATATCCCTATTTTGCTCGGAAGACCCTTTCTTGCAACAGTACACGCTATGATTCATGTCTTCAACAAGAAGATTTCATTGGAGATTGGTTATGACAAGATTATTTTTTACCTGAAAAAATCCATGAGATATGCTTCTTTCACCGATGACAACCTTGATGATCTCGACCTTATCGAAGCTAACACTCAGAAACATGCACAGGAATGTTTTCTTCCTGATCCTCTGAGATCATTAAAATTCGAAGATAATGATGGGACATCTAGCGACGAAGAAAGCGAAACAGAGGAACTGACCAAGAAGAATCAGACAGTATGTTCAGCAAAAACCCCGGAAGAAGCTAATGCTCCCCGAAACTTAAAGAGTTACCTTCTCATTTAGAATATGCATTTATCAATGGAGATAAAAATTATCCTGTTGTGAACTCTTCTCTGTTATCTAACGAAGAAAAGGAGTCATTACTACAGGTTTTAAGCAAGCACAAGGGAGCAATTGCATGGAAAGTCTGTGACATTAATGGAATTAACCCTTCATATTGTTCCCACAAGATACTTATGGATGATGATTTTAAGCCTGTAGTGCAACCACAAAGGAGATTAAACCCTAAGGTACAAGACATTGTGAAGAACGAAATCATTAAGCTCCTGGATGCGGGTCTAATTTATGTTATTTCCTATAGCCCTTGGGTTAGCCCCATTCATGTTGTGCCTAAGAAAGGAGGAATGACAGTGGTCACCAACGAAGATAATGAGCTGATACCAACTAGGACAGTCACTGGCTGGAGGGTGTGCATTGACTACAGGAAATTAAATGATGCCACACGAAAGGATCACTTCCCCCTTCCGTTTATCGATCAGATGCTAGAAAGACTATATGGACATGAGTATTACTGCTTCCTCGATGGATTCTCAGGTTATTTTCAAATTCCTATTGCCCCTGAGGATCTAGAAAAGACAACGTTCACCTGTCCTTACAGAACATTCGCCTACCGAAGGATGCCTTTTGGACTATGTAATGCTCCCGCCACATTCCAACGGTGCATGACTGCTATATTCTATGATATGTGTCAAGATTTTATGGAAGTCTTCATGGATTACTTTTCGGTTTTTGGTAACTCCTTCTCATCCTGTCTTAATAATCTATCTAAAATGCTTGCCAGATGTGAAGAAACCAACCTTGTCGTTAACTGGGAAAAATGTCATTTTATGGTTAAAGAAGGTATTGTTTTGGGGCATAAAATTTCTCAAACTGGGATTGAAGTTGATAAAGCTAAGGTGGATGTTATTTCTCGACTGCCTTATCCGACCAACCTAAAAGGCATTAGGAGTTTTCTTGGGCATGCGGGATTTTATAGACGTTTTATAAAAGATTTTTCAAAAACTGCCAAACCCATGACCCAACTCCTAATGAAAGACGCTAAATTTGATTTTAACGATGATTGCAAAAAAGCCTTTGACATTTTAAAAGAAAAACTAACTACTGCCCCGGTTATTATTGCTCCTGACTGGGGGGCGATTTTGAACTCATGTGCGATGCTAGTGATTATGATGTAGGAGCTGTTTTAGGACAGAGGATGGATAAAACATTTAAACCTATTTATTATGCTAGTAAAACCTTAAATGAGGCACAAGAGCATTATACAACCACTGAAAAAGAACTCCTGGCTGTAGTATATGCCTTTGATAAATTTAGGTCTTATTTAGTTATGTCAAAAACTATTGTCTACACTGACCATTCTGCTTTGAAGTACTTATTTAATAAGCAGGATGCCAAACCAAGGTTGATTAGATGGGTACTGCTGCTGCAAGAATTTAAAAATGAAATCAAGGATAAGAAAGGAGCAGAAAACTTAGCAGCTGATCACCTTTCATGATTAGAAAACCCTGAGCTCGAAGAACTTGATACAGAGACTATCCAGGACTCCTTCCCCGACGAACACCTCATGGCAGTTAGAATTAAAGATTCCAGTGTTGAACCATGGTAGGCAGATTTCGCTAATTACCTAGCAGCCAAAGTGTTACCTAGCAATAAAAGCTACGACCAAAAGAAAAAGTTCTTCTCGGATCTTAAGTATTACTTCTAGGATGATCAGTTCCTTTTTAAATCATGCCCTGATGGTATTATTCGGAGATGCGTATTTGGAGAAGAGCAAAGACAAATTCTGGAACATTACCACAACGGACCTGCAGGAGGACATTATGGTGCCGACAATACTGCTCGAAAGGTTTATGAGGCCGGATTCTTTTGGCCAAGTATTTTCAAAGACGCCGCAAAGCATGTTAGGGATTGTGACGCTTGTCAGAGGGCAGGGAACATCTCTTCTCGAAATCATATGCCACTCAACAAGATTATGGTATGTGAGGTTTTTGATGTTTGGGGGATCGATTTTATGGGACCTTTCACTCCATCGAAAACTAAAAGTTATATCCTTGTAGTTGTCGATTACATTTCGAAGTGGGTTGAAGCGGAGGCCCTTCAGACTTTTGACGCTAGGAGTGTCATTCGCTTTTTGAAAAGATTATTCTCCAGGTTTGGGATCCCTAAGACCATCATTAGTGATCGAGGGACGCACTTTTGTAATGCTATTATGGAGAAAGTTCTGAAGAGATACGGGGTACTCCACCGAATGTCTACACCTTATCACCCACAAACCAATGGGCAAACTGAGAACACCAACAGGGCACTCAAACGAATTTTGGAGAAATCCGTCAGCAGTAACAGAAAAGATTGGTCCGACACACTCGATGAGGCATGGGCATTGACGGCATTTGGCAGATTCACGCGCCTTCCACTTCAATTCTTCAAAAATCCTATTGGAAGCACCCCTTTTAAGATGGTTAACGGAAAAGCATGTCATCTTCCCGTTGAATTGGAACATAAAGCATATAGAGCTCTCAAAAATGCCAACTTGGAGGCTGATATAATCAAGGAACATAGATTTTCCCAAATAAACCGTTTAGCTGAATTACGAGACGAAGCATACGATCATGCCAGGGCATACAAAGACAGGACCAAAAGATGGCACGATAAGCGAATAAAAAGGTTCGAGGTAGGACAGTAAGTTGGGTTGGCCCATACACAGTAAGTAAGGCATTCCCTTATGGGACTATTGAAGTTCATAACAAGGAGGGGGTATATTTTAAGGTAAACGGACACCACGCAAAGATTTATTATGGGCAGGATGTTAGTAAGCTATCTGGTGATGAATTCTTCGCACCGGTCTAGTAGCCCCGCGGATCTGAGTCTACCTTAAAGACTCGTTAATAAAGAAAAGTGCTCTTTCTGGAGACAACCCGAATTATCCCTTTCTTTTGTTTTTATTTCCTTTCTGTTGGGTTTTGTGTTTTCTAAAGATATTTGCAGGAGACAATGAAGTAATTACTACTGCATTTGCTGATCTGAACAGAGTTACGGCGTAACTCATTTTGGTGATTACGCCGTAACCAACATTTTAGCAGCAGAATTCTTGACGCATTACCAATTACGGCGTAATACCATCTCAGTAGTTACGCCGTAACTTTTCGCTTCACAGCTCGTACCAGGTTTTGCCAGTTACGGTGTAACTCTCTCATAGGAGTTACGACGTAACTCTCCTCTGCTTTAATTCTTTCATTTTAAAACACAGTAACCTTGAATTAGTTTTTAAATGAACTTTGTGGGAGTGTTCCCTGTAAACCCTCACGAGACTTCACTCGTCCACTTGGGACACCAAGTGGTTTAAAAGGCTTGTTGCATTCGCTAAATGCAACCGTGATTCCTACGAAAGTGATTTAGGTTTATTTTTTATTTTATTTTTTTAGAATTATGCTTGTCGGTATTGTGATTTCAGGGATTGAAGTTTGTTCATGACGCTTAAACGAAGGCACGATCCTTTCTTGTGGGCCTTCTTCTTTTTGGAGCAAATTTCAGAGAAGTTCTCGCTCTAATTCTACCTTTCTCTTCACCTTTATTTTAATGCCTAGTACAAAAGGGACTTTGTACAATTCAAGTGGGGGGTACGGGACTAGAATTATCTCTTGAACTTTATTTCGCCCTCAGTTTTCTAGTTTATTTTGAAAAATTATGCCATTTTTAAAATTTTGACATGTTTTTCCGAACCTAACTAGATTAGACCTTAGCCGAGCACATACAACCCTTGATATTACATGGTGAGATTAGCCTTATCCATTTCCAATATTTTACCCCAAATCCACCAAATTATTAGTATGCCGGTAGCTTGTAAACTTTAGAACTTGGCATTTGCATCATTTCGAGACCATAGACGAGGTATGTTGAGTTAGCTCGATATATTAGGACTTTTCAGTTTTAGAAGGCAGTATTATAGGATTATCACCCAAACAGCCTACCATTGCGATTCTATCGATTAGTCACCTCGACTTTTCGACCCCCATATGAAACCCTTTTGTTGCACTCCCCTTTTGTGCAAGATACCCCTAGATACACCCTTCTGAGCCATTCCTTTCATTTTGTCACCCCAATATATTGTTTCGTTACACCCTTACACCTTAGCCTACCCTGTAGTCTTTATTGTTAATTGGGAAGTCATCATTTGCCTAAGTTCAAGGTTCAAGTGGAAAGGGTTTGAAATCACGCTTTCATCGACAACAATTATGAAGATCATTGAAGACCCCCCGAATTCCCATTGTTCATCTCAAGTTGGGGGATGTTATGTTCAAAAAAAACAAAAAAAAATAAAAAAAAAATAGTTGTTTGAGGTATGATTTTGTAAAGTGTGATGTTATAAGCACTATAGTATGAGCTTTATTGTTTAGTATCGAGGAGGCCACCTAGGTCACATTTGAAGATTGGAGTTGGAGTTATACCAACTGAAGAAGAGAAGGTAGTGTACCCATCACGACGTCCTCTAATGACACATCTACCTTACATTTCATGATCCGGTCTCTAGACTTCTAAACTTGAACATTGGGCGGACGGTAAGTGGTGATGACTTAGTTATAGATATAGACTATCTACTTGTTTTTCATTTTACACCAATTATATATCCCATGTCTTATCCTACCCTTTAGTCATGAAGCGTGTCTAGGTGATGCAGCGAGCAATCTTTGGTGTCTTGGCCATGGATTTGGTCATGTATCATAGATTTTGTCTACTTTGCCGTGACATGTTAGTAATGATGAGTCACCCCTTAACCTTTGTCGTGTCTACCCATATTGCCTTCGAGAATTGTTTAGCCCTTAACCCTAGAGGTGGATATTTGTGTAACCGCCAAGCTTATGATAGAATACATGCTATGACTGTACGATTGAGTGATCACCCCGAAATTGACACTTAGAATAGTTGAGAGATTTGAGTGTTTGTTCCCTTTTCGTGAGGTGTTCGGCTTTGTTTTATTCTAGCATAAGGGATTTGTAAACTCATATTTTCTAGGTTTTGGGAGATATCTTTTTAGGAATCTATCTAATAAGGTCTACTTGAGGGCAAGTAGAGTTCAAGTGGGGGGATATTTGATAACATCAAATAGTCCTGAATATTAAGTGTCAGTTTCCCCCGTTAATGCTCGTTATTTATATCATTTATATGGATTTACGCTTGTTTTCCATTGTTTTACACTTTCAGGAAAATTACGAGCATTGGAGCTAAAGAGACGCGGAAATGGAAACGTTACTATAGATTTATCACAGTATGCTTATTTTGAAGAAGTTACGGCGTAACTCATCTCTCACATTACGCCGTAACTATTGCGTGACCCACAAGTCCAACTTATCAAGAGGTTACGGCGTAACTCCTCCCAAAGGTTATAACGTAACTCCATTAGGTCAAAAGAGGTTCCACGCCGCTGATACATACGCCGTAACTACTGCATCACTTACGACGTAACCGTGTTTATTGAAGACTACGGCGTAACCACTTATAAGGTTACGCCATAACTAGCAGATCTAGTGCATTTATGGAGAAACAGAAGGTTACGGCGTAACTCATCTTTTGGTTACGCCATAACCCAGACCTATCCTATAAATACCCCACGAATTCCAGCATTTCAAAGCATCCCATTCCATAGACAACACTCTGAGAACGTGGGAAAAAGCTCAAGGGAGGTCTACGGAAGCATACGGAGCTGTTTCCAAGGGAGAATTCACACCATTACGATAAGCTTTAGCGTTTATTATTTCTTTTACTTTTAATTCATGTATTTCGTACCTTTGAATATTGAATTGATGTGCATGATTAATATGAGCGGCTAAGCACCCTTTGGTGCTAGCCTAGTTATGATTCCTTAATTGTTTTGTTTGCGTTACCTTTACTTCCGTACAATTATTTCTAAGTGTATGCATGCATAGTTCTTTGGTAGTCACCCTTGGTTCAGTAGTTTTGAATGGCGATAGAGGCCAATTGCCTAGTAGATATGACCAACTGACCCTAGGTGAGCGGTCTGAGACGGGAAGGGTAAGATATGACCAACTGACGACCCTTTCTACTTGTGAGATTTGACCAACTGATCACCTATCGTTTGGATGAACTTAAGAATTGGGGGGTGTAGTGTCTAAGTTCCTAACGCCCGGGCACTCACTATTTAGAATCTAGCATGTAGCGGTACTTAATGACTCGGCTTAGGGGACCATGAACAACAGGACTTATGACAGTGCGCCTGATTTCACCTGTGGTGGCATCTTTGCTGATAGGTTAGCGCGAATTGACCAAATGCTGTCCTCTCGAATTTGACCCCACCTGAAGTAATTGGAAGTAGGTAGATGTAGACATAACTAGTTAGGAGGATTAACTAGGTTAGCACCACTATTCCTCTATTGATTTCCCTTCTACCATTTATTTTCTTTTATATTCTGCATTAGTAGTTTAATTAATTAAAACCCTATCAAACCATTAATATTCTGTGACAATTAGACTTAGTAATTATCTGACACACATAACTCTTGGGACGACCTCGGCTTTACCATTTACTACACTACACACTACCGGGTACACTGCCCGTTAGTGCATTAGGGTAGACCATAGGTATAGCGAGACACTATAAATATTAAGACCTGGTCAGTAAAACCTGCATCATGGACCTTCCAGGATGACCTTCTTTAGGAACTTTCCATGTGGCTTCTTTAGATCACAAAACCTAAAGAACCTAATCACCTATTGATCATAGTTTCCGGGAGTGATCCAGCCTCATGAAAAAAGCTTCCAGGATGACCTTCTTTAGGAGCATTGGAGGTCTATCAAGTGATCCAGCCTCATGAAAAAAGCTTCACACATCTTTGCAAACCAAGACGGTTCCTTCATAGTATTCCTGGATGGATGTTGATTGTTAAATTTTGCGTAAGGTTGTACTTGAAGACTAGGTGGTGGTTGAATCATTTGTGGTTGAATTGCTCCTTGTTGTGGAAAATGTTGTTGTTGAAATTGTTGTTGATAAACTTGTTGTTGTAGATTGAATTGTTGTTGTTGTTGACTCAGTTGTTGTTGTTGTTGTTGAGGATACACATGAGGAAAGTAGCTAGAGTATGGTGGTTGAGATATCTTTAAACTTGTGTAAATGATGGATCTTTGTAGTCGAATGAAACTTTGTTGATGAAGAATCATTAGGCGAAGAAACCAAAAAAAAAAAAAAAAAAAAAAAAAAAAAAAAAAAAAATCCTTAGGCGTAAAAAACACCAAACTTACGCGTAAAATGTTTGTTTACGCATAGGATTAGCTTACGCGTAGGGTTAGTTAAACCTTAGGTTATGCGTAAACTAAAGACTTAGCAGTAAGAAACTTATGCGTAAGTTTTCCTTAGGCGTAAGAAGTGCTTATGCGTTGGAAATGCTTAGGCGTAAGATATTTTACTCGTAAGCTTTTATGCTTAGGCGTAAAACTAGGGTTTTGCCCAAAAAATACTTTACACTAATCTCAGTGTAAAAGATATCCAAAGTCGAAGTGTTTTCAGGCTTATCCAAGCAAGAAAACACTGAGTAAACCAAGAAAACTGAAGATCAAACCACGGATAACTTACGCGTAACTTTAGGGTTTTGTTACACGTAGGATTTTCCAAACCTGAGTTTTCAGTCCAAAGTGTTTCTAAACCAGATTTTTGTGATGAGACAGCTTCAATATCACCAAAATAACACAAAAGTGTGAAACTTGATGATCCAACTTAAATACACCTTACGCGTTAGACAGGCTACACGATTAAAACCAAGGTTAAAACCAAGAAATACACGTAAAGTTTGAAACTTGTTGCCAAAAACTTAAACTTTAACACCAAATAACCTTAAAAGTACAAGAATCTTGGATTTGAAAGTGTAAAAAGTAAAGCTTTTTACGTTTGATAGTTTGTTTACCGAGACTTACGCGTAGACTTCAAAAACAAAATAAAGTTCACCCAACTATTTGTGATTGATACCACTGTTAGGTCACCATATTAGTAACACAAGCATCAATATAAGAAAGATAGATAAAGAGTGATCAGTTGAACACTTAACACACACACACGAATGTATAAGAAAGGTTATGCGTAGAGTGAAATGATAAAATTAACAACCAACTCCCGAATGGGAGTTTACAAGATTATTTATAGGAGAGAACTAGGGCAACACACCAAGTTCCCACCTTTACTTATTGGTCTTTGGATAGGCTCATGGGCTTTCTACATGAGCCTAGCCTTGATTACTAACATAAAAGCCATTATTAAGCTAACTATTACATATTAATTACTAACACTTGAATTCTAGTTTAGGAGTGATTCCAACAGTAGTAGACTTTAGAACTTGGCCTTGCATATCTTTTCGAGACCATTATTATTAGCATTACACTGAGGTAACTTGGACTGATTGGTGCAGCTAGGATATAAGGCAATTTTAAGATTAAACCCAAATAGCCCATCCATTTATGTTTGTGTATATTGACTTTTCACATCGATTAGTCAATCCCCCTGTTAAACCTTTTTTGTTGCACTCAACATTAGTGCAAGATACCCCTAGATACACCCTTCAGAGCCATTCCTTTCATTTTGTTCACCCAATATATGTTTGTTTCGTTACACCTAATCTCTTAGCCTACCCTGTAGTTTCCTTATGTCCATGGTCCGGGCGCTGTTGGTTAATTTTGGTTCCACTAGTGAAAGTCGCGGGTTTTAAATACAGGGTTTTGGAAGAAAATCGGGTTTAGATGATAGTTGATCTTAAATGGGAGGATGCTTTATTTGTTCGTATTGTTTTTATATTCAATCATGTATACCTTGTCTTGCATCAAAAAAAAAAAAAAAAAAGGTGAAAAATGTGAAAAAAGTGAAAAATTATGATGAGAATGCAAGCACGAGTTTATTAGATTGTTTATAGCTGATCATAATATAAATCAGCTTATGTGTCGTATTGTGATAAGTGTTCTCCCCTTGTTTCATCTGGCGCAAATTTTTACAAATCTGTTTTGTCTTACGGATAAAATTAGAAACCCGAACATTTCTATCTCGCCTTTCAAATTTTAATCAGTATTCGTACAATGGGGGCATTGTACATTTCAAGTGGGGGGATGGGAGATAGAAATGGTTGATTTTGGTAAAATATGTGCTAAAAGTACCCAAATTTTAAAAAAACTTATAGCGCATACTTTTTTTTCATTGATAATGAAGGTCGAGTTAATGCATCTGATTTGCCTAGTTTATGGAGATTATGAGGCACTACGTTAAATTTTTTATTCATTGACTCGTGTATTGAAGTCCCCTTGACTCTTGACCCTCTATTTTTGCTATGTGATTGAATGCAACTAGTGGTGGGGCGACTATGGACTTAGGAATCTATTTGTTTCGTGTCTTTTTGTTTACACCCATTAAATGTTTTCCCATGTCTTATCCTACCCTTAGTCATGAATCGAGTTTAGGTGAGGAAGCGAGCAATCATTGGTGTCTTTGCCATGGATTTGGTCATGTATCAATGGTTTTGTCCCCTTCGCCGTAACTCGTTAGTAATGACAAAATAACCCCTAAGCCTTATTTTTGTGTCAACCCATTGCCTTTTAGAATAGCTGCATCTATAGACTCTAGTGGTGGAGATTAGTATCTTTGCCAAGCCTATGATAGAATACTCGCCATGACTGAGTAGTTGAGTGATCACCCAAAAATAAACACGTGAATTATGAGAGAGAGAGTGTGTGATTTCAATTCCCTTTTTGTGAGGTGCTCGGTTTGGAATTTTCTAGCTTAGGTGATTTCTAAACTCATAACTTCCAATTAATCCTGGGAGATATCTTTTTAAGAATTATTTAAAGGGTCTACTTGAATACAATTAGAATTCAAGTGGGGGGATATTTGATAACATCAAATTAGCCTGATATTTTATAGGGAAAATGACGTAAATAGACCGCACGCCCTGATGCATATCACTTTCTAGACCACTTTTATTTTTAATTTGAAAATAGACCGAGGGCAACCGCTGTTATTGGGCAACTCAACCACAGTGCGACAAGTGTCCCGTATGTGTAAGGTATTGTTTTTTGGGCAACTAAAAAGCGCTGGGCAACCGTATTTTTTAAAAAGGGTTTTTTGGTCATTTTACATAATACTTGTGAAGTACATATACTTATTACATAAATAAATTATTCTATAAACTGCTTCTTCATTTCACAAAGGCTGCTTCTTCATATTCTCTTCTTCATATTCTTCTATTCTCTACCCGCTTTAGATTAAGCAACTGCCCCCACCCACCACCCGCTTTAGATCCGACAGTTATATCCGTCCGATCTTCCTTATATCATCGTGGTTTGTTGATGTCCGCCCGATCAGAGCTGATGAACAGTATAATGTACAGTGCTCTCCTCCTCATGGTTAACCTTCCTCCTGCTGTCCTCTGCTTGAGACTGTGTCAAGGTTTCTATGTTTATATTAATCTTCATTCGTGGAGGCGGTGCATGAAAGCCACGTGTTACCTGTTATCCATCCTCATTATCTCACTCGGTGTTCAACTCAAAACACACACACAAACCAAATTCAGGTTAACCAAATCTAGGGTTCTTCATATTTTTAATTTCAGTTTTTTTTTTTTTCATAAAAAGTTCGTATTTTATTCAAAGGTTTATGTCTAATTGCAGGTTTGAACATGGATTGCGAAGTGTCGCTGCCATGATTTTTTTTAATCAAGGTATTGACAGGGTTTTAGTTTTGTCATAACCTTTGGATGTTTTAATTGATGTATGGTCAATTTGTGTTTTTATTGAAATTGTTATTTATTAGATTTTGGTTTGGTGATCATAGGTTTTTATCAGATGTTTATGTGGGTCTTTGAGATTGCTTATTTTTTAAGTTAATACCAAATAATGATTCAAGAATAGAACCTTAAGGTTTATTGGGTACCAAAATCTACTGAATATTCAGGGATGGGACTATCGTTTGCACTTGGGGGTTACTGAAGCTGGCGAGGGTGAGGATGGACATATGAAATCTGCAATTGGCATTGGGACACTTCTTCAGGTCCATATCATTGATGCTACTTAACTTTTACCAATATGAATGAACTTTTTAAAATATGTAACTGATTACAAAAGCCTATGTCATTGTGAATTTAATGTTTATTGGTTTAGACTTGCTAAATGTTGTCTGGTATAAAGGATGGTCTTGGTGATACTATCAGGGTTTCCCTCACAGAACCACCAGAGGAAGAAATAGACCCGTGTAAGAAATTGGCCAATCTTGGTATGAAAGCATCCCAAATTCAACAAGGAGTGGTAGGTTTTTGCATGATAATCTTTTTATTGATCAATATACCTGTATATTTCTATTTTCTAAGTCTTATATTTACCATACTCCTTTAATTCCTATCTCACCTCCATTTCTAGGCACCATTTGAAGAAAAGCATAGGCGTTATTTTGATCTTCAACGGAGAACTGGTGATTTTCCTGTGCAGAAAGAGGTTAGCTTGTAAATCTTCACAAAATGCTAATGTTGTAATCCCTTATAGTTTCTTGTTTTCAAATAACAATTTGTATGTTCACGCATGGTAGGGTGAAGAGGTAGATTAAAGAAGTGTACTCCACCGTGATGGCTCTGTTATCATGTCTGTTACCCTGGATCAACTCAAATACTCACTTATATAGCTTCTTTATTGCCATTTTTGTATCTATCACTGTTTTGTCACCACACCTTTCTGAGTTTTCATCATTAACTTTTTCCTACTTTGGTCAGACACCTGAACTCTTCTACAGATCATTAGCAGCAAAACTTGTTCTTGGTATGCCATTTAAGGTCAGTTCATTCTTTGTTACATATATTTTTAGAAAATGTTATCGTGGCATATCATATGTGTTTGTTTACTCATCATATTCTGTTTCAATTCAGGATCTTGCAACAGTTGATTCTATCTTATTAAGAGAGCTTCCACCAGCAGAAGACAAAGATGCTAGTAAGGAGCCTATTTTTCATGTTTCTTTTACTGTTACATATTCTGCAGTTTGGATGCCTTGGTGTGTGATGTCCTAATAAATTTTTGTATCAATGATCAGCTTTTAGCTCTTAAGAGGTTGATCGATGCATGTATCGGAATTATTACTCCCTTTTTAGAACAGTTGACAAAGCCTTTGGCCAACGCTATTGTCTTGGTAAACTTGAATGAACTATCCACCGGAGCTCATAAGCTTTTGCCAGAAGGTAATATTTTCACCCTTTTGCACTCGATTGGTATCAAACTATCAACAGTTTTGGTTCTCATACTAAATATCACGATATTACTTTCGGCACACGTTTGGTGGTGTCGGTTAAGTGGTGATGAGCCTTACGAGGAGCTTGAAATTCTTAAAACCATTGATGCTACTATGATTCTTCATGAACTTCCTTATGCAGAGGAAAAAACTGGCTGAGTACATGCTGCTGGAGGAATTTGTTTGAGTACCTTCGGAAAATTCACGAATTTCCCTGTTCTTAAATACATATCGTTCCCAAAAGGAATTCACAGGTAAATTACTGATATTTTAGTTCTTTTATTGCTATAAAATCTTTTAGAGTTAACTGTTAATATAAAACTGTTGTACCTACTAGCAGGGATGATTTGGTATCAATCGCGGTGCCAATCCTGGTGCTCTATTAGTTGATGGACTTGGAGATGGTATCTTATTAGAAGCTCCGGATCAAGACTTTGAATTTATCAGGAATACATCTTTCAATCTGCTACAAGGATGCAGGATGCGCAACACTAAAACAGATGGAGGATTCAATCATTTGGAAATAAAAAATATTTATTATACATTTGTTTTTTGCTAATTTTTAATTTGAATACAGGAATTTCCCATGCCCATCTTGTGGTAGAACTCTATTTGATCTTCAAGTGATTAGTGCGGAAATTAGAGAAAAAACATCACATTTGCCTGGTGTTTCGGTAATCACCAAATCCCTTTCGCCATACTGATTAAATAACACTGAGTAGCAAGTTTGTTATTCTTAGCATGTAAATATCACTTATATGTTAACCTCTTATGACAGATTGCGATTATGGGTTGCATAGTCAATGGACCAGGGGATATGGCTGACGCAGATTTTGGATATGTTGGTGGTGCTCCTGGAAAGATTGATCTTTATGTTGGAAAGGTAACTAATTATTCCTGAAGTCACCTAAACATTTTTTTTACAATTGATTACAATTCGTAAAATCATTCTATTTAAAAATATTGGATTATTATTCTAAAATATAACTTTTATAACCATATTCAATACATTAATTATCTCCAAAATTTACAAAAAGATTGGACAAAAGAGTGTTGATGGGTCAACCAAACCTGTTTTGACCCGTTTCGTTACCTGTCCGGTTGTCAGCTCTAAGATAAATACTTCTCTTTTTCTAAAGATGCAATCCTTTCCCAATGATGTATTTATATATTTTCATTAACTGTAACTTTGAATGAATTCTGGTTCAGACGGCGGTAAAACGAGGAATTTCAATGGAAGGTGCAACCGATGCATTGATTCAACTAATCAAAAGAGCATGGCCGAGGGTTGATCCTCCGTTGATTTAGAAGAGGAGGAGTGCATGCTCCATGTATAACAAAATAAAAGGTGGAGGAGCTGCAAATTTGTTATATAAATGTTTATTTATATTGTTTACTTGAAACCTAGGCGTACCAAGAACATTAAGGTAGCATATTACTGTTACTATTATTCGAGATGTATAAGGAAAACCGTCTAGTTAAAGGTGATGGTTTAAAAGGCTTGCTTGAGAGTCGTTTTTGCCATTTGGCTATTTATTTATAAATAAGAGATGAAAAGGAACCAAGCATTCAAATCTTTTCATAATGTTCAACAATATATAAAGCACAACAAACTCTTCATCTCTTATTAGAAATGCATCATGTACACACACTGTTGCAACTAAACGATTCAAACTACTTGATACCGTACACATTTTTTACGATATGATGTTGAAACTTAATCATGTAAAATTTGAATAAGAGACTAAGAGAGGAAGTCACCTCTAGTAGCATAGCCTAATCACGCTCTTTGCTAATTTTGTTTACATTTCTTGTACAACACCAAATTAATCCAACTATACACACCAGCAGTCACTCCACTCGCAATGCCGACATTCATAATTTTGCTTGTTCCTTTGAATACGATAAAAATTCATTTGTTTTATTACTCTCTACATTAGCCATGGTTGTTTTGGTCACCAATTCTGGGAAAGGTAACATGTCAATTGCTGAAAGTGGATAGAGATCTGCTGGTGGAGATGTGTATGGAGCACAACGTCACTAACTTGCAAGTTCCAACCATGGCTTCGAGTTTGAGAACACATGATATTTTAGTAGGATCATCTACTTTTACCCAAAATAACAACATACATCATAACAAATTTGTTCACACTAGTAACAAATGTATCTTAACTAAATGTGATTAAAAGAACCAACACTTGGCAAAAGTAGCTAAGCATATGAGACAATAGTAACTTAGCATCACCTTTATGTTGGGGGAATGTATTTGGTGCAAGAGAGAAAACACAATCACATTCAATATCAAGATATATCAAAATTAGTTTATCCAGAAAATTAAACAAAGTCATAATATAAGATCTCGCAAACCTATATCACTATATTAGAAATGAGGACTGCAACAAAATACGATAGAGACAGGCGAGTCAAAAGTACATTCATATATGTCACTAATACAAGAGCATCCATTACTCTATTGCAGCCACCACCAACCAACGTGATAAGTTGTTGACACTCGTCCATTAGCATTACATCCGTATGCATGTATACTCACCCCGTCACCCAAGTTCAGTCCATCACGTTATATCTCATATTCTATCTTCAACCTCCATTCCATATATTATAATTGACCATATATTATAATTGATAATGCATCATACAAATTAGTACTACTCTCATTCAAACAACAGGTACAAATTATAGTCATAGTTCATCTTTTTGATCTTTCTGATCAATTTTGCTGCTTTCTTTGGCATCAGTGTAAGTAGGTTTTAAGGAGCTTGAAGGGGATTGAAGCATGTTTCTTGAGGAATTTGTAAAAAGCCACTAGTGTTCTATCAACATCTACAGTTATCTGCCACCCATAGACAGTACATAACCAGATCATATACCAAGGAAACCCCTTAAAAATTTGGAATTCTCTCCAACTTTTGTACACGACTGGATATGCGTCTTCTTCTCATTTTATACTAATTAAAGTTGTACTATTAAGGTTTACTTGTAGGTATAAACACGTGTATTAAAGTGAAAAGAAGATATAATAGAGTATGTATCTAAGAGCTAAAAGCATAAGTCATCTCAGCAAATATCACTTACAGGATCAGAGCTTTTGTTTCCTGCTGGGTAGAAAAGTATTGTCGGGTACCCATCAGCCTGCAATATCCAAAATCATATCACATTTTGAGAAAGTTGTCACCAACGGAAGTTTGTTTGCAAAAACAAACTCCTTAATTGCAGACTTCTCGAATGGACCATCTGTAATAAATAGAACGAATGAAAACATACAATAAAAAATACAGACAGAATGCCACCATCAACATGAACTAATGATAAGTTTATAAATGGGTGTTTGGCATCAGAATCGATGTGGAAAAGCTTGGCAACTTTAGCATCTACAGTTTGGTAAAACTTGACATCATCATCAAGCCTTGAAGCTGCAGCAAGTTCCTCGCTTTCAGACTCCAACACACAGAACAACATGGAATCAATAATCTTTGTTTCTAACTACTTTTTTTTTAAGCCTCAAAGGCTCAAAGATGGCCTTTTCTGTTTAAATCGGCACAAAATTTCTAAACTTTCACCAACAAATTGCAATGTGTAGTAACTTTTATAATGTTTGATATCACTGTGAAATTTTGGGTTATAATCAGTTATCAAGTGCAAGTAAATACCACCAAAGAGTCGAGGTAGGCCAAAACAAGTTTGTCCTCGGATGCAAGTACTTTCTCTGCATCTTATACACTTGTTACATTGTACATAGCAGGTCCAGTTTTTTTCGTGATCCAAGCAACTATAGCTTCCCTACATTCCAATAAAACACCAAAAAATCAAATCAACTTCATTAATTCCACATTCCTATAACATCTACACGACAAAAACATTCATGACTTCACCTTTGCACTTGCAAGACTACTGGAATGATCTTTGGTTAACTTATTACTGATTTTCTCATGAATAGCTCTTTTCCTCTTCATTACATCCACCCATTGGCTAGAAGGCCCCTGAAAATAGTATGTATCGTATCACAAAGTGAATAAGCGGTAAAAGCGAGTGTTTAAGCTGATCAAGACATGCAAGCTGCAACACCTAATATTTAAAATGAATACGAGAGGACAAAGAAGAGCATAGTTATATAAACTGAATGAAGGAAGTATTACCTGGAGATGCTTTGCTTTGGCTGCATGACCTTCTGATTCCAAAACGGTTTGCTTTGATCTAATATTACATAGCCATGAGTTAATAGGTAGAAATATATTGATGTGTAGAGATGATACAAAAACAAAAGTGTTGTAAAAAATTACCTGTATGCTTTTAAGCCTTCAGAAAATGCCAGTGCCGACAATTCATTGCCACCAAGGGCTTTTATAAACATTGAACACGATGTAAAAAGTACTAGCAGTGGTTACCAAGTACTAGCAGTGGCTTAGTAACGCTAGCAGTGGAAACGTAAAGCTAGCAGTGGTATAGACCAAATAGCGTAGCGTTGGTAATCAACTCATAACAAAATAACAGGGCAATCGACATGAAGCAATCGAAGAACACTATAATCGTGCGACACGTTGAACACTTTCATGGCATCTGAAATGATTTTTTCATTCGTTGTTATTAGTACCTATTGCAAAAAAAGCAGTAACAAATTGTAAACACTTAATATAGTTTGAGATGGCTAATATAATGTTTCATACAATAGCAATCTATTATTGTCCAGAAGAAATTGAAAGGTAACCTACATACAGTATGAGAACATGGACACAAAAAAAATTACAAACCTTTGTTTGTCACCTTAGCTGACCACGCCTTTGCGCAAATGACCTCCGAAACGTTAGCTAGTTGGTTTTGTACCTGTGACAATGAGACATGCATAAGATCCATTAGAATCTGAAATACTTTACGTTAGCATCAGTAGTTACTAACATACAACTATGGGAGTCTTTCTCAGATAAACATGAACCCAAACAGGTGTCACCAAAAAAGTGTACTTCATTTTCTTTTACTATTCTGAAGTGGTTGCACACTTGGCACTTCAGTCAGCGTCTGAGTATCGACTGCATGAACACGTAAAATATCAGCGAGTACATTTTTACCGATATGCGAAAATAACTCATCTAGAAAGAAATATATTTTAGCAACCAATATTAATTTTAATACCACCAAGTTTTAAAATTATGATATTTCAATCAACTAATGACCATTTCCATGTGGGACAAATATTACAATTTACTTACTGTGTTGGTACTAAATAATCTAAAGTTCACATTACATTACATGACGACATATAAAATAAAGAGAAAAAAATATGTACAATCTGTATCTAAAATGGGGCGAAGAGCTATGTTCCATAGCTGAGCACCCAAAAAGACGGAAGAACATTGCCATAATTCTCCTACAACTTATACTGGAACTCCGATTCAAATCACACTCACTGTAATTAATGCTGCAACAAAATTAATATTAAAGTCAAAGATAGAGCTTATACAGGGCTAGAGTGTTAAAGAAACAAAAAAACATGGTGAACATAAGTCACTCATCTCTTTTCAAATGGGATACATTAAACTAGTGTCAGTGTAAACACTTCCTACTTAATTTATAAAAATGTCAGATTAGATTACCATTGTGTGTGTTTTTCCTGACCCTGTTTGACCGTATGCAAAGATACAAACATTGTAACCATCAAGAACAGAGCAAATGAGGGGTTGAGTGTCTGCAAAAACCTCCTCTGCAGAACACGTATGCATATTGCACATAATCAGAACATGAGTCAATGTAAAATTCTAATGACTAGAAGTAAGATACACCAACCTTGGGTTGCTGAGGGACCAAATACTTTGTTGAAGTTAAACGATCTACACCCTTTTCCATACTTTGCAGGGGTGTCAATAGTAATTGTTCCTTCTTCAATGTTCTCTATGACACTCTGGAAGTCCAATCCTCCTGGTCTCACCCGGCAATAAACTCTAATATTTCCTTTAAGATCTTGGACTTGATTATATAGCTTCCGGTTTTTCTCAAGAACTCTATGATATCCAGAAGCGGCACTCGCTAGACCATGAACATGCATACCTATAACAACATCCACATCGAGGTTTTAAATGAAGATGAAAACATGTTATTTTTTACATTTAGAGTGAAGATAAATAGTCTACCAAGATTCCGAAGCTCCTCATGGAATTTTCTTTGCATGAACTGCATCTCGGATTTTGTGGTTGAGAGAGTTTGTTTAAGCTCCTGTAGGACAAGGGATCAACATACAATGGTAAGAATCAATTAAGTTTCCTAAAAACGGTGAAGTTTGATTCAAAGTTGATCATACCTTGATATCTTTTTCTTGTAAATTAAAAGCCATTTGATATTTCAAACCATTTTTTTTCTTTTCTTCATCAGAAATGGTGTTCTTGTTGAAGTTCTGATCTTTCTCTATAATTGCAAATTTTTTGTCTTCCACCTTGAAATTTATAGGAAGGATTGGTTGAGAAAAGTAAAAATTGATATCTACACGACTAAACCTTATATAAAGAATTTCAATCTCAATTAATTTCAGTACAAAAAGAAACAGGTCCTCACCTTTATATCATTAGGTGCGTGTTTTAAAAGAGTAGTATTATCTTTAGCTTTTGCGTTTTTCTGTTCACCATATACAAAATTTTAAGTATGATTGTAAGGCAACTCAGAAGTTTATAACGAAATAACATGGCTAAAAAGCTCACCAGTTCAATATTAGCAATACAATTCTCAAACTCTTCCATGACCTTACTTAATACGGATTCAACAAGCTGCACAAGCAGAATGTACGACAGGTATAGTTAGAAAACAAATAGGGAACTGAATTGTATAATCCAATAAGACAGATAACTACAGTGAGGTGTGATACTGGTGGACATAGGACAATCGATATAGACAAATTTAGATGTTTGTTAAGTTCATACATTACAAACAATCTTAGGCTTCGTGCATATGTTACTAAGTTACACTAAAGTATCAGAATATACTTACAATGGGAACCTCATCTGGTTTCTTATCCATTAGAACTGCACGGACAAGCTGATTTAACGATGAATTAGACTGCACAGAAGCATACGGTAAGCATCAGGACTGTAAATTTTGAATATGATAAAAGAAATATATATATATAATTACAAACGACCAAGAGGCATCAAGTACACGTTACATAACATTTTTGTATTCTCAGTTTCAACTAACTGAGCATTCATAGTCGTCTCATTCGTCGACATATTCCTTGACAATGAATTCTTAAACGGATCTGAGTTTTTGCGTATGAAGTTCTTGCCTGATGTGACATGTTTCACATTTCCACCAAATTTACATGTCCCGTGACCACCTGTTTTTTTCCACTCACTATATGATTTCATAGCTAGAATACAATTCACAATTCTAGATTGCTTTCCTCCCTGAAATTTTAAACAATACAAAACGCCTTTATTGACACTATCATGACCATAAACTATGGCCTAAATTACCCCGACAAAGTATAGTAACAAAAATTACCTTACGCACAGCTCATGATTCAACCTTATAAAATACCAAATTACCCCGACAAACTATATTATATAAATATAATAGATCACAAGATTAGTATAAATCGTAGCCTTCCTTTGAAAAGCTGTGATAGGTTTGTATGGGGAGAAGAGGAGTTAACTTCGAGTGGTTCGATGGTTGTGATAGGTAAGACCTTTAATTTGTGGGAGAAGAGGAGTAAACTTCGAGTTGTGAGATTTCAATTAAAAGCTGCTGGGAATGAGATGTACTGATAACTTAGAGTTGTGATAGTTTTATGTGGGGAGAAGAGGAGTTATGTAGTGGTGAGTCTGTTTTGTGTGAGTATGTGATTTTTTTTAATTGAAAATGTAAAATGACGAAATTATCCTTGTGTATAAATACAAGTTTCCCAAAAAAATAAAGTTGCCAAAAAAACAATACAAGTTGCCCAAAAAACAATACCTTACAATACATGACATATACTTTCAAAATACGTACTTGTGTCATAAGTTGTCGGACATATGGCAGCCCCTGGTTGGGTCCAAGAAAATCGTTGGGCAACCGGTCTAGTTTCAAATGTCAAAAGGGCGTGGTCTAGAAAGTGATAGGCCTCAGGGCGCGCGGTCTATTTGACTAATTTTCCCTATTTCATATATCAAATTCCCGTGTTTATGGCCTCATTTGTATTAATATGGTACTTAATTCGTTCATATATGCATTTCAGGATAAATGAGGCGTTGAAGCTGAAAAGATGTGATAAAAGGCCAAATATATGTTCTAAAGATAGATTTACGAGGGCCTACGTATTCAGTGTGAAGATTACGCCGTAACTCGTTAATAATGTTACGGCGTTAATATGATGCTTTGAAGGATACGGCGTGACCAACTCTTATGGTTACGTCGTAATTATTTTTGTGAAGGTTACGGCGTAACGTAGCAATTTAGTTACGCCGTAGAGATAATTACGAAGCGGTTAAAAATATACGGTTGAAGAATTACGGCGTAATTCGGCAATTTAATTACGCCGTAATTATTAACTTGGGCGCAAAGGAATTGAATTCCAGGGGCTATATGAAGTTTATTTACTTCAAGGACTTGTTATAAAAATATGAAGTACGAGGAGGGACTAAACACGTACACATGAGCAATTTAGTTTATGAAAAAGATGAAGTAACTATTTCATATTTAGTTACGGGGTAACTAAATATTTTAGTTACGACGTAATTGTTCGAAAGCCGATTTTATTTGCGCCGACAATGGTTACGGCGTAATTTGCACTTATGGTTACCCCGTAACCATGTCGGGGCCCATAAATACAGCCCTAAATCTGCATTTTAAAATATCTCTCTCTTCACCCCTCTCCTAGGGGTCAATTAGGGCACCACTCTAGGGTAATTTCCAGCAGTCCAAAGCCATTTTCCAAGGAAGAATTCACCTTCAATCATCATCATTATTAGCTTTTCATCAAGTAATTTGTATCAAACATTATGCTTAATTCTATTCATGTTTTATTCATTATTGTTGGATTAATTTACTATATGTTTGGCTAAGCACCTCTCGGTTCTGGCCTAATTATGATTCCTTAATTGTTTTGTTTGTGTTAGGATCCAAATAATATTGTGTTGATGATTCGGGTGGTCTTGGATGATCAAAATACATGTTTGCCATAGTTAGAGAGTTAGTAGAGAGAGAGGGTGTTCTTGCTAGAGGTTTACACAAAGTATGGAATATTAGATTGAATGAGAAGCACCACCCCTTCCATGGATGGAAGGGGTATTTATAGTTACAAGAAATCACGACCTCCTATCGGCTGTGGATCAGGTATACGGTGGTAAGACCGTCCTTCTCCCGCGGTGTTGCACTATACTATTCTACGCTACACACTAACTAATAAACTACTAAATAAGCGTAAATAACGATATGTCTACGAGCTAACTTATGCTAGATAATATTAGGGGGTGGAAACTCTTCACTATGGAATTTTCTAATTCCTAACAATCTCCCCCTAAGGGAGGTCACCCATGTTTTACATTTTGAATCCTAGCATTCTATTCTTGACTTTGTTCTTGAGCTCGTAGACTTGAATTCTTCATTTCTGCAATCTTTGTGCTTTAGAAGCGATTCTTTAAGGTCCGATAACTTTGTACTTTAAGTGGAGGCCTTTAAGCGATCCACATCTTTGATGATCTTGAGCTTTCATTGAGATCATAAAATACCACTATAAATCTCGGATCACCCTTTATTGTGTTGCCATCATGTGAAGTTGTGACTTTCGGACCGGCATGCTCACACTTTTTGAATCATGACATCTTTCCATCAGGAGTAGCGGAAGCCTTCTTGGTTCATGATATTTGTAGCAGCAAAGCGAAGCATAGTATGAAATATCTCGAGAGCAGGTTATGTAGATATGCACGGTCATGATTTCTTCAAATTAAGTGTGGATCTGTGAGCATCGCGGCTTTGGATTGACTCCTCCATTCCCGATCGAGGTGCAACCGTCCAAATGTACCTGCAAACAGGTTAGCAATAAAACACACGAAATTATCTTTGATCACTTTCGTTGAATTGAGTACCGCGGCCACGGTTCCCGTTGATAGAGTACAAGTCTTTTGTGATCGAGGTAGGATTCCTAAGAATCTCCTTGACAGGGTTTCGCAGCTGCTCTAGCTGTTCTTGTTGGATATAAGTTTTCACATGCACATCAAGCCATAACACAAAGTAACATATAGATGGAATTCTAGAGAGAGAAAGTTAGAGGTTTAGGGAACTTAGTGAGAGAAAGTGAAAGATATTATTATGAGCTCCAACTCTCTACCTTGGGAGGTAGAGAGTATTTATAGTCTTACATAAATCGCCACACATCGGGCTGTGGATCAGGCATACAGTGGGTAAAGACCCGTCCGTCCTCCACGGTGTTACTTAACTAAATACTACTTAACTAAATATTACTACGACTACGAGCTTTCTAACGATTACATATACTTGAGGTGACCGACTCTTTAATACCTGGAATTTCTAATTCCTAACAATCTCCTAAGGGAGGTCACCCCAATCATGCACTAAAATTACATTGAATACAAACAGATATGACATTAACAATTGTTCTTGCATTCTTGATGTAGTCCTTTGTTCCTAAGCTCGTAGTCATTGATTCTTCACATTGCATGTTTGGTTACTTCAAGTGGAGGTCTTTTGCTGATCCACGTGATAATAATTTTGAGCCAGCTTTTGAGATCATCAGCTAGTAGAAAATCTCTGATACATCCATTGTGGTGTTGGTATTATGTGATGTTGTGACATTTGGACCGACATGCTCACATTCGGGATCATGATATCTTCTCATCAGAGTAGCGGAAGCTTTAGTTGATTCATGATATTGGCGGCAGCGTAGCAGAAGCATGGAGTGAAAATTGAGAGTCATTGATGCACTAATCATTATTTCTTTTGAGATGAATGTGTTAGGTGAGCATGCGGCTATGGATTGACCGCTTCATTACGATCGGTGCAAGCGTCGGGGTGTACCGCATAAGACGATTAGCAATAAAGCGCCGAAAATGTCTTTGATCACTTTCGATGAATTGAGGTACACGACGGTTCCCGTTGATCGGTACAAGTACTTTGTGATGGTATAATTCGAGAATTTCCTTGACCGAGGGTTTCGCATTTGCTCTAGGCGTTCTCAAACCGGAACATCTCAAAGAAGACAACACGGAGTGAGTGAACCTGCGAATTTTCGTCCACTGATTGATGAAAAGAGATTTGAAAAACAATCGTGTATTGCTCAATAGAAATTGTTTTTGCAATATAACGAAGGTTTTAATGAAAATCAATTATCAATCATAAAACACCTTTTGATTTGAAAAATTAGTACACGATCGGCGTGCTAAATGAAAAGAGTTTTTTTTAAAGCACAAAGACCGGTTTTTCAAAGGTATCCGTCAATCCATAACTGAACCGGATTGATTCAAAAGATTGAATCGCCCCATTGTTTCCGTTCAGTTGTCACATGGTTGATCTGTATAATAGATCTCACATGCCACCTACCAGGAGCTTGTTAGATGTTGGCTCCGGAAGGCTTTCCATCTTCATTGTGAGTATGTTTGCATATCACTCAGATGTTATGGCAATACCACAAGGATAATGCGTAGGACTCAAGATATAATCTCTCTTTCCACATTGTGTGAAACAGAGAGTCTTCATTGAAAAGTGTCCTAATGAGATTTATTGATGATCTCGTGGCTCTAGACTCAATTTGTGCATATTTGGATCCTATATCGGAGACTAGGGAGAGGGTCTCCTTCTTCAATATCAACAATCTCTAAGAGAAAGTCGATAGATAATGTCGGTTCCCCGTGAGAATGAAACAAGTCCTTTTAAGAGGAACTTGAGTGGTTTGGAAAGTTGAAGTGCAGTCGTCACTTTGGTCCATGACGTCTTTGTCTTCAATACCGATGTTACCATCAGTAGCATATGAATTGAACCCGGTTCTTCCCTAAGGTTGAATAAATGGAGGGCTATTTGTTTTCACCCTTTTCTCATTCAATTCTTTTTAATTCTTCAACCCCTTCAGTGCTTACCGAGACTTCATAGCTAGAACCTTGTTGGGTTTATTCAGTACTAGCTCAGTCTCAGTCCGCACTCTTCCATATCTCATTTTTCTCCTTTTATCATCATACCTAAGAACTCTACACTAACTAGTGGATAGTCCCTGGTAGATCCCTCCGGTTCTGGCGGATCATGGGAACACATACCTAACCTTATCGTCCTTATATCACCATACATAATGGAAAGTTGGTCGGGCTTTTTGGTATTGTTCATCTGCCATAGGAACCAATTGAAAACCATTTGAAAATCAATCCAGATACTTATGATATTTTATCAAAGCATTTTGTACCTGATTTGTTTTTGATATTTTTAGAAGAAGAACTCCCCTCAACATGTGAATCAAGTATTTGAAATAGTTTTCCACACGGAGGCAAGAGAAAGAATTAACTTCTTTGATTACCATTTTCTAAAAAAATATCAACATCACTTCCCTAATCGAATCAAGTAGATAAAGCATTTGGGGAAGGATGAGGTTTTCATGATTTTGCTCCCCCTCAATATGTGCCTCGAGATTTGAAAAGAGTTTTGCACATACTAGAGGAAACCTGCACATTGAGATAAGTGATCACGTTTCAAATCATTGTGGTTTAAGATAGATGCTCCCCCTCAACATGTGCATGGAAAATTTGAAATCGTTTGTCACTTACGGGGAAGGAGAGCTTGTACATCCTTATAAAACCATTTACCGAATTATCAGTTTAAATCCAATTTAAATCACACATTCTCCCCCAATCACAATTATCAAATCATTTGAGATTTGTGATCTCTTATAGATTTAAATTGATTTTGAAAGCTTTTAAGGAGAATTGTGACTTGATTATGAAAGCGTTTTAACTGATAATGATCGGATTTTAAGACTTTAAACTCCATTGATAAAACATGCATGTACATCTTTTGAAAACAATTTAATGCCAAATAACTTTTTAATTTAATTGAAATCATTCTCCCCCTCAATCAATGACATAGGTTGTTGATTGAGAGATAGAGATTTTGACAAATAAGTCCTGATGATTATCAAAAATAGAGACTGAGTTATTTTTCAAAGCATTTAGTTTTCAGCAGATAAATGTTTATAGAATCAGAGCATGGAATTTGAAAACATGGTAAAACATGGCTCTGTTCTTTCTTTTAAAACCGGGTTATTGCCTGAAAATGACAATAAACCATTTTTTTCTCTTTCTCCCAAAGTATTTTTTGATTTTTTTGAATTTTTTTTTTTTTTTTTTTTTAAGAATTCGAACAATATCTAAAGTCCCGTGTCATTCTTTGAATGACAGCACAAAGACCGTAGATATTATCGAATCGAGAAAAACATGACAAAATGACAATATTTTTTGAAGATTTTTTTTCGAATTTTTCAAATTTTTATGGATTTTGAAAGTTTTATATTTTTCTATTTGATTTTTTGAAGGTTTTATAATTTTGTATTTTGTTTTTCGAATAAATATTTACAAGAGATAAATTAGTTTAAGAGAATGATGAAATGAGTACCGAGATAAAGATATCGTTCAAGCGTTGTAGAAGAAAGGTATCAACATCTCTTAAACTTTCGCCACCAAAGCATTCGAGGCTTCTAAGAAAATCGTCGGGACATGAGCCTTCTCAATTTGAATCTTTGGTACCTTCCCCCAAACGACAAACATCGAATAAAGACCATTTCCCTAAGCAGTAGAGTTGAATACAAAGCGGTCTCATTGATTGAAGCTCAGCACCCTGAAGAACACGAGAACCGGGACCGAAGTAACAAGTTGAAACATTGATCGTCTCATTGGTTATCAAATCCGGATTAACTGATTACGACCGATCACATGAACCTGTTGTGCATCCCGATGTACACCTTACTCTTCAAGATTGACCAGTTGTCTATTTAGGGAACAATATATCAACATCTTCATTTTACCAAGTGCATTCCAGTTATATAACATATAACCAATCAGTACATAATGTACACATGTACCCAACAAGAGTAGAGACGATGACATCCATGTAACATGTTGAGTTACTAATCATCTCTGTGGATGTCAACTCTGAAATAACAGAATTAGCTCGATCAAGTGAACATGTTGTGCATATAACCGGAAGCACTTTATCATAAACCGTATATAAGATGTCGATAGGCGGTATCATCTCACGTTCCAAATATTCTTCTCACATTTCTTCCAACTGAACATTGAAGTAACATAAACCAAAGGTCTCCAGAGACCACTTCCCCCAAATAGTTGGAATAATATATCCTTCCCCAAATGGTTTTGATACCTCAGAATCAGCAAAACATAATATATCCATAAACTTGAAATCTTGTGAGAAGAACTCAAATAGCCCAAATGAATCTGTGAGAATCAACTTCTTCTACATAAACTCTCTCTGACTATCTTTATCAACCCATATGTAGAAAATTTGAAGTGACCACTGTTGAAGAAAAACCCAATATACCAAACTTGAACTGAGCGAATTCCCATATGTATCTTAATCTTGAACTAATTTTGGAAGAACGGTGTCGAGAATTTATGCACCAAGCAAATCTCTTAAGTACTCAATACTCAATTAAAGTATGAGACATTAACACCTCTTGCGATTATCCACAGCGTAATATACGCGTGACACTGAGTAAAACAAAGTAACTCCTAATAGTGATAGTTAACCAGGTCTTCAACCATCCACCTCGGACTTGCTGGTAACTAGATAACACAAGACTTCAACTCTAATTCTTAAGCTCGAGCAAGTTATCAAATAAGAACACGCCTTTGTGAACGTCAACTTCAACCTCAAATAAGTGATAAAAGAGTAACTCTGAAGTAATCAACTTGTGTCAAATGCCCAACATGTGAATAAACATACAATAGGATGTACATTCACCCACTGAATGAACCGGAACAAATGATGCCTCAACATCAATGTATTCTTCCTAAAAGTATTCATGTAGAGGCTGATATGGAGGATACACCAATAACTTCGTGCGTATGAGTTAGACATTTTCCTTGAAGTTCATGTGGTTGATTTATAGCATGCACGATGAGAGGAATAATAATCCATAAAGATTTGGCAAAGGAATACCAAAGAGTGGATCATTATTCATGAACAATAATCCGTGAATATTTTGCAAAGGAATACCAAAGAGCGGATCATTATTCATGAGTGCAACTGCAATATTATGATAATCATTATCAACGCCTTGAGGAATAACGGAGATTGGGTTTTTTGAGTAGTCTGAGTTGTACTTCTTTGATGATGAACCCAGTTGAGTCAATAAACCGTAAAAAAAAAGCATGAGCTTCAGAAGCAGGATGATCAACATTCGTCGAAGGTTGAAGGTACTCATCAAACATATCTTTGAAAACCAATGAATCCCAAACATGATTCCCATTATCCTTAGTAAGTGAAGCATTAGGCGTTGGAGGAGAGTCATCAAATTCAAAACAATGAATCCCAGTTATCCTTAGTATATTCACTCATAATCAAAAGGAATATACACTCATCATCATCAAAAATAAAGTCGTATAACCATTATTCAAACATCCATCATCATGTAGTATATTCACTCTTCTCCCCCTCAAAAATTGCATCTGAAGTTGCCATTTTTGATTTAACAAGTGAATAAGTATACACCATGATCATAGATCCACTTGAAGATTGAATGAGCGTGGAAAAACATGAAGCTTGTTGATGAAGAATGTAGATGAGTATGGCCATTCATGAAGATTTCTCTTTAGCTGAAGATAAAGCGCACAGAAGCATACACTTTTCTTTTCTTTGAGAACGGGGCCTGGCATTGCAGTGTTATCTGCCGAGACACCATCATGATGAAGAACGGGCTGAACTAGTGATGTGAACAGACGTCATAATGATGAAGAACGCGGCTGAACTGATGTTAACCGACTCATAATGATGAACTACGAGGCCTGACGGTGTGTCAGACGTCATGTTTAGAGCCAGTTATATGTTTAGAGCCGCCCTGATCCAAATACCAAGGGACGACTTTGTAGACCTGCTTTGGATAACAGACGAGACAGAGAATTGGAAACATTGGATCTCCACGTGCTCATGGGGTCCTTTTGGTTAGCACCAACAATCTTTGAATCAGCAGAAACCCTAGGTGCAATGTCATTGTCACTAGGAGCTAAACGTATAAGCATCGACTTAGTCGAGGGATATTTTGTGCTTAATGGGATTGTTCTACCAGTTGGCTTCCAAACCTTAACAGGCCCTACTCTAGGCATAGTGGATCTAGTTAAGGGGCAAGGTTTGCCATTCGTGAATATTCGACCTGTTGGCTTCCCCTGAAATCCTACATTGGTAAAAACCTCCCTGTAGGTTCCAGATTGCTTAGACCTCAGACAAAACACAATCACATTTATCATGATTACCAGAAATTAACATTTTTTGCATGTTTTGCAGACAGCATAAGGCCTCGAATTAATTTTAGTAAGCTAAGAGCTAATACTAGAACTAACACGATTCTTTTTGTTCAAATCAAACTTCTTGTCCCTATGGTGTTCTTTCACTTCCTTATCATGAACACTTTTAGTTTGCGTAATCCTATCCTTCTTTGCATAGCTTCTAGGTTTTGACCCGCTAACTTTAGTGTCAATCTATAACATCTGTAGAGAACGATGGGAACATTACATGGCTTCACTACTTTCTGCCTTCCTGGTCTAGAAGTGCTGGGATCTGAAATTCTAGGAGGCACATCACAGGTTGCTTGCTTAATTTAGATATGGAACCAGGCTATCAAGGGCACATTCTTGGCTTTTAGCATAGAACGGATTTCCTTTTTGGCACTAGGCATAGAACAAGGCTTCACAGCTTTGCCTTTTTCACCTAAGGTTTTGGACAGTTGCAATACACATCAAGCAGCTCTTGAGATCGTTTGGCCTGGAGGCAAGCAAACCTAATTTCACTATCAGAGGTTTGTTAATGAAATCCTCTTCGACAATCTCAAGGAGACATTCTAGACTATCCTTAAGGTGAGCACAGTAGTCATGAAAAGCATGTTCATTATTCCTAAGATGAGGAGGAATATTTTTAACTGTCACAGTGTATTTGCAATCTAAGGGTGACTTTGAGACAACATTCTTATTGAAAACAAGTGGCACTTTCCCATTTCCCTGACTTCTCAGATTCTCAATTCCTTTTGTAAAGACGTTATTTTTTCGTTGTTTTGGTCACGGTGACGTTTAATTGAATCATATAACTCGTTAAAATGTCGTTTAACCTTTTCATTTTCTTCTAGAAAACTTTCGTTTTCCTTTTGTAAAGCATTTACTAGGTTTGAAGATGAAACGTTTGAGAATTCTGAGAATCTAAAGGAGTAGGCATTTGGGAGCCTGTCATATTGTTCGTTTGACCCTTTAATTGAGAGATTTGGGCTTTCAACTTCTGATCGTGTTGCAGTGAGCTGAATCTGTTCATCACGTTTGTTAATTTGAAAACTGCATCAAACTCTGGAGCATCTGAGGATGTCTTGATATTTGAAGTTTTAACATTTTCTTTAAGATGTTGATATTTTAGTTGTAAATTAAAATGCTCAACTTCCAGTTTAGAAAAATGTTTAACCAAATTGTCGTGATCATCCAGTTCAATTTTCTCGTTTAGTTTAGAATTAGTTTTTTCAAGCTCAATGACACGATCATGGGAGACTTTCAGGGCCACAGATAGTTCATGAAATTTGGAAGCATTAATAGAGCAATTTGAAGCAGTGAAAAAGATATCTTGAGCAACACATTCATTAATAAGAGTCTCATTTAAGGTATGCAAGTTCTTCCTCTCAATCTCATTATATTTTAGTGCACGCTCCATATCACTAACTCAACTACCATTGCATCACATTCCTTTTCCATTTCTTTAATATCTGATTTTATCCCCTTTTTAAGACACTCAAAATGATCTTTTAGTTGTTTAAAGGAAGGCATGACCTCAGTTAAATAACATTCTTTCATTTGCTCAAAACCCCGTTCCCCTTCAGTTATCCCAGTGGGTGTGATCCTTTTCTTACAAGTTTTCTCAAAATCTTAAATAGTTTAAGAATAACATATTGACTGATTAAGGTCTTGCTCTTAGTGGCAATAGTTCTAGGAACTAATTGCATTGGTGTATTTGGAGGATACACATCGCTTTAGGGAATTTCCTACAAGGGGATTCTTTTCAAAAGATTTTCAGCTTTTGCCAGTCCATATCCTTTTCCAGAACACTTGTTCGGGGTCAATAGAGTCTGAGGTTAAACATGTTTAAGGATATCCAATTGTCCATAGTTTATCATGGGTTTTTATCGTTATCTTGTTCTTTTTAACACTCAGGATCTTCTAGCTTCTTACTCTCATTTTCTCCCTAGTGACTTCACTCTTCTTATCTTCCTCAATGCACTCAGCGCAACTAGGTTTCTGTCTAGGCTTAAGGATCTCATTACCATCATACAGTACCTTATGAGCATTTCTAGCCTTTTTAATTACCTCTGGATTAGGTTCCTCAACAAGGGGAATGCTATGCTTATCGCTTAAGACTCTATGCTTAGTGATCATGTGAGCAGTCTGAATGGTATTCCCTTGTACGTACAACTTATTTTCAAGCTTGTTTTTCAAAGTTTTTAGATTGGAAAAATCATTCAAAAGTTTTGATTCCTTAGCCTTGAATTCTTGCTTAAGCATTTTAACATTTTCTTGAAGTTCGTGTTTTTGCTTAGCAGTTTTAGAAAGCTTTTCTTTTAAGGAGTTTAACTCTTGTTTTAATACTTCTTCTCTAACCTACTTTTTCTAATAGTTGTACGTATTTGGACATCTATTTCCTGCTCACGGGTGGTCAACTCAAACTTAGCACGCTGTTCATAAATAGCAACCTGATCCTTATATATGTTAAGCTCAGTGGTAAGGGAATCATCAGGCACAAATGCAGCGTACTCATGCAGTTCATAATCATCATTTGGAGTAGAAGATGCACAACTATGTACACAGAACATCATGCAACTTACTGAGCATGACATCACAGGCTGTGACGGGTGCATCTCTATCTTGGGTACATCCGAAGCTTCCATGGAGCGTTCCTTTGCATTAACTTGCACAGGTTGTGTGTGGTGCACCTCTCTCTCTTTGTGATTGAGCACGAAGATTCCATTTTTCCATTATCCGACTCATCAATTTTTGTTGTCACTGACATTCTTCATTCAGCAACACCCGATTCTTCAACATATACATTACCCAACTATCACAACACTTTTCAACTGCACCTGACACTCATTCACGTCTTCACATCTTTGAGAGATTCTTCAATGTACTTTTTTCACATTATCCATGAGTTGGATAAATTTCTCAATGAATCCTGAATTTCCATTCCATATTTGTTTAAGGAAATTCCAGTCATGTGTTGATCGTAATCTGCTGAATATTCCCCACTGATGAATGGCTGAAATTGTTTGTAGATGACTTGAAGAGCTGCACTGGAACCATCCTTTTGAACCTCTTTATTGGTAAGTTGCAGCTTTAAGTTGTCCTAAGTTCAACAGCAAGCTTCTTGTCAATGTAGGTAAGTCCTGGCGGAAAAGAGCACTACAGTTCGATCCCCACTATGGATAACAGCTGTATGAGGCAGATGAAGTAGCTGATAGGGCTCAATGCGCATTCCATTGCATGGCATTCTGTAGAGTGCTATTCATTCTCATTGTACTCAGAACATGAAGATTTCACATCCGCATTGTTTAATTCAAACATCTTTAATCGTTCAGTGTAGCAATCATTAACATTATTGTCCACAGCATCATACAATTTAAGCACTTCTTTCTGAAATCACTGGGTCGTAGAGTAGTAGAGTAAGACATGATGTGGTGGAATGCACGGGATTTTACAAGTCTATGATTTAACCCGAGAAATAGAATCTTTCGCTGGATTTACTAAAATCAAGACCAAACCGATAAGCAATGACCAATGGAATGTGTTAAGATGACTGATGGATCGACACAATGACAGACAATTGTGTGTTAGGACTTTGATTGTTTGTGTGAATAAGCAGAGATGTTGTTGGTTGTGATTTGGGTTGTTGTTGCCATTTTCCGAGAATTTTAGGTCTAAAAACATAAAACCTCAATAACTTCGGTTCAGAGCGGATTTGCCCTCGAAGTTTGACCCGAATGAATAATTCGCGTGACAATTCTCCTCGTTCTCACAGTCGTTTTGATGGGTAGAACGCTGAAAACGGAGTTACGGATCAAAAGTTATAGCCGTTTGAAGTTTTGTTCGGGAAAAGTCACAGTCGCTAGAATCTTGAACCAAGTCGCTAGGACCCAAGTCGCTGGACACTTAATTCGCTACACCACTAAGTCGCTAGAGTCCCAAGTCGCTAACAGAAAGCAAGTCGCTAAGTAGTAACTCGCTACAGACCAAGTCGCTAACCAAATTTTGTTGGCAATTCGCTACACAAAGTCGCTAGGACACAAGTCGCTAAAGAGCAACTGCTACTTGACCAAGTCGCTACTACAAGTCGCTACCCGTAGTGGAGAATCCACTACTTGTACTTTAACTCGCTAGATCTAACTCGCTAGCTCCAACACTGTAAGTCGCTACAAAATGTGAAGCAAGTCGCTACCAAGAAAATATTCCGTGAGCTAAGTCGCTAGCTTGAAAAAACCAATAACCTCACTTTTCAATCCAAAAACAACCCAACCAAGATGATTCAAGCTTACCAAATGAAACCTAAACACTTTTGATGATTCTAAACATAAGTACCAACCAAAATTCAAACTTTAACACAAGAAATCAACCAAATGATGCAAAAACCCCTAAACTTTTTCAACTCAAAACCACCTAAAATCACTATAAATCCAAAGATGTGCACGATATGATCTAACCATGGCTCTTGATACCAATTGTTGGATATAAGTTTTCACATGCACATCAAGCATACCACAAAGTAACATATAGATGGAATTCTAGAGAGAGAAAGTTAGAGGTTTAGGGAACTTAGTGATAGAAAGTGAAAGATATTATTATGAGCTCCAACTCTCTACCTTGGGAGGTAGAGAGTATTTATAGTCTTACATAAATCGCCACACATCGGCTGTTGATCATGCATACTGGTTAAAGACCCTCCGTCCTCCACGGTGTTACTTAACTAAATACTACTTACTAATATTCTACGACTACGAGAGTTCTAACGATTACATATACTTGAGGTGACCAACTCTTTAATATCTGGAATTTCTAATTCCTAACAGTTTCTCAAACCGAAACGTCACAAAGAAGACAACACGGAGTGAGTGAACCAGCGAATTGAGATTCACTGATTGATGAAAATGATTTGAAAACAATCGCGTATTGCTTAAAGAAAGAGTTTTGCAATATGACGAAGGTTTTATGAGAAAGATCAATTTTCAATCAAAATACTTTTTGTATTAGAGAATGAGTACACATTCGACGTGCTAGCAAAAAGAAGAGATTCGCACATCGAACGGTTTTTCAAAAAGTATTTTTCAATCAGAGATACTTTTTAAATATGAAATGAATACACATTCGACGTGCTAGAGAAAAGAAGGTTTGCACATCGAACGGTTTTTCCAAAAGTATTCGGCATTCCATTCCTGACCAAGGTTGATTCAAGACTGAATCGCCCCATCGTTTCTGTCCAGTTGTCACAAGTTTGATCTTTAGAAAAGATCTCACATGTCACCTACCAAGAGCTTGTTTGATGTTGGCTCTAGAAGGATTTCCATCTTCATCGTGAATTTGTCACCATATCACTCGGATGTTCTGGCAATTACCACAAGGATAATGCGTAGGACTCTTAATATATATTTACTTTCCACATTATGTGAAATAGCAAGTCTTCATTAATTTTGTGTCCTAATGAGATATTGTGGATAATCTCTTGGCTCTAGACTCAATAGTGCACATTTGGTTCCTATGCCGGAGACTAGGGAGAGGGTCTCCTTCTTCAATATCAACAATCTCTAAGAGAAAGTCGATAGATTATGTCGGTTCCCCGTGAGAATGAAACAAGCCCTTTTAAGAGGAACTTGAGTAGCTTGGAAGGTTGTAGTGCAGTGCGTCACTGGGTCCATGACGTCTTGTCTTCAATACCAGTGTTACCTTAGTAACCACCAGTAGCATATGTATTGAACCCGGTGTCTGCCCTAAGGTTGAATTATTGGAGGGCTATTTCTTTTTACCCTTTTCTCATTTCATTTCTTTTTCATTCTTCAACCCCTTCAGTGCTTACCGAGACTTCATAACTAGAACCTTGTTAGGTATATTCCAGTACTAGCTCAGACTCAGTCCGCACTCTTCCCATATTCTCATTTTTCTCCTTTTTTTCAATATACCTAAGGACTCTACACTATCTAGTGGATTGTCCCTGGGTAGATCCCTCCGGTTCTGGCGGATCGTGGGAACGAATACCTAACCTCACCATCCTTATAACTCCATACATAAAGTGAAATGGTCGGTCTTTTGGTACAGTTCATTCCTTCTCGAAACCAATTGAAAAATCATTGGGAAAATCAATCAAGGTACTTGTGATACAAGATCAAAGCATTTTGTACCTTAAAAGTTTTGATCATTTAGAAAACCTCCCCCTCAACATGTGCATATGATTTAGCAATTGTTTAGCACATGGAGGCAAGAGGACTTTGAAATATTTTCTTTGATCACAATTTTCATACGAAAAAGCCATTTGATTTTCTTGGTAAAATTCTCCCCCTCAATATGTGCATAGGATAAGAGAAATCATTTTAACACATAGAGGAAAGAGTTCTTTTGAAGCACATCCACGAACACACAAGCCATTAAGAAACCATTTTAAAACACAATCAAGGTATTTTTTATAAGTCTCTTTAAAAAAAACTTTTGTACCTCGATAGTTATGCTCCCCTCAATATGTGCTTCGAGATTCGAAAGCGTTTAGCACATATGAGAGAGCAGCCTGCACGATTAAATCAAACCGATCACCTTTTATCAAATTTAATTATTAAATCACAAATTCTCCCCCGATCAAAAATATCAAACCCTTTGAGATTTGTGATCCCAATTGATTTAAATCATTTAAAAGATTTTGGGGAAAGACGTGGCTTGATTTAACTTTGAAAAATGACAGATAAAACAATTTCACAATCGACGTGGCTTGATTGTTTTAAAAGACCTTTAAGTAAAATAAAACAATTTCACAATCAAATAAGAATAGAAAAATTTTCATTTTGACAGATCTTTGAATTTTAAAGAAAATCATACCATAACATAACATTAAATCTTTAGATCACCACATTTTTTCGTACAAACGGACTCTTTTGAATATATATTGTTTGAAAATATTTTAAATTAAATAACTCTCCCCCTCAATCGATGACCGAAGTCGATAATTGAGTGACTTAAATTTTGATAAAATGAAGTCCGGTGATTTTCAAAATTTAGTCCAATATATTTTCAAAACAATATTTTTCCATTTTCAAAAACAATATTTTTTTCAAAGTTTTAGAAAAATGGTATCGTCAAGATTATCCTGCACAAAGATTTGTTAGGTGGTTGAGAAACTTATGTTGTTGCTGTAGGGCTTGGAAGAAAAACTGTCTGCAGATGCAGTGAGACTTCTTCTTACGTTGCATTTTGAATGCCAACTGAGGTCAAATTAAGCTCCGTTTCTTCAATCAATTAGAAGAAAACCATCTGCTGATGCAGTGAGACCTCTTACGTTGCATTTATGCCAACTCTCCATAGAAGTCCAATTAAGCTTCGTTTCTTCATTTGTCGACTCAAGAAATCGTTACCCTTTCCTTTCGGCATCCAATCATCTTCAATTGTGGGATCCGGATTGGGAACATTCTTTTATACCAATATACCTGCATACGTTAGTGAACACACATACAAATATATGGTGGTCGACATCACCCAAACAACAATTGGCTAATTCAAGTCAATTCAACATATCAATCAGTTCATATAAGGCATGGGGATTATGTGTTAATCAAACTCTAATCATCTAATCCTAACAATCATATCCTAAATTCCTAGTCCTTCGACATATGCATATATCATTTTTAATTAAGCACGTTGGATAATTAAGAAAGCCCGTTAGATGATGTAAATTTGAAAACATTCTCCCCCTCAATCAATGACTCATTTTATAAAAGATTTAAAAGCGCTGAAGTCATTGATTGAGTTTTCAATTTTACAAAAACTCTGAATCTGATTGTTTTTAAAGCAACTCATTTACCACCATTTTGAAATACAACAAATATTTTTCTGAAGAATTTTAGACGGAAAAACATTTGTGTAGGAACAGCAGTCCTTCGACATACTTTCCTCAAATTGTTTTAGGATAAGTGCACGAAATATTTGAAAATTGGTTTAGCGCATCACTTTCCTTTCTTGAAGAGCGGGTTGCTATCTGAAATAATAGCAAGCCATGGTTTAAGCGCGGGTTACAGTCAGAAGTAACTGCAAGCCATCATTTGAAGCCCGGGTTACAGTCAGAAATAACTGTAAGCCATAAATTTTGAGACATGTTTAGCAAAAGAATATTTACACCTCCTGCTCGAACTTCATCTAAAGTCTCGTGCCATTATTGAATGACATTTCTAAGACCGTAGATGTTATCGATACCAGAAGACATGTCTTGAGAAACAATATTTTTGGTATTTTGTTTTTCTGAAAAATATATTTACAAGGATAGAATAGATGATATAGTTAAAGAAGATGATGATACGAGTACCGAGATAAGGATATCGAACAGCCCCGTTGTAGAAGATAGAAGTCATCATCCCTAAAACTTTAACCACCAAAGCTTCCAAGACTCTTGAATCGAAGAGAGAGATTGAGCCACTTGAAAGTGAGACTTTGGCAGCTTCCCCCCAAACCGAAAATCCATGTGATGAGCAGATTCGAAGCTCTATTTCAAGCTTTCCTTAGCCAGGTGCACAGAGAAGCACACCATTATCATAAATCCCGCTGCTCCTTTTAAGACCGATAATCGAAATTCTCCATTCGGGGTTATATCATCCAATAGAACATCAGCAACGTTTCATCCCACACTTAAATAATCTTCTCAAATTTCTTTTCCACTGAGGTCTGAAGCAATCCATTCCAAGCAGGTGTCAAGAGAACAATTCCCCCAAGTAGTTGAATTGAAGCAGTCAGTTTCTTTGTATAATGCTCAAGAACTCTCCCGAACACACATCATGAGGGGAATGAAAACACCTTCCCATGTTCACATTTTTCCTCCCGGATGATCGTGTATGAAGCTCAAGAACCAGAAGTACACCAATACCCAAGAGCTCTCCCGAATACACATCATGAGGGAATGAAAACACCTCCCCATGTTCACATTTTTCTTCCCTGATGATAGTGTATGAAGCTCAAGTATCCGAAGTATACCAATACCCAAGGAAGGAATAACTGATAACATTGAAGAAGCAGGCCAAGTCACTGATTATCTCTGTGGATGACAATCTCTGCGGATGTCAACTCCGGAATAAGTGATTATATCTCTGAATCACTGATTAAGCACTCAAGTGAAACAGCTGAGCATCCCCAATGTACACACTCTATCTCCCCTGATCATTGCGATACCATCGAAATCACCACACTAGTGTACCTCTTTTATCTTCAGAAACTTTATCTAACATCACTTCCCCCACGTAGTTGAAATACTAACACTAAATGCCTTGATGAGTAAAACCTTGAGTTTCTCTGCGGTCATGACATTTGTTTTCCCGGGATATCTTCAATCACTTAGAAGAATTAAGTTCATCAAGTTTACTCGTCATGAGTCAAACCTTGAGTTTCTCTGCGGTAATAACACTTGTCTTCCCGAGGTATCTTCAATTACTTAGAAGTATTAAGTTCATCAAGTTTACTCGCGTTTAGGTGCTTGTCTCCTTACGCCTTGCTGGTTTTTGACACTCAGAATCACAACTCTTTGTAAGTCCGTTACTAGAAATATTTTGAGAAGAACATCATTAGCTCAGATGTATTGTTGAGAATCAACTTGCTGAAGAATAACGTGAGCAAGTCTAATTAGGGATTAAATTGGAATTTCAATCTCCCCCAATTAGTGCTCTCCCCTAAACTGACAATCTGTTTGATAAATGCCCAGATTAAGAAGAAGTCTTTAGATCGTTAAATGCAACTCGTCTTTTAGTCTTCTAACATGTAGCAGAAAATGTAGAACAGACTGAAGACTCGACCTTCTTCAAGATTGTGCAGTTGGGGAATAGATAGTTAACATCTTCAACTCACACAAAAGCATATCCCCAAAAAGCATCCCAATCAACTTACATCTTGCAAATCCCCTTAACTAAAATCCCTCACAATCAAACAAGAACAAAGATGTTCATCATGAAATCAACAATCAGGACGCAACGAACACACAAGATGGTAACACCAAACTACCAATCATATCAAACAAGAACAGATAGATTGTTCGGAATCATGTTGATGTATACGTGAAGCATTAACCGGGAGCACTTTGTCGACAAACTCATCAATCCGAGTGAAGATGTCAACTAACGGCTCTAAGAAGAAAAACTCCATGTGAAGATGACCCGATAGGAAGAAGCTCGGTTCTTACATGAGTTAGGAGCCGTATGACCATATATTCTCAGAAATCAATCAACCATGCATTAAATTCACACTTCTTCTCCCCCTCAAGAATTGCATACGGAGTTGTCATTCTTGATTAAATAAGTGAAAATCATCCGAATGTTCTATTCACACTTCTCTCCCGCAAAATCAGCACATGATGTTGCCATCTTCATTATAATCGAGCAAGTGGAATGAGAAAACAATCAGTGGTAGCCCGGTTCACTTGATGACTGAAGCACATGGAAAAAGTATGAAGCATGTTGATGAGAATGGTCATAATAAGAAGATTTCTCTTCTTCAGAAGATAAAGCGCACTGACACGTACACTTTTCTTTTCTTTGATGAACGAGGCATGAACTGTTGTGTTTATACGTCATAAGATGATTTCTCTTCTTCAGAAGATAATGCGCACTGAAACGTACACATTTCTTTTCTTTGGAGTACGAGGCCTGAACTGATGTGAACAGACGTCATAAGAAGATTTCTCTTCTTTGGAAGATAATGCGCACTGAGACGTACACATTTCTTTTCTTTGAGGTACGAGGCTTGAACTGAAGTATTCAAACGTCATAAGAAGATTTCTCTTCTTCAGAAGATAATGCGCACTGAAACGTACACATTTCTTTTCTTTGGAGTACGAGGCCTGAACTGATGTGAACAGACGTCATAAGAAGATTTCTCTTCTTCAGAAGATAATGCGCACTGAAACGTACACATTTCTTTTCTTTGGAGTACGAGGCATGAACTGTTGTGTTCATACGTCATAATCTCTCTCTTTTCAATCTCTTGGCAAAACATGTAATCAATCACCATTATCATTCAGTAGGCTCTTTGTAGTGACAGCTGAAGGAGATAACCCAATATGATGAATTTGACCCTGAAGTAAACTAACCCGAACTCGTGACTTAAACTTGCACATATGTAACAAAGAGCGGTGCCGAGATTTCATGCCCATTTGAATCTCTAAGTACTCTATACTCTTCAACCAACCAACCATCGAGTATTAGACGTATATCACCTCTTGAAAATCCACAATTGAGTGACACGAGCACTACAACGTAACTCCTTTAAGTGATAGTTAAATTGTTGAGGTAAGAGCCCAGTTCCCCCAAGTGGTAAGAGAAAAGGTAAAAGTCACCCAACAATAACTAGATTTCCAAGTCTTCATTTTTGATAATAAGCTTGAACAAGGATCATGAAGAATCTTCATCCATCCATCCCCGATACCTTCAGATACTAAGTACACTCGCCCGTGATATTTCACTTCAACCTCAATTAAATAATACTGAATTAACGCTGTTGTCACATCTTCTGAACTGCTCAAATCTAGCCTTCTTTGACATTTAAATGAACTTTGATAATGGTTTCATCCCGACCATGGTTTAATGAGCATAACCCCGTAAAACTTTGAAGTAATCAAACCGCCATGATGAATATCCAAACACACATCCAATTCATGAAGTACACTCTTTTATCTCTTCTTTGAAACAAAAACCGTAGCACCAGCATCAAAAGAGATCTCGAAATACACCTTCCTTTCTCCAAGATGGTTCCATCATTACGGGATTTTACAACTCTATGGTTTAAACCGAGAAATAGTTTCTTTCGCGGGATTTTACAAAACAAAGAATAAACCGTAAGATAGATCCGGAAATGCACTTTACAAATACCAGGATGTTTCCATTGTCACGGGATTTTACAAGTCTATGATTTAAACCGAGAAATAGGTTCTTCCGCGGGATTTTACAAAATCAAGACAAAACCGTAAACAATGTCAGCTTGAATGTGTTATGACAACTTTGGTTTCAGTGAATATATGTTTTAGGGAAACATGCAGCGGTTCATCAACAATTCTTTACCCGAATGTAGACAACTTCACAAACCATACTAAGTCAAGTAGTATAAACTCCTTTTCCCTGGAGGTTAACCGTAAAACATCAAAGTACACGTTTCTCCCCCATGATGGTTTCGAACTTTCGGAAGCATCATAACGTGTACGACCATTTGCACGAGAAGTTCTTGTCATAAGCAAACATCTTGAAAAAATCATAACTGACGCTAAAGATTCTTGAAAGATTTTGCTTAGACTGTGAAGTATCATTAACATTATGTGGCGTCGAATATCTCATGGGAATTGCTGAAATTGAACCTCCATTGATTCAACGGCTAATAGTAATGACCACATATGGAGATAACCCGATACGACTAACTTGAAAAGAAAGGAGACATCCCACCTTAGTGACTTACTGCTTGTTCTATATTTTTGAACAATCCACAACGCCGTGTGACACTAAGTACTACAACTTCCTTAAGGTGATAGTTATAAACTGTGAGCACGACGACGTAACTCCTTACATCAGTTATAACCAGATTGTCAATTCATAATCACTTAAAGTGATAGTTATGTCCCGACAAGTTATCTTGAGACATGCAACCAACCAACCATCGTCTCAAAGATAAAGAAGATCACCCGTGAAATGGCACTTCAATTTCGCGTAAGTAATGCCGTACAAAAACCCCGTAATCATTTTTCAATTTTCGCTCAAGCCGTGAATATATGTATCCTCCGTGAAAATGTATTCACCAACTTGCCAACACATATCACATGACGAATCACTAAATCATGTCATCAAGTCTCATTCTCATAAAACTCAAAACCAATCAAGTTTCATTACCGAAATATCCAAATCCATGAACATGAAAAAATATTCAGTGAGCGCCCAGTCCATAGCAAAATCCAATATCACACAATCCGAATCAATTTTAACACCTCAGTCCATTAAACCATCAAGCCAAATCATCAAGTCATCCATTAATCTCGAGCCCATGAAATTCTAATACCCGATCCACATATCAAGAGATAATTAATATTCGACTCATACATGAAATACAAAAAAAAATTGTATCCAATTTGTTCTTTTAAACACTAAGTATTCGGCTTTGTAACTCTAGAGTATCAGATCAAAGTCCACAATGTACCAGGCCCATATCACTCACTAAAGCCCATGATACTCACAATTAATCCCATCCGGCCCAATAACCCTCGGCCCATTCCAAATCAGTAAGACAACCGGATCCATTAACCACAACACCCTAATTTTCGGTGGTATTTATACTCACAATCTTACACATACCCTAATAATACTCAAACTCAAACCCTAATATCTCTTCAATATTCCGCCTCTCACCACTGATATCAGTCCCAAATCCAATTATCCAAACCCTAATTTTACTCCAATAATTTCCGCCCCATTCTTATCTCTAATCATCTCCTCCTCAAATATTCTCATATAACCGAACAAAACAACCACAGGGATGGTTTGAGTATCATTTGACTCGAAGGACAAAGGGCAGCCACAGGGATGGCTCGAGCTACATATGATTCGTCTTCTTGATCCGTTTAAGATGTGTTCACAGGTAGGTTTTAATTTAGTTCATTCTTAAACGACCTCAAGAAACACGATTTAACAAATATTGTTAAAATCATTTCTTGGCTCGTATAATCATTAACTTTTAACGAGTCAAAGAAATGATTCAATAATATTGTTGACATCATTTCTTTACATTCGAATAAAACCGTATTAATCAATGATGATTTAAGTCTTCGTGGGTTGAGATTTTTATGTGAAGTTCTTGATGCATCTTGAATGCCACGAAAAGACATAGGCAGAGATCTCACAAGTGTTTTGAAAATATTTTATCTATTCTTTTATCAAAGACTCGAATGAGAAGAGAGATGAAGCATATGGCTTTGTTTCTTCTTGATAACATTCGTACATTTCCAAGAGTAGATCAATGATGAAGTTTTTTGATTCGTGTTATAGACTTGATAGTCTTGATGTTTCATTTGAGAACCACGGATAAAAAAAACAGAGATCTTTGAATCATTTATCCTTTTGAGTCTTAGATAATGTTGGAGTTGAGTTGGGATAATATGAGGTTGATGTTGGGTTGAGTTGTAGTTATGTGAAATTGTTGGTAGATGATTTGTAGATGACGGATTGATCTTGGACCGATGATGGTTATCCTGAGGTTGAATTAGTTTTGGTATATGGTATAGTGGTCGTGTCATGTGGTGACTTCTTCTTCATCCTTTCTGTAAGTCGCTACGACTTGTTAAATAACAAGTCGCTAGGGTCATGAGTCAATTCGCTAACCAAAGATTTTGAGTCAACTCGCTAAGCCAAGTTGCTACGACTTGTTAAGTAACAAGTCGCTAGGTCAAAGGTTTTTCAAAACAAATCGCTAACCTGCTAAATAGCAAGTCGCTAGCTTCATTTACATGAAAATAAGTCGCTAACTGGTATAGATAAGTCGCTATGACTGTTTGACTCAAAAGTCAAACAAACCCAAGTCGCTATATGAAACTCAACTGGCTAGGACTTACAAGTCGCTAGCTAGAATGACAAAGTGACCATTTTTATTTTTCTGGCGTTTTTCCGACCAAGATTCCGACCATATGCATACTTACCCAGAAAAATATGACATAAATTGCTTCATATGACTGTTTTGACAACAAGTTTTAACCAGCAAAATGAGACCAAATAATATTTCACGATATGGTAACAAGAAAAATCGTATAAGGACTGTTTGGACATAACACAACCAGATAACACTTGATAACCAAAAACCAGTTAACAATATTTCCCACCATGTAAAAACTGTAAAAACTGTTAACAACATTTTTTGAGCAAAAAACCATGAGAAGACATAGACTGTTTAACATATTTTTGACCAAAATAAATGCAAAACAGTTTTAACAAAGTACAACAAACCACCATAAATCAACACAACACAAAAAACCTTGGCTCTGGTACCAATTGTTAGGATCCAAATAATATTGTGTTGATGATTCGGGTGGTCTTGGATGATCAAAATACATGTTTGCCATAGTTAGAGAGTTAGTAGAGAGAGAGGGTGTTCTTGCTAGAGGTTTACACAAAGTATGGAATATTAGATTGAATGAGAAGCACCACCCCTTCCATGGATGGAAGGGGTATTTATAGTTACAAGAAATACGACCTCCTATCGGCCTGTGGATCAGGTATACAGTGGGTAAAGACCCGTCCTTCCTCCACGGTGTTGCACTATACTATTCTACGCTACACACTAACTAATAAACTACTAAATAACGTAAATAACGATATGTCTACGAGCTAACTTATGCTAGATAATATTAGGGGTGACCGACTCTTCACTATGGAATTTTCTAATTCCTAACAGTTTGCGTTTACATTGCTTCCGTATAATTATTTCTAAGTGTATGCATGCATAGTTTATTGGTAGCTACCCTTGTTTCGGTAGTTTTGAATGACGGTAGAGGCTAGTTGCTTAGGAGATATGACCAACTGACTCTAAGTGAGTAGACTGAGACGGGAAGGGTAAGATATGACCAACTGACGACCCTTTCTAATTGTGCGATTTAACCAACTGATCACCTACCGTTTGGATGTACTTAAGAATTAGGGGATGAGTGTTTAAGTTGCTAGCGCCCGGGCACTCACTATTATAAATCTAGCATGTAGCAGAACTTAATGACTCGGCTTAGGGTACCAGGAATAACTGGACTTATGAGGGGACACCTGACTTCTCCAGTTGTGGCATCCTTGCTTATAGGTTAGGGCTAACTGACCAAATGTTGTCCTCTCGACTTTGACCCCACCTGAAGTAATTGGAAGTAATTAGACGTAAACATTACTAGTTAGGATGAATAACTAGGTTAGCACCACTCTCCTCTATTGATCTCAACCCTCGCACTTATTTGCCTTTATCTGCTTTCTTTTATTTCCTTGTTTTACTAGTTAATTAGTTAATTCATTTTCAAAACCTATTAAAATCGTGACATAGACTTAAGTTAATTTCCGATCCACATAGCTCTTGGGACGACCTCGGTTTTACCGAATACTACACTACACACGACCGGGTACACTGCCCGTTAGTGCATTAGGGTAGACCATAGGTATAACGAGACTTTATAAATATTAAAACCTGGTCAGTAAAACCTGCATCAAGTTTTTGGCGCCGCTGCCGGGGAGCTATTTTAAGATTTTAATTTAAGTTTTTCTTTTCTTTCTCCTATTCTGCTGTTTTCTTTGTTTCTTGTGTGCATCTCAGGTAAATTGAGCCAGATTTCGATAATATGACATTCGAAGAATACTGGGAGTACGAGCACGCAAGGGATAGAAAAGTTTTGAGGAATTGTCAATCGTGGAGAACTTCTACGAGATCGCCTTCCCTATAGCATTTCTTTCAATCTTCTCAACCATATACCTATGGTGATTATGTATCTCCCCAAGAGTATGATGAATTGGACATGAATAACATGACCATTCATGAATATAAATTATATACAGCCAACCGGTGTCGAAAGATGAACAGCTGGAATAATCACACTCACAGTTTCACATCTAATTTTAGTGATTATTCGTATAGCACTTCTGATCTTGAACCTGAAGATAGAGAGTTGATGATTGCAAGAGCGTTGGATGATTTGTTCAGAATTGGAGCTGAAAACCTTCAACGCATGGAACAATAAGAGACTCATGATGAGTCCGTTAATGAACAATTCGGAGATGTGAACCTTGAAAGTAAGAACCTTCTTAACTCTCCTATTTCCCCTATTTCTAATATTTCTGCTAGTGTTTGTGAACAGGATACTGATCATGTCGACATCGACACTACCAAGGAGGAAGAGGAAGTCGAGGAGGAATGTGATGAATGGAATTCATATGACATGTGGGATATCACGATTGAGGATGTTGAAAGGTTTAGGCAAATTGTAACACCTGCTCATTGGACAAGAAGATGAAGTGCATGATGGAAGCAACATTTATTACCTGCTCATTCTTTTTGGAGGAGGATTTAACCGCAATTTTACACATATCCTACCTAGGTAATCAGGGGAGTATTAGTTTCTCTCTTTTATTTTACCTTTCTCTATCATTACTTTGATACTTTCGGGGGACATTGGGGACAATGTTCAGTTTAAGTGTAGGGAGAAAGAATTAAACAGGAACTTAAAAACTATTCACTAACTTGATTTTTTCCTTGTCTTTGGTAAATTGTGTAATAAACTATGAGAAATATTTGTTAGGGTAATTATAACACCAAATTAAAAAAAATATGGCATTTACGAGTAAAACTTTAGTCTTAATAAAGCGTCTCATGGATAGAATTTATATGACTAGCATAAAAACCGTATACCACTCAAATTCCACCCCAAAAAATGTGAGGTTCGCCCCTAGATCTATAGGAATAAAATCATCCATCTTTGTACCGGTAGTATAATAGATTCTAGAACTTGTTTTGTGATGCATTCCAAGGTCGCTAGTGAGACTACATTCGTGTATTTAGGATTAACTAAATGATAAGAGGCATTAGGATAACCCTTGTTTTAAACCTGTAATTTAATTACGTCAGCCTCATCGGTTGAGTAATTTTCCCCACACCATTATGATGTCCTCATCTTGAGTCACGATACCCCTAGTTAACCCTTCAGAGCTTATCTTTTTGCGGTTCTCATGATGTTCCGGTTTCTGGAATATCAATGAAGAGCATTGTTTACAATCCACCTCCAAATGTTACACCCAAATCGCTTTAGCCCACCTTGTATGCACTCATCTTTAGTTCGTTGTTGTAATTATTTTTAAAACCTTACTTCACTTATCTAGTTACTTGCATGGTTGCTAAGTCGAGTCATATCTCTTGTACACAGTTTTGGGATGATTGAGACTCATGGATTAAAGTAGTATTTTATGGAGTAACGGGAAGGAACGTTAAATTCAAATTCCCTTTGTCTATGTAATTAAGGACTCCAAGTGTTTTGATCTTTTCACTTCGGGTCAATTATTGTTAGTGAAATAAAAACTCAAGTGTAGAGATGCTTTTATAAATCCCTTTAAATTGATGTTATCTTAGAGGATGGTAGGGTAAAAATGTATGAAAAATAAATAAATAAATAAATAATACGGACTACCATCCTACATCTATCTTTTATATTTTAAGTTTATGTCTTATGTTTATTTAAAGTTGTTATTTAGTGTTAATGAGTCGAGTCTTGGCTTAGAAACGCCGCGTTTTACATGCATGTAACTTTAATTTTTAACTTGCCACCACTAAAAATTCCCTATATACAACAAAACCCTTTTATTACCTACCCGAAGCCTAACATTATAACCCTTTGTAAAGACCTCTTAGATACTTACTCCTATGTGCTTACGCCAAAGTGGTGGAGGTTTGATCTATTCTCAAGCCTATCGTAATCTAGGTGCTATGACTGGTAAAGGGTGTTTATATTTTATTTCCTTACATGTTATATTTTATATATACCGGAGAGATGAGAGAATCCAAACACCAATTGTGAGGTGCTAGTGTATAATTTTCGTGCTTGTTTTGACTATTGTGGCACTTGTACTTGTTGTATATTGTTTAAAAAAAATGCTCAATGACCCTAACTCATAAATTGATTAGCAAAAAGCACATTTGCTTGAGGACAAGCAAATTTCAAGTGTAGGGATATTTGATAAGAATTTAAAACATACATTTTTAGAAGGTCATTTAAGCCCTAAATCCTTACATTTTACATCCGTTACTGCTTAAAATCGTTCCTTTTCACATTTTAGGTCTTTAGGAAGGAAATTGCTGGAATGAAGCATTTTTGGATGAAAATGAACGAAAACATGAAGAAAACAACAGAGTCAAGAAAACAAGGAAATTTTAGAAACCTGACGGTGTCCCAAATCCAAGGGCGACGCCGTTGCCTTCAGGGTTTTCCAAAAACTCTCAAGCGACGGCTTAGAACTTATTTTGGTCTTAACAAGTGACGGCGTCACGCCTTATTTCAGAAGGCCGTCACTCTTTCATTCTAGACCATATGATCAATACTTTCACCATACGACGTCCAAGAGAAACTCAGATGGCGTCACTACTTTCTACCCGACAAAGATGAAACCCTAATGACTGCGATCAGACGGCGTCACCATCAAAAGGCGACGTCGTCGCGTATGTAAATTCTATATATAGACTTTGAATTTTCTGCTTTAGGTGTGCATTGTTTTGGAGAACAAACCCTAGTTCATTTGAGGTCCGACTTGGACAGTAGTTTAGGGTTCGAAACCCTTTTTTATACTTAAAGATAAATTTGTTTATCCAATCCGTGGAAAACTAGAAGCGGGGGTTGAATAGTTTTACCAATTAAAACTTCGTTTTAAAATATTTAGATCGACTTATGTCAATCTATTTGGATGTGTATGTTGGACGTTGATAGATAGATATATAAATGTGTAATGAAAGATAAGGAGTAAGAATCACATAACTACGACACGAGTATTTATAGTGGTTCGGCTACAAGGACACCTTCCTTGCCCTACTTGTTGGGATATGAAGTGCTGAAGATTGATAAAGTACTGCAGAAAGATAAAGTACTGTAAACTACAAAGTACTGGAAAAAGTCAAAGAGTCAAAGTACTGCTAAAGATAAAGTCAAAGTACTGCTGATTGAAGTCAAAGTACTGCAAGAACAAAGAACTGTTTTATTTGTTTATAGAAAGTCTTGTAATTCTAGAATATTCATTATTAGATTACTTGTCGTACAAGGATACAAATTGTAAATCGTTTAGGGTTATCCTTGAGCCTATAAAAGGACCCCTAGATTGATATTATACGTACGCGACATTATTAGAGTTTTAGAGAGAAGTTCGATATTATTAGAGTTGTTGAAGTATCTGCATAATAAGCAGAGTTAGAGTTATTAATAAAATCGTTCAAAGTTAAAGTTATTCTTCTTAGCTTTGTTAAGTAAATTCCGCATTCTTAATAGAGTTTGCTCAGTGTTTCTTTGTTAATAACTTAGGATTTATCCGAGGTTATTAAATCTTAACAAGCTATTTAAGTTAGTTTAGTTAGAGTACATCGATCCAACAAGTGGTATCAAAGCTTGTGTGGAAACTCTGACTAAGAAGAAACCCTACTACAACAAAACCTAAAGATGTCGCCTAATTCTGTTCCACCACCTTCCATCACCTCAATGAGGATTCCTGTCATCAAGAAAGGCGAATATGATCTATGGCGTATGAAGATGAGGCAGTACATTGCCATTACAGACCATGCTCTATGGAATATAATTGTTAATGGTAATGAAGAAGTTCCAGAACCTATTGATGTTCTTGGACAACCCAAAGCACCTAAGGCAGTTTTACCAGCAGCAACCTTAAGGAATCAAGAAAAGGCACTCAACATTCTCTTGTCTGCCATTCCAGATGGTCATCTTCTCAAATTTCATGATGCTAAAGATGCAAAGCACTCTGGGTGCTCTAAAGACAAGATTTGGAGGGAATGAAGCTTCTAAGAAGATGCACAGAAATCTGATGAAGCAACAGTTTGAAACTTTCACAGTTGGTAAAAGAGAGAGTCTTGATGCTGCATATGATAGGTTTCAAAATCTCCTCAACATGTTGGAGTTATACAAGGCGAAGTATCAGTTGAGGATGCTAATCTGAAGTTTCTAAGGAGTTTGCCATCTACATGGCATGTGATTGCTACAATGATCAGAGGACAACCAGGTTTGGATGTCATGGACTTTGATGATCTCTACAATCATCTGAAGGTGTATGAGCATGAGATGACTGGACAAACCAGTTCTAAATCACATAGTATTGCTTTTCTATCATCTGAAAAGAGGAGCAGTACTTCCAACAAAAGTACTGCTTCTCCTACTCAAAGTACTGTGACTCAAAGTACTGTCTCGTATCCTGCTCCCATCCATGCTCAGCAAGCCCTACCAACTACTACTATGTACTCAGATGAAGTTGTGTGCTCCTTCTTTGCACAGCAAGCTAGTTTACCTGTCACTTATGAAGAAGATCTAGCACAGATTGAAGAAGATGCACTTGAAGAAATTGATATCAGGTGGCAAGTTGCTATGATCACTGCTAGGATCAAAAAGTATATGAAGAAGACAGGAAAAAGCATTGATTTCAAACCAAAACAGGGAATAACTTTTGACAAATCCAAAATTGAATGCTTCAATTGTCAAAAGACTGGACACTTTGCAAGGGAGTGCAGGTTTGCTAAGTATCAAGTAAACAGGACATCTGAGAAACCAAAGCTTGAGCTCAAAGAAATTCCATTTACTGAAACAAAGGCTTTGGTTGCTCAAGAGAAGTTATCAGAAGTTGACTGGAGTGAAGAGTTTGATGATGAACCAGTGACTTACTGTATGGTAGCCGTGGAAGAAGTAGCTGAAGAGTCTGTGGAAGAATTAGACTGGAGCACTGCTTTTGATGAGGAACCTGAACATGCTGATTTGGAATCCAGAGATTGTCTAGGAGAATTTGATTGGAGCTTGGAAAGTGAAGATGATCCTGTTCAACTTGCAATGGTGGCTACTTCACCAAGTTCACCTCCTATCTCTGAGGTATGCTCAAATTGTCATGATTTTTATCAAAAACTACTTGGCAGTTATGTGATTGAAAGAGATAATTATGTTAGGGCTAGGTCTGAGGTAGCTGGTTATCAAATAACCTTAGAATCTATGGAAGCTAAAATCTTAACACATGAAAATAATGAAGTAGCTTGGGCTGAAAAATATGCACAACAGGATTATCAGTTAAAACTAAGTGAATAGAAATTAAACTGTAAAATTTCTGAAATAGAGAAACTGACTAAGGAAAGAGATGATTTGTTAGCTAAGTTTGCTGCTTGGAGTGAGTCTGGTCTGTCACATGTTACCTATGTTCAAAAACAGAGAAGAGCTTACATTAAAACTGGCTTAGGTTTTGGAATGGACTTTGATAACATAGAAGAGAATCAAGTTGATGATGACCTAGAGGATATAACCACTAGTGATGATGAACTAATTAATTATGTAGACACATCTAGTAATGAGGATTCAATTAGTGAACCACCTCCTGAGTATAAGAAAGATAATGGTTATCATGCAGTTCCCCATCCCACTGGAAGTCATCAACCCCCTAGGCCTGATGTTTCTCGTTTTGGAGTAGACACTCTAGAGTTTAGGAAAAAGCTAGTTGCTCAATCTAGGTCTGAAACCCCAAAGGAAACTGTTGAAAATAATGTTCAAAGTCAAGCAGTACCTTTAAATCAAAGTACTGCTTCACAAGCAGTACCTTTGGCAAAACCTTTTCAAAACAGTACTGCTAAACCTTTTTGGGATAACTTTGGTTAAAACAGGTTTAATCACTCACCAAGAAGGCAAAATAGTTTTGGTCATAGACATAAAAGAAGTCACTTTGGAAGTATGGGTCAAAAACTGTGTTTTGTGTGTTTTAGTCCTACTCATTTAATCAAGGATTATGAACATCACTCAGAATATCTTAGAAAATTTCCAAATAATAGGATTGCCAACCAGAAACCTAGAGAGCACAAACCAGTCTGGAATAATTCAAATAGGGTCAATCACAGAAATTTCTCACCAGATCATAGATACCCACACCAGAGAAGACCTTTTTCAAAACCCTCAGTATCTCACAGTACTTTCCAAAGTACTGTTAATTCAGGACCAGTACTTTCTCAAAGTACTGCTCAGACAAAACAAGGTACTGATCACACTCTTTGGAATAGGAACCCTAGGAGATCTCATTACTATCAACCTAGAAGGTATTACAATTAACATAGGTGATCTAGATCACAGGAACCAAGTGTTAAGACAGAATGGGTTAAGAGGGAAAGTACTACTGAGGGACAAACAGTACTTTCAACAAAAAGTGAATCAGATGTTTTTGTAATACAAGAAAGAGAGAATGAACTTGTAAAAGAGAATTGTGTTGAACATCCAGAAAGTTTTGAAAATCCACATGCTAAAAATCAAAAGATAATTCTGGATCATGTTTTGAAAAACAGTGGAAATTACATACTCAAAGAATTTGAGTTTGTAACTCCACAAGGGGAACACAAGTCAGTAATGGCTTGGGTTCCTAAAAATCACTAACTCTTTTATCTTTGTGCAGGGCAACCCAGAAGTGGAGCTTAAAGATCATTTGATTGTGAATAGTGGGTGCTCTGGAAGTATGACAGGAGACAAAGAAATTCTGTCTGATTTTAGAAATATTAGTGGAGGAAGAGTTGCATTTGGGAATGATCCCAATGGAGGAAGGATTACTGGCAAAGGAACTATCAAAGCAGGGCGTATAGATTTTGAGAATGTTAGATATGTGAAGGAGCTCAAGTTCAACTTATTATCAGTTTCTCAAATCTATGATAAAAAGCATCATGTGTTATTCACTGACACAGAATGTCTCATCCTTTCCTCTGAATTCAAGCCTGTTGATGATAACTTAGTAGTTCTTAGAGTACCAAGAACAAATGATGTGTATAGTCTAGACATGAAGAGTCTACATTCTTATGGGAGAGCCACATGTTTGGTGGCTAAAGCAACATCTGAAGAGGCAAATAAATGGCATAGAAGATTGGGCCATGTAAATTTCAAGAATATCAACAAACTGGTCAAAGGCAATTTAGTTAGAGGTTTACCTTCAAAGACTTACAGGAATGGTCACTCATGCTTGGCATGCAAAAAGGGTAAACAACACAAAGCTTCACGCAAGAAGCTTGAGGAGAGAACTATTAGAGAACCTTTGGAGCTGTTACATATGGATTTGTTTGGACCTGTTTCTGTGGCAAGTTTAAGCAAGAAAAAGTACTGCTTAGTTGTAATGTGATGATTGCAGTAGATTCAGTTGGGTATTTTTCATGGGATTTAAAGATGATACTTTTGATGCTATTCAGATACTCATAATAGCACTTGAAAACCAATTGAGACTCAAGGTTATAGGTATTAGACGTGACAATGGAACTGAATTCAAGAACAAACTTATGGATGAATTTTGTGCAAACAAAGGAATCAAGAGGGAATTCAGTATTGCAAGAACACCACAACAGAATGGTGTTGCAGAGAGAAAGAATAGGACTTTGATTGAAGCAGCCAGAACAGTGTTAGCAGATTCAAAACTACCTATTCAATTTTGGGCTAAAGCTGTAAGTACTGCTTGCTATGTACTTAACAGAGTATCAGTTACTAAGCCACAGATGAAGACACCTTATGAGTTGCTGATGGGCAACAAACCCAACATTCGATTTATGAAGCCTTTTGGATGCCCTCTTACTATTTTAAACATAATTGATAATCTAGGGAAGTTTGATGGCAAGTCAGAAGAAGGATATTTATTGGGTTATTGTACCAACAGTAAAGGATTTAGAGTGTACAATAGAGTAACTAAGAAGGTTCAAGATTGTCTTCATGTTGAGTTTTTAGAAGATCAAGATAATGAGAAAGGTAAAGGTCCTGATTGGATGTTTGATCTTGAAGTGTTAACTCCTTCTATGAACTATGTACCTGTTAGAGAAGAAAATCAACATGTGCATGATGGAGAAGACTTACAATATGTTGTTCATGGAGTTCATCTTAGACCTGATGCTGTACCTGATGAAGATCCTGTTAGTCCAAAGCAAAGTACTGATGCTCCAAAGCAAAGTATTGATGCTTCAAAACAAAGTACTGATGAACCAAAATCCTCATTGTCTGTTGAGGATCAATCTATTCAAGAAGAACTTAATCAGTTGCTTCTTCAAGTTTTTTTAGCACGTTCTTACACTGATGATCAGAGAAGAGCTTATGAAGAGGCAAAGAAGAAGAACAAAACTGCAGAGTACTCTCACAGTACTTTGGACAGTACTTTTGAACAAAGTACTGCTGCACCAGTTGACAGTACTTTAGATGATTTGGATGATCCTACCATGCCTGGATTAGAGGAAACTGATGATGAGTTTGAAGATGCAGGTATTTTCTCAGATTCCAATGAAGATGCTGATGTTACTAATTTGGAAGATACTTATGGAGTTCCACAGTCTCCAAACTTAAGAATTCATAAGAATCATCCTACTGATCAAATCATTGGTCCTTCTACTTTTGGAGTGATGACAAGACACAGAGCTAAGACTTTTTCATCACCTCACAATGCTTTACTTAGTTTTGTGTATAAACAAAACAGACTTAATCATAAGGACCATAAAACATGTATGTTTACTTGTTTTATCTCTCAAGAGGAACCCAAGAATATTGCTCAAGCATTGACTAAAGAAAGTTGCGTTGAAGCTATGCAGGAAGAACTTCTTCAATTTAAACTTCAAGAAGTTTGGGTATTATGTGATCTTCCAGATGGGAAGAGAGTTATTGGAACCAGATGGGTTTTCAGAGTCAAAAGAGATGAAAGAGGTAATGTTATCAAGAATAAGGCAAGGTTAGTAGCACAAGGCTACAGACAAGAAGAAGGAGTAGATTATGATGAAGTGTTTGCTCCTATAGCAAGAATTGAAGCTATTAGAATATTTCTTGCTTTTGCTTCTTATATGGGATTTCAGGTTTACCAGATGGATGTCAAGAGTGCTTTTCTTTATGGCACTATTACAGAGGAAGTTTATATCAAACAGCCTCCTGGTTTTGAAGATCCTAAACATCCTAACAAAGTCTACAAAGTTGTCAAAGCTCTTTATGGCTTACATCAAGCACCAAGAGCCTGGTATGAAAGGCTCTCTACATTTTTATTACAACATGGTTATAGGAAAGGAGCCATTGACAAGACTTTGTTTATAAAGAGAGATAAGAAATATATCATGTTAGTTCAAGTCAATGTTGATGATATCATCTTTGGGGCTACTAAACAGTCCATGGTTAAAGAGTTTGAGCAGCTGATGCAGAAGGAATTTCAAATGAGTTCAATGGGTGAGTTAACATTCTTTTTGGGACTTCAAGTCAAGCAGTCAAAGGAAGGTATTTTTATCAGTCAAGACAAGTATGTATCTGACATACTTAAGAAGTTCAATTTTGATGATATGAAGTCTATTACTACACCTATTAAATCTATCAATTCGTTGGGCAAGGATGAAGATGGACAACTAGTTGAAGTCAAGTTATACAGATCAATGATTGGCTGTCTTATGTATCTTACTGCATCGAGGCCTGATATCATGTTTGCAATTTGTTTATGTGCAAGATATCAAGTCTCACCAAAGATTTCTCACATGAATGCAGTGAAGAGAATTTTCTGTTATTTGAAACAACAACCTAAGTTGGGGTTGTGGTATCCAAGGGATTCACCTTTTCACTTGGAAGATTTCTCAGATAGTGATTATGCAGGTGACAACTATGATAGAAGATCAACCACAGGTGGATGCCAATATCTTGGAAGAAGATTAGTTTCATGGCAATGTAAGAAGCAAACAATTGCAGCGACATCCTCTACTGAAGTTGAATATGTAGCTGCTGCAAGTTGTTGTGGACAAGTTTTGTGGATGCAGAATCAACTTTTGGACTATGGGTTCAACTTCAAAAATACTCCCATCAATATTGATAATGAGAGTACTATTTGTATTGTGAAGAATCCAGTTTATCATTCCAAGACCAAGCATATTCAGATTAGGCAACACTTCATCAGAGATTGTTATGAGCATAGGCTCATTAATGTTGTCAAAGTGCACACGGATGATAATGTATTTGACTTACTCACCAAAGGATTTGATGTTTCAAGATTCACTCACTTGGTGGTGAGCATTGGCATGATTAACTACTGAGCTACATTTAAGGGGAGGACTATTTAGTATTAGTATAGTCCTGTGCATTGCTTGAGGGGAGGCTATTTATGTATACTTAGCTTATACAGAAGAATTTGGAAAAGTACTGTTTTTCATGAAAGTACTGCTTGGAAAGTACTGCTTGGGAAAGTACTGCATACGTGGAAGTACTGTTTGTCTTATTAAAGTACTGTTCCAACGGTAATATTGAGGGGTAATTATTACTAACGGTAACTTTGGTATTTATGGCTGTGATTTTTTAAATCTCACCTATAAATAACTACTCCCCGATTTTCCCTCTCATATTGATACTTTAGAATCTCTTCCATATTTCTCTCACTTTCACCTATATTATTTGTCATATCTCTTGCTGTGATAACATAATCATCTATGGCGAATCGTCCTACAGTTTCAAAGCACAATATGGTGGCTAATTTAGATAAGACTGAAGCGAATGCAATCTTTCATGATATAATCGATTATCTTACTGGATCGCCAATCAGTTATGCTCTTTTAGTGGAGCCGGATATAATTGAGCCATGGATTCAAGAATTTTGGGCTACTGCTAGGGAAAATATGGAGAATGATGAATTTTATATTAGAGCTACAGTTGCTGGAAGAACTGTGAAGATTACTGAAGCCTCCATTAGAGAAGACTTATTGTTTAATGATGCAGATGGGGCTATTCGTTTCGATAAGCAGTTGATTTGGGATACTTTTGGACATATTGGTTATGAAGGGTCTTTAATAGAACAAACTTTCAGGAAACAACTATTTTGTCCTCAATGGAAATTTTTAGTTCATGTATTGCTTCATTGCATAAGTGCAAAAAGTACTTCATGGGAACAATTTGGATCAAATATAGCATCTGCTATTGTGGGCTTGGCTACAGATCGTGTTTTTAATTTTTCAAGGCTAATTCTTGATGGTATGCTTTCCCATATCACTCATGGTTCCAAGTGGCTGATGTATCCAAGATTTGTTCAAGTATTCCTCAATAAACAACTTTCAGATATTCCTAAGCCAACAAATCTTTTACCTGTTGTGGTTCAACAAGCCAAAAGTTTCACCTTTATGGCTAGGAAGAGTGATCTTTTCACTGGAAGGGATACTCCCTTAACTACTTCTATGATGGAAGTTGTTCAAGCTGTTAGAGCTAATGCTGAAGAAGATGAAGCTAGTGAAGGTACTGCATCTGCAAGTACTGCATCTGCAAGTATGTCACACCCCCAAATTACCTGTTTTGCAGCGGAATGGAATTCCTGGGGATTGACTGTCATAGCATCACAATCACAGTTATATTGAACGACCTAAAGTGTCGTTTGGAAAATACATCGTTTGATTTAATAAAATAATCAGAGTTTACAAAGTAGGTCCCAAATGTAAATCAACTTGTGCGGAAATAAGTTTGTTACAATTCAAACGATGTTTTAAAGTACGTAAAACCCAAGTGAGACGCGTCGTCATCGCGACTCCATGAGGTGTCCAAATGCATGCCATGAAGTGAATACCTTAGATACCTGAGATAAAACATGCTAAAAAGTGCCAACACAAAGGTTGAGTGAGTTCATAGAGTTTGTTTTGAAATGTAAAGCCTTTCAAAATCGTTTATGCAGCAAAGGCATTGTGAATCCACCCGCCCAAGTTCCTATACAAAACTTGCAACCTGTGTGTTCACAACCCACTGCCAATATGTGTAAAGTTTATGTTCAAACACATGATGTCAAATGAATTCACAATAGTACCTAACTCGACGTAGAACAATAGCACTTAATCAATAGGACTAGACTCAATGTATCAAGAGTCAACTGATTTAGAACGTTATACTGACGTAGGATCAGTAGCACATAATCAATAGTACATGACTCAATGTATCAGAGTCAACCGATATAGTACTTTATTCGACGATAACTATAGCACAAACGAGAACAATTGATATAGCATAACACTTGATTTTGAAACAATGGTGATCATGATAGGATTTAGCCTTAAAATCTAAAGTACTTGTGAAAACTAGTTAAGATGTATCTCCCCAAAATAGTTATGAAAACAAGTAAAAGTGGGGCTATGAAAACTCACTTGGTAAACTGGAATAATGGCAAAAGTGAGTACACCGAGGTATAATGTGATGCGTTAACCGGGACCTATTACGAATGATATGATATGTCATGAGTTGCAATGTAATGTTATGCATGCATTTCGTATGTTATTTATACCATTTGCGGGTTTTGAAAATAGTACTTTTCGTCAAAAAAAAATACTCTCTTGTCGTCTTGACCATTCAAAAATGACTTTACAAGTTTTTACGGCAAAATGTCATCCTACAATGGTTTTATAATGATTTATGGTGAAATTTTCACTTTTCGTCGCAAAACAATGTCGTCGAAATTTTCATGAAATTAACAAAAATAACTTTGGAAAACTAGTCGTAAAATAGTGTACATCGATCGTTAGAGAACGAACTCGACGGTTTTGGAAAGTTTGTATCGATATCTAAAAGTTTCAGTTCAGAAGTTTTCGTCCAAAAGGTCTCGAACATAAAGATAATAAGGGTTAAGATAGTGATTTTGGTTAATTGTTGTGCAGAAAATGAGTTTTGGCCAAGTTTGAACATCCGTAATTAATTTACTACAACTCCGCTATACAAACGGCTTGTCGTTTTGAAAAATATGGCCGGTGAACTTGATTTTATTAGAAGACAATTCGTTCCAAAAAGTTTCACATCGTGGTTAAAAACAGCCCTCAACATGGACGTTACAGCTACCGTAATTTGTGTCGTAGAAATAATATAGTTTTTCAGAAAATAATAGTTACGGCAAGTTTGTAAAAACGTGCATATCTTTGTCGTTTCAAATCCGTTTTCTACGTATAATACGTCCTTAGCTTCATATCGAAGTAAACTAATATATTTTTGACAAGTCGAAATAATTTGTGAAGCTTAAGGCTCGTTTTTGACTCGTACAAGAAAAATATAGTATGCTGAAATTTCTTAAAATTATTTATTTCGTCGTCAAACTTTAAAAATTCATAACTTCTTCGTTATAACTCCGTTTTTATCCGTTCAAGCGGCCACGGATTCGTTTTAAAGTATATTTTCTAAATATCAAGGCCAAAATGTCGTGCTTACTGTCGGTTTTTCCAGAAAAATGAAACAAGGACAGAATACAAAATATACTTATCAAAAATAGTTTTTCTCGGACAAAACCTATTCTAATCCCTTCAAATCAACTCCAAAGCTAATCTAATCCTACCATACACCTTCTTAGGGTGTCATGGGTTCCTAATCACCATCAAGACCAAAGAATACCAAGGGGATAATTATAGGATGACCAATTATATATATATACTCTAAAAATCATGAAAAATGGTATAAATCACATATGTCTTGCATGTTGCTCCAAAAATGAAAAGATACATATGAGATGATAAGGAAACATGAAAATGAAAGAAACATGCTTACAAGTGAATATGATGAGGTGCAAGTAACAAGGTTAAACCTAAACACTCTTGGTTTTTATTTCAAAACCTTATAAAGAGTATTAACTAGATTGTATAAACACTTGAGGAAAATAATTTTGATCCCTTGATGATCTTGATGTAGAACCGGTTGATGAAGGAGCAAAACAAAGGAGAGAAGTTTTTCTAACTCTTGAAATATGAAATGAATGTATGAGAAAATAATGGATGTATAAGACTTTTATGTTTGAGTGAAATGTCTAACAATCAAAGGGCCATACAACATTTAATGACACCCTATAGAGGGCCGGATTTTTGGGGACTTTTGTCACCAAAATATCTTTTTTTTTTTATAAATTGTGTATATATATATTTGTATAATTATTGATAAAATGTATAAGTAAAAGGTGTAGTTAAATGTAACTTTTTGGTACAAATAAGTTTTTAATAGATCAAAATAGAATGTAATGAGATAATAAAAATTGTAAAAATACATTCCTTGTGAAATTTGAGTGATAAAATAATTATCGTATAATTTTTAAGAAAAACGTCGTAATAATTTAACTTTAACGATTTATGTACCAAATAATTTTAAAACATTAGGAAAACTCAAAATATAGTTTATATAACTAAATGTAAGTTTAAAAATACATCGGGATCATTTTTGAAAGTAACGGTTTAAATATACAAAATAATAACTCACGCGATAGTGTTTATTTAATATAAAAATTACGCGTTAATGTGAAATGAAATGTCATGAATGAACTAATGAGATGCAAATGATGTCAATGAAATGTAGACTAATCTTAGTCCATATGAAATGTACGTGATGTTATGATCATGAATTCGCCGCTAAACCTTCAAGGTTACGCGAATTTGGAACACGTAAACCAAGTTTACGATAAATGTTGAAATAATGAGGCATAAATTGTGTCAAGAAATGACCTGAAAGTACGGGTTGTCACAAAGTACTGCATCTGCAAGTACTGCATCTCAAAGTGCTGCATCTCCAGAAGGTATTGCATCTCAAGGTACTGCTTCCCCAAGTACTGAAGTTCAAGAAGATGTTGCAGTTTCACCTTCTCCATCTCCATAAAGATTTGTTCCTCGCTTCTCAACCGTGAGGAACATTCACCGTTCCAAGGAGATGATTCACATACCATATCCCCTGAAAGTTTAACATTGGATAATTATGTTTTGACAAGGGAGTTGGTTAAGTTGAAAAAGACTACTGAGGCTCAAGCTAAGCATATTAAGAAATTGAAGCTCAAATTTAGACGGCTAAAGAATTTTGTTTGGCCTTTGGTTCAACATCATCGTATATGGGTCAAATCAAAGAAGAAGGAGCAAAGGCAGTCTAAGAAAACCAAACGCCAAAAGGTTTACCAACAATCTTCTGTCCAATTGGGGAGGAATTTAGACGAAGAGAATTTGAAAGAAGATGTTAAGGAGAATGAACCTGAAGGTACTGAAGAACATGAAAAGACTGAAGAACAGGTTATTCAAGAAATTGAGGAACAAGTTATTGATGTTCCAGTTCAAAGTACTGATGATCAAGGTAATGAAGATCAAAGTACTGCTTTTCAACAACAAGGATCTTACAGACAAGAATTGATTTCTCCAAGGTTGTTAGACTTTGAAGAAGAAGCTGGTCCTTCTACAACTGTACATGAAGAAGTTGTTGGTCCTTCTACTGTTATACAAGAAGAAGAAGCTACACCCAAACCCATCCATACTGCAAGTGAAGATGAAACCATTGCTGTAATTTTGCAAAGGTTTAACACAACCAAGAGGTAGTGTTAATATTCCAGGAGTGCAAGAAGAGGAACAACAAAGAACTTCTCAACCTGCAATTGATCCTAAGGATAAAGGAAAAGGTGTTTTGGTAGAAGTAAAGAAGAAGAAACTAACTTTAGCACAGATAAGAGCTGCCCAAGAAGCTTTGAATGAACAAGCAACTAGAAAACTTCAAGAGGAATTAAATTCTAAAGATAAAGAAGATAAGGAAGCTGAAGAAGCTAAGAGTAGAGAAGCAGCTAAGAAGTTGCAAGAGGAATTGAATGCTGAAGCTGATGAACCATTAGAGTCACCTATTCCTGTTAGATTTTTACCAAGAAGGCCAAATAAAGCTAAAGACAGAAATGCAATGATGGCTTATCTTAAAAGTCAAGGGTATAAAGGATTGCAGAGGTTTAATTATTTTGAGATGAAAAGATTGTATGATGCTGCTAGAGAAGCTTATAAGAAAATTGTTGAAAGCATCAAAGATTTTAGAGATGAAGCTACATGGAAAGAAGAAGAGAGAAAGAAAAGTTTAAAAAGAAAAAGAAAACCTGAAGTTAAAGATGTTTAGTTCTCAAAGAAAGAAAAAGTTGAGTTAAGATCTGAGACTAGGGATGAACTAAGAAATTATCTAAGGATAGTAGATTTTGAATATTCCAAAGAAGATGCTGACATGAAGATGAACAGATCTCAGATTAGTGCTTTTGAAGTTGTGGAATCTAAAGATGGAAGCTATCTGATGTTTCATAGAGAAGATGAAAGCTTCAGAGTGTTCAACGGGCTATGGGATTTATTGCACATCATAGATAGAGTGGATTTATTCTATTTATATCATGTGGTGCGAAGTTACTTTGAACAAAATCCATTAGAAGGAATTGGTTTAGTTCTGCTTGGAGATCTCATAACTATATGGGAAACTGAAGAGCAAAGCACTGATGATATTTGGAAAAATTAAGAAAATTGGGAAATTGTTTGCTGGAGATTCTTTGAAGAGTCTGGAGTTCATGTTTTAGAGCTGGAAAATGGTACAATGATACACATGTTTTCAAATAGAAGATATCCTCTTACAGTAGATCTTATGAGGAGGATGCTATAGCACGGAATGGAAGTTGAAGAAGACAATGAAATTGCTTGTATGCTCATCAATTTGTTTATCAACTAGACTACTATTGCTGATGAGGATGAATAACTGGTATGAATCTTATTTGAATAAGTTATTTTTATAAATCAGTACTTTATTCAAAGTACTGACAAACAAGTACTTTCATCAAAGTACTGCTTGCAGTTTTTAACCAGTTAAATGATTTTTGAAAGAAACCTTTTGTTAAGTAACAAATATTTTGAAACAAAGGTTGAATAAAATAAATGGTTTTTGAGATGACAACATCAATAGGTCATTAATCCACCATGGTTACAAAAGGATTAGCTAATCCATGAGCAAACGGCTCTGGTAAAGATATTTCAAACTCGCTTTTAGTTGACAACTTACTAATAAGTTGTATGGTAATCAACTCACCATATCAGTTAATGTGAAGAGTTGGCTAGCCCACAAGAAAATGGCTTGTGGTAAAGGCTGTGGAAAAACCATTATATGGTAATTAGTTCACCATGATGAAAGAACTAACTAGTCCAGAAGGGTACAGCTTTTGGTAAAGACAACTCAAATTTGTTGATAGCTGATGATTTGCTAAAAATCATATGGTTATCAATGTACCATGGTCTTACACACCAAAACATTCGGCTACTCTAGAGTTAATGGCTTTGGTAAAGAGATCTAAATCCATTAAAGGTTCATAAACTTGTTGTGTTGTCATGAGAGGAGTTGTTTAGACCTTCTCTCATAGGTGTTTGAAACTGGTGGAGTATAATCAATGTTTGGAACATTAATTATGGGTGTGTTTTGTTCAGTTGTAAGCTTAGCAAGCATTTGGGGATGGAGAGGTGTAAAAATCATATTGCTATCTTTGTTCAAATTTTGAAAAACTTTAGGCTTTAGGCAACTGATTTGATAAACATTAGTATGGGGTTGCAGTTGAAACTCATTTAGCACTGCTTGCACAAACCTTGGATACATTAAAAAATTTGTTTTACTCTGTACATTGCCTTTCGTACTTGTAAAAATATAATTTGACCAGTTAAAAATCTTATCAGTGACTAGACAAACCAAAGGATAAGCCATGGTTGAACTAAATTGCTCATAAGATGTTTTCTTTGGACTTAGACAATGCAACAGAGTATGAATCAAAAATCTCCATTGGGGACAAAAACCACTCTTTTTGAAAGTAGCCTTTTTGTCAGTGGTATCATACCCCATGGATGATAAAGTATCATGAATTTTAGGCATAGGTAATGTGATGAGACCATTGAGATCACCCAATTGGAGTACTCTCCTCAGGATGCCTCAAGAACATCAATAGTTACCCCATCCACAGTGGCTCTTAGAGCATCCACTATTTCATGTGTATCTCTATTTTCAAGTGTTATGGACTGAGCAGAAGTCCAAAACTGTTTGATTTGAGAGATATAGATTGTGGGTTTTAAAAGCAAAGCATACCTTATATGTGTGGTATGGAAAAAGTCCACAATCTGATGATAAACAGGGCCACTCTTCTCGTTAGACTTTTATAGGTAGGCCACTAGGTTGTGCTCATCTACAAAGTTTAAATATGCCATAGAAACTTTTGATGAAAAATGATATTGTGTCAGTAAGAATCGAAAGAATAACTAGTCAATTGAGAGAGAAAGATATATAGGGTTAGGGTTTAGAATTATTGCGCAAGTAAAATTATCTCTAGAAAGTATTTATCATAATATGGAAAGAAGATAATTTCCTTAAAATTTTAACCCTATATATATGGCAATCAGTGGTTACTTTCAACGGCTAGTAAAAAATAAGTTACTGACACAATCAGTTGTAACGGCTAGAACAACAGTGGTAAAATAACACTGTCAGTGGAAACTGTGAACTAGCAGTAGTAATTTTTCACAAAAATTTCAAAGAGCAGTGGTAAATAAAATCATGTGATAACAAGACTGTTCTTATCATAGTTTTTTAGCAAACTAACAGCTATCAACGGATTTGATATGTCTTTACCATGAGCCGTTTGCTATGGACTAGCCAACTCTTAATCATAAAGAATATAGTGAGTTGATAACCATATAGTTTTTGGTAAACTATCAACCATAACGGATTTGTCAAGTCTTTACCAAGAGTCCTTTGCTCTGGCTAGTTGATTCTTATATGTATAAGACATGGTGAATCAATAACCATTTGTTGTGTATCTCAGATATACACCTTTTAAATTCAACTCCCAACAAAGCTTGGTAAACACAAAACAGAATACAAGCAACATATACAAACTCACACAACAATTTTAGTACCCAACAGCCTCCCCTCAACACCAAAGAACATTTTGACAAATAGGTTATGGATTAAGCATTCCAATACTTGTTACAAGTACTGAAATCTCCCCACATCAAGTCCTTTGTTAATAAATCAAAGATAGTTGTCATCAGTATGCATTTTGACAACTTGAATTAGTCCCTTTTCATAGCAATCTCTAATGAAATTGTGTCTAATTTCAATATGTTTGGTCTTTGTGTGTTGAACAGGATTCTTAATGATGCAAATGGTACCGCTATTGTCAATATGTATGATGGTATTCATGAAATTGTACCCATAGTCCAAAAGTTGATTCTAAAGCCATAGAACTTGAGCACAGCAACTAGCAGCAGCCCACATACTTTGCCTCAGTTGAAGAATTAGCCACCTTAGTTTGCTTCTTGCACTGCCATGACACTAATATGTTGCCAAGAAATTGGCATCCACCTGTTGTAGATTTTCTATCCAAGCTAGCTCCAGCATAGTCACTATCTGAGTAAGTAACCAGATCTAGAGGAGAATCTTTGGAGTACCACAATCCCAAAGTAGGAAATGCTTTAAGATTTTAGAAAATCTTCTTCACAGCAGTCAAGTGAGAGAACTTGGGATTAACTTGAAACCTTGCACAGGCACACACTGCAAACATGATATCTGGTCTGGAGGATGTAAGATACATCAAAGAACCAATCATAGACCTGTACAAGTGCACATCAACAGCTTCACCACTATTTTCCTTCAGAAGTAGATGTGTAGTCTTGTCTGCAGGGTACCGGATGACTTTGCATCAGTAAGCTTGAACTTCCTTAGTATCTCAGCCACATATTTATCTTGATTAATGAAAATACCATCTGGCCTCTATAGTACTTGAAGTCCAAAAAAGAATGTGAGTTCACCCATAGAACTCATCTGAAATTCTTCTTTCATCAGTTTCTCAAATTCTTTACACATCTCTGTCTTGGTAGATCCAAAAATGATATCATCAACATACACTTGAACAAGCAAGATATCATTCTTGTCTTTCTTGATGAACAAAGTTTGATCCACTCTGCCTCTATAAAACCCATTAGTAAGAAGATAAGTAGTTAAGGTTTCATACCATTTCCTTGGTGCCTGATGCAAGCCATACAAAGCTTTAACTACCCTGTATACTTTGTTACGATATTCAGGGTCTTCAAAGCCTGGAGGTTGTAGACATAAACCTCCTCATCAATCTGCCCATATAGAAAAGCACTCTTCACATCCATTTGATAGACTTTAAAGCCCATAAAGGATGCATAAGCTAATAATAGCCTGATTGCTTCAATTCGTGCAACTGGGGAAAACACTTCTTCATAGTCAATACCCTCCTCTTGAGTGTATCCTTGAGCCACAAGCCTAGCTTTGTTTCTGATAACAATTCCTCTTTCATCCTTCTGATTTCTGAACACACATTTAGTACCTATTACCTTCTTGCCAGAAGGCAAATCACAAAGCACCCAAACCTTTTGAAACTTAAATTGAAGCAACTCTTTTTGCATTGCTTCCACCCAAATTTCATCTTCAAGTGCCTTGTAAACATTCTTTAGCTCCATTTGTGACAGAAAACACATAAAGAGACATTCATTCTTGCCTTCATGAATCTTAGATTCATATATTTTACTAATGAATCCATGGACATCAGGCAGCTTAGTTTGTCTTCTAGTCTTCACAGGTGAATAGACATCCCCAATCACATTTTCAAGAGGATCTGATTTATGAATTGAAGTGTGGGGAGTCTAAGGAACTGCAATCTCACTTGCCATATTTGAGATTTCAACATCATTGGTTTGAGCTTCCTCAGTAACTAGAGTTGTAATTTCCACATCTGGTGTTGCAGTGGAAACATTTTGCCTGACAGTGGAATCTGAATTTCCACTGCTTTCAGAATTTTCAGCTTTCAAGTTACAATCTCCTTCCTTTCCTAAATCACTATAAGGATGAGAATCTCCAGTTATTGGTACATCATCATTATCTGCATAGTCCCAAAGAGGTAGACTGGATTCATCTTGATCATCTACATGATCTTTGCTTGGTTCATCATCATCAAGAAACTCTTCTGAACCTGCAAAATCAAAAGAAGATGTTCCTGTAGAAACAGGCACATAATTCATAGTATTTGTTAGAGAATCAAGATCAAACAGCCTTTCTGGACCAGTTCTTTTGACATTCACTTTGTTTTCCATGAACTCAACATGCAGATTCTCTTCAATCTTTTGGGTTCTTAAGTTAAATACTCTGAAAGCTTTACTAACCATGGAATACCCAACAAAATACCCTTCATCAGCTTTTTCATCAAACTTTCCCAGATAAGTTATGGTATTGAGAATAGATACATGACATCCAAATGGTCTCATGAAGTCAAGGATAGGTGGTCTACCCCTAAATAATTCATAAGGTGTCTTGTTCTTTGTCTTTACCACTAAAACCCTGTTTTGCACATAACATGCAGTGTTAACAGCTTCAGCCCAAAAAGTGATTGGCAATTTAGAATCGGCCAACATTGTTCTAGCAACCTCTATCAATGTCCTGTTCCTCCTCTCAGCAACACCATTTTGTTGAGGAGTTCTAGCTACACTAAATTCTCTTTTAATACCTTTATCTCTGCAAAAATCATCCATAACTCTATTCTTGAATTCTGTCCCATTGTCACACCTAATGATTTTAACTTTCATATCATATTGGTTTTCTACTTCTGTGATAAATATCTTGAGGATTCCTGTTGTTTCATCCTTGGTTCCAAGAAAGAAAACCCATGTAAACCTGCTAAAATCATCATTTACCACTAGACAATATTTCTTTAGATTCAAGCTGCTCACAGATGTAGGACCAAATAAGTCCATACGTAACATTTGAAGTGGGTGAGCAATAGAGTTAACCAACTTTGACCTGCAAGAAGCTCTGTGTTGTTTGCCTTTAAGACAAGCCACACAGGTTTGATCATTTTCAAATCTTTTCTAAGGTAAACCTCTCACCAAACCATCTTTGACAATCTTGTTAATGGTTTTGAAGTTAACATGACCAAGTCTTCTATGCCATAACATGGATTCATCCACTGTGGCCTTTGCAAACAAGCAACCATAATCATCTTTAGCTACAATGTTGTTCATATCAAAGCTATAGAGATTGCCTTTTCTTGGAATTTTAAGAAGAATCTGACTTTTATCAGGCATCTTAAATTCCTTAGAGAGAACAAAGCACATATCTTTGGTAAAAAGAACATTGTTCATCTTGCCACACATTTGTGACACACTAAAAAGATTGTACTTTAGCTCTTTTACATAGTACAAGTGTTCAAAGTCCAAGTTACCAGTTTTGATCACTCCTTTACCAGCAACTTTTCCATTTATTTCACCTCCAAAACTGACATACTGTCCATCATAGTGCTCAAAATCAGAAAGATAGGACTTATTGCCACTCATGTGCCTTGAACACCCACTATCTGTATATCCTTGATCTGATCTTTTTGTCCTTGGATGTTCCTGCACATAAGAGTAAAGAGTTAGTTTCTTTTGGGGACCCAAGCCATGATTGACTTGGATCTGCCTCGTGTATCAATATAGTTAAATCTATCGAAGGTCATTGATACACCATTGGGATTGGTTGTAGAGGTATTTCCTTTAGGTTTCCATTCCCAACGTGTTGAGGCCTTCACAGCATTGCCCATGTCCCCCCTTTTCTTGTTTACAACCCTTGCAGTGGTAACTTTTGAATGAGCAGTGGAAACTGCTAATTTCTTTTTAGGCAACCACTATTGATTATAATTAACCTTTTTGGCTTGAAAAGTTCCTTTCCCTGTTTGTGCAGATTTTGCAAAAGTTGTTTTGGACGTTGCAGTTTTAACAGGTGACTTAGGGTGAGCAGTGTTAACAGTTTTTGCAGTGGCAAATGCTTTGAGGCCACTTCTAAGTTGAACTGCTCTTGGGACCATTTTGCAATGTGAATTAGGGTTTACATTATGTTGAAACCTATTAGTCTCCACCCTTTTATTCCCATGGACTTCCCTTCTCCCAACATGATAGTTACAATAAGCATGTAAATGATCAAAACTACCACAGATATAGCATGCCTTATTGTACATTACAAAATCACTACCTAGTTGTTGAGATTTAACATGATTCCAACTCCTCTGGTTACCCCTAGGAGCTATAGGCTTATTCCTATACATCTCAGCATACCTTACAGTTGGTCTAGGTTTATTAACTGGTTTCATAGGTTCCTCTGTAACAGTATTAACAACTTTTGGGATAGAAGCCTCTACATTCTTTTTAACATTCTCATCAACAACAGATGAGTCACTAGCACTCTCAAAAACATCATTATCATACTTAACCTCATTCTCATTTTTCACAGTTGTGTCCTTTAAAGGACCATATTCTCTTTCAAGATCCTTAAACTCTTCTAGTCCTGTATGAGCTAAATCTATACCTGGAGCTGATGGAACACCTCTTAGTCGTGGAGGCACTGTATTTTAACCCATACCAGACTTAGCTTTACTATATATTCGAGCATTCCAAATTTTATCAATTGACTTAGACTGATGATAACATGTGTCTAAAGTTAAATTGACATTTTTATTTTTCTTTTGAAGTTTTTCAAACTCCTTTTTGTATGCTTCATTCACAGCTGTAGTATGTTCTACCTCTCTTCTAAGAAGAATCATATCATCATTATATTTAGACTCATTTGCCTGATAGTGCTCTATTTGCTTTTCTAATACTGCCAAAGCTCTCCTAAGATTAGACACAGTATAATTAGTAGTATATAACTCTTGTCTTTCATTAGAATATAAATCATTAAGCCTTTCAACTTCTTTAGCAGCCCTACATGTTTTAGAAGAACTATCAAAGTTTTGTACCTCAGAGTCAGAGAAAGCCATGAGAGCAAACTCAGTAGCAACAAGAGCAGCATCAATATGTTTTTCTTCTTTATCATCAGCCATGAAACTCCAATCATAGCTTACACCATCAATAGCCAACATTTCCTTTGGTTCTTCCACAGTTGGTTCCTTCTTTTGCTTGTACCAAGTTGACCTGTTGTCCTTGGTCTTTGGTCTTCTACATTCTCTAGCAAAATGTCCAAACTTGTGGCGGTTAAAGCACTCCACTTTCTTCTTATCAAAACTTGCAGTTTCATTCCCATTGATGTGAATAGGCTTGCCGCCTTCTTGTAGAATTTCCAAGCCCTCATGCTAAGAAGAGCTATCTGCCATTTAATATCCATCTCCTCCAAGTCATCTTCATCAATTTGCTCTATGTCTTCATGAGTTAAGACAGAGCCATCTACTTGAGTAAAGATGAAAGCATAAAAGGTAGGATCTCTGGTATGTGCTAAAACACATATATTTTCTTTATCAAAACTGACCCAAAATAACCAAGAAAGAGCCGTTTATTGCTAATATTTGGGGTTTTCTTGAGTTTATGCTTGTGCAGGTACGGATATGTAAAAACACACAAAAAGGAACCAAATCGACGAAATCCAGCACGAGAGATTAAGAGAGCTTAAGCTGAGCCTAAGGTCGAGATTGTGCATTTTTGAAGATTTTATTCTCTCGAGGATGATTTTGGAAGTTATAATCAAGTTTGAAGAAATGTCAAGATCAGTCCCTCATATTTGAGCTTTTTGCAAGAATGACCCCTCAAGTTGCAAATTCAGCCCTTGGATTATTTGAGATTGACAAGAAAGGCCCTTGTAGTACATTTTCAGAATTTACAGTTTGGCCCTTGAAGTTTCAGTTTGTACATGTTTAGACCTTATGATGTTATTTGGATTCAAAGCTAGTCCTAAGTCCAAATTCACTACCTTGGCCCAAGTTTAATACCAAGCCCAAGCACTAAATACCCGGTCCAACACCCCAACCCAATATCCGGATCCCATCCTTAACCCGGTAACCCTTTAACCCGATTTAAACAAAAATAAATAAATCCAATCGCGCCCAAATCCTCTCATCCAGTTACCATTCACTTTTACCCACCACCATTTACCCACACAACCTCGTGATCAGAATCTATCCACCTTCTAGAAGGCTTATCGACACGCCCGACACATGGGTGTGTCACCAAACCGCCAGCTGGCCAATTGGAGCTCTCTCATTGACGCCACGTCTCATGGTGAAATGGAAGCTAATGATTGGGTGAGATGAATCAGAGGGCTGAGGATAAGGATAAGCCTTCTAGGCTCTTCTATCAAGGATCCAAGACTGATTTCCAGCTATAAATAGACCCCTTGAGCTCACATTGAATTCGTGCATCAATTTCCTTTAAAATTCAGTTTATGTTTCTTTTATTTCAGCTTTTTCAGTAGCTTAGTAATGTTTTCTTAAAGTTTTCTATGTAATCTCAGCCTTTTGTAATCTCATTCCAGTTTTAATAAAAGTTTCCAAGCTTTACTTTGATCTTGCATTTCACTATTTGAGTACTGAATAAAGTGTTTTTAAGGATTGTAATAAGCTCATATAAGCTGTCCATAGCTTTTATGAGCTTATTTTGTGTTTAATTGTGGCATTTCATTCATTCACATTCACAAAAGCTCTTGGACAACAAAAGTCAAACTGTGGTGCTATTTTGGTTCAGAGATGGAATTGGGTTGATTATTATGATGGATTGGGTTGCTATTTGGTATTTTTGATTCGAATAGTACTGTTACTCTGCCCAAATTTGGCTGGAATAACAAAGTAAGTAATAACCTTTTTCATTCTCAAAACTGTCTTAATGAATTGATCATGTGTGTTTGTTGTTTTTGCTGGATGCCTGGATTAGATGATTATTTCAGTTCTAGGGTCTTAATAATTCATCTGTTTTAATCACTGCATAAGTAGGATAGGATTAGGCTGTTTACATTGCTAATTAGAGTAGTTAAAGGACTGTTTGGATCAGTGGATAGATCTGTGTTTAAGGCTATCTTGGTATTAGATTCCTGTTGCATTAGTATCTAATAGTATAAGTAAAGTCATTTCAATCAATAGTTTGCATCAGTTTTTCATAATAGTCAATATAAACTTGAATCTGCTTTTAAATACATATCAGTTAATATAGATCCAGTTGAACTTGCTTTTCAGATTTAAAATCATCATAGATAGTTTAATTAGGTCATATTATATCTTTAAACTGCTTCTACAATCTGTTTATGAAGATCAAAGTTGAATAAAGTCAAAAAACCAAAACTGTTTTTATAAGTCAAAGTTATAGATTCAAGTTTTCATAAAACTTTGTGGATGAATCATTGATTCATTTTTGAGTTAGAGTTATTGGAATTTTGGGAATCATAAGTTCAATTGGTCAAGATTTGAAATGTGCTTTTTGTCAAAACTCTGGAAACCTTTTTAAGCAGTTAATAATCTCTTAATCAGGCCTGTTTTGTCCTGTGCACACTCAGCTTATATTGAGTTGTGCACAGGTCTCTTGCAGAAGCTTTTAAAGCTTCATTTTAGCTTAGTAGTGCCTGAAACTTGGCATAATCACTCTTGGGTTGGTGGTCTTGAGGACCACATATCTGGTTTTAACATTAGCTTACTGAATAAGCTGGTGCGGTAGCTTAAAGTAGGGCCTAGATCACTGATTTGCTTAAGTAGTTTGTTAGCTTTAAACTTGGTAATCTGCTTATTAGTGGTTAGGGTTAGAAGTATTTAGTTGTTGGTAGTTAATTTTAGCATAATCTAGCTTCAGTAACAGTGTGGTGGCTTATTTTGCTGTTTAGCTTATTTTCAAGTGCTTATTTGGTAGCAGTTTACACTACAGCTCTCATTTCTCACTCAATAGCTATAGTTTTTATATTTTTCATAGATTTAGAGTATCATTTTAAACTTTTTCAGAATTTTTCATAATTTTTAGACTTTGTTTGCTATTTTTCTTGATTTAATACAGTTTTTAGGTAATTTTAAATAGCTTTTATTGCAAATAAATCCGAAAAAGTTCCAAAAAAATAAATTTTCATTTTTCCTAGATTAAGAAAATTATAAAAAGCAAAAAAATAAATTTTCCAGATTTTTCCTAGTTTAAATTGTAATTTTTAGCATTTAAATTAGTTTTTAATAGATTTTAATCCATAGAAAATAGAAAAATCTTCAGAAAAATACAAAAATAGTTTTGAAAATTCTCTTAGGTTTTTTTAGATTTTATAAAAATAGTTTCATATTTTTCCCCTAAATTTTCATAATTTTTAGTATTTTAAATTAGTTTTAAAAGTTAAAAATTAGTTTTTAATTCAAATAAATTCCAGAAAAATCATAAAAATTAGTTTTAATTCTTAGATAATTTTCTAACATCATTTTTAGTTAGAAAGTAATTTTAGATTATTTTTAGGACTTAGATTAAGACGTAGTTACATTTTATTTACGTTTCTTTTAATACGTTTTAGTATAAATCGCGTATTTAGGATTTCCCGTAGTGTAATTTCCCTTAATTGATTTCCCATTCCCCGTAGTTTTAATATAATCAAAAATCCAACACATCGAGCATTTTAATAACGAACCAATAACGACGTTGCCCATTCACACCTCGTTGGGAAACGACTCCGATTTCCTAATCCGTATCACTATCACTCACGGGTTTTGATTCATTATCCTTTTTCCTAAAGGCATTTTAAATCATTCCTTGTGGTTATTTTTGATATCGATATTGTGGTTTTATCCATACACACACACCCCTATTCCTACAATCGAGACGAATCAATCTCCAATACTAGCAACCTTCTTCTTTGATCCTGCAGTGGTAACATTAACATTACCAGTGGAAACTTTAGAATCAGCAATGACAACATCATCATCACTGTCATCTTCAGAATCATCACTGTCAACAGAGGTTGACAACAATTCCAAGCTACTAGAGCTTAAACCAAGTTTCCCTGCCTTCTTCAACCTTTGCTCAATGAGTTTGAAGTTGTTGTAAAGGTCATTGGTTCGTGCCAAACCGTCAAGTTTTCTCACGCAAGCTGACCACTTGTGAATGGCCAACTGTAAGAAACTTAAAACAGCTTAAGCACAGATGCAATGAAGATCAGGAGAGTATAGTGTTTCCCCAGGTCGTTAAGTCCCAACGAGCTGTGCACTGAATAATCAAACGAATAGTGATCGGGAGAATTTGAACGGGAAAAGGTTTGTGAATATTATAACTAAAGAAAAAGCAAACAAATTACAGAGGCTTAAATGCAAATTAAAGAAAATTAAAAAGATAAAAAATATTAAATAAACGCTATCACTATTGGAAAAATGATGTTTTTGATTTTATGTTTTTATAAAACTTAACTTAAAAACTACGTAACGTACAAATAAAAATGTGAAACTTATACAATATTAACCCTAAAAATATGAAAATGATATTTTTACAAACCTAATGATAAAAGAAAATTTATAGAAAAAGAAAATTATTTTTATAACTAATTAATTAATTAAAAACTATTTTTAACTATTTAATATTAGCCTAAAATACAAGAAAATAGGAAATAAAGCTAGAAAAATAAAATTATGACTTGGAAAAATCTAAAATGACAAAAAAGTATTTTCAAAACTATTTTTGTATTTTTCTGAATATTTTTCTATTTTCTATGAATTAAAAACTATTAAAAACTAATTAAATTACTTAAAATACAAATTTAACTAATAAAATCTAGAAAAATATTTTTTGACTTTTTGTATTTATCTTAAGCTGAGAAAATGAAAATTATTTTTTGAAGCTTTTCTTAATTAATTGTATTAAATGCTAGTTAAAAATGCTTGAAAACTAATTTAAATTAAGAAAAATAGCAAACAAGCTTGGAAAAATATGAAAATTTCAGGAAAAGTCTAAAATATTATTAGGAAGCTAGGAAAAATGGAAAAACATGGGGTTATGTGGAGGAATATGAAACTGATGTGCAAAGTGCTAAGAAATAAGCACTTGGAATAAGCTAGTGAGCACCAAGGGCCACCAAACTGAAACAGAAGCTTGGATAAGCTAAAAGAGCCAAAATGAAACAAGTTTCAACAAGCCTAAACCACTGATTTTCAAATTACCAGGATTTGAGGTTTTGGCTAAATAAGCTAAAAAACAGTTTCTGGTGCCAACTTGCAACCTATGAATAAGCTATCACATAAGCTAGAAATTAAAAACCAGATAGGGGATCCTATACTAGACCTAGCCAACTACTTATGAACCAAGTAAGAGCCCTGGACAAGCTCAAATGAGCTCATGGCAAGATCTGCAAGATCCGCCAAATGCAAACTTACTGCCCTGCACAGGCAGTATAAGTCCATAATCACAAGCCTATTTGGGGCTTATAGAAAATTAACAAAATTATACAAAAATGATGAAAATAAACTAGACCAGTTGAAATTTTAAAAGCCACAAGTTTCATTGAATTTGACTCAGAAATGAGTTCACTAAAAATCTCTCTAGCTTGGCCAAAATCGAAGTTTTGGCAAGTTTTGACTTTTGAAGAAAAAGTGAAATGTTGACTTAAATGAGATTTGGATCAAATTTAAGGACTGCAATTGATGTTAAGTGATGAAATAAGGCTACTGCAACCTAACTCTATGGATTTTAAACACAGGATGGGCTTTTGATATTTCAAAATCACAACGATAAGCTGTATGACAGATGGTTTGTAATTTTGACTTTTGAGCTTATGTAGATGCATATAATGACTGAGATGAGTTATAATGAACTGAACAAGCATGGACAAACAGAACTTAATCACTGAAATAACCCTAAAGGCAGATTTTGTCACAAATCCAAACACTACTTATTGACTGATTGAGCTTAAACCTACACCAACTACCGAACCACATGTACGAAGATCAAACTAAGTTTAATTACTACATTTATCACTAACAAACGTAACTAAAACATTAGTAAACACTGCATACATCTACAAACAAAACTGCAATTTGTCTTGAAAAATTAAAAATGGAAAATCACGCTCTTGCCCCAAAGAGCGCATGCAGCTAAAAAACCAAAACTATAACTACACTAAATGCAACTATGCCAACCCAATCAAGCATCTGCGAACAACCATATCCAATTCCATTGCAATTTGAGCTCACAAATTGACTTTTGTTGACCATATGACAAATTTGTTTGAAAATGATTTGAAAGCTTATCAAAAGCTAAAAAGCTAAGTTGAGCTTGTATGAGCTTATAAATAAACCACTAATTACTTGTACATCAGTTTTTTGAAACTCAAAACCGAGTAGAAAATGAACTTTGGAACTTAAATAAAAGACTTGGATTGATATTCAAAACACATTACAAAGATGATTTAACATAAATGTGATACCAAGAAAATGAAATTACAACATTTTAACTAAAACTAAAACATTTAATTAAAAAACGACATTAAAGAAAAAATAAATAAAATCTATTACTCTCTTCCCTTTCTTCTTCCCTTTTATATAATAACTCGGCATCATTTCTCCTCGGCTAATCCCACATTGTTTTAGACCATTGGATGGCTTGGAGTTATTAATATTGATTTGGTTTTTGGCGGAAAGGTGTTTTTGTCCTGTTGGGGTTGAGTGCAAAGGTGGAGGAGGCATTAAATGCTATTGGAAGGTTGTTGAGGAGGGGGGAACAAGAAAAGTGGAAAGTGTGAGGAGGGATGGGTTGCGTGGCTAGATGTCAAAGAAGAAAAAGGGCGTAGGTGTTTGTTTATTTGACCGCTTTAATATTTTATGAAGGGTCAAATGAAGGTCCAAAGGTAAAATGGCGGGTCATAAGGTGTTTCACAAGTGGTCCAAGAGGTTTAGGTTTAAATAACAAGGACCAATATAAATTCTCAAATATACAAGGACCTTTTCTGCCAATTATGAAAAGTTGCTCCAAGGACTAAAAGTGACAATCTCAAAAAGTACAAGGACCAAACTTGCCATTTTCTAAATTTCCAGCCATTTTGCCAAATTTCAAACTTGAAGGACCAAACTTGTAATTTTCTCAAACTTTTGATGTTTTTCACCAAAGGACTAATTTTGACAAGTTATGATTTAAAAAAGGGCCTTTGGTGATTTTTCTTTTGAAATTAGGACTGTGGACTATTTTGACAATTTTAGAAACTAGGGGATCTAAATCGCCAATTATGCAAACTTTGCTCATTTTTCATCTGATTTTAAACATTTGCATCCTAAAACATATAAAATGCAATTTTTGGAATATTTTCGTATATTTTGATGCATTTTGAGCATTTTAAAGCGCTTTGCGCGGGGATTTGACTAAAATGATGAGTATTTACACACTCATCAATCCCCCACATCAAACTA
>OU343220.1:268480841-268539458 GCA_910596185.1 Chrysanthemum makinoi
CTAGTGAGCACCAAGGGCCACCAAACTGAAACAGAAGCTTGGATAAGCTAAAAGAGCCAAAATGCAACAAGTTTCAACAAGCCTAAACCACTGATTTGCAAATTACCAGGATTTGAGGTTTTGGCTAAATAAGCTAAAAAACAGTTTCTGGTGCCAACTTGCAACCTATGAATAAGCTATCACATAAGCTAGAAATTAAAAACCAGATAGGGGATCCTATACTAGACCTAGCCAACTACTTATGAACCAAGTAAGAGCCCTGGACAAGCTCAAATGAGCTCATGGCAAGATCTGCAAGATCTGCCAAACCCTGTGCAAACTTACTGCCCTGCACAGGGCAGATAAGTCCATAATCACAAGCCTATTTGGGGCTTATAGAAAATTAACAAAATTATACAAAAATGATGACAATAAACTAGACCAGTTGAACTTTTAAAAGCCACAAGTTTCATTGAATTTGACTCAGAAATGAGTTCACTAAAAATCTCTCTAGCTTGGCCAAAACTGAGTTTTGGCAAGTTTTGACTTTTGTAGAAAAAGTGAAATGTTGACTTAAATGAGATTTGGATCAAATTTAAGGACTGCAATTGATGTTAAGTGATGAAATAAGGCTACTGCAACCTAACTCTATGGATTTTAAACACAGGATGAGCTTTTGATATTTCAAAATCACAACAGATAAGCTGTAAGGACAGATGGTTTGTAATTTTGACTTTTGAGCTTATGTAGATGCATATAATGACTGAGATGAGTTATAATGAACTGAACAAGCATGAACAAACAGAACTTAATCACTGAAATAACCCTAAAGACAGATTTGCTGTCAAATCCAAACACTACTTATTGACTGATTTGAGCTTAAACCTACACCAACTACTGAACCACATGTAATGAAGATCAAACTAAGTTTAATTACTACATTTATCACTAAATAAACAGACTAAAACATTAGTAACCACAGATACATCTACAAACAAAAACTGCAATTTGTCTTGAAAATTAAAAATGGAAAATCACTCACCACTGTCCCAGCTGGCATGCAGGCTAAAACCAAAACTATAACTACACTAAATGCAACTATGCCAACCCAAATGAAGCATCTGCAACAACCATATCCAATTCCATTGCAATTTGAGCTCACAGTTGACTTTTGTTGACCATATGACAAATTTGTTTGAAAATGATTTGAAAGCTTATCAAAAGCTAAAAGAAGCTTAAGTGAGCTTGTATGAGCTTATAAATAAACCACTAACACTTGTACATCAGATTTTTGAAACTGAAAACTGCAACAGTAGGCATGAACTTTGGAACTTAGATAAAAGACTTGGATTGATATTCAAAACACATTACAAAGATGATTTAACATAAATGTGATACCAAGAAACTGAAATTACAACATTTTAACTAAAACTAAAACATTTAATTAAAAAACGACATTGAAGAAAATAAATAAAACTAGCTACTCCCCCTCTTCTCTCTTCCTTCTTCCTTTTATACACCAACTCTGCATCATTTCTCTCTCTGAGCTAATCCCACATTGTTTTGAGACCATTGGATGGCTTGGAGAGTTATTAGCCATTGATTTGGTTTTTTGGCGGGAAAGGTGTTTTTGCCAGTTGGGTTGAGTGCAAAGGTGGAGGAGGCATTAAATGCTATTGGAAGGTTGTTGAGGAGGGGGGAACAAGAAAAGTGGAAAGGTGAGGAGGGGGATGGGTTGCAGGGCTAGATGTTGGGGAAGAAGAAAAAGGGCGCGTAGGTGTTTGTTTATTTGACTTGGATTTGACCGGCTTTAATATTTTATGAAGGGGGTCAAATGAAGGGTCCAAAGGTAAAATGGCAGGGGTCATAAGGTGTTTTGACAAGGGTCCAAGAGGTTTAGGCTTAAATAACAAGGACCAATATGTAAATTCTGAAATATACAAGGACCTTTTTTGCCAATTCTGAAAAGTTGATCCAAGGACTAAACTGACAATCTCAAAAGTACAAGGACCAAACTTGCCATTTTCAAATTTCCAGGGCCATTTTTGCCAAATTTCAAACTTGAAGGACCAAACTTGTAATTTTCTCAAACTTTTGATGTTTTTTACCAAAGGACTAATTTTGACAAGTTATGATTTAAAAAGGGCCTTTGGTGATTTTTCTTTTGAAATTAGGACTCAGGGATTATTTTTGACAATTTTAGAAACTTGGGGGACTGAAACTGCCAATTATGCAAACTTTGCTCATTTTTCATCTGATTTTAAACATTTTGCATCTGAAACATATAAAATGCAATTTTGGAATATTTTCAGTATTTTGATGCATTTCTGAGCATTTTTTAAACGTTTTGCAGTTCAGATTTGACTAAAAATGATGAGTATTTACACACTCATCAGTCATTGAGCTTCATTGTTTCTATGTCTGATTTGTTTTCCCAGACAGTAACATTAGTTTAAAACTCTGAAGGCAAACTTCTTAGAAACTTCAAATTGAGGTCTTCCTTTTCTACCTCAATGGCAAACACAGTCAGTTGTGTAACAATCTTCTGAAGTTTGGTAAAGATGCTATCAAGTGAGTCATTGCTTGAACCAGAAAAGTTTTCATAACTTTGCATCAACAATGTCTTTTGTGTCTTCTTTGTAGCATCATTACCACCAAACACTGAGCAAATGTCTTCAAACAGTTCTTTAGCAGTCTTGTGTTTGCTGAATGCAATGATTTGATCTCTAGGAAGAGTCATCAGCAACAAACTTCTAGCCTTAAGATCATTTTTCCTGCAAGCTTTTTCAATACTAGATTCAGGCACATAAACTTTCACTACATCTGTTTCACCAACCTTCACAGTACTAGTCATAGGCATGAAAGAATCACCACTTTGAAATGATCTCCCAAAGAGCATAGTCCTGAATGAGAAAGTATTGCTCAATCAGTATCCTCCACATCTCAAACTCATTAAGTTTGAGCTTAGGTAGCCTTGGTGTAGAAGAGTTGGACTGGTTGTTTTCCATCTCCATTGGATTGAGTGAGTAGGTTAAGCTTATTCCTTGGATCTTCTAAAACAAAATATCATAACCTGGCTCTGATACCACTTGATGGATCTAGACACACACCTTGTGTCAATGATATTTTGTATGATATTATTAAGCACGCGGAATTTACTTAGTAATACTTAGAAGATGGATTGTATGATGTATTATATGTAAACACCGGTTAAACACAAAACTTAAGCTCCAATATTATTGATGAATAATACGAGTGATCTTGCTTATCACTAGGGTTACACCTTGAAGACTTTGTGAGTAATACATAGGTAATTAGACTAGTACCTAAGACAATGACCTAGGACCTCCTTTTATACAACAAGGAGTCCTTTACAAGATAAGTATAAAGCTAACATTATAGAATATACACAAGATCTATTCTATACTTAACTAGACGTGTTTAACTAAACATTATCTAATAGCAGTGGTAATAATGTACTGGCAGTGGGAATACGTTTCCACTGCTAGTATTAATCCGAGCAGTGTAAACCACAACTATCCGTGGTAACGAATTATTCCCAACAACGTAGCAACTTGAATCACCTAAAACGGTCACACGAGTCAAAAGATACGGTTTAACAAAGATTACAAAAATCTGTCAAAACCTTCTGTGGACAGAAGGGTCGGGCACGCGAAACGAGGCATTTCTGGTCCGTTTCATGAAAAAGTTAAAGCACGAAAGTTGTCCGGAACGACGTTTTCTTCAAAAACTTAGGTGCACGGGTCCAGAAAACGCATAACGAAGTCATAATTTAACAAAAATCCCAACAGCCGTTATATATATGTTATAAAAACAGCCCAGCCCCCCTACTTGCACCCCATTTATTTGCATCATGTTAAAGATATTAGGGCCAACCAAAGTACCTTTGTGAAGACCACCTAGGACACTCTAAAACGCCCCACTAACCCGGTTGAAAAGCCTTATCGTCATGCATAAAAATGGCGCACCATTAGAGCCATAAGTCTTAAAAACCAAAAGTACTTTACAACAGGTCCTTGGGAAAAACTTAGGATTTTTGATAAATTCGAATTTGAATAATCTTAGAACACTTAAAAATGAGTTAAACAATATATCACAAGGTTGCATGCAAAAGATATAAAGTTTTATGGTTTGAAAACAAGATTTTCAATTTGTCAAAACTAGCATAAGTAGCCCTTTTAGACAATTAATATCTTGCTAATTAAAAGGTTGTAAAGTGTGAGAGTTACACCATTTTAAAGAGCCCGCTGCAAGGATTTTAAAGCCCCAATAACGTCTTTAAAAGCTCTTATAGTCTCTTTTATAATCAACCAAAAAGAAGGTGACTCGTGAGATTTTCATAAAAAGACCTTGCATGCATTTTTCAAAATTTGTGTCGTAGGAGTTATAGAATGTTAGATAATGACTTAAAAAGAGTTAATTAACATATTACAATGTCCCTAGGTGACACCCTAAAAGTTAATGAGTTAAAAATGACTTTTTCTTAAACCGCGACGTGGCCAAGTGACCTTATTCACGGGTTTGTTTCTCCTTAAACCATAGATAAATAAAATATGAGACCTATACCATCTTAAAGAGCTTACAACAAAGTTTTTAAAGGATCAATCACATCGTAAAAATATTAGCTTGTCTCGTGTAAAATATGTCCTCATTTGGGCCTGTTATCGCCCAAAACAAATACTTTTGACATAAGGCACCTAACCCCACTACTTTGAGAAATCATTGCGACCAAACCGTAAGAGCTTAAGACTTCTACTTTGAACCATTAGAAAGACCACCGGAAAAACTCTTGAAGGGATCAAGAACGTAGTAAAAACCTCTTAAGGCCCCACTTATATTTACCCTCACTTTTGTCAATTTAGGCATAAAACAAGTGAACTTTTCTTATAAAACTACAAGTATAAAAATTGTAATTTTTGAAAGATAAAGTTTTCTTGGGCTAAAAATGTAAATTCTTCAAAGTTAATTATTCAAGTGCTGATTTTGTCAATAACCTATAGTTGAGGGTTTAAAGTGTAATTTTTGAAAGTGCAAGGGTAAAAACTGTAAATATTTAAAAGTGTAAATTATAACATTTTGGAAACATAAAATATTAAACAACTTGGGTTTCGATAAAATTTATTATCCATCATCCGAGCCATAAAAATAAGAACGATAAGTATTGCTAATTTTTTAAGAGACTTCATGTTACCTAACTATCGATAAAGTATCGTTATCACATAAACTTGAACTCGAATACTAAAAACATGACATACTAACTCAGGTAACGAGTCGGAGCAGTTTATCAACTTTACTTAATTTGTTTTCCATCCAGACTACTGTAACATCAAAGTGAGTCATAGCCCCTCTTTTCCTTATTTTGAACGTTTTGGGGGAGATACATGCTCAAATATTGTTTGATATTTTTACATTTATTTTAAACTTTTACATATTACTGTGAGTTCGTAGCCCCATTTTTATACTTGTTTATTAATGCTTTGGGGGAGATACATGCTCAACTAATTGCTTTCACTTTTATAAGTACTCTAAAAACTTTTACATATTACTGTAAGTTTCATAGCCCCATTTTCAATTGTTTTATACTATTTTTGGGGGAGATACATGCTCAACTATTTTCATTTACTTTCACAAGTACTCTATACTTTTACATATTACTGTGAGTTCGTAGCCCCGTTTTTATACTTGTTTATTAATGCTTTGGGGGAGATACATGCTTAACTAGTTGTTTTTACTTTCACAAGTACTTTAAAGCTTTTACATACTACTATGAGTTCATAATCACACTTTATACGTTTTGTTACAAACTCGCACACAAGTATTTTTCTATGTTATACCTACATCTGATTGCTATTGCTTAAGTTACTTACACCTGCCACTGAAAGTCCCTCATATCATGAACCATTAATCACTTGCGAGTGAACGCGAATATAGTGAATAGATCTATTGGCAGTTGTGACGCCCCATTTCTGTTAGCCGGATAGGTAACCAAATGCACTTTATTTGAGAATACTAGGAGAATGGCAAACTCCTACCAGAGGGCATTGTCGCTCACATCATTATTATGATGTTTTTAACTTACGTCATTATTATGACGCGTTCGTGTTAAGGTTTGCGTTCATGAGACTTAAGGCAATATATACTATGTTACAATGATACAAATGCTGAAACTACTGAATTAATGGGTGCAACAACGTGACCCAACCTTGAAACTTGTGTTCAACTGATTTGCATACAAACTCTATGGATTCACTCAACTTTTGACCCGGTTAGGGCAAACAAATGACTATGGGTGCATAACAACGTAGTCCACTACTTATTTCATCGATATTTGTATTTATTACAATAATCAAACTATTGAACTCAACTGTTTTATCTATAAACTCTATGAACTCACCAACCATTGTGTTGACACTTTTAGCATGTTTATCTAAGGTTCATAATTTACGAGGATGGCACGGAAGGGCACGGATACTCAAGAAGGCTATATTATCATTCGAAAACTTATTTAATAAACTGTAAAACCACTGGGACCTCATTTTGTAAACTCTGATATTTATATAAATCGAATGATAAATCTTTTAAAATGACAAAATTAAAGTTCATTTTCTATTATTATAATTGTTGAGCCATGAGGTAACACCCAGCTTGAATTCCGTTGCGTATCATGAAATTGGGGGTGTTATAGATTGGTATCAGAGCCTCAGTTATAGAGAAACGGGTCTAATTGAGACCTAAACTATAACTACTTTTTCACAAAAACATTTTTATAGCTTTTCACTCTCCGTGCCTTCCATCCTCCAGACGATTATATGACTTCTAGGTAATTTATACTATGTAAACACTTTAGTGTACTGATATATACTTCTGATCACTCTATACGAAATAAACATACCTGCATATGTCTATTCTAAGGCATTACGGCTTAATCACATATCCCTGAGCATGTACCTACTCTTACATTTTTCAAATTTATGATACCTCCCTAAGACATTACACAATATACCCACTATTTTGAGTACTATGTCAATTTTTCTTAGTATTTTACTCTCATCTCTAAAAGATGAGTGTAAATACTCCTTCTATACTCCCAGAACACCTAACTCATCGATTAAGTGTGAGTGTTGAGTCGGAAATTCTTAAGTAGGATGATTTATAATGTCTTTATTTGAATGAATTGGGACGCCTTTTTATTTAAATAAAGAAATTGTGAATCGTCGAACCATAAGTTTATATTTCTTTATTTACATTGTTTGGGACGCCTCTCTATGTAAATAATGAATTATAAATAAGTGGGCTTATTTGTGTCTGAAACAACATGAGTATGAATTCGAGGATCACAAACTGATTCATAATCTACAAAAGCTGAAGTTCAACAACTTTCTCTACACCCATCAAATTCTCATCCAGTTTTCAACGCAATTATCAAAAACTAACAATCATCATTCAAAATAAAAATTTCTTAAGTTTATATGACCGTCGGAATAATGTTATTCACATGTAAAAACAATAAATTCTAAAGTGAAACAACATTTCATGCTCATTACTTCAACACTTAACACGGACTGAATCTCGGGACGAGATTCCACTTAAGGGGGTAAGACTGTAACCACCGGTAAATTTCCACTTGTATAATATTCTAACGAAAGAATACACATCCATTTTCTACGTATAAAATTTTTCTTTTTCAAACGTTATCAGTTTATCTAACCATAACAACTAACTAATGTGACATAACTCATATACATAATAAACATTCTTATTACGTCAAGTATAAAAGTTTTCAATTTATATTTGCCACTTGACGTTAATTCATTAACGTACGATTACTTAACATTCAAACTAAACATTTGCTATTTATTAGAGTTTTCATGAAGCCCTAATTTATTTTAGCTGTGATTTTACACAACTAAATCATAAATACTAAAGTACAACATTTTATACCTAGAGTACAAGTCATTAAAGCACGGAACCTAGCTATACTTTACTTTCCGTTACAAGCCCTAATATACAACTCTATGATTTTATGTGCCTGATATATTTTCAAAATATTAATGTACAAGTCTTTCAAGCACATGTACAAGTCTTTAATGCATACAAGCTTAATACTTATATAAATTATATTATAAACCTCAATGTACCTATTTTTAAGCACAAGGTACAACCCTATAATGCACAAGCCTTTAAATTTGATTTTCTTATAATTTACAAGTCTAAGGTACAACTCTCCAATGCTTGTGGTACCTCTATCTTATGCATGTATAATAAATATGTCATTTACTTAAGCTAAACTAACCTTAACTTATTTAACTAAACTATAATTATGATATATAAGAACATAATTAAGCCACATCAATATGTTTACTAATTTAAATACAAGTCTACTTGGCTTAACTAGAGCCTAACACTTTTCAAAACAAGATTTAAACACATATTAGGCTACTTGGTTCATTCTTATACCGCAACATTTACCAACTAAGTTTAAGGTTACAAAGCATATTACTTGGTTCATTCTTATACCACAACATTTACCAAACTTATTTAAGGTTATAAAACTCATCACTTGTTTTCTTCCAAAACCATAAATCTTACCAAATTTATTTATGGTCATAAAACCCTTTACTTGTTTCATTCTAAAACCATAAACCTTACCAAACTAGTGCCTATAAATACGCCTCATATCACTTCCATTCTTCTCATCCCTCACTTGCTAAGCCTACAACACACATTCACACTCCCACATTCTAAGGTACAAGGTCTAAGAAGAAGGATAGAAGCTTAGGTGCAAAGCTTTGAACCCTCGTTTCCATTTAGAAGTCCCATTGAACATTTTGCTACCAAAGCAAATACTATAGAGTTGTAAGTCTTTTAAACTCATTTCAATTTCTTTAATACTCCTAATATCAAGTACATGATGTTAAAAAGTGTTGGATATTGGATTTCACAAACACATCAAACCATAACACAAAGTGGCGTATAAATGGAATTCTAGAGAGAGAAAGTTAGAGGTTTAGGGAACTTAGTGAGAGAAAGTGAAAGATATTATTATGAGCTCCAACTCTCTACCTTGGGAGGTAGAGAGTATTTATAGTCTTACATAAAACGCCACACAACGGGCTGTGGATCAAGCATACAGTGGGTAAAGACCCGTCCGTCCTCCACGGTGTTACTAAACTAAATACTACTTAACATAAAATAACTATGACTACGAGCTTTCTAACGATTACATATACTTGAGGTGACCGACTCTTTAATACCTGGAATTTCTAATTCCTAACAATCTCCCCCTAAGGGAGGTCACCTCAAACATATACTAAAATGACATTGAATACAATCAGATATTACATTAACAATTGATCTTGCATTCTTGATGTAGTACATTGCTCCGAAGCTCGTAGTCATTGATTCCACTCATTGCATGTTTGTTAATCCAAGTGGAGGTCTTTTACTGATCCACGTGATAGTAAATTTGAGCCAGCTATAGAGATCATCAGCAATCAAAGATCTCTGTGACATCCATTGTGGTGTTGGTATTATGTGATGTTGTGACATTCGGACCGACATGCTCACATTCTGGATCATGATATCTTCTCATCAGAGTAGCGGAAGCTTTTGTTGAATCATGATATTGGCAGCAGCGTAGCAGAAGCTTGGAGTGAAAATATCAGAGTCATTGATGCACTAATCATGATTTCTTTTGAGTTGAATGTGTTAAGTGAGCATGCGGCTATGGATTGACCGCTTCATTCAGATCAGCTGCAAACGTCGGGCGTACCTATATACAACAGTTAGCAATAAATCGCACGAAAGTGTCTTTGATCACTTTCGTTGAATTGAGGTACACGGCCCACGGTTCCCGTTGATCAGTACAAGTACTGCCTGTGATCAGGTATAATTCCGAAGAATTTCCTTGACGGGGTTTCGCAGCTGCTCTAGCTGTTCTCAAACCGGAACATCTCAAAGAAGACAACACGGAGTGAGTGAACCAGCGAATTTGAGTCCACTCGATTGATGAAAAGATACTTGAAAAACAATCGTGTATTGCTCAATAGAAATTGTTTTTGCAATACAGCGAAGTTTTAATGAAAATCAATTATCAATCATAAAACACCTTTTGATTTGAAAAATTAGTACACGATCGACGTGCTAATGAAAAGAGTTTTAAAGCACAAAGACCGGTTTTCAAAGGTATCCGTCAATCCATAACCTGAACCAGGATTGATTCAAAAGATTGAATCGCCCATTGTTTCTGTTCAGTTGTCACATGGTTGATCTGTATAATAGATCTCACATGCCACCTACCAGAGCTTGTTTGATGTTGGCTCCAGAAGGCTTTCCATCTTCACAGTGAATATGTAAACACATCACTCGATGTTCTCTGGCAATACCACAAAGGATAATGCGTAGGACTCAAGATATAATCTCTCTTTCCACATTGTGTGAAACAGAGAGTCTTCATTGAAAGTGTCCTAATGAGATTTATTGATGATCTCGTGGCTCTAGACTCAATTTGTGCATATTTGGATCCTGTGCCGAGACTAGGAGAGGTTCTCCTTCTTCAATATCAACAATCTCTAAGAGAAAGTCGATAGATAATGTCGGTTCCCCGTGAGAATGAAACAAGTCCTTTTAAGAGGAACTTGAGTGGTTTGGAAAGTTGAAGTGCAAAGGTCGTCACTGGGTCCATTACGTCTTGTCTTCAATACCGATGTTACCATCAGTAGCATATGAATTGAACCCGGTTTTTGCCCTAAGGTTGAATAAATGGAGGGCTATTTGTTTTCACCCTTTTCTCATTCAATTCTTTTTAATTCTTCAACCCCTTCATTGCTTACCGAGATTTCATAACTAGAACCTTGTTGGGTTTATTCCAGTTCTAGCTCTATCTCAGTCCGCACTCTTCCCATATCTCACTTTTCTCCTTTTTTCATCATACCTAAGGACTCTACACTAACTAGTGGATAGTTCCTGGGTAGATCCCTCCGGTTCTGGCGGATCTTGGGAACAACAACCTAACCTTATCATCCTTATATCACCGTACATAAAGTAAAGTTGGTCGGTCTATTTGGTATTGTTCATCTGCCGTTGGAACCAATTGAAAACCATTTGAAAATCAATTCAGATACTTGTGATATATTATCAAAGCATTTTGTACCTGAATTGTTTTTGATATTTTAGAACGAGAACTCCCCCTCAACATGTGCATCAAGTATTGAACATGTTTTGCACACGGAGGCAAGAGAAAGAATTAACTTCTTTGATTACCATTTTCTAAAAGATATCAACATCACTTCCCAAATCGAATCAAGTAGATAAAGCATTTTGGGGAAGGATGAGATTTTCATGATTTTGCTCCCCCTCAATATGTGCTTCTAGGTTTGAAAGAGTTTTACACATACTAGAAGGAACCTGCACATTGAGATAAATGATCACGTTTCAAATTATAGGTTTGAGATAGATGCTCCCCTCAACATGTGCATTGAAAAATTTGAAATCGTTTGTCACATGCGGGAAGGACATCATGTACATTCTTATAAAACCATTTACCGAATTATCAGTTTAAATCCAATTTAAATCACACATTCTCCCCGATCACAATTATCAAATCATTTGAGATTTGTGATCTCTTATAGATTTAAATTGATTTTGAAAGCTTTTAAGGAGAATTGTGACTTGATTATGAAAGCGTTTAACTGATAAGGATCTGATTTTAAGACTTTAAACTCCATTGATAAAACATGCATGTACATCTTTTGAAAACAATTTAATGCCAAATAACTTTTTAATTTAATTGAAATCATTCTCCCCCTCCCTCAATGACATAGGTTGTTGATTGAGAGATGGAGATTTTGACAACTAAGTCCTGATGATTATCAAAAATAGAGACCGAGTTATTTTTCAAAGCATTTAGTTTTCAGCAGGTAAATGTTTATAGAATCAGAGCATGGAATTTGAAAACATGGTAAAACATGGCTCTATTCTTTCTTTTAAAACCGGGTTATTGCCTGAAAATGACAATAAACCATTGTTTCTCTTTCTCCCAAAAATATTTTTTGATTTTTTGATTTTTTGATTTTTTTTTTTTTTTTTTTTTTTTTAATAAAAAATTCGAACAACATCTAAAGTCCCGTGTCATTCTTTGAATGACAACATCAAGACCGTAGATATTATCGAATCGAGAGAAACATGACAAAAAGACAATATTTTTTGAAGATTTTTTGAATTTTTCAAATTTTTATGGATTTTGAAAGTTTTATATTTTTCTATTTGATTTTTTTTTTTGAAGGTTTTATAATTTTGTATTTTGTTTTTCGAATAAATATTTACAAGAGATAAATTAGTTTAAAAGAATGATGAAATGAGTACCGAGATAAAGATATCGTTCAGCACGTTGTAGAAGAAAGGAATCAACATCTCTTAAACTTTCGCCACCAAAGCATTCGAGGCTTCTAAGAAAATCGTCTGGACATGAGCCTTCTCAATTTGAATCTTTGATAGCTTCCCCCCAAACCGAAAAACATCGAATAAAGACCATTTCCCTAAGAAGTTAAATACAAAGCGGTCTCATTGATTGAAGCTCAGCACCCTGAAGAACACGAGAACACCGAAGTAACAAGTTGAAACATTGATCGTCTCAATGGTTATCAAATCCGGATTAACTGATTACGACCGATCACATGAACCTGCTGTGCATCCCCGATGTACACCTTACTCTTCGAGATTGACCAGTTGTCTATTTAGGGGAACAATATATCAACATCTTCATTTTACCAAGTGCATTCCAGTTATATAACATATAACCAATCAGCACATAATGTACACATGTACCCAACAAGAGTAGAGACGATGACATCCATGTAACATGTTGAGTCACTAATCATCTCTGTGGATGTCAACTTTGAAGTAACTGAATTAGCTCGATCAAGTGAACATGTTGTGCATATAACCGAAAGCACTTTATCATAAACCGTATATAAGATGTCGAAAGGCAGTATCATCTCACGTTCCAAATATTCTTCTCACATTTCTTCCAACTGAACACTGAAGTAACATAAACCAAAGGTCTCCAGAGACCACTTCCCCCAAATAGTTGGAATAATATATCCTTCCCCCAAATGGTTTTGATACCTCAGAATTAGCAAAACATAATATATCCATAAACTTGAAATCTTGTGAGAAGAACTCAAATAGCCCAAATGAATCCTGTGAGAATCAACTTCTACATAAACTCTCTCTGACTATCTTTATCAACCCATATGTAGACAATTTGAAGTGACCACTGTTGAAGAAAAAACCCAATATACCAAACTTGAAACTGAGGTCGAATTCCCCGTATTTGTGTCTTAAGCTTGCACTTAAAGATGGAAGAACGGTGTCGAGAATTTATGCACCAAGCAAATCTCTTAAGTACTCAATACTCAATTAAAGTATGAGACATTAACACCTCTTGTGATTATCCACAACGTAATATACGCGTGACACTGAGTAAAACAACGTAACTCCTAATAGTGATAGTTAACCAGGTCTTCAACTATCCACCTCGACTGCTGGTAACTAGATAACCCAAGACTTCAACTCTAATTCTTAAGCTCGAGCAAGTTATCAAATAAGATCACGCCTTTGTGAACGTCAACTTCAACCTCAAATAAGTGATAAAAGAGTAACTTCGAAGTAATCAACTTGTGTCAAATGCCCAACATGTGAATAAACATACAACCGGATGTACATTCACCCACTGAATGAACCAGAACAAATGATGCCTCAACATCAATGTATTCTTTCTAAAAGTATTCATGTAGAGACTGATATGGAGGATACACCAATAACTTCGAGCGAATGAGGTAGACATTTTCCTTGAAGTTCATGTGGTTGATTTATAGCATGCACGATGAGAGGAATAATAATCCATGAAGATTTGGCAAAGGAATACCAAAGAGTGGATCATTATTCATGAACAATAATCCGTGAATATTTGGCAAAGGAATACCAAAGAGCGGATCATTATTCATGAGTGCAACTGCAATATTATGATAATCATTATCAACGCCTTGAGGAATAACTGGAGATTGGGCTTTTTGAGTAGTCTGAGTTGTACTTATTTGATGATCATCAAACATATCTTGAACTCATGAATCACATATTCTTTGATGATCATCAAATATTCGCTAGCGGTTGTAAATACTCATCAAACATATCTTGAACCAATGAATCCCAAACAATAAATCCCATTTATCCTTAGTGAGTGAAACATTAGGCGTTGGAGGAGAGTCATCAAACTTTAAGTCGTATAACCATTATTCAAACATCCATCATCATTTAGTATATTCACTCTTCTCCCCCTCAAAAATTACATCCGAAGTTGCCATTTTTGATTTAGCAAGTGAATAATAATATACATTAATGAATGTAGATCCACTTGATGACTGAATGAGCATGGGAGAAACATGAAGCTTGTTGATGAAGAATGTCGATGAGAATGGTCATAAACATGAAGATTTCTCTTCTTCTGAAGATAAAGCGCACTGAAGCGTACACTTTTCTTTTCTTTGAGGAACGGGGCCTGAAGAGTTATCTGCAGATGCCATCATGATGAAGTACGAGGCCTGAACTGATGTGAACAGACGTCATAATGTTGAAGTACGAGGCCTGAACTGATGTGAACAGACGTCATTGTTTAGAGCCCAATTATATGTTTAGAGCCGCCCGAATCCAAATACCAAGGGACGACTTGTACGACCTGCTTTGGACAACAGACAAAGACAGAGAATTGGAAACATTGGATCCCCACGTGCTCATGGGGTCCTTTTGGTTAGCACAAACAATCTTTGAATCAGCAGAAACCCTAGGTGCAATGTCATTGTCACTAGGAGCTAAACTAGTAGAAGCATCAGACTTAGTCGAGGGACATTTTGTGCTTAATGGGATTATTCTACCAGTTGGCTTCCAAACCTTAACAGACACTACTCTAGGCATAGTGGATCTAGTTAAGGGGCAAGGTTTGCCATTCGTGAATATTCGACCTGTTGGCTTCCACTGAAATCCTACATTGGTAAAACCTTCCCTGTAGGTTTCCAGGATTGCTTAATCTGTTTCGCTCTCCAAACTTTCTTAACTGGGTTATGAATCTTAGACCTCAGAAATAACACATCACATTTATCATGATTACCAGAAATTAAACATTTTTTGCATGTTTTGCAGACAGCATAAGGCCTCGAATTAATTTTAGTAAGCTTAGAGCTAATACTAGAACTAACACGATTCTTTTTGTTCAAATCAAACTTCTTGTCCCTATGGTGTTCTTTCACTTCCTTATCATGATCACTTTTAGTTTGCGTAATCCTATCCTTCTTGGCATAGCTTCTAGGTTTTGACCCGCTAACTTTAGTGTCAATCTTAACATCTGTAGAAGTAACGATGGGAACATTACATGGCTTCACTACTTTCTGCATTCCTGGTCTAGAAGTGCTGGGATCTGAAATTCTAGGAGGCACATCACAGGTTGCTTGCTTGAATTTAGATATGGAACAAGGCATATCAAGGGTCACATGCTTGGCTTTAGGCATAGAATGGATTTCCTGTTTGGCACTAGGCATAGAACAAGGCTTCACAGCTTTGCCTTTTTCACCTAAGGGTTTTGGACATGTTGCAATTACACATTCAAGCAGCTCTTGAGATCGTTTGGCCTGGAGGCAAGCAAACCTAATTTCACTATCAAGAGGTTTGTTAATGAAATCCTCTTCGACAATCTCACGGAGACATTCTAGACTATCCTTAAGGTGAGCACAGTAGTCATGAAAAGCATGTTCATTATTCCTAAGATGAGGAGGAATATATTTAACTGTCACAGTGTATTTGCAATCTAATGGTGACTTTGAGACAACATTCTTATTGAAAACAAGTGGTAGTTTCCCATTTCCCTGACTTCTCAGATTCTCAATTTCCTTTTGTAAAGACGTTATTTTTTCGTTGTTTTGGTCACGGGTGACGTTTATTGAATCATATAACTCTTTAAAATGTCGTTTAACCTTTTCATTTTCTTCTAGAAAAATTTCGTTTTCCTTTTGTAAAGCATTTACAAGTTTTTGAAGATGAAACGTTTGAGAATTCTGAGAATCTAAAGGAGGAGGCATTTGGGAGCCTGTCATATTGTTCGTTTGACCCTTTAATTGAGACATTTGGGCTTTCAACTTTCTGATCGCGTTGCACTGAGCTTGAATCTGTTCATCACGTTTGTTAATTTGAAAAACTGCATCAAACTCTAGAGCATCTGAAGATGTCTTGATATTTGAAGTTTTGACATTTTCTTTGAGATGTTGATATTTGAGTTGTAAATTAAAATGCTCAACTTCTAGTTTAGAAAAATGTTTAACCAAATTGTCGTGATCATCCAGTTCAATTTTCTCGTTTAGTTTAGAATTAGTTTTTTCAAGCTCAATGACACGATCATGGGAGACTTTCAGGGCCACAGATAGTTCATGAAATTTGGAAGCATTAATAGAGCAATTTGAAGCAGTGAAAAAGATATCTTGAGCAACACATTCAGTAATAAGAGTCTCATTTAAGGTATGCAAGTTCTTCCTCTCAATCTCATTATATTTTAGTGCACGCTCATAATCACTAACTTCAACTACCATTGCATCAAATTCCTTTTCCATTTCTTTAATATCTGATTTTATCCCCTTTTTAAGACTCTCAAAATGATCTTTTAGTTGTTTAAAGAAAGGCATGACCTCAGTTAGATAGCATTCTTTTGTTTGCTCAAAACCCCTTTCCCCTTCAGTTATCCCAGTGGGTGTGATCCTTTTCTTACAAGTTTTCTCAAAATCGACAAATAGTTGAAGAATAACATATTGACTGATTAAGGTCTTGCTCTTAGTGGCAATAGTTCTAGGAACTAAATGCATTGGTGTATTTGGAGGATACACAGTCGCTTTAGGGAATTTCCTACAAGGGGGATTCTTTTCAACAAGATTTTCAGCTTTTTGCAAATCCATATCCTTTTTCCAGAACACTTGTTCAGGGGTCAATAGAGTCTGAGGCTTAAACATGTTTAAGGATATCCAATTTTCCTTAGTGTAATCATGGGGTTTCATCGTTATCTTGTTCTTTTTACACTCAGGATCTTCTAGCTTCTTATTCATTTTCTCCCTAGTGACTTCATCTGATTTCTTATCTTCCTCAGTGCACTCAGCGCAACTAGGTTTTTGTCTAGGCTTGAGGATCTCATTACCATCATACAGTACCTTATGAGCATTTCTAGCCTTTTTAATTACCTCTGGATTAGGTTCCTCAACAAGGGGAATGCTATGCTTAACGCTTAAGACTCTATGCTTAGTGATCATGTGAGCAGTCTGAATGGTATTCCCTTGTACGTACAACTTATTTTCGAGCTTGTTTTTCAAAGTTTTTAGATTGGAAAAATCATTCAAAAGTTTTGATTCCTTAGCCTTGAATTCTTGCTTAAGCATTTTAACATTTTCTTGAAGTTCGTGTTTTTGCTTAGCAGTTTTAGAAAGCTTTTCTTGTAAGGAGTTTAACTCTTGTTTTAATACTTCTTCTCTAAACCTACTTTTTCTAATAGTTGTACGTATTTGGACATCCATTTCCTGCTCAGGGGTGGTCAACTCAAACTTAGCACGCTGTTCATAAATAGCAACCTGATCCTTATATATGTTAAGCTCAGTGGTAAGGGAATCATCAGGCACAAATGCAGCGTACTCATGCAGTTCATAATCATCATTTTGAGTAGAAGATGCACAACTAGGTACAGCAGAAACATCCATGCAACTTACCTGAGCATTGACATGCACAGGCTGTGACGAGTGCATCTCTATCTTGGGTACATCCGAAGCTTCCATGGAGCGTTCCTTTGCATTAACTTGCACAGGTTATGTCTGGTGCACCTCTCTCTCTTGTGAATTTGAGCACGAAGATTCCATTTTTCCATTATCCGACTCGTCAATTTTTGTTGTCACTGACATTACCTGACACTCATTCACGTCTTCATTCTTTTGAGCAGATTCTTCAATGTACTTTTTCACATTATCCATGAGTTGGATAAATGTCTCAATGAATTCCTGAATTTCCATTCCAGTATGTTTTTTGAAGGAAATTCCAGTCAAGTGTTGATCGTAATCTGCTGAATATTCCCCACTGATGAATGGCTGAAATTGTTTGTAGATTACTTGAAGAGCTGCACTGGAACCATCCTTTTGAACCTCTTTATTGGTAAGTTGCAGCTTTAAGTGTTCTAAGTTCAACAGCAAGCTTCTTGTCAATGTAGGTAAGTCCTGGCGGAAAAGAGCACTACATGTTCGATCCCCAGCTATGGATAACAGTTGTATGAGGTGCAGATGAAGTAGCTGATATGGCTCAATGCTGCATTCCATTTGCGTGGCATTCTCATTGTACTCAGAACATGAAGATCTCACATCCTCATTGTTCAATTCAAACATCTTTAACCGTTCAGGGTAGCATACTTTATCATTGTTGTCCACAGCATCATACAATTTAAGCACTTCTGAAATCACTGGGTCAGTAGAGTAAGACATGATGTGGTAGAATGCACGGGATTTTACAAGTCTATGATTTAAACCGAGAAATAGAATCTTTCGCGGGATTTTACTAAAATCAAGACCAAACCGTTAAGCAATGACCAATGGAATGTGTTAAGATGACTGATGGATCGACACAATGATAGACAATTGTGTGTTAGGACTTATGATTGTTTGTGGGATAAGCAGAGATGTTGTTTGGTTGAGATTTGGATTGGTTTATGCACGATTTTCCTGAGAAATTTAGGTCTAAAAACATAAAAACCTCAATAACTTCTGTTCCGAGCGGATTTAGCCCTCGAAGTTTTACCCCAATGAACTTTAGTTAGTTCAGCGTGACATTCTCCTCGTTCTCACGGTCGTTTTGATGGGTAGAACGCTGAAAACGGAGTTACGGATCAAAATTTATAGCCGTTTGAAGTTTTGTCGGGAAAAGTCAACAAGTCGCTAAGAATTCTTGAACCAAGTCGCTAAGACCAAGTCGCTAAGACCAAGTCGCTAATACTCTAGTCGCTAACACCTAATTCGCTATACCACCAAGTCGCTAAACAATTGCAAGTCGCTAAGTAGTAACTCGCTAAGCATTAAGTCGCTAGCAAAATTTTGGCAGCAATTCGCTACTCAAGTCGCTAAAGATACAAGTCGCTAAAGAGCAACTCGCCACAAACCAAGTCGCTACCTCCAAGTCGCTACCTGTGGTGGAAAGTCCACTACTTGTACTTTAAGTCGCTAGTTCTAAGTCGCTAGGTCTAAAGCTGTAACTCGCTACAAATTTGTAAAGCAAGTCGCTACGAAGAAAGTATTCCGTGTGTTAAGTCGCTAGCAAGAAAAAACCACATAAACATCACTTTTCAATCCAAAAACAACCCAACCAAGATGATTCAAGCTTACCAAATGAAAACCTACACACTTGTGATGATTCTAAACATAAAAGTACTAACAAAATCCAAACTTTAACACAAGAAATCAACCAAATGATGCAAAAACCACTAAACTTTTTCAAACTCAAAAACCACCTAAAAACCACTAGAAACCCAAAGATGTGCAAGATATGATCTAACCATGGCTCTTGATACCAATTGTTGGATATTGGATTTCACAAACACATCAAACCATAACACAAAGTGGCGTATAAATGGAATTCTAGAGAGAGAAAGTTAGAGGTTTAGGGAACTTAGTGAGAGAAAGTGAAAGATATTATTATGAGCTCCAACTCTCTACCTTGGGAGGTAGAGAGTATTTATAGTCTTACATAAAACGCCACACAACGGGCTGTGGATCAGGCATACAGTGGGTAAAGACCCGTCCGTCCTCCACGGTGTTACTAAACTAAATACTACTTAACATAAAATAACTATGACTACGAGCTTTCTAACGATTACATATACTTGAGGTGACCGACTCTTTAATACCTGGAATTTCTAATTCCTAACAAAAAGGATTTTACAAGGAAAACTTAGCAATTTGAATCACCTAAAACGGTCAAAGGAGTCAAAAGATATGGTTTAACAAAGATTACAAAAATCTGTCAAAACCTTCTGCGGACAAAAGGGTCGGGCACGCGAAACGAGGCACTTCTGTTCCATTTCATGAAAAAGTTAAAACACGAAAGTTGTCCGGAACGACGTTTTCTTCAAAAACTTAGGTGCACGGGTCCAGAAAACGCATAACGAAGTCATAATTTAGCAAAAATCCCAACAGCCGTTATATATATGTTATAAAAACAGCCCAGCCCCCTACTTGCACCCCATTTATTTGCATCATGTTAAAGGTATTATGGCCAACCAAAGTACCTTTGTGAAGACCACCTAGGAGACTCTAAAATGCCCCACTAACCCGGTTAAAAAGCCTTGTCGTCATGCATAAAAATGGCACACCATTAGAGCCATAAGTCTTAAAAACCAAAAGTACTTTACAACAGGTCTTTGGGAAAAACTTAGGATTTTTGATAAATTCGAATTTGAATCATCTTAGAACACTTAAAAATGAGTTAAACAATATATCACAAGGTTGCATGCAAAAGATATAAAGTTTTATGGTTTGAAAACAAGATTTTCAATTTGTCAAAACTAGCCTAAGTAGCCCTTTTCGACAATTAATATCTTGCTAATTAAAAGGTTGTAAAGTGTGAGAGTTACACCATTTTAAAGAGCCCGCTGCAAGGATTTTAAAGCCCCAATAACGTCTTTAAAAGCTCTTATAGTCTCTTTTATAATCAACCAAAAAGAAGGTGACTCGTGAGATTTTCCTAAAAAGACCTTGCATGCATTTTTCAAAATTTGAGTCGTAAGAGTTATAGAATGTTAGATAATGACATAAAAAGAGTTAATTAACATATTACAATGTCCGTAGGTGACACCGTAATAGTTAATGGGTTAAAAATGACTTTTTCTTAAACCGCGACGTGGCCAAGTGACCTTATTCACGGGTTTGTTTCTCCTTAAACCATAGATAAATAAAATATGAGACCTATACCATCTTAAAGAGCTTACAACAAAGTGTTTAAATGATCAATCACATCGTAAAAATATTAGCTTGTCTCGTGTAAAATCTGTCCTCGTTTGGGCCTGTTATCGCCCAAAACAAATACTTATGACATAAGGCACCTAACCCCCCTACTTTGAGAAATCATTGCGACCAAATCGTAAGAGCTTAAGACTTCTAGTTTGAACCATTAGAAAGACCACCGGAAAAACTCTTGAAGGGATCAAGAATGTAGTAAAAACCTCTTAAGGCCTCGCTTATATTTACCCTCACTTTTGTCAATTTAGGCATAAAACAAGTGAACTTTTCTTATAAAACTACAAGTATAAAAATTGTAATTTTTGAAAGATAAAGTTTTCTTGGGCTAAAAATATAAATTCTTCAAAGTTAATTATTCAAGGGCTGATTTTGTCAATAACCCATAGTTGAGGGTTTTAAGTGTCATTTTTGAAAGTGCAAGGGTAAAAACTGTAAATATTTAAAATTGTAAATTATAACATTTTGGAAACATAAAATATTTAACAACTTGGGTTTCGATAAAATTTATTATCCATCATCCGAGCCATAAAAATAAGAACGATAAGTATTGCTAATTTTTTAAGAGACTTCATGTTACCTAACTATCGATAAAGTATCGTTATCACATAAACTTGAACTCGAATACTAAAAACATGACATACTAACTCAGGTCACGAGTCGGAGCAGTTTATCAACTTTACTTAATTTGTTTTCCATCCAGACTACTGTAACATCGAGGTGAGTCATAGCCCCTCTTTTCCTTATTTTGAACGTTTTGGGGAGATACATGCTCAAATATTGCTTGATATTTTTACATTTATTTTAAACTTTTACATATTACTGTGAGTTCGTAGCCCTATTTTTATACTTGTTTGTTAATGCTTTGGGGGAGATACATGTTCAACTAATTGCTTTCACTTTTATAAGTACTCTAAAAACTTTTACATATTACTGTAAGTTTCATAGCCCCATTTTCAATTGTTTTATACTATTTTTGGGGGAGATACATGCTCAACTACTTTCATTTACTTTCACAAGTACTCTATACTTTTACATATTACTGTGAGTTCGTAGCCCCGTTTTTATAGTTGTTTATTAATGTTTTGGGGGAGATACATGCTTAACTAATTGTTTTTTACTTTCACAAGTACTCTAAAGCTTTTACATACTACTATGAGTTCATAATCACACTTTATACGTTTTGTTACAAACTCGAACACAAGTATTTTTCTATGCTATAACTACATCTGATTGCTATTGCTTTAGTTACTTACACCTGCCACTGAAAGTCCCTCATATCATGAACCATTAATCACTTGCGAGTGAACGCGAATATAGTGAATAGATCTATTGGCAGTTGACGCCCCATTTGTGTTAGCCGGATAGGTAACCAAATGCACTTTATTTGAGAATACTAGGAGAATGGCAAACTCCTACCAGAGGGCATTGTTGCTCACATCATTATTATGATGTTTGTAACTTACGTCATTATTATGACGCGTTCGTGTTAAGGTTTACGTTCATGAGACTTAAGGCAATATATACTATGTTGCAATGATACAAATGCTGCAACTACTGAATTAATGGGTGCAACAACGTGGCCCAACCTTGAAACTTGTGTTCAACTGATTTGCATACAAACTCTATGGATTCACTCAACTTTTGACCCGGTTAGGGCAAACAAATGACTATGGGTGCATAACAACGTAGTCCACTACTTATTTCATCGATATTTGTATTTATTACAATAATCAAACTATTGAACTCAACTGTTTTACCTATAAACTCTATGAACTCACCAACCATTGTATTGACACTTTTAGCATGTTTATCTCAGGTTCATAATTTACGAGGATGGCACGGAAGGGCACGGATACTCAAGAAGGCTATATTATCATTCGAAAACGTATTTAATAAACTGTAAAACCACTGGGACCTCATTTTGTAAACTCTGATATTTATATAAATCGAATGATAAATCTTTTAAAATGACTCAATTAAAGTTCATTTTCTATTATTATAACTGTTGAGCCATGAGGTAACACCCGGCTTGAATTCCGCTGCGTATCATGAAATTGGGGGTGTTACACCGGATGTTCTAGAGGAGAGTTACGATTCATAGAATTGGGGAATTAGGCACCACCCTATGACTAATACGGAATACAACGCATCAATTAGGATAAGGATGTGACAATTCAACCGACCAATAAAAGATAAATAGGGAGTAAGAAAATCTAAGTGAACACGCTTTTAATTATCATAAGAATACCCTCCTACAATCCATAGCTTTTACTTTTATTTAGTTTAATGTGTTTTAATTTACATTGTTAAGTAGTTTAATTGGTAAAATTACCAAACCCCCAATCTTCAAACCCCGAGATTTTACTTGCTTTCATAAAAAATATAAAAGACTAAAAAGAATCACCCTCACCTTTACCTTTTCGTTATACATCTCTACTAGCATCTCTATTCCCCTAGAGAACGATCATCCCACTGGCTTGCCCATACTACACTGCAACGATTAGGTAAACTGCCTAGTGGGTTATAAAGCTTGTTCGCGGAAAAGGAAGTCTTTCGACCCCGAATCACGCATAAGTATGCTATTTTTTAGGGGGATAAAATTTATTATCAAAATATATTTTTTAAAGTGTGGAATCTCGTAAGAGCTCAACTCAGATATAACCCACGAATTGATGAACTTAAATGTCAGTAATCGAAAGGAGTTGTCCGGGATACGTAATAATTTCAAGTTGGCCTAGCCAGTGATGTAAGCGTATCTCGCAAAGGAATTTTCTAAGTAGAGTGTAACGATTCGAGAAACTCTTGATAGCATGCACTATGACGGGTCTAACCTCCTTTTCGAGGAGTGTTAACAACTTCAAGTTTGTTATTATAGCTAGTTGTCACCGAAAAACTTACAACGGATCTCTTTAAATAACCAACGGAAACGTGTCCCTTGGGGATTGTCTATTAAGAGTCGATCAATTCAAAAAAATGCAAACTCTACCCTCAATGTGCAAATTTAAGTTAAATAATATAAGCACATGTGGAGGGGGAGTATTTCTAAAAATACAAAACTCTCAAGGTGTTAACAAAATATGTTTTGGAAACATAAACACTTTTAGAAATTTTTAAGAATAGGTTTATTGGCAATATAAGATAGTAATGGAGTTATAAGGTGACTAAGGATAGAAAATACGTCCCACGATCCGCCAGAGCCGGAAAGATCTACCTAAGGACACCACCAATAGTTTAGAATTAGAAAGTCCTTAGGTATGATTGAAAAAAAAGGATTGATGTGAGAAAGGAGAAAGAAGGGGTTGCAGAATTAAGAAGAAAATTAAAGAAAATGGTGAAAAGAAATAGTCTTCCATATTCAACCTAGCGCAGAAACCGGGTTCAATACATATGCTACCGGTTATCACTAAGATAATGGCGGTATTGAAGACAAAGACGCCATAGACCCAGTGACGCACTGCACTTCACCTCCTAGCCACTCAAATTCCTCTCAAAAGGATCTTGTTTCATTCTCATGGAGAACCCTGCATAATCTATCGACCTCTCACTCCGAGAAGTGTTGATATTGAAACAAGAGACACCACTCCATTCTCTGACTACTAAAACCAAAACGCACAAATTGAGTCTAGAGCCACGAGATTCATTGAAAGATCTTTTAGGAACATTTAACATTTCTACACTTGTTGTGCAACATTAAAAACGCAAGTTGTAAATTTTAGAGTCCTACGCAGATCATAGCAATCTGCCAGAACATTTATGAGCGAATTTACAAATGTAATCCTCAGTGATTGAATGGAAATCCCTGCCATAGTCAACAACAAACATCCCTGAAATCAGGTCCCGGTAATCCCTTGCGGATTACGCTTAGAGTTTGCGGTGGTTTCAAACGGTCTACAGTCATGGAGTGATACCTCGGTGTACTTCAGCGACTCAGAACGACAATTTGAAGATATTAAGTACGAGGACATTCTGCTGATCATCCGGTCTGAGACTCGTCAAAGAATGCGCCAGCGATCTAGGATGTACCTGTACAAAAACACTTACGTCGGGAACTTTATTGCTAATTGTTTTCATGCAGGTACTCATGAAGGCCCGAAGTTCCAGCATAGACCACTACCACCATGATTATCATCATCATCTATTTCCACATGCTCATACCTACATCATAAAGACATTCTCATCAAAGATCTACGTAGAAGCAAAGTTCATAAAGATTCTACGTCAAAGTCAAAGAATCCACAAAGATAAAAGACAAAGAGCAAAGTTAAAAGTTGAGAACTACATAAGTATAAAGATTCAAAGTTATCAAGAAATATGAACATGTCAGAAAGGAAGAAAAGTCATCAGAGACAAAGACGTTGATAAAGTGAAGGCAAGACCAACATAAGATCACAAGAACAAGAACGAAGAAAAAAGAAGTAAAGATTAAAGACGTCTTAAGCAAAGAAATTTAAAGATCAAGTGTATAGATCAAGACGTTAGACAACCTATAAGTGAAGACCATGATGACCAATCCTTAGAGGGAGATTGTTGGGATTACGTGTAATCATTAGGAAGTGTCGGTCATTCATTAAATGTAATAGGTTGTCAAATGTAATAGGCTTATATGTTAGAAAGAATCCACGGCCAATGTAGTAATCCCATGGGCCGTGTGAAAGGTTCTAGAATCACAAGAGTAGGCGTTGCCCTACTTCTTGCACTATATAAACACGTGTAATGGCTCATTTGAGCCTTGGCTGGTTTCATAATGCATTTTACTCTTCTTATATGTGAAGCATGATTCCTCTCATCTCTTTCTCTCTCAATACTTTATCTCACTAGAATTTGGTGTTAGGTTATCAATATTGGGAACCTACACTTTCCATTCACTAGCTACATTGATCGGGTACACTTTTAGTTAGTGTTAGTCGATAGGTTAGTTCGATAAAATATAAATTTAAAACTTGGTAAAATAAATAGATTATAAACGACACATCACTAAGCCATTTACTCCAACCACCCGAGACAACTGGCCACTTCATGTCATTACAACAACAAAGTGAACCATAAAACAACCTCAAGCGGAAATATAAATATAAAAAAGGCAAAGAAAAAGAGCATACCGTAGTAGAGGAATGGACATTCGTCAAGAGTAACAAATCCCTAGAAGTTCAACTGAAAAGTGACCCTTAGCCTCTTCATCATTGCCATGTGAGTATTGGCAACCATCCAGGGCGGAACCTCAACCGCCTTAAGAGAGTCAAAGGCCAAGACACAAACACCTACGTATAAGATGGAGGGCTCATCCAAGACACTCGAACCGCCCAGCCTTGGATGAACAGTAAAATATTTAAGTTTCACTTAAAGGTGACCAGGCTCACATTGAACATAAGGTGTGACATCTAAGTTTTTGATCAGGACAACCAAGTTCACCTTGACGGTACTTAGGAAAAATGGTTGAAAATCAGTTGAAAGACTATCCACATCTTTCATTCCGTCGACAACCTGCAAAATTCCATCGGGGTCAACAAGAACCTAAGGAGTAGTAACTTTAGACAAGAATGGGAGAGGACTTAACATCTCCGCATATAACCCCCATACATGTGTAAATGATTCGATATAAAACAATAATGTCTTCGCCATCACCACGACTAACATCTATCATTCTGTTATACCCAAAGCAAACCGAAGAAGTGTTTCTCTTTGTTGCACAAGAACGACAACTAGCCTTCATTGAACTCAAGATAAGTCTATGAAAAAATTTCTTAGAAAGAAGTTTTTAGTGTTTGGGAAGAGATCTTGGAAAAGGGAAGAGGAAATTAAGTTTATTCTCTTCAAGTTGTAACTTCTTCTCTTTTCTAGCCCTATTTATAGACAAAGAAAACAAATTAGTAGATTACACTCGACAAAAGCCCATTGGGTCAAAACATTTTAACAGGGCGCGTGAGGCTCACCCTACAAAAATGCGAGTACAGCTGACGTCAACATATACGTCACATACAGTCGAAGGGACGGGTCAAACACACCGCTCGATAAATGTTAGGATGACGTTGCCTACAGTCGAAAAGACAACGACAAAACATCAAATCCCAAAAATAGCGAATAATTCCAAAAAAGGGATTTTCCAACAAAAAACAAACGTGACATAAATCCTGAGAGGGAACCCTGTTAGCACAACACGAATTAGGAGACTCAGTTAAATAGTCCAGCATCATATCACTCGTACATCATATAATACTATACTGAGGGGACTTAATATCGTATCAATATCAGTTGCCCAATCCCACTAAATTTACTCAAGAATCAAGCCCATCACCAAAGCCCATCACTAAATCTCATCAATAAACACTTGGTAGCGGCCCGGCTAGAATCCCAAGCCACATATGGCCTGGCGAAACATATCAGGCTATACTGAACGCATAGTACTACTGCTCCCCAACTGTCACTAACGATTAAGATGTACCAACTGATATAGAACAGTGGAGATGCATGACAAGCATCATTTTGTACGAGACAATGAGGAGAGTCCACATGTCCTCTTTGTCATCTTCTCAGTTGATTAACACATGGCTACTTCACAACCGTTTATCTTCTTTTTAAGGATTATCTCTAAACTTTACTCGCCTCTTTATAAATAGAAGGCTTCACATACAACTTCACAAGTTTCATACACTTGGGCAAATATTGCCTCACACGCAATGTATACATGGTTTATTTAAGTGTTACCCGGGCTTCTTGATCTTTATCTACTCATCGGATCCTTACCGTTCAACACGAGAAACTAAACAACACAACCATCCTAATCCATTCTAAATAATGATTTAGATATCATACGTAAACATATTCTCTTTCATATCAATATCTATATCTCACTTTTTTTATTTGAATATTACGGACAAGCAATATGCGAGAAATTAAAGTGAAGCGGTGTCAAGTTTCCTTGTGCAAGATCAAACATGCGTGAAATAAAGAGGCAATGTCATGTTCTTCATGTGGGGAGGCCTACATGGCAGATTCCTTATCCTCTCTAAATGACTAGGGATTACAATCACCTTAATTGTAATCATGCAAAAAGAAACCCTCAAAGTCTAATTTTTTAAAGTTAATAACCCTAATTATGAAAAGTAAGTACGGGTAAAGGAACAAATGAATCATTGTACTTTCAAGATTTACATAATTGACTAAAACTTTAAATGGCAAAATGACTTTTTATTTTTGGGTTTCCTAATAATTTCAAATTTTAGGGACAAGGATTGTTGAATCAATCGTACTCGCGTCCTTTGGAATTAATTAGTAATGGTTTGCATTTCCACAAGTTTTTTCATCTAATTAAGTTGTTAATAGTGTAAGAGAAAAACAATAATCCGTATAAAAACTTTAAAGAAGAACGAGACTGTTTGGAATTGATATTGATTATCATGTTCAGCGATGGGGTGGTTCATGGTTGTCTCGTCTCAAAACTGCCATGCATGTTACCGTTCCTACCATTCTAATCACTCTTATAGTCTTATATATAAAATATGGAGAATTTCATCTATATCCTTGTAAAACTTTCAAATTACACCAGTATCCTTGTAAAAACCAGAATTACGTCAATATCTTTTCAAAACTCAAATAATACTCATGCATATCCAAGAAATTAATTTAATATTAAATTAATGAGTATAATATACACATCAAATATCTAAATATCTAATACAAAAGTATATTACCTTTTTACCCTTCAATGCTAATTACATGAATGAAGAATTAGCAGACCTTAAAAAGCAAAACAAGAACATTGTTAATTCACAAAAATGGATAAAATATAAACTACTTTAAACATGATTCGTATAATGTCAATTATCAATTAGAGTATTAACTTAAAAAAATGGTTGCACCATAATGATTCATGACCATATATTTGTGAATACTTATATAGATCAATATCTCTTCAAACTGTTTGATTCATGCTATTTGTCATTTGAAATCGAATTTAATAACATTTCTTATTCAATGGGTAAAGCTTCATTAATACCTATGATGAAGATTAAATCACAGTCAAACCCAATTGTTTCACAACACAACTAGTACCGCTACAGATTTCAACAAATTACACATGGATAATCAGTCCATTAAAAGACCTAAACCCAATTAAATTAAGAACGATAATTGATGATGACATTTTTTGGATCTTAATTAAACCCAATTAAATCAAGAGTACTCAATCAACATTAACAGATTTGGAATTAAAGTGTTGAAAAAGGTGGTGTTTAATGAAGATGAGAAGAAAACATGAATTTTATTTTGAATATATTTTCATTTTTTTTATCAAGATCAAAGGGTATAGAAGAGAATAAATAAATACTTAAACTATGAAAATTATTTATCTACATTTACTCTATAATTTGGATATACGCGAGTATTATTAAGTTTTGAAAGGACATTGATATAAGGGGGAATTGCATATATATCCCTCCAAAAGTGAATAATTCTATATATATATCCTTCTTACAAGTTTTTTATGCACATAGTACAATGATTTTTATGCATGCAAAGGATATATATGCAATTTTGCATCTTTGGAGGGATATATATGCAAATGACCCGATATAATTTTAAATTTTAGAAGAATATTGATGTAATTTAGAAGTTTTGCAAGGATATAAATGAAATTCTTCTTATAAAATATGTAATGAGAAATGCTAAACACATACATGTGTCATGTAAATTGAATATAATGATCGTGGAAATTGTAAAACAGAAACCATAATATAATATAATTGGTTCAATTCACTTATCATGTTTCTATGTGGATAATCTTTTAAAAATTTTAGTAAATTACATTTGTCATATCTAAAACGACATAATACATATTCATTAAATGAGTTTTTCTAACTTGTGCTTTAGGGTAAAAGTTAAACACACAATAAATACACATGGCTCATGAAAAAATATACGGGGATTCACATAAAAGTACAAAATACAGACAAGTGTACTTTTATGTGGGTCCGTGTATATTTTTTATATACTATTTTTTTTTTTAAAGTTAACTATTATTCACACGGCCCAAAACAACGCCAACTAGCGAAGGGGCAACCAAACAACCAACAATTACATCAAATCAAACTTACACCAATTATCCCAAGACACACTAGAATTCCCCGGATTCTTAAAACATAAGAAACCATAACTCTTGATATCTAAAATAATCCTGTTGACAATGATAGAACCGTTGTCAAACTTTTTAGCGTTCCTAGCTTTCCAAATGGACCAACATGTTAAGAAAATGATCCCTTTAATCGCTCTCTTTCTCTTCCTGTCTTGAATCCCCCATTCGTGCATGATGCGTGCCAAACAGTCAAGCTAAATCACTCAAGCCTGCCACTTGTGAATGGCAGACCGTAATCAGCTTAAAACTGCTTAAGCACGAATGCAATGAAGATCTGGGGAGTATAGTGTTTCCCCGGGTCGTTATGTCCCAGCGAGCTATGCAATGGATTATCAAACGTATAGTGATCGAGAGATTTGAACGGGAAAGGAGAATTTGGATTATTATAACTACAGGAAAAGCCAACAAATTACAATGGCTTAAATGCAAATTAAAGGAAATTAAAAAGATAAAAACTATTAAATAAACGCTATCACTATTTTTAAAATTGATGAACGTTTAAAACTTAAAACTTAAAACTTACGTTTAAAATAAAATTACGTAGACGTACAAAATAAAAAGTGATATCTAAGAAATAAAAGGCCTAAAAATATGAAAAATACATTTTTACAAACCTAATGATAAAAGAAAATTTATAGAAAAGGAAAATTATTTTTATAACTAGTTATCTAATTATTATTAATTAAAAACTATTTTTAACTATTAAATAATAACCTAAAATACAAGAAAATAGGAAATTAAGCTAGAAAAATAAAATTAAGACTTAGAAAAATCTAAAATATCAAAATAGAATTTTCAAAACTATTTTTGTATTTTTATGATTATTTTTCTATTTTCTAGGAATTAAATACTATTAAAAACTAATTAAATTATTTAAAAATACAAATTTAACTAAGAAAAATCTAGAAAAATATTTTTTTGGCTTTTTATATTTATCTTAAATTAATAAAAATGAAAAATTATTTTTTTGAAGCTTTTCTTAATTAATTGTATTTAATGCTATTTAAAAATGCTTAAAAACTAATTAAAATGCAGAAAAATAGCAAACAGGCTTGGAAAAATATGAAAATTTCAGGAAAACTCTAAAATAATATTGGGAAGCTAGGAAAATTGGAAAAACAGGAGGTTATGTGCAAGAAATTGAAACTGATGTACAAGTGCTTATTGAAATAAGCACTTGAATAAGCAAATGGGCACCAAAAGCTACCAAACTGAGACAGAGGCAACAATAAGCTAAAATAACTCTAAAGCAACTGAAATCAACAAGCCATAACCTCTGGATAACAAGCTCAAAAGATTTGATGATTTGAGAAATAAGCTAGAAAGCAGTTTCTGGGGCCAACTTTAAACCCAAGAATAAGCAATCAAATAAGCTAGCAACTAAAAACTAAAACTTAGAACTTACACTAGACCTGGGTGGGAACATGTAAACCAAATATCAGACCTAGGTGAGCTCAAATGAGCTCTGCACAAGCTCTGCAAAATCTGGACAAGTCCTGTGCAGACTTGATGCCCTGCACAGGGCAACTGACACCATATTGACAAGCTCTTTTGAGCTTTTAGAAAAAATTACAAAAATCTACTAAAATAGACATAAGAAAATAGACCAGTAGGACTTTCTAAATCCACAAGTTTCATAGAAAATGACTCAGAAATGAGTCCAATAAAAATCCTTTCAGTTGAGCAAAAACTGAGAATTTCAATATTTTGACTTTTTCACAAAACTGAAATGTTGACCAATTTGAGGTTTGATCATGATTTAAGGACTGATATAGAAGTAATGTGATGAAATAAGACTAAAGCAATCTATATCTAAGACATTTAAACACAAAATGAGTTTTTGATTTTGCAAAATTCCAACAGTGAACCTGTTAAGATGGTTAAAAGAGAATTTTGACTTTGAGCTTATACAGGTGCAAATGGAGACAGATGTGGGCTTAAATGAACTAAACAAGCATGTATCAACAAGACTTGAGCTCTGAACTAACCTACATCACCTATTAAGTTGCAAATCCAAACACTGCTTAAAACATTGTATTGAAAACAAAACTGAGCTAAATGCTAATCCAACTGGTTTAACTGATTAAACTGAGCTTATAAAACCTAAATACAACTATATAAACAGGCTAGAACTACCAGTGATCACAGGTACAAGTATAAGCATGAACTGCAAAATTGACTAAAAAATGAAAAGTGAGAAAGTTACTCACAACTGTCCAGCTGGTTTGCAGCTTAAAACCAAAACCAACATTACACTAAATGGGACTATTCCAACCCAATTCAAGGGTCTGCAACACCCCAAACTCCAAAACCAAACCAATTTCACCCAAGTTGACTTTTGTTGACCTTGATCCAATTTTACTTGAAATGGATGCATAAGCTTGCAAAAAGCTTTGATAAGCTTAAATTAACTGATTTGAGATAAAACAAAGCCACTTGACAGCTTTGATACAGGAATTGGAAACTAGCTTTTTCAACAGTGGACATGAAACTTAGAACTTGTATAAAAACTTGAGATTGATGCTCAAAAGCACCTACAATGATGATCTAACTTGAATGTTATACAAAGCAACTGAAATTACAACATTTGTCTTAAACTAAAACATTAATTTTAAGAATACGACATTAAGGAAAAAATAAAAATCTAACTACTCTCTTCTTTGCCTTCTCTTGCTCTTTTTATACCTCCAAATGCTTCTCTCTCCTCCTCTGAGCTAATCCCAGCTGTGTTTACAACCATTGGATGACTTTAAGTCATCTTGGCCCTTCATTGGTTTTTGGCGGGAAAGATGTTTTAACCTGTTGTGGTTGAGTAAAGGGGAAAGGAATGCATTTAATGATATTTGGATTGAGGTGTTGGTGGGGGGACAAAGGAGATGGATAGGGAGGATGCTGGTGGCTAGAGGTGGCTGGTTGCAGACAAAAATGTCGGGGAAGACAGGGAAAAGGGGGGCGGGTTGTTTATTTGTTTAAACTGTGGGTATTGGGTTCGGGTTTGGACCGGGTAAAGGGTTTGGGCCAATGTTGTTATTTGGGCTTGGGATATTAGCAAAGGGTCCGGTTGGATTTAGGATTAATATAACCAAGGACCAAATGTGTACAACTAGAAATTCCAGGGGCCAAACTGTAATTTATGAAGATGTAGTCTAAGGGTTGGTCTTGCCAAACTTTAATAGACCAAGGGCTAATTTTGACACTTTTGAAATTCCAAGGATTAATTATGACCATTTTAAAATTCCAGGGACCAAAACTGTAATTTCTCAAATATTTTGGAACTTTTCACCAGAGGACTAAATATGACAACATATGATTTCAAAGGGACCTCTGGTGACTTTTCTTTTGAAATAAATTCCTAGGGACTGATTTTGCCATTTTTTGAAAGTCAAGGGACTGAAACTGCCAATTATGCAAACTTTGCTCGTTTTTCCTCTGATTTTAAACATTTTGCATCTGAAACATATAAAATGCAATTTTGGAATATTTTCAGTATTTTGATGCATTTCTGAGCATTTTTAAACGTTTTGCAGTTCAGATTGACCCAAAAATGATGAGTATTTACACACTCATCAATCCCCCACACTAAACTATTGCTAGTCCCTAGCAATCTTTTGAGAAAAAACTTAATGGATTTCATCTCTTTACCAAAAGCCATTACTTCTGGAGTAGCCAAATATTTAAGTTCAAGTAAGAACCATGGTACACCGATAACCATGTGATTTTGAGCAAACCACCAGCTTCCAACGGATTTGATTTTGTCTTTACCAGAAGCCGTACCCTCCTGGACTAGCCAACTCTTAGATAAATTATCAATATTATCTTTGGTGAGCTGATTACCAATTATGGTTTTTCCACTGCCTTTACCACAAGCCATAATCTTGCGGGCTAGCCAACTCTTCACTTTTTAGGATATGGTGAGCTGAATACCATACAATTTTGGGCAAATTGCAAGCCGTCAACGGATTTGATAAATCTTTACCAAGAGCCGTTTGCTCCTGGATTAGCCAATCCTTTTGTTTTTTAGACACGGCGGACTGATAACCAAATGAGTAAGTGCAGAACACTTATTCCAAAAAAAATTTTGGCCAAAAACGGGGGAATTGGGTGGATAATACATGATAAAATTCGTGAGAATTCCCCCCCACACTTAGAAATGAATATTGCCCTCAATATTCAAAGTACCGGCGGTTATGCCGAAACTGAGAACGTAAAAGGGAAATACTACGGCCATTATTTAGAAAGATTTTTTTTTTGAATCTTATATATATACACAACATGTGGGGCAACTCCCCCACACTAGGGTGGTAGAAAATAGAAAGAAGTCAGAAATATGGGTGAAAACCCATATGGCATGCTACTGTTTTTGATTACCGTGTCGCTAGCTTGACTCGACCCCGAATTCATTGGTTCATGGGGAAGTAAGTGGAAGAGACAATCTCCATCGGACTTTCATTCAAGATGTTTGGACAAACATTTGAAGCACGTGAAAGTTCCACACCGATGAGATATACATAGAACCGGCTCAAAAATGATAATTGAAAATGCCGGGGTCAAAGATAGTGTCTTCATTCCCGAAGGAATGAAGATGAAGAGAAATCACAAGATATTTGAGGAAAGGAAGAAAGACTTTGATAACAATCAAGATCCATTCTTCATCCTCAAATGTAGACGTATCAGGAGGAAGGGTGAAGGAAGTATCATCAATAAGCAAACTCATACGATAGAGTACACCTTCCTCCGAGCTAATATCATCCTCAAGATCAAAATAGAAATGATCATGTTCCGGAGGAGATATGTCATGAGAGAGTTCACCGGAGAACTCTTCGTGAAGAGAATCATTCACATGAGGTGAAATTGTGAACTCTTGTTCCATTGTGGGCTCATCACTATCCTCAATCTGAGTATCAAAGAGCGGATTCTCAGAAATTGAAGTGAATTTAGAGTCGAATTCAAATAGAGGATTGGTGAAAGTAGCTTTGAATGTTTCGGGAACAAAGTGATCAACATTCTCGATTGGACTGTTAGGGTGAGAAGTGAGTGAACGATCATTATCAGTGAGACTTTCAGTCTCTCCCAGATCGGCTTCGAAATCAAAGAGTGGATTGATGTGAGTGAGTTCATCGGAGAACTCCTCAAGAAGAGGATCAGACTGTGGGAGTGATGCCTCAACATACTCGATGTTTCCAAAGGAAGCACATTCGTCGCTAAAATCGGAGAAAGTTTCAAAATGATCATTTGAACACTCAAGAGGGGAAGAAGAATCACACATATGATCAGAAGTTCCCTGTGACTCTCTCGGGATTGGGACAAGGTTCTCAACACTAGACTTTATGAATTCGTCCGATTCCTTTTCAGGAACAGTGTCAAGATGCTCGTCCTCCATGTTCAGAGAGTGAGTGGGAGCTTTGGGTGTGATCGCAGTTGTTTGAGATGAAATCTCAACTGCTGGGATATCATTTGATGAACTTGATGAATTTTTATAGAATTGAAGGATATCAAGGGTATCCTCATCATCACTGTCATCAGGAATGAAACGAAATTGAGAGCTAGATCTGGCTGCTTTTTCTTTTGCAATTGATTCCCTAATAGATTTTTCAAACGCGATTTTGGAATTTAATTTAGCAGCCTGCTCTTCAGCTAACAATTCTTCCATGGATTTTGGATTATCTTGGGAATGTTTACATTCCTTCAAATCTTTCACTAAATCCAAAAGATCAAGGAGAAGATTTTGAGGAAGTGGATCAGGCTGAGGTGGTGCCTGATTCATTTGGTACTGTAGAGGTTGGTCATGATATGAAGAGTCGTAATTGTTACAAGGAAATGGATTCCTTGTTTGACAATCAGAGCTAAAGTGAGGACCTCCACAGTACTCACAACAGTAAAACTGATGTGGCTGTGAGTCACATGTGTTGTAGTCATAATTGTTATCAGGAACCTGCTCATAGACAAGCATGTTTCCCGATTGACAATCAGAACTGGAGTGTGAACCACCACAGTACTCACAACAGTAAAACTGCTGAGTCTCACAGTGTGGTAGCTGATGGAATAAATCAGTTGTGTTATGGTAGGAATAGGGATCCTGGTTATAGACAAAACCGTTTCCTGACTCCACCATGCCACAACTGGGGCAATTGCCACCATTATAAGGACTACCACACCATTGACAACCAAGAGGGTGAGGATAGGACATAGAAAGAATCAAAGGTTTTCAGAGGGGTAGGGATAAAGAATCAAAGATGTGAGAGGGTAAAGATGGATATTTTTGGATTTTTGGATAAACATGTTACAAAAACAAAGAATGAAAGTCTTTTTGGGTTTTTGATTTTTAAAAGAAAATATAAACATATACAGATGGTATAAACAAAGAGTGAATATCCAAATCACTAATCTGCTAAACGTAAGATAATCAGCACAGCTCCCCGGCAGCGGCGCCAAAAATTTGATGCGTGCCAAACAGTCAAGCTAAATCACTCAAGCCTGCCACTTGTGAATAGCAGACCGTAATCAGCTTAAAACTGCTTAAGCACGAATGCAATGAAGATCTGGGGAGTATAGTGTTTCCCCGGGTCGTTATGTCCCAGCGAGCTATGCAATGGATTATCAAACGTATAGTGATCGAGAGATTTGAACGGGAAAGGAGAATTTGGATTATTATAACTACGGAAAAGCCAACAAATTACAATGGCTTAAATGCAAATTAAAGGAAATTAAAAAGATAAAAACTATTAAATAAACGCTATCACTATTTTTAAAATTGATGAACGTTTAAAACTTAAAACTTAAAACTTACGTTTAAAATAAAATTACGTAGACGTACAAAATAAAAAGTGATATCTAAGAAATAAAAGGCCTAAAAATATGAAAAATACATTTTTACAAACCTAATGATAAAATAAAATTTATATAAAAGGAAAATTATTTTTATAACTAGTTATCTAATTATTATTAATTAAAAACTATTTTTAACTATTAAATAATAACCTAAAATACAAGAAAATAGGAAATTAAGCTAGAAAAATAAATTTAAGACTTAGAAAAATCTAAAATATCAAAATAGAATTTTCAAAACTATTTTTGTATTTTACTGATTATTTTTCTATTTTCTAGGAATTAAATACTATTAAAACTAATTAAATTATTTAAAAATACAAATTTAACTAAGAAAAATCTAGAAAAATATTTTTTGGCTTTTTATATTTATCTTAAATTAATAAAAATGAAAAATTATTTTTTTGAAGCTTTTCTTAATTAATTGTATTTAATGCTATTTAAAAATGCTTAAAAACTAATTAAAATGCAGAAAAATAGCAAACAGGCTTGGAAAAATATGAAAATTTCAGGAAAACTCTAAAATAATATTGGGAAGCTAGGAAAATTGGAAAAACAGGAGGTTATGTGCAAGAAATTGAAACTGATGTACAAGTGCTTATTGAAATAAGCACTTGAATAAGCAAATGGGCACCAAAAGCTACCAAACTGAGACAGAGGCAACAATAAGCTAAAATAACTCTAAAGCAACTGAAATCAACAATCCATAACCTCTGGATAACAAGCTCAAAAGATTTGATGATTTGAGAAATAAGCTAGAAAGCAGTTCTGGGCCAACTTTAAGCCCAAGAATAAGCAATCAAATAAGCTAGCAACTAAAAACTAAAACTTAGAACTTACACTAGACCTGGGTGGGAACATGTAAACCAAATATCAGACCTAGGTGAGCTCAAATGAGCTCTGCACAAGCTCTGCAAAATCTGGACAAGTCCTGTGCAGACTTGATGCCTTGCACAGGGCAACTGCCACCATATTGACAAGCTCTTTTGAGCTTTTAGAAAAAATTACAAAAATCTACTAAAATAGACATAAGAAAATAGACCAGTAGGACTTTCTAAATCCACAAGTTTCATAGAAAATGACTCAAAAATGAGTCCAATAAAAATCCTTTCAGTTGAGCAAAAACTGAGAATTTCAATATTTTGACTTTTTCACAAAACTGAAATGTTGACCAATTTGAGGTTTGATCATGATTTAAGGACTGATATAGAAGTAATGTGATGAAATAAGACTAAAGCAATCTATATCTAAGACATTTAAACACAAAATGAGTTTTTGATTTTGCAAAATTCCAACAGTGAACCTGTTAAGATGGTTAAAAGAGAATTTTGACTTTGAGCTTATACAGGTGCAAATGGAGACAGATGTGGGCTTAAATGAACTAAACAAGCATGTATCAACAAGACTTGAGCTCTAAACTAACCTACATCACCTATTAAGTTGCAAATCCAAACACTGCTTAAAACATTGTATTGAAAACAAAACTGAGCTAAATGCTAATCCAACTGGTTTAACTGATTAAACTGAGCTTATAAAACCTAAATACAACTATATAAACAGGCTAGAACTACCAGTGATCACAGGTACAAGTATAAGCATGAACTGCAAAATTGACTAAAAAATGAAAAGTGAGAAAGTTACTCACAACTGTCCAGCTGGTTTGCAGCTTAAAACCAAAACCAACATTACACTAAATGGGACTATTCCAACCCAATTCAAGGGTCTGCAACACCCCAAACTCCAAAACCAAACCAATTTCACCCAAGTTGACTTTTGTTGACCTTGATCCAATTTTACTTGAAATGGATGCATAAGCTTGCAAAAAGCTTTGATAAGCTTAAATTAACTGATTTGAGATAAAACAAAGCCACTTGACAGCTTTGATACAGGAATTGGAAACTAGCTTTTTCAACAGTGGACATGAAACTTAGAACTTGTATAAAAACTTGAGATTGATGCTCAAAAGCACCTACAATGATGATCTAACTTGAATGTTATACAAAGCAACTGAAATTACAACATTTGTCTTAAACTAAAACATTAATTTTAAGAATACGACATTAAGGAAAAAATAAAAAAACTAACTACTCTCTTCTTTGCCTTCTCTTGCTCTTTTTATACCTCCAAATGCTTCTCTCTCCTCCTCTGAGCTAATCCCAGCTGTGTTTACAACCATTGGATGACTTTAAGTCATCTTGGCCCTTCATTGGTTTTTGGCGGGAAAGATGTTTTAACCTGTTGTGGTTGAGTAAAGGGGAAAGGAATGCATTTAATGATATTTGGATTGAGGTGTTGGTGGGGGGACAAAGGAGATGGATAGGGAGGATGCTGGTGGCTAGAGGTGGCTGGTTGCAGACAAAAATGTCGGGGAAGACAGGGAAAAGGGGGTGGGTTGTTTATTTGTTTAAACTGTGGGTATTGGGTTCGGGTTTGGACCGGGTAAAGGGTTTGGGCCAATGTTGTTATTTGGGCTTGGGATATTAGCAAAGGGTCCGGTTGGATTTAGGATTAATATAACCAAGGACCAAATGTGTACAACTAGAAATTCCAGGGGCCAAACTGTAATTTATGAAGATGTAGTCTAAGGGTTGGTCTTGCCAAACTTTAATAGACCAAGGGCTAATTTTGACACTTTTGAAATTCCAAGGATTAATTATGACCATTTTAAAATTCCAGGGACCAAAACTGTAATTTCTCAAATATTTTGGAACTTTTCACCAGAGGACTAAATATGCCAACATATGATTTCAAAGGGACCTCTGGTGACTTTTCTTTTGAAATAAATGCCTAGGGACTGATTTTGCCATTTTTTGAAAGTCGGGGGACTGAAACTGCCAATTATGCAAACTTTGCTCATTTTTCCTCTGATTTTAAACATTTTGCATCTGAAACATATAAAATGCAATTTTGGAATATTTTCAGTATTTTGATGCATTTCTGAGCATTTTTAAACGTTTTGCAGTTCAGATTGACCCAAAAATGATGAGTATTTACACACTCATCAGTGCATTTCGAACAAGTCTCGCACCGAAAACATATACAGAGGAGGAGATTTTATCCAGCACCCGATTCTATACCAAATCTCATTAGAGACTTCACAAGAACAGAACAAATGCTCCACTGTCTCTTCCACCTGGTCACAAAGCGCACATGTCATAGCGCCGAGGAAACAATTCCTATCTCTAAGAGCCGAACATGTAGGGATCCTATTTAACGCAACCCTCCACATGAAGATATTACATTTCTTAGGAATCCACTTCGACCACTTAAACTTGTAGTTGTTGCTGTTGTCATATCGGCCCAGGAGAAATTCTTTAACCCCTTTAACACTAAAACTTTTGTGTTTCTTTCCGGACCATTCCCACCTGTCGTCGCTATCTTTGATACCTTTCCCGTCCAACTCTTTGCACATATTAACGTATTCCAACTCTTCTTCAGTGGAATGAATCCCACCATCATAGAGAGCAAAACGCCCCAGCTCTATACAATACCTATCGATCACTCTGCATTTCTTGTCTTGCTCCTTTTTGAACAATCCCGGGTACTTATCCTTGAAAGACATGTTACTAGCCCAAGGATCCAACCAAAAACGAATATCTTTACCATTACCGCACTCTCCTTTAAGCATTTGATTTAAACTCAAATCTCCCACTTTCATTCTGGAAATAGCCTTCGCTATGTTTCCCCAAACACTGGAATATGTTTTGCGACAAGGAATAAACCCCCAACATCTCTTAGAGTCGTGGATGGAATCAATGACCCTTCTCCATAGGCTATTAGGATCGACTCTATACCTCCACAGCCATTTAGCAATAAGAGCTTCGTTGGCCTCCTTCAATTTAGTCAATCCGAGCCCTCCTTCTCGAATGGGCGTTGAGACTTTATCCCAAGCGACCCAATGAATCTTGGATTTATCGCTATCTCCTCCCCACAGGAAGCGTCTAATAATCCCTTCCAACTTGTTGATAACAAAAGCCGGGGCCACGAACAATGAGAAATAATACGTAGGGAGACTTTCCAAAACTGATTTTATAAGGATAGTCCTCCCGCCAATAGAAAGACTCGAAGCTTTCCATTTGGAAAGACGTTTCTTGAAAATATCGACCAAAAACTCCCAACTGCTGATTCTATTCATATTTCCTCCAATTTTAATTCCCAAATAAACACAAGGAAAAGTACCCGCCTTGCATTTCATCATCTCAGCCGCCCTTTTAACCTCACCATCATCAACCCCTATACCCATTAAGTACGATTTCCCAATATTGATACTCAAGCCCGAACACAAGTTAAAGCATCTAACAATTCTTATCACGTTCATCAGATTCTCGTCATTCCATTCCCCCATAAAAGAACAATCGTCTGCATAAAGAAGATGAGAGATAATCGGGCCTTTATTTGGGAACTCGAAACCTCTCATAACCTCCCTAGATTGCGCTTTACTCATTATGCTAGATAAACCTTCCATCACTATAAGGAATAAAAAAGGCGACAGGGGATCGCCTTGTCTCAGGCCTTTAGAGCATTGGAACTCAAAAGAGGGAGAACCATTAACCAGAACTGCCGACCTAGCAGATGCTAGGATACCGCTAACCCATGAGCACCATCGATCTTTAAACCCCATTTGTCTCATCATATTCACTAAAAAATCCCAGTTAACGTTGTCATACGCCTTATTAAAGTCGACCTTGAAAACGAAAGCTTTCTTTTTGGACTTCTTAACCCAAGATATCAACTCATTGATTATCAGCGGGCCGTCTAAAATCAACCTATCTTTAAGGAACGCCGACTGGTTTTCGGAGATAAGCTTGTCCAACACCCTTCTGATCCTGTTCGCTAAAACTTTGGAAATCACTTTACTGATGATCCCGATGAGCGTTATCGGGCGATAATCGTTGAGGTTAACCGGATCTTTGACTTTGGGAATTAAAGTGATAAAAGCCGAACTAACTCCTCTACTAATTTTTCCCCCTTCATGGAAGGCCATAAGGACATCAAAAAAGTCCTTCTCCAAAATGTTCCAGAACCTCTTAATGAACTTAAATGTAAAGCCGTCCGGGCCCGGGGCTTTGTCTTCGCCACAATCAAAAACCGCACCTTTGATTTCCTCCAAATCTAAAGCTTCCCCCTCAGAAAGGACTTGAACCAAACCATTACTGAGCGTAGGTCTGCTAGACGCGTTCTCTTTGAACTTGTTTCTAAAGAAGTCAAAAACTGCTTTCTTAACCCTTTTTGGCTTGTTGACCCACTCGTCTCCAACCATCAAACCTGGAATAGAATTTGCAACCTTCCTATTATTGATGAGCCCGTGAAAGAAGCCGGTATTCTCATCGCCTTCCACGCTCCACTTGCACCTGGATTTTTGCTTCACATCTCTCGCTTTATTTTCTTCAATTTCGAGAATCTTCTTTTTACATTCTAACCTGGTCCAATTCTCCTGTTCGTCCAAATCAAAGGTCTCCATGTTCAAGTCTACCTCCTCTAACTCTTTCTTACAAACATCAAACTCTTCGTCCTCCTTTAAATTCTTTTCTTCACTCCATTTCTTAAAACTGCTTCTCAATCTTTTGAATTTCTCCATAAGAACCAAATCCGGGGGGCCAAGGAAACTGAAATTATCCAGCGATTCTTGAACCACCCTATTACAGTCTGGGTGATCGAGCCAAGAATTGAAGAATCTGAAAGGTTTGGATCCAAAATTACAGTCCACGATCGACCAAAGGATGGGATTATGATTCGAATATAACCTCGGGAGAGCCCTAAGAACAGCTTTCGGCCACTGATCCAGCACCTCTCTACTCACCAACAACCTATCTATCTTACTAAATTTTTTCCTTTTCTCCTCCTCCTTCAAATAAGTAAAACGGCTGCCCTTCATCTCGTACTCGAAAAGGTTAGCCCTTTCAATGAAAGAATTAAATTCCTTAGCACTGTTAGATTTGAACTTCGACCCTTTTCTCTCCTCTTTATACCTCACCGAATTAAAGTCACCCATAAGCATCCACCACCCACCACGCTCCTCTTTGATCTCCAAAAGCTTGTTCCAAATCCTAATCTTTTCTCTAATATGTTGAGGAGAATACACATTAACAATAAACACCGGATTACAAACTCCTTTGATCACTCCTTTACAAATAATGAAATTGTCACATTTAATCTCCTCTTCCTTTTTGAACCACATCGGATCCCACACACTGATAATACCCCCCGAACGACCCAAAGGATCAGTGATCACACACTCCATATTTCTCCTACCCCAAAAACTTTTAATTCTCTCGATAGAAATACCCCCCACTTGAGACTCTTGAATAGCTAAAAAGGCTATCTTTTCTTTTCTAATAATCCCTTTAATCCAGTTGGGTTTGAAATCCCCCCCCCCCATCCCTCTGATATTGATAGAGAGACAATTCATTGATAAACTAGATTAATACCTTCATCCTTGATCACCTTTAGGATTTCTGTCGATGCCATTGACAAATCAATCCCAATCGATGTGCCTACTTCTTTTGTCTTTAACACCTCTTCATTAACGGGATCTTCATGCTTAACTTCTGATCTTGTATTCTCCATCTCTTCCTCTACCAACTCCCAGGCCCTCCTAGTTTCTACAGGGTTGTGATAACTATTGTTAAGGTCAAAGGAGACTTGTTCCTTAATACCTTCCTCTGAGTTAACTTCCGTGTAGGGCCTATTCCTTTCTGTGTCTATGTTATTGCACTTATTGTCTTTGTCCAAGCCCAACAGCCCATCTAAGGAAAATGGGTCGGACTCTCTGGGCCTTTTTCTTGGCCTACTAGAAGCCCCACTGAACTTATTGTTCCATTCTTCCTCAAATAATAAATTATGTTCACCTTTAATGCCTTTTATAATCCTTGGGTTAGACGAGGAGAATTCAAAAGACTTTTCCTGTCCCCCTATCTTTATTGGACTTAACTCCTTCATTGAATTCCCCGTGCCCCAAGTTACTCTTGAAATCCCCATTCCCATGCACGCTTTCATCATTATGCTTATTTCCGACCCTTCGTATGGGTGTGCCTTCTTCCTTTTTCGGACCGCTCCATTCTCCTTCTTCCATGGCCGGCGACATTTTACTTTCCTCCGAAACTTGGTTATCGACGCCCTTCCAACCGAAACCCTCCATACTAACACCATTCCTTTTCACTATTTCACAACAAGGACTCCAGTTAAAGTCCTTCTCCTTAACCCAAATCTTAAACATACGACCTCTACTTGAGATAATGACGGAATCCCTGATTTCAGAGCCATCTTCAACCAGGACACCTACCCCTTCCACTGATTTGTTCACCTCGCTATCATTCACAGTGGAAGGAGCAACCACTTCTCCGAACAATTCTCCGATTTTGTTATAGGTATATGCGGATGCAATATGGAGGGGAACACCCACAATACCAACCCATGCTATTCTTTTAAATGGAAAGATTTGCCCGTTCCACTCGTCTAATTTGGTGAACCAACTCCTCCATACTTCCACATTAGCCAAGAATTTTAGAGCGTCCTCCCTGCATGGAAAAGATATAAGGATACAGAGGCCACCGACGTACTTCATCTCTATCCCTAACTCGCCCAAACCGCCCAAACAAACACTAATGTTGGTGAGGATTCTTAAATCGGAACACCACGCAATTAGTGCCTTTCCATGCAAATTCCTCAGCGCAGCCTCCTCCCTCTCCAAAGTTAATGTTTTGACCACAGTACCAGGCTCCTTCTTGTCCGCCACCACGTCCCTATAAGAGAAACCATTCCGTTTGGTTTCCCCATTCCCTCCCTTGAAGTTCTTAACACCAACCGGAATTCCTTTCGCTTTCAAGTTCTCATCATCTCCATATCCGTTCGTCCTGCTGGTCCTAATGATCCCTGCCTTTTCGTTTTCTTCTGCGTACCTCGCCACGTTTATAGAGAGGGTGTATCCTCCCATCTTGGTCGATCTAATACTGTCTTCTAAAACCTTCCAGTCCCTCACCCCTTTGAAGCTAACGAAACCGAATCTCTGCCCCTTTTTATTCCTCCTCCTAGCAATGAAAACCCCCCCAATATCCCCATGTTCTTTCATCCTTGACGCGAGGTCCCAAGGTCTACACCTATCCGGGATGTTTGAGACGAAAAACTTGATAACCTGGTTCCTCCTGTCTTCAGTTTTAGGTCTCATACCATGTTCCTTTTGATACCTCCTATGGCGTACCTCCTGCCATCCTTCTTTCTCTCTCTTTTTTTCTCTCTCTTTTTCTCTCTTACACATAGTTTTTTATTTTTTTTGATGTACTATTAGTGTGCTTAACTTGTAAAAAAACACCCATTAAATAGCCATTCATTTTATTACACGCGATTGGTACTTAATGAGCTGATGAAGTAGCCTAATATTTTGCATGCAAAAACTACCACCGAGTTTTCTAGTGTTAAAGAGGAGACCAACTATTTAACAACCATTTCCCAATGTCCAATAAAACTCGACACACTATCCAACATTGTCATGCAGCCATGCTTCATAGACCCCTAATTACGCACCACTCATTTACACTTCTGTATTGGTCAAAATCACTGAATCACACTGCTACTCGTACAATACGCGCTACATTTATTAACTATACATACTTTATACATACTTTTCCTTTAGTAATAGAATATGTTAAACCATAACTTTCATGCAAAACAATGAATCACTTAAAATCGTCAACTTTGATTTTCCCTTAGCTTGCTACCTTGTTGTAACTTTAAACAAAATTGAAATTTTGTAACTTTGATTTTCCCCCCTAACTCTGCCTCAACTCGATCGCATGAAAGCAGACTAAACCATTTAATAACGGAAAAGTTCGATCAAGACGCTAATAAGTTAGAAAGAGGCCGAAGGGACCTTAACTAACTTACTTGTTTGAATACATAGCTCCAACTTTAAGAAACCCATAAATGAAACATTAAAGACAAGTATTTAACTCACTCAATTCAATACCAACACTCCAATGCCACGAGACCTGGTGTGTGTGGAAACAAGTTTATTGAAGCTTATAAGGGTTTGATATTTTAAAAGAAAATTGTCGTATATAATTAGTGATTTCACAAGAGTAATGTTATATTTACAAAGAGTTTATAAAATTATATCTAAATAATGACTTGACATGTGTAGCGGTTCAATCATTTTGCATCATAATATATTTTTTCTTTACCCAATATGTAAACACTAGTTGTTATACATAAACTATTTAACTAAACATGTTTTAATGGTTTGTTGGGGGTTTGATCATAACGCAACATAACAAACATGTACGAACCTGTGTTGTAGCATACAAGGACTTGAGTCGTCGAGAGGTGTTGAGACAATATATAATTACAAGTAACTTATACATTTTACGTTATGTATTACAAGTTACATGTTTGTCATCAACAAAACAAATGAGAATGTATAGATTAAATATCGTAATATTTGCACTAACATTGTGGTTGTTGAACAAATAGACAGGAGTAAAAACAACATAAATTCTTAAAATCTAGGCAACATACGCAGTTTAAGGGGTGTTTGGAATAACCAGTTCTGACTTATAAAGTCAAAAAAAACAAAAACATGTTCAAACATGATATTGTCCAAATTACAAATGGCTAGAAGAATAGAAGCCTACAACCTTCGAACACCAACTCAACATCTTTTATCCAGCACATATGGATGTCTTGGATATAACCTCCACGTATTACTCCATAGTAAGTCTGCTCAAACTCGCTTCTTCAAGCCATTTTTCCTCTCTCTTTCCTCTTCAATTCTTTTATACATTATCTCCTCTTCCAAAACCTGGAATGCTTTTCATCCAACCTTGACTGCTTCATCTTCCTTCAAAATTGTGTGTTCTTCTTCTTGCATATAAAGAGCTTGAAACTCTTGTTCCAAAGTCTTCCTTATATCGTCTTCATCCATCCACTACAAAAGTAATACATTTGCACATCAACTAGAATGTAAACACACAAGAACACTTATATGAAAATGACAATTAAATGAATACATGTTGCCTTCTGCCATCACAATGCCTTTTTCTACCTCGAACCTTTGTTTCCTTTGTTGGTTTTGGTACTTGATCATTGTGACAGCTAGACTTAGTATGTCCAATAGTTTGACAATTGGAGCATTTAATCTGTTTGCGAGCTCTAGATTTACCCATTTTGATGCAATTTCACTTAATTGAGCCTTTACGTTTATGAATTCAAATTTGGGGTAAAATGTGAGAATAAAGTGCTTCCTATAACTTAATTCAAATGAGAGGGATAGGGACTAAAACCTTAGTCCCCTATACTCTTAAACTGTTTAAGCAAGGACCATAGTTCTACCAACACCCAATACAATCAAAACCGATATAACAACTATCTAAGACGAATACAACAATTAACAAAAAAATTAACAAATTATAATACTAGAACATAACATATAGATTCATTAATTTCATATTAAACATTAAATATTCAGTACATATTTTTCCAAAAAAAAAAAAGGAAAACATAACCACTTCATTTCCCTTCTCATCACTTTGTCTTCCTAAGATCATCAAGGAAGTTGTTCCTGTCAAACACTTGTGAGTGTGTTTGACAGATCATCCTCCTTATCTCCAACTCCTTCAAGACATTAGCCTTTTACTTCTTACAAAGATCCTCAAGAAACTTGTAGTTCATCATTGTATTTCGAAAGTCCGAAAGCCAGAGATGTATTCTTTGGTTTCCTTCATACCAAGAATCAAGTCAGTCAAAGTGTTTTGGAGGCCATTAGAAATTTTGATGTCCTTATCGTTTTTCTCGATAAAAGAGAGAAATCGAGTCAAACATGTAGCTTGACTCAAGCTTTGGCGAGTTCTTGAAGAAGTGGGAAGTCAGCCATTCGGAGGTTGTTGAGATTTTGTTAGAATTTGTTTTTTTTTACTGTTGGTATGCAAATGGTAGGTTATTAACCCATAAATACCAAAAATAACGGGACTTTCCAAATTCAGGGACTAATTGTGAAGTAAGAAAAAGGAGAAATAGTCAAGTTTGTGTGAGTAAAAATATGCGGGAATTTTAAGTGCAAAAAACGGCTAACTGACCAAATTCAGGGACCAAGTGTGACATTTGAAACCTGTTACCCTGCAACTTGACATTTGCCTTCCTTGATACGCTTATACACAACTAATGTGTTGGCAAACACCAAATCAACCCAACTAACAAGATCCGAACCATACTATCATAATAACCCGACCCAATTAACAAAACCCAATCCAAACCAAACCTAACATACATCGACACTCACGCATCGAAACACACATCTAGTCAAACCCATTCAAAAAAAAAACAAAACAAAACAAAAAAAACCAGGAGCATATTCGTCTCAACTTTTAAGGATGTGAAGGAAGAAGAAGAATGTGAGGTCTTGTTTAGAATCCAATGTAGTGGGTTTTTTGATTATAGCCCACTCAGGTATGAAGGAGGTTCATTAATTAATCTGTGTGCCTTTACCAATGATAGGGATATATTTAGTTCAAGCCTTGATAATGTATTATCATAGATTAAAGAACAAAAATGGGCGTTGTTTTTCTATGATCCTAAAGATTCCTTAGAAAATGGTTTGCATTTGATTCATACTGATGATGATGTTCATACTTTGTTTGCACCTATGAAACACATGATTCAGTTGATATCTTCATGCACACCAGCCTCAAAAGTTAGCACAATTTTACTTAAAAACATCAGTTTTGAAGTTGTGGGTTGGGTAGAGCAAGATGCTAACTTTAGAATGCTTAGTCCAACACATTTTAGGACTAGACGTAAATGGCAGGGGATAGATAAGCAAAAAATGCACGGGAGTGGAACCAATACACCAACACTGAAACGTGGTGTTGTAATCAAAGAGGAACAATGGGTTGTAGCTAAAAAAAGGGAGAAAATTAAAGGAAAAGGAAAGCTTGTTGAGGAAGAGGATGTTTTGCACAAAAAAAGGGGAATGAAGTTGTTCAAGAATTTAAGCGAGGTTTAGATGGGAAGGGGAAGGCTAAAATGGTTGAGTTTGCAGGGTTTGATGTTGAGAACTTGCCTGGTTTTGATGGGAAGGGAAGGCTAAAAGGGTTGGTGGTGTTGCTGCCGATGTTTCTAGCGGTGTTAAGACACCCTTAAGGAACAAAGAAAAGATTACAAACTGCGTCCTTGCACTATTCGCCCAAAGGCCATCCTAGGTGATGTTTCAGTGATGAATACCATGCCATGTGTTTAATTCCTTTAAGCTGTAATAGTACAGTACCTAACTTATATATTTGTTGTTTGCATACTTGTTTTGGCAGACAATGTAGCAGTAGCATCATCACTTTAAGGTTCATGTTTTGTGGGTTCAACAAAGGTATGGATATCGATCGAGATGTAGATCATTTGAAGATTCAGCAGTTGAACGTTTTGAAGTGGGACCAAATTCATCTTTTATATTTTGTGAAATGTCAAGATAACCATGGTATCGATAATGACTCGCAAGTATCGCTTATTTTCCAGCTTTCATCAAACATTGAGCATATAGTTGATTGTTATAAGTCAACTTGCAGTAGTTGTTATGTATAAATTTGTTTGTTTGTCCTGTAAAATTCTGGAGATCATATTGTTTAGCAGTTGACTTTTATAAAGTCATACTTAAGTGGTCAGGTATAATGGTATAATTCGCTCAAACAATCACCCCTTTATGTGTTGGTGGAATAGTCTTGGGTTAGAATTAACTAAGGTGTGGTATAAATGTGTATGGACTATAATACCCTCGACTAAATAACATAAATTAGACGTTGACCTCGGCGTTAGTGGTCAAGGGACGAGTTTGGCATATAAAGCCCATGTTTTGGACCTCTAGCGATGATAACGCCAAAGTTTGTCCCATCGCGATGCGCAAGAACAAGTTTAAGGACCAACGGTGTATTTTAGTCTACTTTATATTTTATAAAAAATCTAACAATAGGTTGTTGTTATATATAAATATTATTATCAATATATATTAAAGTACTGTATTTGCACAGAATTATAAATATAATAAGAAAACAAGAGTTATTGTGACATGTAAATGAATCTACGAGATTCTATCTACACGAACAACTCATGGTATTCCTCTTTATGAGATTAAGTAAAGATGTCCGGAAGAAGCATTTTTTTTTTAATATCCGCATTCAACAACGACTCATGTTATTCCTCTATATAAGTTTAAGACGTGCACGAGTTTAACAAACAGGTTAAATTATTATTAACAGGAATATAAATAGAAGAAGGACCTCACACGTTACTGTAAGATGAAAATAAATAGATAAAACTCTACATAACGATGACACAAATTTTTTTCAAGTCATTACGTGCTACTAAACACAAATAATGTTTAGAACATGATATCAATTGTTAAATTTAAACAAGATCAACCTAAAATCAATTCATTCGTGCAACAAAAATCTATACAAAACATTAATCAATTTTAAAACATAACGAAAAAAGTATGTAATAAATCGTGCGTGCACGAGTATTATAACTATATAAGTATTAAAAATTAATATAATTTTATAGACTAATCTTAAAACATTACAAAATCATGAATTTATAAATTATCACAATATTTAACTTCAAATAAAGTTATTAAAATATTATTACACGTTATATTATTTGTCCAAACCTCGTGCATGCACGGGGTAAAATAATTTTTGTTTGTCACGTAAATTTGTAAAAGCTTTGATAAACTATAAACTTGTGGGTCAAACTAATAGAATTGAAATTATAGACATAAGTAGTGCTTGTAATTTGATAAGCTTGCATTTTTAGGCTTTTGACTTTATTATTCACTTGAGCTTCTCAACTTATAAAGCTCGAGTGGATAATATCATAAGCCCAAACGATTGAGCTGACGAGCTAATCACATTTTCAGTAAGCTTCTAAGCTCATTAATAATCTTATACCAATACCCGTTAAACCCATTCATTACTTGTATAATTTTTTGAAAGGTTCTATCATAATGCATGCGTTAAGGTTTAAGAATTAAAAAACTATTCGTGTACATACACATGAAATATATGTCTAGTATGGTTGAAAAATTGTGAATTTTTTTTAAGGGAGAATTGCATATATATCAATTAAAACTTAAATATTTGCATATTTTTTTAAAATACAAGTTTTCAATGCATGATGTACAATGCAAGTTAAGCATGTTTTTGGTATATATACAAATTTTAATAGGTATATATGCAATTGCCCTTTTTTTTAATGAGTTTTAAACATAGATTTAAGTATATTTCTTATATTCATAAGAACCAATTAGCAAAGAGAAGTGATTTGCATATTTTTAATAGTTATTGAAATACTTTTTTTTTTGTTCAATTAGTTGTACAAAACTATTGTGCTTTCACTTTCCGTTAGCAAAGCACCCTGCTTTCTCATGACTAGCTGTGTCTATACACTATATCAACCATCTCGGATCCTAGCTTTGAGCGATCAGAATTGTATTTCACTGTCTTTGAGTTCGATTTAATTTGTGACGCTGCTTTATTCAGGGATCAAGTTTATTGATGTTATGTTCTCATTTAGAGTGTATTCCTTACTAGATGGACGACCTATGGTCAATTATTCTCGAAAATAGGTTATATATCATACCTTAACGTACTCCAGCGTTGCAACAAGAAGGCTCATACAAAGATAAGTCTGGATAATTTTTTGGTCTTAATAAAGACAAACATAATCCCTTCATAAATTTATAACATCTCACAAATTAAATCCTTTGACCATAATTTGTCTATTCTGTCAAAGCAATTAGTGGGAGAAATATGATTTACTATAATTTATAATTTGAATATAGGTAGCTAGGGTAACATAACGTTCATATATGACGAATTTATATATGTCCACTACCTTAACTTTTACGAAGTTTTTGTTTTTCGTGAACTTTCCATGTTTTGAACCATAGTTTTTACTTCAATTCGTGATTATATGTTGGGGTTGACACACGAAGTTTGTAATTTAGAGTTGTTTGGAGATGCTTTACATGTAAATAGTTAATATCTTACTCATTTAATTTATACTGCAAAGTGCAATTAAGAGCATGGAGTATCATGACGAGCACTTCTCGCCAATCTTATGCCACCACACCACCTTCCTTCGCCACTCCCTCCCTCGCCACCCCAACGACACAAATAATGACAAAAAAGATTTGCAGCAAGAGGTATGTTTGTTTGATAAACGAAATAAAATGGGTGTGGGTGGGGTCCAAGTGAAGAGGTTTGGGTTTTTTGTGAATTTGGATAGATTTTTAAAGTAGGTGTGTCAGTGATGTACATATGTGAGGCTCAAATGAACAGAAGTAGCTTAGCCACAATACCCTATGCTCTAAGTTTTACCATGGTCAATTTTAGAATTTCGTGTAATGTGAGTTCTTTCCTAATTTTTCTTTATTTAAACACAATAGTAGTTATAAGTTTATAACACTTTTCAAAGACAATAGTAATTTGTAATGCAAAGTGCAATTAAGTTTCACGATGGTCAATTTTAAGGTTTCGTGTAGTGTGAGTTATTTTTTTAATTTTTCTTTATTTAAGCAACATCTTGATCACAAATCATGGATACCTATCTATCAAATAGTGATTCACTTTATCACATGCGATTGGTACGTCATCTCATGAAGAATTGCGCCAAATATTTTGCATGCAAAAACCTATCATTGAACTTTTGAGTGTTGATTTTTGCACTAGCAACTATAATCCTATATCTCAACTATACCTCATCATCCACCAATAATATTATTTTATCTCATCTCATATCTCACTCATATCTCACCATACTTTTTTAGTGACAACCATGATTACATACCTCAACTATTTTTTTTTTTTTTATATTCATAATTATATTAAACAATTTAATAAAAACATAATATTTCATTAATAATAAAAAAAAATTACATAATACTTAAAAAAAAAGAAAAAAAAAAAGAAAAAGAAATCACTAATCATCGAGAATACATATCTAAAAATTGGACGGCCATCTATATTTCTCCGCGATCTCACGTTTTTTGGCAATAGTGATCTCCCCGCATTGTCGGATCAGCTTATGTGATCGCGGTTGGTTATATAGAACTTCATCGCTAAAAACATTTTCTTCAACATTACGGATTTGTGCCGCCAACAACTTTTCGCCACTCATCCTTTGCAAGCTTTTTTCCATTATCGCTTTCAATATTTGTGTTTTCCTTACCGTAGTAGGTAATGTGGTCGCCCATAAAAAACGACCATTATTCCGCTGACGGGAGTCTATTGATATTAATTTCACATACACATCAAACCATAACACAAAGTGCATATAAATGGAATTCTAGAGAAAGAAAGTTAGAGGTTTAGGGAACTTAGTGAGAGAAAGTGAAAGATATTATTATGAGCTCCAACTCTACCTTGGGAGGTAGAGAGTATTTATAGTCTTACATAAATCGCCACACAACGGGCCGTGGATCAGGCATACAGTGGGTAAAGACCCGTCCGTCCCTCCTGCAGTTGTTTTAACTAAATACTACTTAACTAAATATTACTATGACTACGAGCTCTCTAACGATTACATATACTTGAGGTGACCGACTCTTTAATCCCTGGAATTTCTAATTCCTAACAATCTCCCCCTATGGGAGGTCACCTCAAACATATACTAAAATGACATTGAATACAATCAGATATTACATTAACAATTGATCTTGCATTCTTGATGTAGTACTTGCCTCAAGTCGTAGTCATTGATTCTTTACATTGCATGTTTGGTTAATCCAAGTGGAGGTCTTTTATTGATCCACGTGATAATAATGTTGAGCCAGCATTTGAGATCATCAGCTAATAGAAAATCTCCGATACATCCATTGTGGTGTTGGTATTATGTGATGTTGTGACATTCGGACCGACATGCTCACATTCGGGATCATGATATCTTCTCATCGAGTAAGAAGCTTTAGTTGATTCATGATATTGGCAGCAGCGTAGCATAAGCATGGAGTGAAAATATCAGAGTCATTGATGCACTAATCATGATTTCTTTTGAGATGAATGTGTTAGGTGAGCATGCGGCTATGGATTGACCGCTTCATTCTCGATCACCAAACGCCGTGTACCTCATAAGACGTTAGCAATAAAGCGTACTAAAGTGTCTTTGATCACTTTCGTTGAATTGAGGTACACGGCCCACGGTTCTCGTTGATCGAAGACAAGTATCGCTTGAGATCGTATAATTCGAAGAATTTCCTTGACAGGGTTTAAATGCTCTAGCCGTTCTCAAACCGAACGCCTCTCAAAGAAGACAACAGGAGTGAGTGAACCAAATAATTTTCGTCCATCGATTGATGAAAAGAGATTTAAAAAACAATCATGTATTGCTCAATAGAAATTGTTTTTGCAATATAACGAAGGTTTTAATGAAAATCAATTATCAATCATAAAACACCTTTTGATTTGAAAAATTAGTACACGGTCGACGCGCTTAATGAAAAGAGTTTTTAAAGCACAAAGACCGGTTTTTCAAAGGTATCCGTCAATCCATAACCTGAACGTGATTGATTCAGATTGAATCGCCCATTGTTTCGTTCGCTTGTCACATGGTTGATCTGATAATAGATCTCACATGCCACCTACCAGGAGCTTGTTAGATGTTGGCTCCAGGAGGCTTTCCATCTTCATTGTGAATATGTTTGCATATCACTGGATGTTCGGCAATACCACAAGGATAATGCGTAGGACTCAAGATATAATCTCTTTCCACATTGTGTGAAACAGAGAGTCTTCATTGAAAGTGTCCTAATGAGATTTATTGATGATCTCGTGGCTCTAGACTCAATTTGTGCATATTTGGATCCCATATCGGAGACTAGGGAGAGGGTCTCCTTCTTCAATATCAACAATCTCTAAGAGAAAGTCGATAGATAATGTCGGTTCCCGTGAGAATGAAACAAGTCCTTTTAAGAGGAACTTGAGTGGTTTGGGAAGTTGAAGTGCAAGCGTCACTTGGGTCCATGACGTCTTGTCTTCAATACCGATGTTACCATCAGTAGTATATGAATTGAACCCGTTTCTGCCCTAAGGTTGAATAAATGGAGGGCTATTTGTTTTCACCCTTTTCTCATTCAATTCTTTTTAATTCTTCAACCCCTCTTGCTTAACGAGACTTCATAGCTAGAACCTTGTTGGGTTTATTCCAGTACTAGCTCACCATCTCCGCACTCTTCCCAATTTCTCATTTTTCTCCTTTTATCATCATACCTAAGAACTCTACACTAACTAGTGGATAGTCCTTGGGTAGATCCCTCCGTTCTGGCGGATCATGGGAACACATACCTAACCTTATCATCCTTATATCACCATACATAATGTAAAGTTGGTCGGTCTTTTGGTATTGTTCATCTGCCATAGGAACCAATTGAAAACCATTTGAAAAATCAATCCGTGATATATTTTATCAAAGCATTATGTACCTGAATTGTTTTGATATTTTTAGAAGAAGAATTCCCCCTCAACATGTGAATCAAGTATTTGAAATAGTTTTCCACACGGAGGAGAAAGAATTAACTTCTTTGATTACCATTTTTAAAAATATCAACATCACTTCCCTAATCGAATCAAGTAGATAAAGCATTTTGGGGAAGGATGAGGTTTTCATGATTTTGCTCCCCTCAATATGTGCCTCGAGATTTGAAAAGAGTTTTGCACATACTAGAGGGAACCTGCACATTGAGATAAGTGATCACGTTTCAAATCATTGTGGTTTAAGATAGATGCTCCCCTCAACGTGTGCATGGAAAATTTGAAATCGTTTGTCACTTGTGGGAAGGAGAGCTTGTACATCCTTATAAAACCATTTACCGAATTATCATTTTAAATCCAATTTAAATCACACATTCTCCCCGATCACAATTATCAAATCATTTGAGATTTGTGATCTCTTATAGATTTAAATTGATTTTGAAAGCTTTTAAGGAGAATTGTGACTTGATTATGAAAGCGTTTTAAGCGATAAGGATCGGATGTTAAGACTTTAAACTCCATTGATAAAACATGCATGTACATCTTTTGAAAACAATTTAATGCCAAATAACTTTTAATTTAATTGAAATCATTCTCCCCTCAATCAATGACATAGGTTGTTGATTGAGAGATAGAGATTTTGACAAATAAGTCCGGATGATTATCAAAAATAGAGACCGAGTTATTTTTCAAAGCATTTAGTTTTCAGCAGATAAATGTTTATAGAATCGGAGCATGGAATTTGAAAACATGGTAAAACATGGCTCTGTTCTTTCTTTAAAAAGCGTTATTGTTCTAAAATGACAATAAACCATTGTTTCTTTCTCTTATTTTTTAAGAATTTAACAACATCTAAAGTCCCGTGTCATTCTTTTGAATGACAGACAAAGACCGTAGATTTTATCGAACCGAGAAAAACATGACAAATTGACAATATTTTTTGAAGATTTTTGAATTTTTTAGATTTTTATGGTTTTTGAGGGTTTTATAATTTTGTATTTTGATTTTTGAATAAATATTTACAAGAGATAGATGAAGATAGACCTTTACTCCTCGTCTTCCTCCTGAAGACGTTTGAGTGTATCCGTTGAAGGCTTTTCAAGCAAAGACGTGGAAGAATAAACTCAAAACGTTCTCTTGGAAGAGCTTTGGTGAAGATGTCGCTAAGCGATATTCGCACCTCACAAAATATAGTTCCACCACACCTTTTTCCACTTGTTCCCTGATGAAATGATGTCGAATGTCGTTGTGCTTTGCTCTTGAGTGTTGAACGTTGTTGCATGAGAGAGCAATAGCACTTTTATTATCCACAGACAGAGGATTTTGTTGAATTCAAAGCCATAGTCAAATAATTGAGATCTCATCCATAAGATTTGAGCACAACAAGATGACATGGCTATGTATTCACCTCTCAGAGAGGAAATAGAAGTACTCATTTGCTTCTTTGAAGACCAGCTCACAAGCTTATCACCCAAAAGCGAGCACCTCCGATGTACTCTCGCGGTATCTTGACAACCCGCATGATCGCAGATGCAGATAGGCCGTTAGTGACATACCGGTGTCCTTCAGGTACCAAAGTCCCATATTGATGGTTCCTTGGAGATACCGAAGTACCCGTTTAACCGCTTCAAGGTGCTTTTAGTAGGCTTAGCACGGTATCTAGCACACATGCAAACAAATGAACAAGATGTCCGGTCTACTAGTGTGAGGTACATCGGGGATCCAATCATACTACGATATTTCGTTTGGTCAATCATGATCCCCGAGTGGTCCTCATCTAGTTTGGTTCGATCAATCATGGGGTGTCAACAGGGTCACTTGAATCAAATCCAAATTTCTTTAAGATCTCAGTTGCATATTTAGATTGATTTATGAAAATGCCTCCGGACTTTGCGAAATTTGTAATCCCAAGAAAATGACATTTGTCCCATCATTGACATTTGAAATTTTGAACTCATTTCATTTGAAAACGATCACATTCCATTGGGTAAGTCGAGGCAAAAATAATATCATCAACATAAATTTGAACATGAATTAAATGTTTGCCCGACTTCTCGGTGAACAATGTAGGATCAATCGCTCCTTTGTGAATCGGTTGATAGAAGAAACTTTGATAGGGTATCATACCATGCCCTTGGAGCTTGCTTTAAACCGTAAAGAGCCTTCTTCGGACGATAAACGTGAGTAGGATGCTCTTGATTCACAAATCCTTCAGTTTGGGACGTAGGCGACTTCTTTAAGATCTCCGTTAGAAATGCCGTCTTCACATCCATCGATATACTACCATGTTCTTACTAGCAGATTAGCCGAAAGATTCTGATTGCCTCGATTCGAGCAACAGGAGCAAAAGATTCTTCAAAGTCTATACCTCTTGACGATATCCTTTAGCAACTAATCGAGCCTTGTTCTTCAACACATCACCATGCTCATCAAGTTTCACTTTGAAGATCCATTTTAGAGCAATAATCATAGCACACTGGAGGTGTACTAACTCCCATACATCAAGTCGATCAAACTCATGAATTTCATCTTGCATGGCATTGAACCAATTGTCTTCATTCATGGCGGTTTTAACATCTTTTGGTTCGATCTTAGATAGTACGGAGTTGAAGAAACACCATAAGGCATCCGTTGCAAGTTGTTTCCGGGTTGATACAGGACGAGAGGGATTTCCAATGATGTTGTCTAATGGATGATCGTGAGTCCATTTACGAAGGTGTTCATGTGGCAGTTGAGAGGGATTGAAGTAGCGGTAGTCGATGTCTCTCGAAGAAGATGTTTCGATGAAGATTCAGAGCAAATATGTTTTCGAATGGAGCATCTTCAGGAGTAGCAAAGGGATTAACTTCATCATTGATGCAGAAACATTTCCATGATGTACATTTGAAGAATGATGATTTGATGAGACAGAGGATCAAGAGTGTGCGCTTCTTGACTTAATGAGATTGAGGACCTAAGGGTTGACTTCATTCATAGGAATAGAGCACCGTTGATGGATTTGACATTTCATCAAAGATTTGGATCATAAAGTTCATCAAACATTTGATCAAACAATTTCTTTAAATCATCTTCGATGGAGGTACATATGGAG
>OU343220.1:268539558-268561347 GCA_910596185.1 Chrysanthemum makinoi
GGCGATTGAACAAGAAATCAAACACACACACACGATATAGTAAGACCGGTTATGCGTAATGATGTGAGTGAAAGAAAAACTTGAACAACCAACCCTCAAGTGAGGGTTATTACATGATATTTATAGGCAAGGAGCTAGGGCAACACTCCTACTCCTTCCCTTTCTCCTATGGGCTTGGGCTTAAGCTCATGGGCCTTCTTCATAAGCTTAAGGCTAATAACTGTTAGGAATTAGAAAATTCCATAGTGAAGAGTCGGTCACCCCAAATGTTATCTAGCTTAAGTTAACTCGTATACTTGTCATTAGTTACTTTATTTAGTAGTTTATTTATTAGTTTGTAGCGTAGTTTAGCGTAGAGCAACACCGTGGAGGAAGGACGGGTCTTTACCCACTGTATACCTGATCCACAGGCCGATAGAAGGTCATTATGTTTGTAACTATAAATACCCCTTCCATCCATGGAAGGGGTGGTGCTTCTCATTCAATCTAATATTCCATACTTTGTGTAAACCTCTAGCAAGAACACCCTCTCTCTCTACTAACTCTCTAACTATGGCAAACATGTATTTTGATCATCCAAGACCACCCGAATCATCAACACAATATTATTTGGATCCTAACAATTGGTACCAGAGCCAAGGTTTTTGTGTTGTGTTGATTTATGGTGGTTTGTTGTACTTTGTTAAAACTGTTTTGCATTTATTTTGGTCAAAATATGTTAAAAGTCTATGTCTTCTCATGGTTTTTGCTCAAAAATGTTGTTAACAGTTTTACAGTTTTACATGGTGGGAAATATTGTTAACTGGTTTTTGGTTATCAAGTGTTATCTGGTTGTGTTATGTCCAAACAGTCCTTATACGATTTTTCTTGTTACCATATCGTGAAATATTATTTGGTCTCATTTTCTTTGGTTAAAACTTGTTGTCAAAACAATCATATGAAGCAATTTATGTCATATTTTTACGGTAAGTATGCATATGGTGAATCGCCGGAAAAATAAAATGGTCACTTTGTCATTCTAGCTAGCGACTTGTAAGTCCTAGCCAGTTGAGTTTCATATAGCGACTTGGGTTTGTTTGACTTTTGAGTCAAACAGTCATAGCGACTTATCTATACCAGTTAGCGACTTATTTTCATGTAAATGAAGCTAGCGACTTGCTATTTAGCAGGTTAGCGATTTGTTTTGAAAAACCTTTGACCTAGCGACTTGTTACTTAACAAGTCGTAGCAACTTGGCTTAGCGAGTTGACTCAAAATCTTTGGTTAGCGAATTGACTCATGACCCTAGCGACTTGTTATTTAACAAGTCGTAGCGACTTACAGAAAGGATGAAGAAGAAGTGACCACATGACACGACCACTATACCATATACCAAAACTAATTCAACCTCAGGATAACCATCATCGGTCCAAGATCAATCCGTCATCTACAAATCATCTACCAACAATTTCACATAACTACAACTCAACCCAACATCAACCTCATATTATCCCAACTCAACTCCAACATTATCTAAGACTCAAAATGATAAATGATTCAAAGATCTCTGTTTTTTTTATCCGTGGTTCTCAAATGAAACATCAAGACTATCAAGTCTATAACACGAATCAAAAAACTTCATCATTGATCTACTCTTGGAAATGTACGAATGTTATCAAGAAGAAACAAAGCCATATGCTTCATCTCTCTTCTCATTCGAGTCTTTGATAAAAGAATAGATAAAATATTTTCAAAACACTTGTGAGATCTCAGCCTATGTCTTTTCGTGGCATTCAAGATGCATCAAGAATTTCACATAAAAATCTCAACCCACGAAGACTTAAATCATCATTGATTAATACGGTTTTATTCGAATGTAAAGAAATGATGTCAACAATATTATTGAATCATTTCTTTGATTCGTTAAAAGTTAATGATTATACGAGCCAAGAAATGATTTTAACAATATTTGTTAAATCGTGTTTCTTGAGGTCATTTAAGAATGAACTAAATTAAAACCTACCTGTGAACACATCTTAAACGGATCAAGAAGACGAATCATATGTAGCTCGAGCCATCCCTGTGGCTGCCCTATGTCCTTCGAGTCAAATGATACTCATACCATCCCTGTGGTTGTTTTGTTCGGTTATATGAGAATATTTGAGGAGGAGATGATTAGAGATAAGAAGGGGGCGGAAATTATTGGAGTGAAATTAGGGTTTGGATAATTGGATTTGGGACTGATATCAGTGGTGAGAGGCGAAATATTGAAGATATATTAGGGTTTGAGTTTGAGTATTATTAGGGTATGTGTAAGATTGTGAGTATAAATACCACCGAAAATTAGGGTGTTGTGGTTAATGGATCCGGTTGTCTTACTGATTTGGAATGGGCCGAGGGTTATTGGGCCGGATGGGATTAATTGTGAGTATCATGGGCTTTAGTGAGTGATATGGGCCTGGTACATTGTGGACTTTGATCTGATACTCTAGAGTTACAAAGCCGAATACTTAGTGTTTAAAAGAACAAATTGGATACAATTTTTTTTTGTATTTCATGTATGAGTCGAATATTAATTATCTCTTGATATGTGGATCGGGTATTAGAATTTCATGGGCTCGAGATTAATGGATGACTTGATGATTTGGCTTGATGGGTTAATGGACTGAGGTGTTAAAATTGATTCGGATTGTGTGATATTGGATTTTGCTATGGATGGGCGCCATCGAATATTTTTTCATGTTCATGGATTTGGATATTTCGGTAATGAAACTTGATTGGTTTTGAGTTTTATGAGAATGAGACTTGATGACATGATTTAGTGATTCGTCATGTGATATGTGTTGGCAAGTTGGTGAATACATTTTCACGGAGGATACATATATTCACGGCTTGAGCGAAAATTGAAAAATGATCACGGGGTTTTTGTACGGCATTACTTACGCGAAATTGAAGTGCCATTTCACGGGTGATCTTCTTTATCTTTGAGACGATGGTTGGTTGGTTGCATGTCTCAAGATAACTTGTCGGGACATAACTATCACTTTAAGTGATTATGAATTGACAATCTGGTTATAACTGATGTAAGGAGTTACGTCGTCGTGCTCACAGTTTATAACTATCACCTTAAGGAAGTTGTAGTACTTAGTGTCACACGGCGTTGTGGATTGTTCAAAAATATAGAACAAGCAATAAGTCACTAAGGTGGGATGTCTCCTTTCTTTTCAAGTTAGTCGACGTGGGTTATCTCCATATGTGGTCATTACTATTAGCCGTTGAATCAATGGAGGTTCAATTTCGAATAATTCCCATGAGATATTCGGACATACATAATGTTAATGATACTTCACAGTCTAAGCAAAATCTTTCAAGAATCTTTAGCGCTATGATTTTTTCAAGATGTTTGCTTATGACAAGAACTTCGTCGGGGCAAATGGTACACGTTATGATGCTTCCGAAAGTTCGAAACCATCATGGGGAGAAACGTGTACTTTGACGTTTTACGGTTAACCTCTGAAAAGGAGTTTTCTTTTATACTACTTGACTTAGTATGGTTTGTGAAGTTGTCTATATATGGGTAAAGAATTGTTGATGAACGCCGCGATGTTTCCCTAAAACATATATTCACTGAAACCAAAGTTGTCATAACACATTCAAGCTGACATTGTTTATTGACAAAGTGCTTCTGATTAATGCTTCACGTGCACATCAACATGATGATTCTGAACAACCTTCTGTTCTTGTTTGATGTGATTGTTTGCTTGGTGTTACCATTTTTTGTGTTCGCTGCGGGTGATTGCTTTGATTTCCTTGATGAACATCTTTCGTTCTTGTTTGATTGGGAGGATCTTAATTAAGGGATTTGCAAGATGTAAGTTAATTGGGATGCTTTTTGGTGATGTTCTTGTGTTTTGGTGAGTCGAAGATGTTAACTATCTAATCCCCAACCATTTGGACAATCTTGAAGAAGGTCGAGTCTACGTTTCTACATTTTCTGCTATATGTTAGAAGACTAAAGACGAGTTGCATTTGATTATCCAAAGACTTCTTCTTAATCTGGGAATCTATCAAACAGATTGTCGGTTTAGGGGAGAGCACTAATTGGGGAGGGTGAAATGTCTGATTTAATCCCCAATTAGACCTGCTCACATTCTACTTCAAAGATGTTGATTCCCACAAGATTACCTGTGTTCTTCTCAAAAGATTTCATGTATACGGGCTTACATAGAGTTGCTGATCAAGTATCAAAACCGCAAGGGAGAAGGAGACACACATCTATACACGAGTAATCTTGACGAGCTTAATACTTCTAAGTGATTGAAGATATCCCGAGAAGACTATTGTCATTACCGCAGAGAAACTCAAGATTTGACTCATGGCGTTCAGTGTTTTTTTATTCCAACTATGAGGGGGAAGAGATGTAAGAGTTAGTTTCTGATGATAAAAGAGGTACACAAGTGTGTGATGATTTTGATGTTATCACAATCATCGGAGGAGAGAGATTGTGTACATTGGGGACGCCGTTTCACTTGAGTGCTTAATCGATGATTCAGAGATATAATCACTTATTCGGAGTTGAAATCCATAGAGATAGTCCTCAGAGATAATCGTGATTCGGCCTGCTTCTTCAATGTTATCGGTTATTCTCTCTTGGGCATTGGTACCGGGTTCTTGAGCTTCATATACTTTCTTCGGGGAGAGAAAAGTATACATCGGGGTTATTCTTTGGCTATTGGACTTAATCTGCTACTTCGATGGTATAAGTTTCTTTGTCTTCGGGTATGTGTATTCGGGTTCATGAGTTCTAGTCTAAGAGACCGGACGACATCAATTCGTCTACTTGGGGAAGTGGTTTCTTGACAACTTGTGGTATGGATTGCTTCGGACTTCTGGAAAGAATTTGAGAAGAGTTATTTATGTGTGGGATGATACGTTCTGTTGTTCTTGTTGATGATATAACCTCGAACGAAGAATCACGGTGATTATTCTTGAAAGGAGCAGCTGGATTTATGATAATGGTGTGCTTCTCAGGTGCACCGGCTAAGGCAAGCTTGAAATAGAGCTTCGAATCTCGCCTAAAGGATTTTCGGTTTGGGGAAGTGCCAAAGTCTCACTTTTAGATGGTTCATTCTCTTTCTTCAATGCAAGAGCCTCGGAAGCTTTGGTGGTGAATGTTTTAGGGATGATGACTTCTATCTTCTACAACGGGGCTGCTCGATATCCTTATCTCGGTACTCATATCATCATCTTCTTAAACTATATCATCTAATCTATCTTTGTAAATATTTATCAAAAAGCAAAATACAAAAATATAAAACCAAAAAATATATATATATATATATAGAAAAATAAAAAACCTTCAAAAAATCCCATAAAAATTAGAAAATTTGAAAAATACCAAAAATATGTTTTTCAAGACATGTCTTCTGGTATCGATAACATCTACGGTCTTAGAAATGTCATTCAATAATGGCACGAGACTATAGATGAAGTTCGAGCAGGAGGTGTAAATATTCTTTTCAAAACATGTCACAAAATATGGCTTACAGTTATTTCAGACTGTAACCCGGGCTTCAAATGATGGCTTACATTTATTTCAGACTGTAACCCGGGCTTCATATGATGGCTTGCAGTTACTTCTAACTGTAACCCGTGCTTAAACTATGGCTTGCTATTATTTCAGATAGCAACCCGCTCTTCAAGAAAGGAAAGTGATGCGCTAAACCAATTTTCAAATATTTCGTGCACTTATCCTAAAACTAATTGAGGAAAGTATGTGAAGGATTTGTTCCTACACAAATGTTTTTCCGTCTAAAATTCTTTAGAAAAATATTTGTTTCAACTAAATGGTGGTTAATGAGTTGCAAAATCAATCGTTTAACTTTTGTAAAATTGAAAACTCAATCAATGACTTCATTGCTTTTAAACTTTTCAGAAAATAAGTCATTGATTGAGGGGGAGAATGTTTTGAAATCTATATCATCTAACGAGCTTTCTTAATTATCCTACGTGCTTAATTAAAAATGATATTTGCCTGTGTTGAAGGACTAGGAATTTAGGATATGATTGTTAGGTTTAGATGATTAGAGTTTGATTAACACCTAAACCCCATGCCTTATATGATCTGATTGTTATGTTGAATTGACTTTAATTAGTCGATTACTGTTTGGGTGATGTCGACCACCATATATTTGTATGTGTGTTCACTAACATATGCAGGTATATTGGTATATAAGAATGTTCCCGATCCGGATCCCACAAATGAACATGATTGGATGCCGCAAGGAAAGGGTAACTATATCTTGGGTTGACAAATGAAGAAATGGAGCTTAATTGGACTTCTATGGAGAGTTGGCATAAATGCAACGTAAGAGGTCTCACTGCATCTGCAGATGGTTTTCTTCTAAGTGATTGAAGAAGCGGAGCTTAATTTGACCTCAGTTGGCATTCAAAATGCAACGTAAGAAGAAGTCTCACTGCATCAGCAGATGGTTTTTCTTCCAAACCCTACAGCAGCAACATCAACAGAAGCTTCTCAACCACCTAACGTATCTTTGTGCAGGATACCATTTTTGAACAATTTTAAATAATTTGATTAAATTGTTTTGAAAATGGAAAATATTGTTTTGAAACTATATTGGACTAATTTTGTAAATCACCGGACTTCATTTTATCAAAATTTAAGTCACTCAATTATCGAATTCGGTCATCGATTGAGGGGGAGAGTGATTTAATTTAAAATATTTTCAAACAATATATCTTCAAAAGAGTCCGTTTGTACGAAATTAAAGTGGTGATCTAAAGATTTAATGTTATGTCATGGTATGATTTTCTTTAGAATCAAGATCTTTCAAAATGAAATTTTTTCTGTTCTTGTTTGATTGTGAAATTGTTTTATTTTACCTAAAAGATCTCTTAAAACAATCATACCTACACTAACAATCTTTAATGTCTTAAAATGGTCCTTATCTGTCATTTTTCAAAATTAAATCAAGCCACGTCTTTCCCCAAAATCTTTTAAATGATTTAAATCAATTGGGATCACAAATCTCAAAAGGTTTGAAATTTTGATCTGGGTAGAGATCGTGAGTTAAATCTCTTATATGTTTAAATGGAATTGGTTTTAGTCCTTTAAAGGCACTCCTGCCTCCATGTGCCAAACGATTTCATACACAATGCACATGTTGAGGAGGAGGATTTATCCAAAAACATGAAGAGTATTTAAACCAGGCCACATATTCTCCCATGTTTTCTAAACCGTATTAAATCACTTGAGATCCAAAATCTCAAAGGGTTTGATATTTTTGATCGGGGAGAATTTGTGATTTAATAATGAAATTTGATAAAAGGTGATCGTTTTGATTTAATTGTGCAGGCTGCTCTCTCATATGTGCTAAACGCTTTCGAATCTCGAAGCACATATTGAGGGGGAGCAAACAAACTATCGAGGTACGAAAGCTTTTTAAAGTGATTTAAGTACCTTGATTGAGTTTTAAAATGGTTTCTCAATGGCGCTTGTGATTGTGGATGTGCTTCAAATTAACTCTTGCCTCTATGTGATAAAAATGATTTCTCTTATCCTATGCACATATTGAGGGGGAGAATTTTACCAAGAAAATCAAATGGCTTTTTCGTATGAAAATTGTGATCAAAGAAAATATTTCAAAGTCCTCTTGCCTCCATGTGCTAAACAATTTCTAAATCATATGCACATGTTGAAGGGGAGGTTTTCTAAATGATCAAAACTTTTAAGGTACAAAATGCTTTGATCTCGTATCACAAGTGCCTTGATTGTTTTTCCAAATGATTTTTCAATTGGTTTCAAGGAAGAATGAACTGTACCAAAAGACCGACCATTTTACTTTATGCACGGAGTTATAAGGATGGTTAGGTTAGGTATTTGTTCCCACGATCCGCCGAACGGAGGGATCTACCCAGGGACAATCCACTAGATAGTGTAGAGTCTTTAGGTATATTGAAAAATGGAGAAAAGTGAGATATGGGAAGAGTGCGACTGAGACAGAGCTAGTACTGGAATAAACCCAACAAGGTTCTAGTTATGAAGTCTCGGTAAGCACTGAAGAGGTTGAAGAATGAAAAAGAATTGAATGTGAAAAGGGTGAAAAGAAATAGCCCTCCAATAATTCAACCTTAGGGCAGAAACCGGGTTCAATACATATGCTATTGGTGACTACTACGGTAACACTGGTATTGAAGACAAGACGTCATGGACCCAGTGACGCACTGCACCTAACTTCCCAACCTACTCAAGTTCCTCTTAAAAGGGCTTGTTTCATTCTCACGGGGAACCGACATTATCTATCGACTTTCTCTTAGAGATTGTTGATATTGAAGAAGGAGACCCTCTCCCTAGTCTCCGGCATAGGAACCAAATGTGCACTTTTGTGTTTAGAGCCAAGAGATCATCCACAATATCTCATTAGGACACAAAGTTAATGAAGACTTGCTGTTTCACACTATGTGGAAAGTAAGAATATAATTAAGAGTCCTACGCATTATCCTTGTGGTATTGCCAGAACATCTGAGTGATATGCATACATATTCACAATGAGGATGGAAAGCCTTCTGGAGCCAACATCTAACAAGCTCTTGGTGGGTGACATGTGAAATCTTGCAAAAGATCAAGCTTGTGACAACTGGATAGAAACGATGGGGAGATTCATTCTTGAATCAACCTTGGTCCAGGAATGGAATTGACGAATACTTTTGGAAAAACCGTTCGATGTGCAAACCTTCTTTTCTCTTGCACGTCGAATGTGTATTTATTTCAAATTCAAAAAGTATCTCTGATTGAAAAATACTTTTAGAAAAACCGTTTGATGTGCGAATCTCTTCTTTTCGCTAGCACGTCGAATGTGTACTCATTCTCTAATACAAAAAGTATTTTGATTGAAAATTGATCTTTCTCATAAAACCTTCATCGTATTGCAAAACTCTTTCTTCAAGAAATACGCGATTGCTTTTCAAATCATTTTTCATCAATCGTGAATCTCAATTTTGGTTCACTCACTCCGTGTTGTCTTCTTTGAGACGTTTCGGTTTGAGAACAGCTAGAACAGTTGCGAAACCCTGTCAAGGAGATTCTTAGGAATTATACCTGATCACAGGCAAGTACTTGTACTTGATCAACGGGGAACCGTGGGCCGTGTACCTCAATTCAACGAAAGTGGTCAAAGACACTTTCGTGCGCTTTTATTGCTAATCGTTGTTTGCGGTACATTTGGACGGTTGCAGTGATCGAATTGAGGAGTCAATCCAATGCCGCATGCTCACAAAGCATCCACACTTAATTTGAAGAAATCATGACTGGTGCATATCTACATAATCGGCTCGATATTTCATACTATGCTTGCTGCAAATATCATGAACCAGTAAGGCTTCGCTACTCGATGGAAAGATGTCATGATTCAAAAGTGTGAGCATGTCGGTCCAAAAGTCACAACTTCACATGATGGCAACACAATAAAGGGTGATCCAGAGATTTACTGTGGCTGATGATCTCAAAGAAAGCTCAAAGATCATCAAAGATGTGGATCAGTTAAAGGCCTCCACTAAAAGTACAAATCAATGCGGACTTTGAAGAATCGCTACAAAAGCACAAAGATTGCGGAACTTGAAGAATTGAAGTCTACGAGCTCAGAACAAAGTCAAGAATAGAATGCTAGGATTCGAAATGTAAAATATGGGGTGACCTCCCTTAGGGGGAGATTGTTAGGAATTAGAAAATTCCATAGTGAAGAGTCGGTCACCCCAAATGTTATCTAGCTTAAGTTAACTCGTAGACTTGTCATTAGTTACTTTATTTAGTAGTTTATTTATTAGTTTGTAGCGTAGTTTAGCGTAGAGCAACACCGTGGAGGAAGGACGGGTCTTTACCCACTGTATACCTGATCCACAGGCCGATAGGAGGTCGTTATGTTTGTAACTATAAATACCCCTTCCATCCATGGAAGGGGTGGTGCTTCTCATTCAATCTAATATTCCATACTTTGTGTAAACCTCTAGCAAGAACACCCTCTCTCTCTACTAACTCTCTAACTATGGCAAACATGTATTTTGATCATCCAAGACCACCCGAATCATCAACACAATATTATTTGGATCCTAACAAATAAAGGCCATAATAAGCTAACTATTACATATGAGTAACTAACACTTGAATAAGGTTTAGGAGTGATTCCAACAATCTCCCCCTCAAGTGTTATTACATATGAGTAACAAACACTCAAGTGTTGGTGATGAAAAACGGTGAAGGCGTTGATGTAATAGTAGCTTTGACGTCGTCTGACATTCTTCTTTCTTGTGAGAAGAATTGCCTTGATTTGAACAATCTCCCCAGTGTAGAGATAGTTTACTTTGAACAGTTATGCTTTGACGTCATCTTTAACTTTGTTCTTTGATCATTGTTCTTTGTGATGAAAGTATAGTATGTTGTTGTTCCGCATCAAATCGCCTCAGTGCGCTTGCTGCTACGGTGTCTCCACGTCATTCTTCAACATGCTCACACGCTCTTTTGCGTTTGAATTCAGATCTGATGAAGTTCTTTAAGTCTTTAACTTTGTAGATTCTTTGATTTGACGAAGAATCATTCTGATTGTTGTGTTGCTTTTGGATAGAACTTCCATTAGTGATGATGTTGGCGTGAGCATGAGAAGAATCCGCACGATCATTCCGCTCCAGAGCTTCCATAAGAAGAAAACATAAAAGCGGTTAGTAATAAGCGGATTCCGGCACTTACAAGTTTGAACTTCGAAAGTGTTAACAGCATAGTGTGAAAACACAACTCTAATTCTTACAAAGGCCGTTCCTGAATCGGAGTCCCACAAGTGAGATAACACGATGTACCGAAGTACACCTACGATTCGATGAGTCGCTGAGGTACACCGAAGCATCACCTCACGACCGTAGACCGTTTGAGACCACTAAGCGCAATCCACGGGGAGTTGCCGAAGCGACCTGCTGTCAGGGTGTTTGATGTTGACCCTGGCAGGAGTTTCCATTCAATCACCGAGGATCACAAATGTGAACCTCTCATAAATGTTCTCGACAGATTGCTAAGATCTGTGAAGGACTCGATAATGTACCACTGAAATTCTTATTGTTGAATTTCAAGTGATGAAATGTCAAGTGTACCTAAGAGATCTTTTGATGAATCTCATGGCTCTAGACTCAATAGTGCGTTTTGGTTTTCCTGAGCGGAGACTAGGGAGAGGGTCTCCTTCTTCAATACCAGCAATCTCTAAGAGAAAGCCGATAGTTTACGTAGGGTTCCCTGTGAGAATGAAACAAGCTTCTGTTGAGAGAAACTTGAGTGGTTAAGAAGGTTTAGTGCATGCGTCACTGGGTCCATGACGACTTTTAATCTTCAATACCGGTGTCATCTAGTGACAACCAGTAGCATATGAATTGAACCCGGTGTCTGCCCTAAGTTGAATAATCTGGAGGGCTATTTCTTTTCACCCTTTTCTTTGCATTTCTTTTTAATTCTTCAACTCCTTCTTTCTCCATTTCTCATTTTCTCCTTTTTATAATCATACCTAAGGACTTCTAAATACTAACTATTTGTGGTGTCCTTGGGTAGATCCCTCCGGCTCTGGCGGATCATAGGACGGTTATTCCTAACCTTAGTCACCTTATAACTCCATGACTAACCTATGTTGCCATAAAAAACCATTGTTGTGAAAAATCTCTCAAAGTGTTTGTGAATGAAAAACATTTTAGTACCACTGTTGAGATAAGATTTTGCATAAATACTCCCCCTCCACATGTGCTTAAGAGTTTTAACGGTTAAAATGCACAGTGAGGAAAGAGCGCGCACATTTTGAATTGATCAACTCAAGATAGACATTCCCCCGCGAGACACGGTTACGTGGCATAGTTAAAGAGTTACATTGTCAGCTTTTAGGTGACAACTAGCTCTAATAACTACCTTGAAGGTGTAGACAATCCTCGAAAGGTTGTCAAACCCGTCAGAGTTCATGTCTACCAAGAGTTTCTCGAATGGTACATTCTACTCAGACAAGTCCTTTGCGAGACGCGTTTACATCACTAGCGAACTAGCTTGAAATTATTACCCGTCCCGGACAAGTCTTTTCGAGTTACTAACAGTTAAGATCTCGTCAATTCATGGGTTAAGTCTATAGCACAAAGATTCATATGCATTTACACAACATATTTCTTATCACGTATTTTCTCCCCCTCAAAAATGGCATATAAGATGTTATTTTTGAAAAGTTGAGAATAAATATGACCATTTCGAGTGTTGCGGGAAGAATGACCACTGTGAACAATTTTTGAACAAAGTTTTAATTCAAGTACTCCCCCTCAATGAGTGATATAAACGGTTGAGGTTTTGAAAATCATAAGGGAAAGTACTTGTTCTTTTGAGCAAAACCTTGAAAAGTGAAAGGTTTGATAGGTTTTACTCAAAAGTAAGAAGCTTTCGCTCCTTTTATAAGGATTGTGGCACTGAAGCGTACTACAGGGTCCTTTATTTACAAGTACGGGTTGTACACTATAATGTGTGCACAAGCCATTGACATAAAAAATCATTCATCCAAATATTTAATGAAAGAAGCAGTTCAAGGGGTACCAGGTAGTCCAGAGATGTCGCCAGGAGTGTGAGTCGGGCGTTGAAAGCCGATGATGTTTCTTCTGGGTCGACCACCAACATAGCTTTCCAGTCTTCTGAACTGATCCCTTCTATACAACCGTTCATCAATCATGGTGATGATCCTCTTCACGTCCCTTCTATCTTGAGAATTCCATCGCTTAGGAGACCCGATCTTTTGGTGTATATCCTTCAACCGGTAAGCCAATCCGTCCCTAACCATCTTCAAAGTGTAATCTCCAAACTTATGAAGATCTCTGCACGCCATCAAGCAATTTCTTTGAAGTTCACTGCGGTAAACGACGCCGAAAGGTTTGCTGATGAGCGTATATTGTGGAAGCTGGTTGATGTCGGGTAGATCAAGCTGCGATGGAGTGAGATTGACACGGTCCGATAAGATTCAACCGCCAGTTGGAGATCTTCTACACGTTCTTGGATAACTATGCGTCTGATGAAGATGAGCACCGACTTGATGAATTCACGTTGTACTGCAGTGGAGAATTGTCTCATACGACCCCGTACTTTGGCAAGGTACATGTCTTCGATGTCGTTGATAGACAAATTCTCAAAGTCAGCTTCAGAGAATGCATAATCCCTTTCATCTTGTATTTTGACCACGATATTCTTTAGGAAGGTGTAGTCCCACTTCGATGAAAGATCGACGTGTTTGATGGCGACGATACTTTTAGAACGAATCTGCATGTTGAGACTTCGAACCGCAGCTTCGTAGTAGATTCTTCGGCGCTCGGCCAATGATGAATCCCGTACAATGCATCTCGGTCGTAAGCTTCCACTTTGTTGGAGAACAAGTGATTGGCACGTTCCTCGATGGCTATGCAGTTTGAGTATTCTGCTGGGAATGGAAGTGTCAGAGATGTAGCATACTTCCTTGAACCATCGCCACCATGAAGAAGAAATTCCAGGTCTTTGTTGAAGAAATATCTGAATGGAATCCTTGGTTCATCTGGTTGGCCAATTGTTGGTAGAGGTTTTGACCAGTCGGTGTAGTATGGAGGGTTGTCCCGTTTGGTGAAGTCGATGTTTGCTTCGGGTTGAGCCAATCCATGTTGTTAGACATAGCTCGAGCAATGTTTTCAAGGTGATAGTCGACCTCGATGGCACTTCTCGAGCTGTCTTTCCACAGTTGAAAAGCTTCATTCTTGATTCGCCTCAACTCGGATTTCGTCATCTTCTTCACATGGAACTTTTCTTGCATAATCTTAGCATGCTCCAATGTATTACCGTCTACCAGATTTTGACCTTCTTCAGGGTAGGGGTGGAATTGACAAGTGTAGAAAACCATTCAAATTCCTCTGTGGTGTCTTCATCTAACCATGATAGGACGTCGCCTTGGGGCCTTTTTCTTCTTTTCTTAGACCTAGATGAGGGTTCAGGTTTCTTTACTTGTTTAGGAGAGGTGGGTTGTTGTAGGGGCTCATGGTGTTCTTCATCGTCACCACCCGTATACTCAAAGTAATCACCGGTTTTTTGAGTCTGGGGTGGTGTCTCAGAATCATGAGGTTTATCGGTAGAAGAACGAGGAGGGGACCTTTGTTGAGCAGGAGGTCGTTGGGGAGGTGGTGGCATGGAATATGATTCACCAGACTTCTTTTGTCGTTTAGCTTCAGCATTCTTATCCTGATCCTTATCTTCATCATCTCTAGGGCGTTTAGACTTTTCAGCTTCGAATCTGCATGCTTCTTGAAGTTGGTAGTCCAAAAATGCTTGAAACAACTTTCCTTCATCAGAAGTAAATGTCGCAGATCGTGCAGACATTTGTGTGACAAGCTTTGCCACCAATTCATTATCCGAGAAAACTACAGGATCAGATGGATTGATTGTGACGGTTAAGGGTGTTGATCTTATAGTTTGCTTGGCTATCCGCATAAGATTCGGATATAGTTGTCTGGTAAACATCTCCTTTGTGACTTTAGGAACGATATCCAGAAGGTACTTGTGAGTGTATCCTTCGATCATTCTGTCCATCTTCCCTTGTAGATCATCCGCATGAGCTTCTGTATATACTCCCTTTCATTCGCATCTTGTCATTCTCATCATGTAGATATCGTATTTGGTCGAGAAACCAATTCAGTTTTTGTAGAGCATGTCCTTCTTTCTGACTTGTTGGACAGCTTTAACGATTCGATTCTTAGATTGAGAGATCCAAGATAGAGTTGGCTTCTTCACGATCCGGATGATGATTTGGTTGATTTCTTTGATGGTGGTGGTGAAGAGTGAGAAAAAGAATCTGATGATGATGAGATGTGAGGAGACTCTGGGTCCTTCGGTGGTTCGAAGTTTCTTCCTTTGATCGTGCAGGACTATCTAGAAGAAACGTATCATACTCAACATCTTCTTCATTGCCAGTCTTAGCTTGTTCATCGGCTTTGGCTTTGCAGCTTCTTCATCACTTTAACCTTCTCCAGCTTCTCGATTCGGGTTCTTCAAAATCAAACTCAAGAGTATCTTCGACACGTGTCTGTTGTTGTACCAAAGTGGTGGCACCGGATCCCTTATCGGGTTGATTAACCGCATCAGGATCCGGTGAAGGTTGAGCACCACTTGACCCTCCGGGGCCACCTATTTGTTCTTTTGCAAATTCTTTTGCCGCGTGTTGGAGTCTAAGGAATTTGAATTGCTTCCTGTATGAAGTATCCAGTTGCTCTTCTTCTTCATCCGAGCTTTCATCATACGGCACAAGTAGGAGTCTTCCCTTTTCCTTTGTCAGCTGGTGGACTTGGAGGTTTAGCTGCTGAAGGAGGTGTTTCGGTTCCAGTTTCAGAGTAGAGGACCTCCTCGCTGATTGTGTATCTTGAGCTTTCGTCCAGAAGCTTTCTTTGCGGTTCGGGGGGAATAGGTTCAGCTTCCTTAATGGAACAATCCTTTTGCGAGGAGGATTCCTTTTGGGAAACTTCCTTTGAATTTCGGTACTTGTGACACTTCCAAAGACTGCCTCTTCGGTCTTCCGAGTAGGTGTACCAGAAGATTTTTCATCAAGATGACCAACTTTGCTTTCTTTTACGGCTAACCGATACCTTTTGTATGTTTCAAGCTTTTTGATTTCGGTAGTCAGAAGGTGATCGGGTAATACCGCACCCTGTTTCTTTGTTGACGATTCTTTGATTCTGACAGATAGTATGGGTTTAGTCAATATGTCGTGATTATCCGGGTCATTGAGCCTCTTGGGGATATCGGGATGAAGTCCAAGTGCTCTCTGGATCAACAGTTTGGTGTATCTGACGTAGGGAATCTTGGAACCAAGCTTCTTGTGAAATAGCATCATGTCCTCCCATATCAGTGCTTCGATTTCAATGTCCTTTTTGTTGATCAACGACAGTAAAATTTGCAGTTCCATGAGCTTGGGATGCTCATAGCCACTGCCACGACCAGAGACCGATTTGGTGATGATCATGTAGAGTGTTCTCCATGGTTGAGGAATATTCTTCAGCTCCACGTGAGAGTGCTTAGTAATGATTCCTGAAGCTTCATCATAACCAATATCTATCAAGAATTTCGGGACTGTCTCTTCAGTAGGGGTAGCAAAGAATTCGGTTGGAGCGATGTCGGGAATGATGAGAACAGCCCGTAAGTCGGCAGGAGTGATAGTGACTTGTTTGTGATTAAGTGTCACATTCACTGCACTTTGACCGTGATCCTCGCATAGAATCCCGAATTGTTGAATGTAGACCTCTGGAACTGTGGCGAGTGTGAGAGCATGTTCGGTAGGGATGATTCCGAGAATATCCACGCAATGAGACAAGAAGATTCCGAGCATGTGAGGGTGTCAAAGTCAACCCTAAGGTTGTTCTTTCCAATCTTTCTCGGATAACCTTCTGGAAAGATATCAGCAATTGTAAGAACTTCCGATGCATCCACATTCATTTGTTCAGCCATGTCGTGATCTGAAATAACATTAGCCAAAAGAACCAACATATCGAAAGACATAATGTTAGTCAACAGAAGGTCTTATTGTCTAGTTATTGAATGTACAGTGTCAATGATTGTTACGAGTCCTAAGTCACTTGTTTGTCCAATAGTCCAATGACGTCGTGAAATGTTTCGTGAGTTAGTTAACTTTAAGTTTTAAAGTTTATGTTATCACTTATTGTTCACAACATATCAAACGTTTAAGTTTATTAGTGACATAATTGGATTCGTGACGTTATGATAAGTTTATTAACAAGTTTGTACACGTAACAATTCATAATGAAGGTTAATCAAGGCATAGGCGTAGAATTGGCAAAGTTAAGCGTAAACAGTAATGACATACGCGTAGACATAAGCTTATGCGTAGGATCTTAACTTACGCGTAAGAAATGTTACGCGTAGGAAAAGGGACCTTATGCGTAGAGCTTACGCGTAGGCGTATTTATACCTTACGCGTAAGGCTTACTCGTAAGAGTAGACCTTACGCGTAGAGGTCACTGTTTACGCATATCCTTCACAGGATACGCGTAGTCCCATTGTAGAACCTTACGCGTAGTAGTTATGCGTAGGATTTATTCTTACGCATAACATGACTACGCGTAGGGTAATCCTTATGCGTAGAGATTCAAATGACCTTGATTCTGAGTTTTAAGCGTAGCAAGCCTAAAATAAATTCATCAAATCATCAATATTAACACAAGAATTCATTTTAACAATAAATCATGGCATGAACATTCGTTAAACAGTTATGAGTAGAAAGTCATACGCGTAGGTCAAAACCGTAAGGGTTATGATTTACGCGTATAATTTCTAGTCATGGGATTTGCACCATACAATTTCTGGTAGTTCTAAGATGTTGTGAGAGTCTATAAACCAAGTTATAACATCTAAATCGTTGTGAATCAAAAATACCCAAACTTTACGCATAAACCCTAATTACCAAAATCAATCAAATCATGTATCTGGGTGTGATTAAGTGATGAAAATGTAATCATTGATGTTGTGAAAACATTTTGTCACAGTCATTTCACCCACAAACACACAAACTTGATTGTGTGTTCATACGCATATGCGTAGAACACAAGAATCATTATATCTCAAGTTTTAACCGTTGGATTTATGAGAAACTCAAAACCATTGTTTGAAAACTTGTTATAAACACAGAATAACTTACAGATTGATGATCAAGTAACTGGATTTGAAGAACGATTTTTATGCGTGGGATTTAGGTTGGTGAGTAATAAATGAGGTGAAGTAATTAGGTGGAAGATGTTTTATTAAAAATGACTTTCATCTTTTGACGGTTTTGGTCCCTCCACCTTTTCCTTTTTCATACAAAGCCATTTAACTTCCATTTTGGTTACCAAACGAAGATTTTAAGAAAGAAATTTTGACGACACTCCCCCTCGACTTAATAAATGATGAAAGGTTATAAATTTTAGTCCGAGGAGTGTCAGTGAACCAGAAAATTTTACCACCATTGATAAAAGAAACAACCGGGATATGACAACATGCAAGTACACAGATGTTTTGAAACAGTTAAAGCTTTGTATTCTCCCCCTCAACACTTGATCGGAAAAATACTGAATTTTGAAAGAATAGAGTGTTGACGGAAGAAATGTACTTGCCATGTTGAAAGAAAATTAGATTAGAAGAATATTTTTGTTGGTTTATCAGATTTTATACTTTTGTATTTTGTTTTTGAAAAATTATTTACAAAAGAGATTTTGGTGTTTGACAGGTTTTTAAGACTGTTTTAGGAGGTCATCCAATTCCTCTTGAGTCAAACACCTCATACCAATCCGGTGGACCAACTCATTAAACCTAGCGGAAGGCAAGGCTTTGGTGAGAAAATCTGCCAATTGGTATTTTGTACCCACAAAATATAATTCAACAGTACCTGTTCCACGTGATCCTTGATGAAATGATATCGAAGATCGATGTGCTTTGATTTCGAGTGCTGAACAGAGTTGCAAGAGATCGCAATGGCACTCCGATTGTCGCAGTACATCGGGATTCTGTCAAATACGTAACCATAGTCTTTGAGTTGTGTTCTCATCCAAATGACTTGAGCACAACACGCCGACATGGCTACATATTCTGCTTCGGTTGAGGACAACGATGTACAATCCTGCTTCTTCGATTGCCATGACACTAGTTTATCACCAAGAAATTGTAAAGCTCCTGAAGTACTTTTCCGTGAGTCTAAGCATCCTGCGTGGTCAGCGTCTGAAAAAGCGATTAGTTCAAAACCAAAATCCTTCGGATACCGGATCCCCAAGTTAATGGTTCCCTTTATGTATCGGAGGATTCTTTTAGCCTCAGAGAGGTGGGTTTCAGTTTGTCTCAACTGGTAACGAGAGCAAAGATATACGGTAAAGACAATATCAGGTCTGCTAGCTGTTAGATACATGAGAGACCCAATAATACTATGGTATTTTGTAGGGTCCACCAATTTCCCATGTAAATCAGCGTCGAGCTTCTTGGTATGAGCCATTGGTGTGGCATAGGTGTCACAGGTTTTCATTCCAAATTTGTTTAACAATTCAAGGGCATATTTGGACTGACTCAAGAAAATACCACGGGGTGATTGATGAACTTGCAGTCCGAGAAAGAATGTGAGTTCACCCATCATGGACATTTCAAAATTTTTCTTCATTAGTTTTGCAAAAGCGATTGAAAACTTTTTATGTGTAGACCCAAAAATGATGTCATCCACGTAAATTTGAACAATTAAGATATGTGCCCCGTGATATTGTATAAAAGAGTTGGGTCAACCGAACCTTTGGTGAAATTATTAGCAATGAGGAAAGATGATAGCTTATCGTACCTTGCCCGAGGAGCTTGTTTGAGACCATCTGAGCTTTGTTCACTTTGTAGACGTGATTCGGAAACTCAGGATCAACGAATCCATCTGGTTGTGTGACATAAACCGTTTCTTTAAGTTGTCCATTGAGAAACGCAGTTTTGACATCCATCCGATAGACCGTCATATTCATATGAGCTGCGAACGCGAGAAATATCCGAACAGCCTCAAGACGAGCGGCCGGAGCAAAAGATTCTTCAAAGTCTATTCCCTCTTCCCCGACGATAACATTTCCTTCATCCAATTTGTTTTTCCAAATCCATTTGAGACCAATGACGTAGACCCTGTTGGTCTTTCAACCAGTTCCCATACTTCAAGACGTTTGAATTGGTTGAGTTCTTCTTGCATGGATTCAATCCAGTTGTCTTTTGTCATTGCGTCTTTGATGTTTGTAGGTTCAGATTGGCAGATAGTGAGTGCATAAATGCAATGTTCACCGTCTGTGTGAAGACGTTGTCTCATAACGACTAGTTGATTCGGGTTGCCAATAATGTTTTCCAGAGTATGGTCTCTTGTCCATCTATGTGTGGAGGGTTGATGTTGGTATACATTGTGCAGATTTTGAGGATTCAAATGGCTTGTTGAAGATTCTGCGACATCTGGTGCAGCAGTCTCATTAGCAAACGGGTTAAAGAACGCATTTGGATCAAAATATGCAGGTGGGGGTACTTCATTCAGAACATCATTAGCGGATTCATCATTGTTGGAAGCGGTTTGTTCAACTGTTGTGTTGGAGTCAACTGGTGGTGCGTCTTCAACAGTAGTTGTTGTATCAGGTGTATCAGGTATAAGAGTATTATCGGGTTGAGCGGCGGAAAGCGGATACACCGAGCACGTTCATCAATATCGTCACGAACAAATGGAGCAAATAACCTTTCAATTTGTTGACGAGTAAGCTGGGGGCTTTGTTCAGATGATGATGGGGTTTGGGGGAAGTTTAAGCGGTTGTGTCCGGGTTCCAAACTGTTATACTCAGAAGCCATGTCCATAAGTTCATCAAAATGAGCATGAATCGTTTTCATCACCTGTTTTGTACGACGATTCCAGATTCGGAAACCTTTTGAATTATCACAGTATCCGATAAAGACTCCAATGTCAGCTTTTGCTTTGAGCTTTCCAAAGTCATCATGATCATTATTCGGATAGCAAAGAGATCCAAATACATGAAAGTGTTTGAGATTCGGTTTTCTGTTGTGGAAAAGCTCAAAAGGTGTTTTGTTGTGGCGTTTTGTAATCATAGAACGGTTTTGAGTATAGCATGCAGAGATAGCTTACGCCCATAAGTAATCTGGAAGTTTAGCATTGATTAACATTGTTCTTGCAGCTTCCACTAACGTTCGGTTTCGTCTTTTGACAACTCCGTTTTGTTCTGGTGTACGTGCAATAGATGTCTGATGCTGAATTCCCACTTTCTCATAGAATTCACGAAGAGTTTGATTAACAAATTCAGTGCCTCTATCTGTTCTGATTAGTCGAACGGTGTTTCGTAGCTGAACTTGTATTTTCGTGAGAAAGGTGATGATCATCTGTGGAGCTTGATCTTTGCTTCGAAGAAAGTAGACCCAAGTCCAGCGTGAATAGTTGATGAGTGTGTATATACTCATCATTTTTGGTCAAATCTGAACTGCAAAACATTTAAAAACACTCAGAAATGCATCAAAATACTGAAAATATTCCAAAATTGTGTTTTATATGTTTCAGATGCAAAATGTTTAAAATCAGATGAAAAACGAGCAAAGTTTGCATAATTGGCAGTTTCAGTCCCTCAACTTTCAAATCTTGACAAAATCAGTCCCTGAGCATTTGTTTTGGAATAAAAGTCAACCCAAGTCCTTTCAAAATCAAAATTTATCAAAAATGATCCTTGGGTAAAAAGTTTGGAGAATTTACAAGTTTGGTCCTTCAAGTTTCAAAATTGGCAAAAATAGTCCTTGGAAGTTTAAAAATGGAAAATTATCTTTTATGGTCCTTGTACTAATGAAACTTGGCATGTTTGGCCCTTTTGATAAGTTTGGGAAAATTACAGTTTTGGTCCCTCAAGTTTGGTCGATTTGCAATTTTGGTCCTTGTTTACTAATCCTAAAACCCAAACGGACCCTTTGTATTATGAACCCCTGCCAATAAACCACTTGACCCCTTTTGTTTTGACCCCCTCCCTATTAATAAACCCCGGTCAAAGCCAGTCAAACCCACTCACCCTTTTCCCTCCTTTTTCCCTTCTTCTTCACCAACTGCTCTGCAAAACCAGTACTCACCTCACCTCCAGCTCACATTCCACTTCCCTTATCACTCCACCTCAACAACAAAACAAGAAGCATTTAATGCTTCTTCCTTCCTTGCACTCAACCCCCCCCCCCTGTTGCTATATCAGTTTTGGCGCCAAAAA
>OU343220.1:268561447-268647408 GCA_910596185.1 Chrysanthemum makinoi
TGAAAATATAAGAGGTAGTGTGCTTTCGATCTAGATTAATCTAGTCAGTATTGAAAACATGTCAAAATTTTATTAATGAAACACTTTTCATCAAAAACTAGAAAAATAAGAACCAAATAAAATCAAGCGGAATTATCTATATAATCCCTTCCCACACTTAGGTCATACTTAACTTATATAAATGAAAGATAGAAGGGTTAGAATTGAAGCGGAAAACTCCAGTTTGCTCGGTATGAATAATAATGCTTTCATTAAAACATGCTCCAATTGTGCCTCAGGAGCAACATCCAACTTCATCAACTCTCCTTGCAAACACATTGGCACTCAACTAGACAGATAAAAAGTGTTCCCTACGTGAAGAATTATAACTCTATAATTCTTGACAGTATTTACTGCGAGAAAAACTAATACCAAAAAGCATAGTTCTGGATAAAAAGCAAAATAGCGACATATAAAAATAAAATCAAAATAAAACCTAACTCACTTTTGTAGAATCACGGTTTGCATTTAAGCGCATGCAACAAGCCTTTTAAAACCCGTCGGTGTCCGATTAAATGAGTGAAGTCTCGTGAGGGTTTACAGGGAACACACCCACAAAGTTCATTTAATTACTAATACAAGGTTATGACAATGTTTCGAAACTTGTTTTAGAAAATTTTAGTCACAGTTGATAGTTACGGCGTAACTGGATCGGCCCATTCTGGCATAGGTGAGTTGACTTCACGAAAAAAATTTCGGAAGGGATGCGAAATAATTGGGATCGCCCGGATTCGTAATAAAAGCCGAGAAAGAAAATACGGAACAAGGGAGTTATGGCGTAACTAGATGCATTAGTTCGCCGTAGTTATGTAAAGTGGGCGGATGGCCTTACTTATCGCCGATTCAGGTACATAAATGGATCGGCCCGATACGCTAATTATTTCTGATGTTGTAGTGCCCAAAATATCAACTTCTTCTCTTATTGATCAAGAGGAGTTATTGGAACTCCTATTATCTATCCTTGGTCTTTATACACCAAACAAGATAAAAAGCATACCAAACCCAAACAAAATCTAAAAACTACCAAAATATCCAAAAAGGTCTATGAATAAAAAACAAATAAAACTAAATCTAGGATAGGGACGGAAGTCTCGGCGAGGCACTTTTCTTTAACTCCCTTGAGTCTTTAAGTTAGACTCACCACTGTACCATCAATCGGACGCCTCAATCATGTCCATTCACTCACTAATCTCAGCTTATGATCTTGTTGAGATTTCCTCCACTTGCTCTTCTTGCTCAACCTGCACACTATCACAATCCCGTGCATTAAATGTGTAAAAATAATAAACATGAGCAACAAGTGAGATATAACACATCATTCATAATTTTGAGATGCCTCAGACTTGGTTGCAGTAAGTCCTATTAATAACTATGCCGTAACTTGGTCACGAAAGAAACCTAATATAATATAAGAATAGATTACGCCGTAACCATTGCCAAGGTTGCGTAATCTCAAGACGAACATAATTGTAGAATAATATCAATCAAATAGCCAAAATACGAACCGTTCTAAGCCGGCGTAAAAACTTGATCACGAGGTTTTACGACCCGGGTTTTACATTTATAGTAACTCGTCTACCTATAGCCTACCTAATGCACTAACGTGCAGTGTACCCGGTCATGTAGTGAGAATGGTAAGACCCAGGTCGTCCCAAGAACGGTTGATTCCTAACTGTCTAATTCATTAAATTAGTCAAATAAATAACTTTTAATGATATGATTGATAATATTTAAGGTGTCACGTGATCAATTGGGTTGGTTCTCTGGTAAACAAGCTAATGGGAACGATATTGATGCAATTCTTAAACCGAGTTTATCCACAAGTGGCATAAGTCGATAGACTCCTTTGGTCAATTCGCCTACCCTATGGTTCTTAGAATCCTCACCAAGATGAACAGGTCACCCGGGATCATTCGGCAATCTAATAGCAGTCATTAAAATCCGCCGTTTACTATCGCATTACATGGGTTCTAAATGTCACTAGATTCCTGTTTTAGGTGGGGTCAAAGTCGAAGGGACAGCATTTGGTCAGTTCACCTAACCTATCAGGCAAGATGCCACCACCGGAAGTGGTGTCCCCTCATAAGTCCAGTTGTTCCTGGTCCCCTAAGCCGAGTCATTAAGTTCCGCTACATGCTAGACTTATAATTGTGAGTGCCCGGGTGTTAGCATCTTAAACACACACCCCCTAATTTTAAGTTCATCCAAACGGTAGGTGATCAGTTGATCAAATCGCACAAGTAGAAAGGGTCGTCAGTTGGTCATATCTTACCCTTCCCGTCTCAGTCTACTTACTTAGGGTCGGTTGGTCATATCTCCTAAGCAACTAGCCTCTACCGCAATTCAAAACTACCGAAACAAGGGTAGCTACCAATAAACTATGCATACATACACTAGAAACAATTAATAACGCAAAAGCATTAATAATAAAAAGAATCAAAATTAGGCCAAGACCTAATTTCCACATCTCCATAATACCCTAGTGGAATGAAAAATATAATTACCATATAAAACAATAAATAAACAAAGACATAACATCTAATAATTAATTGACCAATAATAAATTAAAAGACAATTAATTAAGAACACAATAAGAATTAATTCGCCAATAATTATATTGAGAATCAAAATTATAATTAACAATAATGAAACCAAAATAATAAAATGAGTCAAAAAATAATTACATATCGTGCCAAGAATAATGCTATCGACCCCCTAGTTGAGTACCGGGGCGAAGGTTTTTCCCCATAAAAACCTGCGCCTCTTTGTTTCCTTCGTACAGCAAAATAAGATGCTCCACCACAATTGATACTTTAATTCCTGGAACATGTGACTATTTATAATAGAATTCTTTAGGCAAATTGCAACAATGGTCCTTGATCTTTCAATACTTATCACATGGAGGCTAGGTCTTTATTTTACACATGAATGTGTAATAAACTTCTTTTAATATTGACGACTTCAACCTCTGGACTTTAAAACTTCTTATAAAATATCCGCATTTAATTAATTACGGCTTAATTAAATTATAATTACGTCGTAGCCTTCAAAACTTTGCGCCCAAGTAATTAATTATGGTGTAACTAACCATCGGGTTACGCCGTAATCCTTCGCCAGTTCATACTTATCCACTCCGAAATTGTCTCTACGACGTAACTAATTCCACGTTACGCAGTAACCTTTATAAAAATAATTACGACGTAACCATATTAAATGGTTATGCCGTATCCTTCAAAGCTCAAATTTACGCCGTAACATTATTAAGCAGTTACGGCGTAACCTTCACAAATAATTCATAGGCCATCGTAAATCAATCTTCAGAATATCCTGAAATGCAATTATGAACGAATATGAACGAATTAAATACCATATTAATACAAATGAGGCCATAAACACGGGAATTTAATATATAAAAGATCAGGCTAATTTGATGTTATCATATATATATATATATTACATTAAGTTTCAATATACTTTTCGAGTCATTATTCGTTTCGAGTTCACAAGTCCGAGTCATGACTCTCGGCTTTTACACGTCATATTGTCCAATAAATACTAAAGTCCATGTTACGGCGTTGTCGGGGTCAATCGAGACTAAAAAGTCACGATAACACCGACGTTGCGCAAATTTGACATATATATTATTAAGTCCAAAATAAACAATTCCACAACTCCAATCAATCCTCCAAACAATCTTCTATCAGTCTCGCCATCCAAACAAACTGCCAAACATACCCGTAACCAATGTCACGACCCTAATGGTCTTGACACGGTCCCGGTTAAGACCACGTGAACCAAACAAGCTCTAGAAGCTTTTTGGCTCCCCACGTCTTATCCAAACTTCAACAACAATAACCAATATGTTACCACAACGACCCGACCCGGACCCATGGTCCATAAGGGTCTCGTTCACATACGAAACGCCACCAACACGGACCCTAGTGGTCCATGTGGCTCGTTCCACATTCCCATATCCTATCCAAACACTCCCAAATGGCTCTTTCAATTCCCAAACATAACCGATTAGCGAGCATCAAATCTAATGTTTGTTAATAACTTACTAATTACCCAAATCACCACAATTAATTTGTTACCCAATCAAGGCTATTAATTAAAATATCGTCCAATTCCAAATAACCGATACGTACCAATGATCCACCGTTAACCAAATAATTACACGTTAGTCCAACTTATTATGTGAAAACACTTACTGGTTCCGTATATTATTATAATAACACTAGCGGACATGATTCCATTATTAATAATCAAAACCGACTACCACTTGTTTGACAATACTTAAGAACAAAACAACGGTTTACGAAAGTCTCGACCCAAAATTGTGACACGAGGCTATGTACCCTTCGACATCATCAAAACCATTATAACCCATCAACTAGTTATGACCAAGAACACATAAAAATGATAAAAATGCAAAAAACATGAACATGACACAACACACGATACCAACACACTAGTTTACATGTTTTATTAGTTTTAAACGCATTTTAGACCCGTGTTCATCAAAACCCAATCATGGAACTCACGTTCACGAGACAAAAGGTCTCGTTCGTGACTCCCCGACTTAGTTATACTAGCACTATGTCCTCTACATCCCAAACCATTCCCACAGCTACTACTAGAGTGTAAGCTCTAAATCGAGTGGTGAGATTACGCAAGGAAATTGCATAACTCTGTTGAAGGCATAGTGCGTGCGTAAGCATGAGGACATGCTTTCTGTGCGTGAATAAGCATGAGGACATGCTCATAGTGTGTGCATAAGCATGAGGACATGCTTATAATACGTGTATAAGCATATGGAAATGCTTATGGTGAGCTACTAAGATAGGCGGACTTAAATCGTCCACTCGCGGGGCACACATTCGACAAGTGTGCCAACAAACAATTCATCAAATAAGCCATAAACATCTCATCAATCAATTAGTCTAATGTATTCTCAATCATCTACATCCTTAAACAAGTCATACGCGAGGCTTCAGTTTGGCAAGCAGACATGTGGCGGTCATAGGATTAAGTTTTCGAAAAAGTGGTTATAGTCTAGGTTTTGAAAATATACCCAGTTCTCTATAACCTTGGCTCTGATACCAATCTGTAACACCCCGAAAATACGGTCCAGCGGAAGCATACGAACCTTTGGGTGCTACTATCTTGGTATCACAACATAAGGTACAAAGAATGGTTTTTATCCCATTTATTTAGAAGAAGATTCATTAACAAAAACATTAAGTTTTCATTATGTGAAAATAGTGCGGAAATAGACCCAAAAGATGTTTAAAGCGGTCTCGATTATCCATCAGAGTCGCCTATGACCATACCCCTTGCCAAGCGTCTTCCAATAGTGAGCTATCGCCTTAAACCTGAAAACACATGCTAAAAAGGGTCAGCTTACGCTGGTGAGTTCATAGGGTTTAGTTACAAAAGTACTAGTGGACCTGACACAGTTTAATTGCGGTGTGCGACTAAGGCAGATTTATAATAAACATTTCAATCAACAATCAATCCAATCAATAATGAACAACACAATCGAGATCTTAGCAGGGCCGCAAGCGACTCTATCCAACACGGTCGTAGCAAGGCCTAAAACACAAGCTACCCTGATCTAGGTCGGTCTATTGATAGATAGGCATTGCGTCATAGCATCGGAATGCTACCCTAGTCTAAGTTAACAATTGTCACATGTCTAACCTTTCCTATTCAATACATTAGTAATTCAAAATAGTAGTGACAGGTCCAAGAAATCATTTGTATTCACATAAACACGTAAAACATTCAATCACCAAATCAAATATACCAAACAACAGTCATTCTCAAATAATGTTCACATATCCAGTTATGGTTCGTTAAAAGCAGTATGTGTTCTCCCCAAAAATAGTTATGAAAACCTTTGAAAAGAGGGGCTATGAAACTCACCTTAGCCACAGTAATGCACTATTCGCTATTGACACGACTGTCATCTAAAGCTAATCTCCACGGCATCCAGATGAATGTATGACAAGTACGATAAAATAGAAACGACGCAACCTAATGAGTATACGATTATCTTAAAATACGGCTCATACGATAAAGAAGTCGATAGAAAGTAACATGTCGTAGTTTTCGTGGATTATTCATGTCATATATCCAATTTAGTGACATATATTATTTACCATTAGCTGGTTCGTTAGTGTTAGATATTGACATATAATTAAGTCGTAATATATATCTTAGTCCATTACCTTTTACCGGTTGCCACATTACTTGTTTTAATATTCCGCAATTTTATGACTTATAACCAATTATCGAGTCTAATTCGAGTAATACCCGTAACCCATATCGACTTGTATCATATGACCAATTCCACACATCGAGACCCGACAATAATTTACCAATTCAAACTAAACATACCAAAATAAAGTCATGATAGAATAACAATTTGACCTGACCCAAACGAGACAATAACCAATAATGTAACCATGGGTCATTAGACCCGACCCACCCGAACGGGGTTTCTGAATCGACTCGCTCACTGAGTTGACTCACCCACCGAGTTGACTCAGTGAGTTGACCCATTCCTAACCATCAACGCACCAGAAAATCATCCAATCCTCTATACCACACGAATCACAAACCAAATGTCTAATCCGTTTTAACCAAGAATTCGTATTAACGTTTTTATCATTGTTTTACTCCACGAAAACCACAACATTAACATAAACATATACATAAACGGTCACAAAGACATAAAATAAGAAAATATTAAACGAGTTGTGTTTGTGGGTGACGGCTTACCAACGAATGACGAGAAATTAAAAGAGAGACAAGAGAGAAAGAGCGACTGAGACGGGAGGAGGAACGGCGGCCACAGCCGTGGTGGCGGCTGTGGTGGACGTGACCACAGTGACGGTAGCGAAGGTGTATCACAAACGTTCCATTAAATCCAAAACAAACCCCAATATAACGTACAACTTTTTATGATTCGTTAATATGTGAAAACCCTAATCATCGAAACTTAAAAACTAGATCTAGGGCGCGTGTGTAGGATTGAACGCGCGTATGATGCATAAACGGGGTCACAAGGACCCGGTCTATCGATTAGAAGTGGCGGTGTAAGTGGAGGTGATGGCCGGAATTTTGGCTGGAGTATGTAACGGCGCCGGAACCCTAGGGGTGGTGGTCGGAAAATGTAGAGAGAGAAAGAAATGTTATGTGTGTGTGTTTTTATAGAGAAAGAAAATGGTGGGTTGAAATGAGAAAGTGGGAGAAGGTAAGGGTATATATACCCCTGGAGGGACCTAATATGTACAATAGAAAGTGTAGGGGGAGGCTTTGTAACTTATCAAAGGGACCATTGTTGTAATCTTTCTAACACTTTTGATATATTAGGTTCGGGACTCGTTTGAACTAGCAAACGAGGGATTCGTGACTCGGGAGTTACGCCAATGTTCTTAGAATACTATTTCCAATAAAAACGATATATAATACGACTCGTATCTCGACTTAGATGGAACGATCGCTCTAATTGTTGTTTTTCCGTTTACGGCGCATCGAGGTAATTACGAGTTGTCACACGACATCTAATGTAAGAAATTAAAAATTTTACATTAATATATACTCAAAACATAAATATTTTTATCCAAAAATCGCGTACAATTTTGAACTTTAAATATAACCGTTAGATTATCCAATGCATAACGAAAACCGACTCTGGATACTTTTATCACATTAGATTAATTTTTAGTTCACTTATAATCAATATATTAAGTTTTAAAATTTAATTTCAAATGTTACCAGATAGACCCTGTGTTTTACAAGTCTAAACTTGTGTTTTAAGAACTTTTATTTATATGCAAACTTAACCTATACCTGCACCATATTTACTAAGACGTTTAAACACTTTTACATTTTTGGAAAAGTCAACGTATTTCCCTCCCCATTTGACTATAAAATCATCCTTTGATTATTTAATATTTTCGGTTTTAGACTTAACGTACATTTAACACCGAACGATACTAGATTAGGGCCAATCTTCCCATTATAAGTCTATTAGGATCATTATAATTATATTTGATATATCACATTTCACTTTTTCTATTTTCACGTAAACTTAGTACGTTTTACGCGTATTAAACCTACGTTTTCAGGTTTTAACAGCGTTTACGCGCTCCGTTAAACTTATCAATCATCCAATATACTTTTATAAATTATATTGATAATTTTTAACATTTCTTAGAAGTTCTATATTTTTAAGATACATGGTTTTAAGTTTCGCGATTTAAGTACTTAACAGTTAGTAATTACATGGGACCAAAACTCACTCCGTAAATCAAGATATTCTCAAAACTATACCTAGTCATTTTATGTGGTTGAAGCATTAGAGAATCACTAAGTTTTGTTGGCTTGGTGATGAGCCATAGATTTATTATACATAGATGTGTATCATTATAAGCCACAAGCCTTACAAAATATCCCAAGGCTTAACCTACTCAATGTATTATACAAGAAACTCATTCATTAGCTAGGAAAACTTCACCTTTTCCTTTTGTTTCATAACCATAAACGAACACACCCTAAATGACACACACTTGATCTTTAATTTTCATATAACAAATTCCATATCATTGTTGATGCTCTTGTAAAGTTTCACATGATTCTAGTCTAGTTTCTTCATTCCATTGATGATTTGCAAGCTACACAAGAGTAATTTCTAGTATAAGTTTTCAAGTATTTTTCCAAGAGAACCTAAGTTACTAACAATAGTTTGAAAGATTGAGAAGCTAGGGTTTTAGTTGAAAGAAATTAAGCTAGTGTTCTAGTTCTTTATTATTGATTTCCCTTTTCAAGGCCAAAAGTTGTAAGAAAACTCTTACTCATGTTTATTTTTATATTTTCATACTTATATATGTTGTACAAACTCTTAAAAACACAAGTAAAAATTGCTTATGATGTTATGTAAAACCTTGTTAGCAAACTAATGAAACAAATAGACTTATGCTATTAAATTCGACAAAACCATGAACCTAAGACCTTAAATAAACCCATACAGTTATAGAGGCGATCAAAACAAAATCATAGTAATTCGAATCAACTCGGCCTTGTGGTTTGAAAGTTACTCCTAGAAAAGTTACTAAAAGAGAATATCGATTTGGTCAAAAAGTTTGTTGATCAGATTTTGAATCACGATTTTGACCCCTTTCTGGTCCGAATCATTAAAACTGTAAAACACAAAAGTTATCCGGAATGATGTTTTACATCTATACTCTCAATAGTTTAACCTGAAAATGTAACACGAAGGTTGTGCAACGCGGGCTATTTAGACACGAAGCTTGTTTTTATCCAAAATCATTAACGAAACACAATAAAACCATATGTCTCATTTATAATTTATGAGTACAAAATATATGTTTTACATATTAAGTACTACGATAGTATGGAGCTTCATGTGAGGGGCCTCTTTAGGGTAAACGTATTGACGAGTTGTTGGATTTACGATTTAAAGTGTCCTAGCTCCTCATACGTTTACTACATGAACTCTGAATTATGATGGCCCGAACAGTGGCACGATATTTAAACACGTCTCATAAACTAAACCGTTTCTATAAACGACATGCACGAATACTATAAACTACCATGTACAACATCAAAATTTATATAATGGCTTATATAGACTCATTTATATTTCCGCTTCGTTATTTTGAAAACTAAGACACGATATCATATTTCTAGGTTGTACGTAGAGGTTTCCCCCGCTTATCCGTTGATTTCATTTAACATCATTTACTCACAGTGAGTTTCATGGACCTTTTTTTTTTTTTTTTTTTAACTCTTCTGGGGAGATACATGCTACAATTTTTTATAACAATCACAATTACTTAAAAACTATATTATGTGCTATATAATCTTTATTTATACTTGGATTTACGAACTTAGAAGTATGTGTTGTTTAGTCATTGTTATCATATTTGGTCAACATGTGCGTACCAATATATTTCCTGATGCGTGACTAAAACATATGTGATTATTATTGTGTAGATCAAGTTCGTGTTTAATGTAGCACGAGATTCAGTTGTTGAGCTACTCGTAGAACTGTTTAACTCCGGAATTGGAAGAGTTTCCCAATATGTGCTGTATAGTCAACATGATGCATTATTATCATATTTGGCCAACATGTACGTACCAATATATGCTTTAATGCATGACTATTACTATGTAACTATTATGTGCGAGAAGTTGTTTCCCATTATGTGAATCCTGACTGTATGTCGGAAGACCTTTGTGGTGTGTTGTTCAGTTGTCGTATATATCATGATATAATTTAAGTGCTCGTATATGTATATCTAGTTCACTATTGTTCTACACGCTTCAACGTACTTGATTTTTATACTTATACTTATTAATACAAACCTATGAACTCACTAACATTTGTGTTGACACATTTAAGCATGTTTATCTCAGGTCTGTAAGGTGATAACCGGTGCATGGAGCATAGAGTCGCACGTCTTGTTTTGAAGGCTTATGCTTTTATCATTTACCATTCGATATGTTTTAAAAACACTTATGTAATACACTATGGAACCTCTTGTTTGTAACTCTTATATTATTATTCGAATGATAACTTTTTAAAATGTCTCATTTAAAGTTCATTTTCTATAACATGTACTGTGTGTTAATAGGTAATAACCTAGTGATACAATCTTTTGCTACGATGTTTTGAGAATGTTACATCTAATAGATTCGAGGATCTTGAGAAACAACATCTAATAGATTCGAGGATCTTGAGAAATGTTTCAGGAGCTTTAAAAGGGAGAGATAATATATAGGCAAGCTTTCGAGGATCAATTTCGCAAAAAATGACCCTACGTCAAATAGATAGGGTGCGTTTAGTTGGAGAAAAAATTCTCTTGTTTTCTATCTCTAATTTTGTAAAAATTTGAATGGGAAATTTATCTCCACAAAACACTTGAAAATATAGAAAATGCGTTTAGTTGATATTTGTATTTTCTATTTTGAAGAAAAGGAGGGAGGGTTGGGGGTTAAAAAGGAAAACAAGGAAAACAACTAAAATTTGTTTTCTAATTTTCCTTGTTAGATTAGGAATATGGAATTTTGTGTTTTGCAAAACATTTTGTTGGAAAATGATAATTTGAACGCGATCTCTATTTTCCTTGTTTTCCACAAAACATTTTGTGGAAAACAAGGGTGTTTTCCCCCAACTAAACGCACCCATAATGTCTTAGCCTTCCAAGCCGAGAACCTACGTCTAAATCAATTACGAGAAATGACAAGAGTGAGCCTACAACCCTTTAAAATTGTTTTATTTACATCTCAATTTTTGAACAATTAGCTAAGTATTAAGAAATGAAAAAGTAATAGCAAACCAACAAGCTTGTTTAGTTTATTACTCAATATAATATTTAAATGTGTAAGAAGTTTTTTTTCAAGATTAAAGTGGTGGATAAAAAAGTTGGTTCCGGTCATTTTTCCGGTTCGGTTCAAAACATTAACTATTGCTTGACAAACAAAAAATTAAACTATATGAGTTAAGATAAAGTGAAGAAAAATTAAAATGAAAAAGGTGAGAACAAATTACAATTACAAATTGTAGATGCATTTACAAAAACATATGTATCTCCTGAGTTTGGTTCAATAAAGATCAAACAAAAATAAAAATCAAATTTAAACCATTCTCAATCATTCATTTTTTATCAAAACAATAAAATAAGATTTCACCTTCATTTTTAAAAGCTAAATATTTCATAAACCATTGATCGTTAGACGAAACTGATCATACCATCACGACAAGCATAAAATTACCTTTAATTTGATATCCCACATTATATACTTTCGACGAATTTTTTGTCCGACTTTTTTGTGGGTTAGGGTTTATGGTTAGGGTTTAGGTTTTTATGGTTTAGGGGTTTGACTTTTTCAGGTTAAATTTTTTAGGGGTTAAGAGTTTAGGTTTCTTACGGTTTAGCGAATAGGGTTTAGGTTTTTTTTGTTTAGCGGTTAGGGGTTTAGGGTTTTTAGGGGTTTAAGGTTTTAGAGGTTTAGGGTTTTAGGGGTTAAGGTTTATGGGTTAGGGTTTTTGAAGGTTTAGGGGTTAGAGTTTTTAGGGTTTAGGGTTTGTAGTTTAGGGGTTGTGTTAACAAAAAAGAGTATTTTTAAAATTTTCATTTTTAGTGTAATATATCGAAACCCGCAAAAAACGATAAAAAATAAGTTAGTTGAAAGTATACAATATTGGATCTCTATAAAAAGATAATTTTATTCTTGTACAATGGTATAGTTAATTTTATCTAACTATTAACGGTGATATTTAATTGTTAAATATAAGGGTGAAAATGAATTTAATTAATTTGATCAAAAATGGATAGTTAAGATTAGTCCATTTGATCTTTAGTTTTTATGTGATGTTTATTGATCTCACCCCTGTATCTCCTTTAAAATTTTTCACTCTTATTTAAAATGTGTTGCTAGAAATCCTTCTTATTCTTTTCCTTTTATTTTTTATTCTAACTGGATCTCTTCTTCTATATTAATACAACTGAGTCGTGAGTTATTTTCACTTTTATGCATACGAGAAATCATTTCCTGAGGTAAACAAGTAAACCGTTAATGACATATCAGCATCTATATCAATATATGTTATAGGGCAATTTCATATATACCTATCATGTACAGTACAAACTCATATGTAAAACTGTAAAACCTAAGGCTGCACACAATTGGGGGAGGGGGGGGGGTGAACCGAGTGGGTTGAGGGTCGGTCGAGCAAGGTTGCCCCATTGTGGGGTGTTCGGTTGTCACCGGTTGAGAGGGGGGAAGGCACGAACTAGTTTGCCTAGTCGACCGAATGGAAAGCAACAAAAAGTGTAAAAATTCAACCGTTTGGATTAAAAAATAATAATAAAAATAAATAAATAAATAAAATTAAACTTTACCACTTTTACAACATTATAAATACTAACCTCAAACACATTTTTAAACACACAATTTCAAACACAATTCAAACAACTTCTCATCAATATTCATCATGTCACAAAGAAAGACTCCCATATCAAAAAACCGACGATCCCGACTTCCCCAAAATTCCCCGAACTTGAATTTCTCACCGGATCCACCGTTTGAATTAACCGGTGTAACACCACCACAAAATCGGGGTATTCGTTTTCGAGCACCCGATTTTGAATATGAAAAACGACTACCACAACCCAACCAAAATCAAAACCCATTTTACGTCAATCGTCAATATTTACCACCGGGTCATCCTAGTATCAATCAAAACCAATCACTAAGCGGGTCGTCATATCATCCTAACATGGATTTCTCCCAACCTTCCCAACCTAATCAATCGTTTTCATCGCTTCATGGTGTTAATCTTGATATGGATTTTGATCATTTTATTGAATTCCCTCCTCAAAACTACACGTCTCAACAATACCCGACTCAAGATGCTTTGATGGGCCAAGGTTCGGGGTACGGTTCATACCACGGTTCTATTTGTATTGAAGATGATGGCGAAGAGACGTCACCCGTCAAATCAAAGAAGGGTTTAAAATGGGCTACAAAGGAGAAGGGCAAGAATGTTGCAACCAAAAAGGCCGAAGCATGGACAAAAGAGGAAGAGGTCGCGCTTCGTAAAGCTTGGATACATGTGTCGGAAAATTCGGCTAGAGGGAACCAAGGTTGTAAAAATCGCTAGGCGCTAGTTAGGCGGTCGGGTAGGGCCTAGCGATTAATCGGTTAGGCGGGGATTAATCGGATTAGAATTTTTATGCACAAAATTGTAATTTTAGATATTGTATTATATTATACGTATGAGATAAGCATAGTGCATCAAAGTTCAAATATTTCAAGTGTTCAATTATAAACATAATACATAATTATTCAAAGTTCAAAGTCAAATATAGATATTACTCGGTTTGTTGAGCATTTTTAAGCGAGCTTTGACCAATTTTGTTCGATTAATCAGTTTGTTGACCAATTTTTAAGCGGTTTTGTCAGATTTTTAAGCAATTTTGTTGACCCATTTTTAAGTGATCTTGTCCGATAGACCGATTTTCTTTGATTTTGTCCGATTAATCGGTTTATTGACAAAATTTTAGGCGATCTTTGACCAAACCGATTAAATAGGCCGATTATGATAAATCAAGGCGCTTACTGAGCGATCAGCGATTATGCGGGGATTAATCGGCCGCCTGGACTGATTTTTACAACAGAGGAGGGAAAGCTATCAACCGGAATGGGTTTTGGGATGAGGTGATATCGTACTTTGAAAAAGAAACTGGTTCAACAAGAACCTACGACTTCATAACGACCAAATGGAAGGGTAGGATTCGTTCTAGGGTTGGTTTCTTTTGTGCAATTATGGATAATATCAAGAAGAATCACGGAAGCGGTGAGAATGATGAAGACGACTATGAAAAAGGCTTAACGAATACCGTGTGATTTACAAGCATGAGTTTACGTTGAAGGAGTGTTGGAAAGTTTTGAGGAAGCATTCTGCTTGAAAAACTGTTGAGATGCCCTTTCACCCGAATAGTCGGAAGAGATCTAAGACTTCGGAAACTACCTCTGGGTCAACAAAAGGTCCTTTTAATCCCCAAGACGTGGATGATTCTGAAGAGGACGAGACTCGAGAATCACGACCAAAAGGTCGTGACGCAGCCAAGAAGAAAGCACCCGAGCCACCAACATCATTTGTTGCTACGATGGCCAAGAACTTTTTCAAGTTCAAAAGTTCAAGTAAGGAAAAAAACAAGAATATGGAAGAGGAATACATAAAGTTGAAGCAAAAAGAGTTGGAGCTTGCAGAGGCAAGGGCAAGGCGAGCCGAGGAGTTCAAAAGAGAGAAACTTGAGCTCCAACGTCAACAGCTTGCATTGACAACACAATTAAACCGGACGCAAGATTTAATTTTCTACAACACACCCCTCGACCCAAATATGCCGGCACGACAACTACAAGAACTTCAACAACTTAAGGCAGCAATCAAATAACGCTACAACTTAGATTATTAGTTTCAGTTTTTAATAAGTATTGTAACGTCTACGTTTTATTAGTTTAAGTTTTAGTTATTGTTGTAATGTTAAGTATTTTTATTAATGAAGTTTAATTTTGTTTTTAAAAATATTTGAATTTAAAAAAAAATAAAAAAATAAATAAATAAATAAATATATATATATATATATATATATATATATATATATATATATATATATATATATATATATATATATCTCAGTCATCACTTTGTATTAGGTAGATCTCATCAGGTCATAGGAGAGAGAAAGCTGATGTGGGACAAGTGACCCAGGTCACCACTGTGCACAGCCTAATATTTTTAAAAGGCAAAAATTTCTATAAACACTTACTTATGAAACAGAAAAACTCGTAATTAATTTTGACGATAATATTTGATTTCACAAATTGATTGACGATGAACTTGGCATACATTAGACACTCTTTTCCATATTCAGGATGTGTCTTTGACCTTCAATTTCTAAATAGGGATACACTATTGGAACCCTCCCTATGATGTCAAATCATATGGAATATTTCTTTTGTTCCCTCACTTTTTTCAGTACAACACAGTTTTTGTCAGTTTCTGTTCCGTATTTCTGACAGTTTTAAGCGTTTGGCTTATTAAACTTTATATTTACTGTTCCGCATTTTCAGGTTTATAGCTTTTTGATATAAACAAAATTATAAAAATAAAAAAATATAAAAAAAAAAAATAAAAAAACTAAAGGGGTCCTAATAAAAAACTAGGTACAGTCATAATAACCCATCCCTTCTAAATATAGTAGTAAGTTCTGAAGGCACAGATTCTTTGAAAAGAAGTTTTAAAGGCAACGAACATGTTCTTTGACCTTCAATTTCTTTTTGATCTACTTGATGATTAAACGTTTGGCTCCAAATGAAATTATAATACGGAGTATATATACTAAAAATCATCCCAGCACTGTAGCTACAGTACTTACGTAATTTTCATGTTAGACCCTTAGATTAGTGATCAATTGCAAAGTTAGTCCTTTACGCCCGTTACTTAACAGTCGTGGATTAAATTTGCAACGGAGCAATAACTTCAAGGGCTATGTGCAAATATTATGCAGAAACAGCCCCTGAGGTTAACTTTTATTTTCAGTGTTAGTCCCTAAGGACTAACTTTGCAACAAACCGCCACTTTCAGGGACTAAAAAGGAAAATAGTGTTGCTACAATACTAAACAGTGCAAAACAGTGCTAATTTACGAAAATGGTCCCTCAGGTTAGCTGTAAATCGCACCGTTAGTCCCCGGTTATCGATTTTTTACAAATTTAGTCCTTAATAAAAAAAAATTATATTTTTTCTTTGCAAAGTTAGTTTCGTAAATAAAATAATAGAGGCCAACACACTCTCGCGGCAAGGCGCGGGTTAACCCGCTTGTTAAACACTAAAATTGATGAGTAGAACATAATCATTATATTTTATTTACAGGATGGAATTGAATTTTGTAATTCGTAAAATGTTGCTTTTTTATACTTTTACTCGGTAGTATTTAGTACGTATTAGCAGTCAAGACTCAAGAGCAAGTAGAATATAATCATAATCATATACTCTTTCCGTTTGAAATACATTTCTTTTTCGAGATGTTCAAACTTAAGTGTCCACCATTAAAAATAGATAGAATATATTGATCGAGTTTATCATATTACCGTTACTTAAAATTATTATTAGAAACTATTACATAGTATTATCTATACTTTTTCTTAAATTGTCGGTTATTTTGAGTCGTAAGAAGAAAAAAAAAAGAACATCAATTATTTCATTTGCAACATGATGTGGACATAAAGTGCAACAAGTGGGATAGATAACATAAGCAAAAGAGGAGATGACAATCAAATGTCAAATATGGAAAATCAAATTTACAAGTGTTATAGTCAAGAAACCAATTATCTCTTCATCGGCGTATCATTTAGCACATTATCAAACTGATGTAATGATCACTACTAAACCAAACATATAAAATAATTTATTTTATAAAAATATACCTAACAATATACCATACAAACACACACAAAATAATAAGCAAACAGTCTGGTGGTCTGCACCATCAAACCATTGCAAAAAAATTGAGATGGCGCACAGTTGGGGTACTTGTGTAATGAGGATGATGTGTGGTGATTGCCACTTGCCACCACCAGATGCTCGACCGCCACCGTAACATCCAGTCTAATAACTAACAAAGAACTCGGAAAAGATTACACAAGAGTTTATACATGTGGTTTTATGATATTTGATACATGATAACCAAGTAGGATTGATCTTCCTATTGAGTGTATGAATACCTTAATTCTATAACCATGCAGTGTGAAACATGCCATAGATTTAGCATAAAGATAATGTTTTATGATGCTCCGTATATGTCATCATACAATTTATGTACACATACATGATACATAGGTATAGGTTGGGATGTTATGATATAATCTCAAAGGGATGTGGTATCTAGTATTTACAAGTTTACAACACTTATTTTGATACATACATTTTGTATAAGTTATGTGGGACACTGTACAAAATTTTATAGCATAAAAGATGATGCAACTTCTCAAGGTCAAACTTACACCTTTCATATCTCTGGTAAAATAAACACTACCAATCTCTATCTCTTTATTACATGCAATAAAGGCCTGGAATTCAATGGCGAATAGACGTAGCCGTAAATTACTTCATTAACTAACAACAGACTTTAAATGACATAGGAGTATAGCATGTTGCGCTAAGTGGCAGATGTCTGTACATATTTAATTTATTGAAGTAGTTTTCTCCAGGCCAATCCATTCTTTAGTAGATAGAAATGGTGATTACTTTCACCATCTTGACCTAGGGGTATAGGTTGTCGCATAAAACAAGAAACCTCTTAGACCGGATGTAATAGCAACTAACATCACTACCGCCAACTCAATCGTACATCAGCTTCTCATTCCAGCAACAAACACCCATAGTAACGATCACCACCAAACACCCGTATTATTAATACTAGACGAGTACTCGTGCATAGCAACGAGATTTTATAGCGACAAATCATTTTGTGTTAAAAAAATAGTTTACGAGTTATAAACGAAAAATAATAAAAGTTTGAAGATTTGAAGATTAAACATAATGTTTTGAAACCCGGTTTGACTCGGGTGGTTCAACCGGTTGAACCATTCTGGTTGAAAAACGGGTCGATTTAAACCGAGTCAACCCTACGGGTTGGGTAAAAAACGGGTCAAATTAAACCGGGTCAACCCACCAGGTTTGAAGCGTCCCGGGTCAACCCGGTTATCGATATGTAATGGCTTCCTTTTGAAATATATGTTTTCAACATTTCTTTTTTTAGTTTCAATTTTTCACTTTTTGCTTTTTGATTTTTCTTTTATATATAGTATAGCAGGGTACCCCGCGCGTTTTGGCGGCGGGTACCCTGTGACGATTAATCGAAGAAATAGATCTCGATGAGACCTGATTTACTAGTTTTTATCGGTTTCAACGGGTCCTCTCTGGTTCATTTTTGGATGACTTTTATTAGTTAGCCGAACCGGTGGCGATACGGGTTCCCGGTTGAACCCGTTGGTCCGGTCCGATTTTCAAAACTATATTTACCAGCAACTTGTTAGCTTGTGTGGAAAACTAGAATGGGGGGTTGAATAGTTTTACCGATTAAAACTTCATTTTAATATGTTTAGATCGACTTATGTCAATATATTTGAATGTGTATGTTGGATGTTGATAGATAAGTATGTAAATATGTAATGCAAAGGTAAAGAGTAAGAAACACAAAACCACGACACGAGTGTTTATAGTGGTTCGGCTACAAGGACACCTTCCTTGCCCTACTCCACTCCCCGAGTCACCTACTCGAGAGTTCGTAAGCACTACACGACACAAACTCCTTATGGCGGAGAAACATTCACAACGTCGCATACTCTTTTTCCGGTACAAGGCTAGACAACGGGTTCTTCCACGAGGTAGAACCAAACCTATCACAACGTCGCCTACACTTTATCCGGTACAAGGCTAGATACCGAGTTCAATTATAAAGGAGGAACTACTACCCAACACTATACGACATCTATCCCAAGGGAGACCCACTCCTTATTACAACATCATCAAGGATATCAATATCCTTAGACACAACCTATCTATATTTGTACATCGATGCACCATATCGATTGTACACCCTTGGCATATTTCACTAATGCCCTTGACACGATCTTTTGGCACCTTTCACTAATGCCTTCAACTTGAACCTTATGGCATCCTTTACTAATGCCTTAGACACGGACGTTCGGCACCTTTCACTAATGCCTTCAACTTGACCCTTTTGGCATCCTTCACTAATGCCTTCAACACAACACTTCTAGAGAGGAAGAAAGAACTATCAACAACATAACTTCAGTAGTCTTGATGATGACGAAGCTAGGCAACTCATGGACTTGAGCTTGCTCGACTTCAAGAGGTGCTGATCTCGCCTTTAAGAGGAACCTAGAGAATCACACAAAAACAAACACAAACTACATAGAAAGATCCTTTGGATCTGAGGTTAGAGAGTTTACAATACTAGGAGAAAGTATGTGTAGAAGTGGCATCTTACAATGAAGAAATGGCTCACAATTTATAGACAAAAACATGCTACTGTTCCACGGATCCCACGGATCCCTTGCTTGAGGGATCCGTCTAGTGTATTACTAGGGATCCGTAGAACGCTCCACCTAGATGGGTTGTGGGTCATGGATCATGGATCATAGGTTGTAGGTTTTGATCCATGGGTATCCAAATATATACAATGTATCTAGAAGATGCAATGCATCTAGTCAATGGGTCATGGGTTAGCTCCATGGGTCATGGATAATACCCATTATGACTTATGCATGATGTCATGCAATGGGTAATGGGTTATGAATCATGCTCCATGGGTATGGGTCATGGACTTTGGGTTTTACCCAACTACTATACATTCAATGTATGTAGTCAATGTGTCAAATACTTAGACTTTTACCCATTATAATACATACTAAGTATGTATATATCTACCCATTATGTAAATACTATGTTAATACAAATAAATCGTAAAAACGTTTATTAATATTTTGCGATCTCTTTGTATTTTGTTGATAACAAATATAATGTTATCTTTAGTATAATTATAAGGATACATGTTATTTTTGTAAAGCATTTACATATAGCCATTTAAATACAAAAGTGTAATAATTAAGCATTTGTTGTAATAGTTTATTATAATGGGTAAAAACCATAACCCATGGATCATAACCCATACCCAAGTTGGCTAGATACAATGTATACCTAGATACATTGAATCTAAAGAAAACCCATGGACCAATCCATAACCCATGACCCATAACCAAAAAACTCATAGGCAAAGAGGAGCGTCCCACGGATCCCTAGGATTACACTAGACGGATCCCAAGTGGGAGGGATCCATGGATCCGTGGAACAGAGGAGAAATTTACCTATAAATAGAGAGCCATTTCTTCATTCTAACTTACCCCTCTTCTTACTAAATCTCTCAAACACTCTCATTCTCTTCTAACATATAGATCACTTGATTTAGAGAGTTGTTCTTTTTTCTTTATATTGTGATCCTCATATAGGTCCTTCTCCAAGGCGAGATCACGAGCATTCTACAAGTCATCCAAGCAAGGGGTCCTTGATTGATTTGTCACTCCGCAAGATTTCTGTAGCAAAGATCTTGTATTTGATATTTCACATATTTGTTGTGTAATAGTCGTGTTGGTTTGGTCCACCGTGCTACGGACTCGGTATCTAGCTTTGTACCGGAAAAAGTGTAAGCAACGTTGTGAAGGCTTCTCCGCCAAGTGAAGGAGTTTGTTGACATAGTGCTTGAACTCTCGAGTAGGTGACTCGGGGAGTGGAGTAGGGCAAGGAAGGTGTCCTTGTAGCCGAACCACTATACATTGGTTGTGTCTTTTCTTTCCCTTCGCTTTACTTTATTTACTTGCTTTATCATTAGATCTATACTTTCTCTACATCCATAAGATCTCACATATTACGAATCTAAAGTTTTTGAAACTAACTTAAAATCGGAAAAACTATTCAACCCCCTTCTAGTTTTCCACAATTGGCATCAAGAGCTAAGTTTATAAAAGTTTTAAAGTAAAATTGTATTTTAAAACTTTTCGATCACTATGGGTTCTGAAAATTATAAGGAAGGGCAATCTATGCAACGACCACCACTACTTGAAACTAATGGTTTTATATATTGGAAAAATAGATTCAAAACATATGTGAAATCTAAAGATATTGATCTTTGGTACATTATTGTTGAAGGCGATTTTGAGGCTACCTCAAAAGATGATAAAGGAAATTTAGTTAACATACCTCATGATAAACTAAGTGATGAATTGAAGAAAAAGCTTTCTAAAAATAGTGAAGCAAAAATGGTTTTATATAATGCTTTACCCAAAAAGGAAATTGAAAGAATTTCTATGCTTAAAACCTCTAAAGAAATTTGGAATTCTTTAGTTGTAACTCATCAAGGCAACCAACAAGTTAAAAATAATAAAATTGATTTATTTGTTCAACAATATGAACAATTTTCAATATCGGATGAGGAAACTATAGATCATTCATTTGCTAACTTTAATACTATTATTACATCTTTACAAGCACTTGATGAATCTTTTTCTAGCAGTAACCATGTTAGGAGATATCTAAGGGCACTTCCATCGAAGTGGAGCTCCAAGGTGACGGCGATCGAAGAGTCAAAAGATTTGACAATGCTCACCCTTGATGAACTCATAGGCAACTTAAAAGTCTATGAGCTTGTCCTTGCTAAAGACTCCGAAGCCTCAAAGGTTAAAGAGAAACACAAATCTCTTGCCCTTAAAGCCAAAAGGCTTCAAGCGATGAAGAGAACTCCTCTTCAAGTAGTGACGACGAGGAGTACGCTATGGCGGTAAGGGACTTTAAAAAGTTCTTTAGAAGAAAGGGAAGATCGTCAAACAACCGTATGACGATAAGAAAGGCTTTCGGAAAAGCAAAGAGGACGAGAAGCCAAAAGATGATCATACTTGCTTTAAATGTGGGGACCAAAACCACTTTATTAGTAAGTGTCCCAAACGGGATGATCAAAAGGCGTTCGTGAGCGGCACGTGGGGAATGAGCGATGAGGAGGACGAAGAAATTTGTCTCATGGCAAATGATGAGGTATGTCACGAATACTATAGTAGTTCATCACTTGATGACGACTCATTGCATAATGAATATGACAAACTATGCAATATTAGCTTAAAACTAGTTAACAAAAACAAGCTTTTAAAGAGTCAAAACCAACGTTTAGATAAAGAAGTCATAGAATTAAAAGCAAAACTAAAACATTTAGAAAAAGGTAAAATAGCAAGTGGTGAATGTGAACTTTGCGTTCAACTTCAAACACTAGTTGATCATCTAGATTCTAAAATTGCTAGAATGAGTACGAACACTTTAGATACGATATTAGATGGTGTTAAAACCGGTAACAACCAAAAAGGTTTAGGTGTTCAACAACTTGATCCATCAACTAGTGAAATTAAGGAAACAAAATTTGTTAAACCACTAGAAAAACTAGCCACTGTTGTGGCGGATCCCACGGATCCCTTGAAAAGGTAATCGGCTAGTGTACAACCAGGGATCCGTGGATCTGCTGTAGTAGCAATAACGTAGCTTCTTCATCTAGAACTGAGTTTGTTATAGTTAATAGGAAGAAACCAACTCATGTCACCACTAGACAACCACCTCCAAAATATAATCCTACTTTTGCAAGAAACAAAGCTCCATCTTTTTCAAAACATAATCCATCTAGGAGACCTAATAACGTTTATCCAAGAAGTAACCATCAAATGGGATGGAACCCAAATATGCAAAATGGTTTTCCTTTTCAAAACTTTGCTCCATGGAATGCATACTCATCTTATCCATACATGTCTAACATGAATGGAATGTTTAACACTAATGGACCCATGAACAAATGGGGACCAAACTTTTGAGTTTATTATTGTCTTAGGTGTGCTTAAAGGTTGACCTAGACCGGGTAAGGTCTACACGAGGCACATGACCGCAATAGAGATCTATTCTCCACATATGAATCCTTCAATGGAGGTAATGTGGTGTTTGGAAATAGCAAAAGTAGAATCATCGGTAAAGGTACGATTTCTAACAAATCTCTAACCATTAACGATGTGTGTCACGTAGAAAACCTAAACTTTAACCTCTTAAGTATAGGACAAATATGTGATAAAAAGTGCAATGTACTTTTACCAAACCGTAGTAAGATATTAAAAATGGCATAACCATAGGAAAAGGAATTAGGAAACATGGAGTCTATGTCATTAAAATCGGTAATGAACCTAAAGACAAACTATGTCTTACCTCTATGGATGATACTTCGACCTTATGGCATCAAAGATTGGGTCACGCCAACATGCAACTTCTTCAATCGCTATCATCCAAAGATCTAGTAAGAGATCTACCTAAGTTAAAATATGAACATCACTTTTGTGATGCTTGTAATGTAGGAAAACAAGCTCATTCTAGTCATAAGGCTAAAAACATGGTGTCTACAACTAGGTGTCTAGAATTACTACATATGAATTTATTTGGTCCATCCGCTATCCAAAGTTATGGAGGCAACTACTACACTTTGGTCATAGTGGATGATTACTCTAGGTATACATGGACAAAATTTTTAAAGAACAAAACGGAAACCTTTAATTATTTTGAAATATTAAGCAAAAAGATCCAAAGACAACTAGGAAGTCCTATAGTGTCTATTAGGACGGATCATGGTAGGGAATTCGATAATGAAGTGCAATTTGGAGCCTTTTGTGACGCTAATGGTATTACTCACAACTTCTTGGCTCCACGCACTCCACAATCGAATGGGGTAGTAGAAAGAAAGAATAGAACCCTACAAGAAATGAGTCGAACCATGCTTAATGAACAATCCATACCTCAAAAGTTTTGGTGTAATGCCGTTGATACTTCAACGTACATACTCAATCGAGTCTTAATTAGACCAATCTTAGGTAAAACTCCATATGAGTTACTCCGAGGCAAAAAGCCTACGTTAAATCACTTTAGAGTCTTTGGAAGCAAATGTTTTATTCTTAACACTAAAGATTACCTTACAAAATTTGATCCTAAATCAACCGAAGGTATCTTTCTAGGTTACTCGCCAAATAGCAAAGCTTACGTCATATTAAACAAAGAAACAATGAAGGTAGAAGAGTCATTAAATATAAAATTTGATGAAAGTCCACCCAAACCCTCTCCACCTCTTGTCGATGACGAGATTATAGAAAGTGAAGCTATAGTAATAAAGAAAAAGATAAATGAAGAAGAAGAACCTTTAAATGATGAAATAATAAACATTAAAGAGTCCAAAGATCACCCCGTAGATAAAGTCATAGGAAAGCTAAACGAACGAACATTAAGGTCTCAAGTTCAAAACCAAAGTAGCTTGTTTTGTTTCGTTTCAACCTTAGAACCTAAGAATACACAAGAAGCCATAAAAGATGAGAGTTGGGTAATGGCTATGCAAGAAGAACTAAATCAATTTGTTTCTAATGATGTTTGGACACTTGTCCCTCCACCTAGTAATCAAACCATAATAGGAACCAAATGGGTTTATAAAAACAAATTAGATGCAAACGGAGTAGTGTCTAGGAACAAGGCTAGACTCGTTGCTCAAGGGTATAACCAACAAGAGGGAATAGACTTTGATGAGACCTATGCCCCCGTGGCTAGATTAGAGTCTATAAGAATACTTCTTGCGTATGCTTGTGCTAATGATCTAAAGCTTTATCAAATGGATGTCAAAAGCGCTTTTCTAAATGGTTTCATTAATGAAGAAGTATATGTAGCTCAACCTCCTGGCTTCATCGATTTTGAAAAACCCAAACATGTGTATAAATTAAAGAAAGCCCTTTACGGTCTTAAACAAGCTCCAAAATCTTGGTATGATAGACTCAAGTCATTTTTAATTAAACACAACTATACCATGGGGTTAGTTGACAACACACTTTTTACTAAGAAAAGAGAGTCACACATAATCATAGTGCAAATATATGTAGATGATATTATATTCGGATCCACTTGTCAAGACATGTGTGATGATTTCTCTAAAATCATGCATGACGAGTTCGAGATGAGTATGATGGGAGAACTTAGTTTCTTTCTTGGTCTACAAATCAAACAAGTAGAAGATGGTATCTTCTTCAATCAATCTAAATACATAAAGGAGATGTTAAAGAAATTCGGTCTAGAAGAGTCAAAACCAATTAGGACTCCAATGTCATCCAACACCAAACTCACAAAAGATGAAAACGGCGAATCCGTAGATAATACTAAATATCGTGGCATGATAGGTAGTCTTCTCTACCTCACGGCAAGTACGCCGGATATCATGTTTAGTGTTTGCTTATGTGCTAGGTTTCAAGAAGACCCTAAAACATCACACCTAGAAGCCGTCAAAAGGATATTTAGATACATTAAGGGTACAACACAATTGGATTATGGTATCCTAAGGGCACGGGAGTAGAAACAATTGTATATGCAGATTTGACCATGCGGTGATTACGTTGATAGAAAAAGTACAAGTGGGGTATGTACTTTCATGGGATGTTGTTTAACATCTTGGTTTTCTAAGAAACAAACGGCACTAGCAATATCAACAACCGAAGCCGAATACGTCTCCACCGGCAAAGCATGCCAACAAGCACTATGGATGAAACAAGCGTTAGTCGACTACGACATTCATCTAAGCGACATAGCCATCCTATGTGACAACAAAGGTGCCATCGACTTAAGCAAGAATCCGGTATTGCATTCTCGCACAAAACATATAGAGATTCGTCATCACTTCTTAAGAGACAATGTTCAAAAGGGGAGCATCTCTATTGAGAAGGTAGAATCCGAAGACAACATAGCCGACGTCCTCACCAAACCGTTGAAGCGGGAACAATTCAACCTACTTCGTCTTGGTCTTGGTCTAATGGAAAAAACGTCGTATCTTATTTGACTCTACAAGGTATGTAAACACTAGCCTTCTTCTTTCTAAGTCTAGGATTTCTATTTCATGCACAACTCACAAACAATACGGGAATTTTCAAAACCCAAGATAAGTTTTCCACTTATAGCTTTCTTATTTTTTTCTTACAAGCTACAAACAAATAACTACAAACACATTTTCAAAGAAAACCTCTTTTCAAAATGTTTTCTAAAAGGATGATACCTTCCCGTATCAATTTCACAAAAGCAATTTCTCACGTTTAGGACAAATCATTTTTTCATTATTAATACAAAGTAAAAACCCGTTTTCATTGCATCTCATGTCTTTTGAATGCTAAAGGGGACACATAACTAATATGTGTTTTCAGGTACATTCATTTAAGCAACAATGAATTAGGAGCATTGATAACACTAAATTATGTACTCATGTACTAAATATGTGTTTTCGGGTTATCTCAATAGGATGCTTTTCTACTTCTAGTTTATTTTTCCTTTTCTTTTTAGGGGTTGAGATAACCGCAACTCCAAATAGTTTGCATATAGGCACACACTAGGCAAAAATGTTTCCAAAAGGAAAATTTTGTGATGCCTGAATCACCAGACCCACGGATCTCAGCCTTCAAAAAATCGGCCGAATCGGTCAAAATCGGTAAAAAATCGGCCAAATCGGTCATTTTAAAAATAATAATAATTTAGGAATTATACTTAATTTGGGTATCGTATATTTCTCTTCTAACGCACAATGGGCATCATAATCAGAATTGGAGCATTTTATTGAGATGTGGAAACATAGCAGGCTTGGAATCGGTTTAGATTTTTAGTTTGGTCTCCAAAAATACCAAAAAATTGAAGGAAATGCCAATCCGATTAATCCCGACTTGATCGATTACTCGCTGCAGGGTGGTCGACCGTCCAACTACCGATTCACGATTTTTGCAACATTGCTTCTAACATATAGATCACTTGATCTAGAGAGTTGTTCTTCTTTCTTTCTATTGTGATCCTCATATAGGTCCTTCTCTAAAGCGAGATCACGAGCATTCTACAAGTCATCCAAGCAAGGGGTCCTTGATTGATTTGTCACTCCGCAAGATTTATGTAGCAAAGATCTTGTATTTGATATTTCACATATTTGTTGTGTAATAGTTTTTTTGGTTTGGTCCACCGCTCACGGACTCGGTATCTAGCTTTGTACCGGAAAAAGTGTAAGAAACGTTGTGAAGGCTTCTCCGCCAAGTGAAGGAGTTTGTTGATATAGTGCTTGAACTCTGAGTAGGTGACTCGGGGAGTGGAGTAGGGCAAGGAAGGTGTCCTTGTAGCCGAACCACTATACATCGGTTGTGTCTTTTCTTTCCCTTCGCTTTACTTTATTTACTTGCGTTAACATTAGATCTATACTTTCTCTACATCCATAAGATCTCACATATTAACGAATCTAAAGTTTTTGAAACTATCTTAAAATCGGCAAAACTATTCAACCCCCCCTTCTAGTTTTCCACATACTAGTTGTTGTACATATGCATTACTAAACCATGAAAGCACTATTACTTGTTTTGTGTTTTACATGAAAACGTAAGTGTGTTAGTAAACTATTGGTTCAAACCATTTACGTATTTTATTTGTTTCGTTAAAATGATTTTACGTTTGTTATCGACAAAACATTAAATGATCGTAAAATATAAATAAACGTTTTTACGGCTTATTTGTATTAACAGCATGTATGAAGCTTTATGTGTTTTATTAATTTGTATAATGTGTATAATAACATGTACTTTTCATTTTAGGGTGTTTTAAAAATAACATTAGTTAGTGTGTTTAATTATTTTATATTTTGGATTATGTTGTAGTTTGTTTAAATTGTACATTGTGAAAAGTTTATTGTAATTTTTAGTAAGGGGTGTTTTAATTACTTGTTTTTTTAATTTGGTAGACATGCTTTTAATTGGTCGTACAATGTGAATAAATTATTATACTTTTAACTAATGGGGTGTTTTAATAAGAGTATTAATTACACCATACCTTTCTCTCACCGTTGACTTTCAACATTTCACTTTTCAAAGTTTGAGCGTTTTTCTTTTATATGTAGTATAGATATATTTGGGTTTGTTTTGTTTGTCTGACAAGTTGGTGGTCACCACCACCAACATCTCAAATAAAACACATCTGTGTCGTTTTAATGCTCAACATGTGAAGAGATGCTCTATTACAAGTCACCTTCTTGTCACTTTAACCTTCGTATCAAGCAGACTGTTAAAATATGCAATCTAACTAATTGTGTTAAGTTGTATTTTTCGGATATAACTTAATGATTCTTTGGGAGCTTGTTGACAAAAGATTCAAAGATGAAGGGGTAAAAGTGGATCAATATTGAAGTCGGTGGAGCAGTACTATATAAAGGAAAAAGACAAGAAGAGAGCTCATAATCTTACATGCTTTCTCTCTCTCTCTCTCTTTATATATATATATATATATATATATATATATATATATATACACACATATACTCTCTCTTTTGTAAACCTTAATTTGTGATAGCTGATCATCTTGGTCAGGTTGTTTTATTGTGTTGTTGTTCTTGTTATCTGATTGAGATTAGGTTTTTTTGTTTCTTGGTTGTGCACTGATTGAGATCAATTTCAGTTGTAAACTTTTGTTTTCTGGTTTAATAAAGGTTTTATACTAGTTAAATTGTGTTTCTGTACATGGTATCAGAGCCAGGATGTCTAATCCAAGGTTTTAAAACCCGGTTTTTTAATCGACCCGGCCAAGTCACCGGTTCACCGGTTCAACCACCGGGTCGAACCAGTTCTATGAAGGAGGAAATAACTACATAGCTGTTGTGGAAGCATTGTAAGATACCACCATGATAAAGTCTAACAAGCCATTTAGCAAGTCTAATACATTAAAAATCTAATGCCAACCATGATCAAGTACTAAATACATACAATCCAACAAAAGAAACAAGTCCCAAACTTCAAAACGACATTAGATAAAAGTTAGATAGATTAAACATCAGAAAGAAATGGTCGTCATGATCCATTAGTTAAAATCTTACAAGCAGCTTTGTAATTAGCGGCATTGTCGGTAACCATTTAGACCACATTCTTTGCTCCAACCATTTCAACAATCTCAGCAACCAAGTTACACATATTTGTAGCATTGTTCTCAATATCAGATGCATCAACTGACTTGATAAATGATATCCCTTTAGGACAATAAACCAAGAAATTAATCAGATGGCGTTCCCTTATATCCGTCCACCCATCACTCATAATCGTGCAACCAATATCAATCCATTGACTTCTATATGAGTCTATTAATAACGAAACACATTTTTTTAGCATCTTCTAACAAATTGATCCTAAAAGCATGATAATTAGGTGCTTTGTAACCATAACCAATACCCGTTAATTTATCTAGAGCTTGTTGAAAATAAGGTGAATTACAAGCATTCATGGGTATGCAGGCATCATAAAACCACATAGCAATAGCCAAATCGACATCGTGTATCCTTTCGTTACTTTGCATAGCTTTTTTGATAGTAGGCTGAGAAGAATCATTTTTAGTAAAAAAAAAAAGGATGAGAACTCGATGTAGCTTTCCTTTTTCCCTTTTGCAATTGTCTAGCCACTCGTTCTTCTTCATCATCTTCCGAGATATTAACACTACTTCCAACTTCATTTTCCTTATCTTTTGCCTTTTTCATTTTCTTTCAGAAGACCTAGCATAGTAAATCTAACATCCCCATTTACTTTTTTACACGCTGCTACCTCGCCCTTTTGGCCAGCGAGATGTTTCTTAACTCTATTTATCCCACCACCACGAATAACCTTATGACAATAGTTACAAATGTATACTTTTTTCCCATCTTCGATATGTAGTGTTGCATAGTCCCATGCTTTATCCGACTTCGCTCTTACATTCGATTGAACCGATGAATGAGATTGAGATTCTATTGGTGCTTTGTCTTTAGGTTCCATTCCTACAATAATAAAAATAAAATTTTGCAAAAAAAATCAAACTATAACATATATAATAGAGTGACTGACTATATATTACAAACATGAGTTCATATTTTGTAACTTTAATATATTGTTGTACCAAAATTTATCCAAGATCAAAGATCATCATTAGTCATTAAAACTTTACTGTTAAACCAACAAATATCTATATACATGAATGATACTTGATCAGTTTCTATATACACGAATGATACTTGATCAGTTATTCCAACAAATGACTATATACGAGAATGATACTTGATCAGTTAATGCAACAAATGACTACTCCTTAAATTAGTATAATAAATAACATTCAATTCAACAACGAATATGCAAAGTAAATAGAAAAAAACTAAAGATTACCTCATATGTGATGTTCGATTTTGACAGTGATGTGAAAAAGTGAAAGGGATTTAAAAGGGAAGTTAGAAGGTGGGTGGGAAAATGAAAGGTTCGAACTGTGGGGTTAAATTTGGGTAAGTTTTTGTTATCTAAAAAAAAATATAAAAATAAGCTTTGACCAGTCTAGGTTATAGAAACCGGGTAGACTCGGTTCATAAGAAAACCATCGGTTTAATCCGGCTCCGAAACAGATAAAAAATCGTTGACATCCAGCCCGGTCTCCCAACCAGTTCCCGGTTCAACCGGTTGAACTTGCCGGGTCGACCCGGGTTTTAAAACATTGGTCTAATCTTGCTCTAAAATTGTTTTCTAGAAAATTAGGGTTTTGAAAAAAAAGGATTTTCTTAATTACTTTGATATCATTCAATTAACTTGTGTTAGTTGATAGATCTAGTGTTTAATTGTTCAGATTTAAAAGGTTTTGTAAAACGCCTAATTTATTGAAAAATTAAGGTTTGGGATAATTTGGGGATTTTATTCTTTAAAAGCTTCTATGTTTGATTAAGTTGGTTTAATCAATACATCTAGTGTTCTTTGGTTGATTGAAAGTGATTCTTGGTGATTTGCCTAATTTGGAGAAATTAAGGTTTGCCCCGGTTACTGGATTTGGGTTTGATATCTGCTATACCCCTTGACTAAGTGAATCAAAGGTGTAGTAGGTATGTTATTCCGCTGCTGTTATTTTTGCGTGCACTGTAACACCTCTCACGCTCTCTTTAATTTATGTATTTTATTTTCTTACAATAGATTACCGGAGAATAGGATTGGGACACATGGGAAGTTGAGGATTGATTGTGTAGTGTTTTTGTGTATTAGTTGGTTATTTTTTGTTTATTCTTTTTGAGATTGCTTGTGTGTGCCCTTTACCCACCACTTTAGTGGCAAGGAAAGCCTGGAAACTACCTTCTCTACTCTCTTGTATGTTTGGCTGTTTCTGTTCACCATGTCTATTCATGGTTATATTGATGATGAGTTTGAACCCAATGACCCTGTCACTTTAATAAGTAAATTGGATTTGAGTCACCCATTGCATTTACATCTTAATGATTCATCCTCTTTAACTGTTGTTTCTGTAAAATTAAAAGGGACTGAGAATTATAATGTTTGGTCATATGCTATGCTTTTGGTCTTAGAGGGTAAAACTATAATTGGTTTTATTGATGACACATGCAGAAGGTCTAATATTGATAAAGTTTTGGGTAGACAATGGGACAGGGTTAATGCTATTGTTTTGGATTGATTTTAAACTCTATCTCTGAAGAGTTGTTTCTGGGTTAAATTTTTTCTAAAAGGGCTTTTGATGACTGGAATTAGTTAAAAGATACCCTTGACAGGGTTGATGGGTTGTTACCTTTTATCTTCACCATAAAATACATTCATTAACTCAAAATGGAACTACTATAGCTAAATATTTTAGCAAGTTGACTAAACTTTGGATCCACTTTGATGCTATGGTTTAATTACCTAGATGCACTTGTCATGTTGCTGATGATTTTGAGAAACATAATCAGCTTATGAAATTAAAGCAGTTCCTTAATGGGTTTGGATGACTCTTATATGCAAATTAGAAGTAATATTCTTTCTAGAGACTCATTACCTGATGTTAATGGGGCTTATATCATTATTTCTAGTGAGAAGTCTCATAGAACTGTTGTTTCTGGTTCAGTTACTAGACCTCCCAGAGGTCTCATTCTTTTGTGTTTAATTCCAGTGTGCCTAATAGAGGAAATACTCATAGGCCCCAAACCTCTGCTAGTTCCTTCAGACCTACTAGTATGGCAAGACCTATAGAAGGACTGTTGGTGGTCCTACTCTGGTTTGTGAGCATTGTGGTTTTAATGGACATACTATTGATAGACGTTTCAAACTTATAGGATACCTTGTTGATTTTGGAAAAAGAAAATTTTCTACTGGTAATAATAATAACAATCAGGGTGTTCAAATTTTTAACAAAAGATTTGTTAATAACAACTCTGTTGGTTCTAGCTCTACTTGTACTTTTCCTAATGAACGGATTTCTAAACTTTTATCCTTGATTAAAGATACTTTTGTTAATGATAATGGAAAAGGAAAAGGTGTACATGTCAATATTAGGGGTGTTCATCGGTTCGGTTTTTGATTTTGTGGGTTGTATGGTTTGGTTTCATCGGTTTGAAAATTTTCAAAGTGAAAACCAAAAGCAAACCAAACCAATTATAGAACAGATAAAACCATACCAACACCAAATTAGATTTCGGTTTGGCTTCGCTTAAAACCAAGAAACCAAATTCAAAAAGTCACAAATAAAAAAAAAAATTCAAATGAAATTAACCAATCAAAAGGTCTTACAAAGTGCTCAAGGAAATCAACAAAACAAAAGCTTAAGAAACCAAAAAATTTCAGAACTTAACGAAAGTAAATGAAAGCGATAAAATGTTATTCGAAAAAAGTCTTCAGAAGTCTTATTAACTAGAATATTCCATCTTAAAGCATCCAAACTCAGCAATTTCACTCATCATCTCCAATGTTTGCATTTGATGCCTGTTTTATCTCTAAAAAAGCAACGGAAAATGAATATGTGTCAAATGTGTATATAAGATACATACATAAATAAAATGCCATTTCTATAAAGAATGGAAACAGTAAGTTATCACCTTCAAAATTTTTAAGGTCTTCCATGTATTCTTCCAGATTCACTACAGCATCACCTAAACGGACCCAAATCTGTATATATTATTTAATTTTTTTTATGTTGATAGCGATATTCGGTTTCTTCGGTTTGGGTTGGTTATATATTTGTCAAACCCAAAACCAAACCTAACACCAATGAAATATTTCAGTTCAGTTTCAAACCAAACCATAAACCAATTAAATTTTTTTGTTTGGTTTTATTCGATTTCGGTCCGGTTTATATTTTGGTTTGTTCAGTGTCAAACCAAACACTGAACACCCCTAGCCAATATGGCAGGTATAATTTTAAATAACAACAAATTTTTTAATCAAACTTTAACATTTTTTTTGTAATAACAGTAAAATCATATCTGCACTTGTTGCACCTGGTATTACTGTTGATTCTGGTGCCAACCAGCATTTAACATATACTGATAAGTATTTGTTTAACGTATTTCATATTTCCTAATTAGGAATTAAAGTTTCACATCCTAATGGAACTGAAGCTTTATTACTAATTTAGGAAATATGACTCTAACCAAACACTTAACTCTATATTTTTTTCTGGTTGTACCAGGCTGTGTAAGCTTAATGTTTGTTCATAAAGTTGCTAGAGACAACAAGTTTGTTATTGCTTTTGATGAATCAAAGTGTTTTGTTTTACCTCAGAATTTTAAGGGAATGAGTATTCTGGGGATTGGTAATCAAAAAGATGGTTTTTATTACTTTGATGGAAATCAAGGTATTGACTTAGGATTTCAGAATTTTAAGTCTGATTGCAATTTGTCAAAAACGTTATGGCACTGTCAGTTTGGTCATCCTTCTGATCAAGTTTTAGTTGTGCTTAAAAATGAAATCAGTTTTGAAAATAAAAATGATAATGAAACATGTTAAATTTGTCAAAAAGCTAAACATACCAGGGAACATTTCCCTTTAAGTGAGCACAAATCTATTGTGCTTGCAGAATTTGTCCATCTTGAACTTTGGGTTCCTTATAGGGTTGTTAATATAGAAGGTTATAGATATTTTTTGACCATAGTTGATGACTTTACCAGAGCTGTGTGGGTTTATTTGATTAAAACCAAAGATGAGGTTTTTGATTGTATTACTATCTTTTACAATCTAATAAAACCCACTTTAATAAGACTGATAAGACTTTTAGAAGTGATAATGGTACTAAGTTTGTTGATCATAGATTTTCTAAGTTTTGTGCTAATATGGTATTATACATCAAACATCATGTTCTTATACCCCACAGCAAAATGGGATTGTGGAAAGGAAACAAGGCCATCTGCTTAATGTTGCCAAATCCCCTTCTGTTTCAGGGGAAATTCCTTTAAATTTATGGTCTGAATGTATTCTTACTGCTTGTTACTTGATTAATAGGTTGGCTTCCTCAGTACTGAATGAAAAATCACCTTATAATCCGGTTTTTAATAGAAAATGTTCTTTAAATCATTTAAGAACTTTTGAATGTCTATGTTTTGCTTCTAAAAACTTTGATAAATTTAGTAGCATATTAGAGATGTGTATTTTAGTATGATATGGTTCCTTTTAAAAGGGGTATAAACTATATAGTTTTGAAAGGAAACAATTTTTGTATTCCAGAGATGTTAACATTTTTGAAAATGTTTTTCCTTTCAAGATTAAAATTGTTTCTTTGGACAAAAGTTATGGTCATGATCTAGATCATACAAATTTCTTCAATGAAATTGTGTATGAGGGTCATGGCATACCCAATGATGATCTAAATAACAATGCAACACTTCATGCAAAGGGTAGCAACTCTTCTCTCAATGGCAGTCCAACAATTGACCAAAATGAAAGTGATTTGGGGCAATTCTATAGTTTCAATGGTTCTACCTTAGAGAATGAGATGGCTGCAACTCATGAGAGTGAAACTGAATTGGACCCTATAATGATAATGAAACTGCAAATTCTGAGGGTAACAATACAATTTTTCAAAACACAGAAACAAATCAAAATGTTCAAAACTTTCAAAATCAACCTTTGAGAAGGTCTAAGAGAACGTCTGTCTTTCCTAACAGATATAATGAATTTGTTGTTGATTCAAAAGTTAAATATGGTATTGAAAGATTTGTGAGTTATTATAAACTCAACTCTAAAAAATTTTGTTTCATAACTGAGTTAAATAAAAGTTTTGAACCAAAAAACTATGAACAAGCTTATACAATTCATCATTGGGTGGAAGCAATTAATAAGGAAATGGATGCTTTATATGGTAATGGTACTTGAGAAGTTACTTATCTTCCTGAGGGTAAAAAGGCCATCGGAAGTTGTAACATATTGGATTTCACAAACACATACATAATCACAATCATGGGCGTATAGTTTAGAGGTTTTAGAAAGAGAAAGTAGAATGGGAGCCTTTCTAGAGATAGAAAGTAAAACAAAAGAAAGGAGGTTAGATTGAGTGAAAGGTCCAACCCTCTACCTTGGGAGGTAGAGGGTATTTATAGTTACATAATAAACGTCCTCCTTCGGACTGTGGATCAGGCATACAGTGGGTAAGGACCCGTCCTTCCTCCACGGTGTTGCACTAAACTAAATAACTAACTAAATAACTAGTAAATAACGTAATGTCTACGAGCTAACTTATGCTAGATTATATTTGGGGTGACCGATACTTCACTATGGAATTTTTAATTCCTAACAATCTCCCCCTAAAGGAGGTCACCCCATGTTTTACATTTTGAATCCTAGCATTCTATTATATCTTCAGTCTTGAGCTCGTAGACTTCAATTCTTCACTTCCGCAATCTTTGTGCTTTAGTAGTGACTCTTCATAGTCCGAATGCTATTGTACTTTCATTGGAGGTCTTTGAACTGATCCACATCTTGATGATCTTTAAGCTTTCTTTGAGATCATCAGCCACAATAAATCTCTGGATCACCCTTTATTGTGTTGCCATCATGTGAAGTTGTGAATTTCGAACCGACATGCTCACACTTTCAGGATCATGACATCCTTCCATCCGAGTAGCGGAAGCTTTACTGGCTCATGATATTTGCAAGCGTGAGAAGCATAGTATAAAAATATGAGCAGGTTATGTAGATATGCACCCGTCATGATTTCTTCAATTAAGTGTGGATCTTTGTGAGCATGCGGCTTTGGATTGACTCCTCAATATCGATCAGCTGCAACCGTCCAAATGTACCTGCAAACAACAGTTAGTAATAAAGCGCACGAAAGTGTCTTTGATCACTTTCGTTGAATTGAGGTACACTGCCCATGGTTCCTCGTTGATCAGTACAAGTACTGCCTGTGATCATGTAGAATTTCGAAGAATCTCCTTGACAGGGTTTCGCAGCTGCTCTAGCTGTTCTCAAACCGGAACGTCTCAAAGAAGACAACACGGAGTGAGTGAACCAGCGAATTGAGATTCACTGATTGATGAAAAATAGATTTGAAAACACAATCGCGTATTGCTTCGAAGAAAGAGTTTTGCAATACGACGAAGGTTTTATGAGAAAGATCAATTTTCAATCATAAATACTTTTTGTATTTAAAAAGAGTACACATTCGATGTGCTAGAGAAAGGAAGAATTTTCACATCGAACGGTTTTTCCAAAAGCATTCGTCAATTCCAATCCTGGACCAAGGTTGATTCAAGAGTGAATCGCCCCATCGTTTCTGTCCAGTTGTCACAAGCTTGATCTTTAGAAAATATCTCACATGTCACCCACCAAGAGCTTGTTTGATGTTGGCTCTAGAAGGATTTCCATCTTCATCGTGAATATTGTTACATATCACTCGGATGTTCTGGCAAAATCACAAGGATAATGCGTAGGACTCTTAATATATATACTTACTTTCCACATTGTGTAAAGCAGCAAGTCTTCAAGAATTTAGTGTCCTAATGAGATATTGTAGATGATCTCTTGGCTCTAGACTCAATTGTGCACATTTGGTTCCTATGCCGGAGACTAGGGAGAGGGTCTCCTTCTTCAATATCAACAATCTCTAGGAGAAATTCGATAGATTATGTAGGTTCCCCGTGAGAATGAAACAAGTCCTTTTAAGAGGAACTTGAGTAGCTTGGGAAGTTTAGTGCAGTGCGTGACTGGGTCCATGACGTCTTGTCTTCAATACCGGTGTTACCTTAGTAAACACCAGTAGCATATGTATTGAACCCGGTTTATGCCCTAAGGTTGAATTATTAGAGGGCTATTTCTTTTCACCCTTTTCATATTCATTTCTTTTTCATTCTTCAACCCCTTCAGTGCTTACCGAGACTTCATAACTAGAACCTTGTTGGGTTAATTCCAGTTCTAGCTCTATCTCAGTCCGCACTCTTCCCATATCTCACTTTTCTCCTTTTTTCATCATACCTAAGGACTCTACACTATCTAGTGGATTGTGTCACACCCCCAAATTACCTGTTTTGCAGCGGAATGGAATTCCTGGGAGTTGACTGTCATAGCATCACAATCACAGTTATATTGAACGACCTAAAGTGTCGTTTGGAAAATACATCGCTTGATTTAATAAAATAACCAGAGTTCACAATTATAGGTCCCAAATGAAAATCAACATGTGCGGAAAATAAGTTTGGTACAAGTCAAACGATGTTTTAAAAATGTATAAATCCCATGTGAGACACGTCGTCATCGTGACTTTATATTATGTCCACATGCATGCCATGAAGTGAATGCCTTAGTTACCTGAAAATACATTGCTAAAAGTGTCAACACAAAGGTTGAGTGAGTTCATAGAGTTTATGTATATGCATAATACGACTACCACAAGTATAAGTTTGTATGACAATGATGTCACAAAAATGATACAATTGCTATAAGCCATTGACACCGAAACTAGACTGATCATGATGTTCGCCCCAACAGAGTGTTTGCCAAACAACTCAAATAATGATATTAAATGAAATGCATCCGTTTAACCGGTTGGAATCCACCAACCCGGATGGAGGAGTCACCCTCGATAGATCTATCCACTCACCCTCGCTTCTATGAAATTAACGGTTCATGTTATATAATGAGGACATTCAATTGGCATGAGGTAACTTAAGCAATGTAATGAATTTGAATATACTTGGGTTCGCATAAAAATAATGATGTGCAATGTATTCTTCCCCGTAGGTTTGAAATAAAGTAAAAACTTGAATAAATCGAGGCTATGAAAACTCACCTGTTGCAATGATAATGATGATGTAATGGCAATCTGAAATGGGCGCAACCTCTGAGCGTGACCTATTATGAATGATATGCTCTATGATAAGTTATGATGTAATGTCGTGCATGCAAACTCATATGAAATCTATACCACTTGTACGCTTTTGCAAATAGAATTTATCGTCGAAATATATGTTTATGACATCTCGTCATGTTATAAAATACTTTACAGGTATTTACGTTGAAATGATATCTTACGATAATCATTTAATGATTTATTGTGAAATTATAACCTTTCGTCGTAAAATAATGTTGTTGAAATTTTCATGAAAGTGACTAAAATGGCCTCGAAAAGCTAGTCGTAAAATGGTGCACGTCGAGTGTTAGGAAACGAACTCAAATGTTTTGGGAAGCTTGTATCCTTATCTCAAAGTTTTAGCATTTAAGTTTTCATCCTAAAGGTCTCGATCATGGAGAAAAATATTTGTAAAGTATGGTACTTTTGTCCAAAATATTGTTTAAGAATGGTTTTCGGCAAATTTTAAGTGACCGTATATTATTCATTACAACTCCGCTTGGCGAACGGTTGGGCATTTTGGAAAATAGTCTAGGTGAACTTACTTTTACTAGAAGACATCATGTTATAAAAAGTACTCCATCGATGTTAAAAACGACCCATAACATGGTCATTGTTGGCCGTAATATTTGCCTAATAGAAACATATAATTGTACTTATAATAAAAGTTACGGCAACTTGTTTAAAATGTGAATAACTTAATCGTTACAAGTCCGTTTTCTACGTTTTATATGTCCTCGGAATCGTAATAATATATACTAATATATTTTTGATAAGTCGACACATTTTATAATGCTTAAGACTCATTTTTGACTCGTAAAAAGTCGAGATTACATGCTGAATTTTCTGAACCAAACATTTTTCGTCGTCAAACTTCAAAAATTCATAACTTCTTCGTTATAGCTCCGTTTTAACCCGTTCAAGCGGCCACGTTTTCATTTTAAAGTTTATTTTCCAAATATCTAGCCCAAAATATTTTGCTTACTGTCAAAAATTCCAGAATTCGAAAATATGGACAGACCCTTTTGTAAACTTGTAGAAATGAGTTTTTCTCGCGCCAAACCTATTCTAACCCATTCAAAACATCTCCGAAGCTATTCTAATCTTACGATACACCTTCTTAGGGTGTCATGGGTTCCTAGACATCACCAAGAGTGATTTATAACAAGGAGTAATTATAGGATGACAAATATATATATAACTCTTAAAATCAATGAAAAAATGGTATAAACATCATATGACTTGCATGTTTTCTCAAGTATGATGAAATGAATATAACAATGAATATGAAATAAAAACATGAATATGGATGCTTACTAGTAACTTGATGAGGTTTATGGACAAAGGATTTTCCTAATCACCCAAGGTTTTTATTGCAAAACCTTAATAACAAGTGATACTAGAGTGTTAAAAAGCTTGTCTTGAAATTTTTTATGATGATCCTCTTGGTCCTTGTGGTTGCCGGTTTTAGAGAGAGAAAGAGGAAGAGGAAATGTTGATTTTCACCTTGAAATATCTTTGTGTATGTGTTTAGTTGTGAAGTAAAATACATTTACTAGAGATATTTACAAAAACAATTGACTCACCCCCCTTGAGTCGGCAAGGGGGTGCTAGTCACTACTTTGATATATATATTTTTTTAAAACATGTATTAATATAATTAGATGTAAGTTACTTGAAGACTTGTGGTAAGTTGTCTACACATTTGAGTATTTAGGGTAGCGTTAGATAAAAATAACTTTTAACGGGTCAAGATAAAATATATTAAGGTCATAAAAATTATAAAAATACATTTCTTGCAAAATTTGAGTGAAATAATAATTATCGTGTAGTTTTTAAGAAAAACCGTCGTAATTATATAATCATAACAATTTATATACGAAATAAATTGAAAACATCGGGTAAATTGATAATATAATTTTTATAGTCTTTAAATGAGTATAAAAATATATTAAGATTATTTTTGGAAGTGTCGGATCAATGTTTCAAAATAATGTTTACGCGATAGCGTTTATTTAATAGGAAAAATAAACGTTTAATGAATAAATGTAAAACCATGCATGAACCGATATGAAATGATGTTATTGATGTTATGTAGACTAAATCTAGTCTATATGAAATGTCCTTGATGATATGTTCATGAATTCGCAGCTAAACCATTAAGGTAACGCGAATTTGATACTAAATAGCGTAGTTACGATAAATGATGAAATAGTGAAACTTTCAAAGTTTATAAAATGACCTGAAATTACGAGTTGTCACATTCGCCCAACCAAAAAGGAATTCAGTCCCTGAATTCAGTCCATGTTGGGTCCTACGGTGTTACCGGTGAAAGGTGAGGATATTTAAGTCGCATTGGGTCGTCCAATGTTTTCTAAATCGTACCACGCCTTTCCAAGACGGGACGTTGAGCATATATTTGTTGCCAACTTGAAATTCTAACGGTTTGCGACTCATGGAACATACTTCCAATATTTTGCGTCGTATATCTACATAGCTTATCTAGCTCTATGTTGTTACTTGTAACTGATTTTTGATCTGTTCGATCACTTTGTTGTTTCATGAATGACTTATGGACTAGTGAGTTAAACTTTCCGGGTTTTGACCCGTGAGTAAGTGATTGACACCTCAACCATAGAGTGCCTCAATTGGTGTAGTCAATATGTTCATTTGCTAACTATTGTTGTAAAGCAATTTGTTCGATGAAGAATGATTTGCCTAATCATTTATAGAAAAATCACACATGCCTGAGCATATCATCTAATGTGGGAATTGTTCTCTCGCTCTAACCATTGAGCTGAGGATAATAGGTGATAATCATGTCCTAGTAGGTTCCATGGAAAGATTGATATGGTTATCAGGAGCCTAAGGTGAATCGAATAGCTTATAATAGGTACAACTGGAATTGATACCACGTGACTCATGCCAAATTTCAAAATGTTAAGTCTGTCGAAAAGGACCTTATAGAGAGGAATAGATTATAGGCAACCGTTGTGATTCCTCGCGTTTCTAGTTCTAGCGAATGTCATTACTTGAGTCTTACTTGCCTAAGGTGTTTAGTCTCCATGACTAAAATGTTTATTGTTTGATTATCGAAGTGTTTCCATGCTATATGTTGTAAAGTCGCAAAACCTTAAATATTCAAGTGATGTGGTGTAGTGATTGAATTTTCAAGATTTGTCCCAATGTTGAGTGCTTCTAAAATATTTCATCACTTATATTGCTATCATGCTAGTAAGAAAATAGATATCAGCTCATACTATGTCGAAGAATGTTTGTTCTAATTTCACTTGTAGATGGAAAGTCATTGATTGTCCTATATGTTCAAACCTGTTGCATCTCTTGATATAAAAGTGAGGCTATCTGTAATTTCTAGAGAACACAATGCCTTAGGGAAAGTTTATATTGATAACCTAAATTTAACCAAATTTTCCTTTAAGGGAAACTCATTGTAGGGAAGTTCACATATTGTTGAGGCCATGTTTAGTGAAATGTTATGTAGTCTCATTTAGAAGACTTGGTTTATCCCTATGATGTTGCTTAGTGGGTATTTGCTTCTTACTAAATCTCGTAACTCGGTCTAACTAGTACTTTTGAAATGATATAATTTGGCTTCTAAACCAAAAATAGTGGTTCGGATTGTCTCATGATGTCTTGAGATTTTCGTTAGGTTTTGAAAGATCTCGCTACCTACTTCTAGTCCTTGTTGGTAATTCCGAAATCCTAGAATGCTTTCATTGTTTTCTTGTATCGAGGAATCCTCCTCATAGATGGTATAAGAAGCCTTTCCTAAAAAGGTCACTCGTCAAATTCTAACTTATCGGTTGAGTGAGGGATGAATGGCGTAGGCTTCTATAGAGTGTTAACAAAAGAAATGTTTATGAACAATTTATATGATTACAAAGCCTTTCTTTTGAGTAAAAATTGTTTTCATGACATAATTCTTCCTAAATTATACATAGGTGATCAGGCCATGTATAATCGAGGACAAACGATGTGATGCTTGTTTATGTTGAAATGGTATTATGTTCCTCCGAAGTTTTAGATGGTATTCAACGTTTTGTTTTGTAAGATAATGGCTCAATGATTTTTCAGAGTAACATGAAAATCATTTCGCATGATGGTATTAAATAGTTGATAAAATGACTGAAAGCCAATTGATAGGGTGGTAACGAAACAACTTGTTTTAAAACCTTATGAAACAATGTTTCTAAGATGGTGTAGAATGGCTTGCAATAAAATTAAGTGAGATAATGTTATGAAGTAGTAGCAAAGTAACTTGAAATATAATTTGTTGAATGATTTGTAGGATACACAGGGAAACCTCATAGAATGGTAATAGTCTCCTAATTGGTCAAGAATAAAGTTGGCCTAACCCCTAGTAGGATAATGATGTATCGTCGCGAAATGATTGAAAATTGGGCAATTGCAATAAGGAATGAAATAAACAAAGGTTGTGATTATCGTGAAGATAATAAATGATACAGATTACATTAGCTAGAAAGGTACTTATTATCTGTTCCTGTTGGTAGTCTAATCATGTCTTAAGTGTAAAAGCAGTAGGCGGTCTAGTGCCAATGGCCCTAGAACTCTCACAGTCCTTAAACCTATGAGACGGTGTAGTGTCTATAGTCTTAGTGATAAATGATAATGGTGTGTCAAATCATGCACGCTTCCCAAGCTGCAAGTCAGGTGTATGAGTAGTGTCTATGAGACGTGATGGCACGGATGGTACTCTGGATGACAATGATGATGAAAATGATGACAATGATGATAATGAAAATCCTTGTGGTGAGTTAAGAAAATAGGTTCATTAGGACTAAACCTATAAGTTCTACCAGATGGTATAATCTGTCCTATGAGAATGATAAAATTGTCCGATCCTACATGAATCAATAGTGATCGCGATGGTGTAGGTGCAACTTCGTCCTCCTAAAAGGGTTCAGTCTCATCATCCGATGTTATCGGTGTTGAGTCAACTAATGTTAAAATTGTAATAGGGAATGACAGGGCATTCTCCATGTCAAAGGGATGTGAGTATGATGGGATGGGTATTTGAAGGCATCTATGTGACAATCGATTTTGAAATGAAAGTAAATAACTTGTAAAATATGTATGCATAACCGCATGTATAGTGACTATGCACTTATGATGAAATGATGAGATGCTATGATGATGTAGTTATAGTCTAGGGTCAATGATGCAACCTAGTTCTCTATAACTGTAGCTCTGATGCCAATCTGTCACACCCCCAAATTACTGTTTTGCAGCGGAATGGAATTCGGGGTTGACTGTCATAGCATCACAATCACAGTTATATTGAACGACCTAAAGTGTCGTTTGGAAAATACATCGCTTGATTTAATAAAATTACCAGAGTTTACAATTATAGGTCCCAAATGAAAATCAATATGTGCGGAAAATAAGTTTGGTACAAGTCAAGCGATGTTTTAAAATGTATAAATCCCATGTGAGACACGTCGTCACCGCGACTCTATATTATGTCCACATGCATGCCATGAAGTGAATGTCTTAGTTACACGAAAATACATTGCTAAAAGTGTCAACACAAAGGTTGAGTGAGTTCATAGAGTTTATGTATATGCATAATACGACTACCACAAGTATAAGTTTGTATGACAATGATGTCACAAAATGATACAATTGCTATAAGCCCATGACACCGAAACTAGACTGATCATGATGTTCGCATACAGCAGTGTTTGCCAAACAACTCAAATAATGATATTAAATGAAATGCATTCGTTTAACGGTTGGAATCCACCAACCCGGATGGAGGAGTCACCCTCGATAGATCTATCCACTCACCTCTATGAAATTAACGGTTCATGTTATATAATGAGGACATTCAATTGGCATGAGGTAACTTAAGCAATGTAATGAATTTGAATATACTTGGGTTCGCATAAAAATAATGATGTGCAATGTATTCTCCCCCGTAGGTTTGAAATAAAGTAAAACTTGAATAAATCAGGGCTATGAAAACTCTGTTGCAATGATTATGATGATGTAATGGCAATCTTGAAATGAGTGCAACCTCTCGAGCGTGACCTATTATGAATGATATGCTCTATTATAAGTTATGATGTAATGTCGTGCATGCAAACTCATACGAAATCTATACCACTTATGCGCTTTTGCAAATAGAATTTATCGTCGAAACATATGTTTATGACATCTCGTCATGTTATAAAATACTTTACAAGTATTTAAGTTGAAATGATATCTTACGATAATCATTTAATGATTTATTGTGAAATTATAACCTTTCGTCGTAAAATAATGTTGTTGAAATTTTCATGAAAGTGACTAAAATGGCCTCGAAAAGCTAATTAAGTAAAATGGTACGCGTCGAGTGTTAGGAAACGAACTCAACTGTTTTGGGAAGCTTGTATCCTTATCTCAAAGTTTTAGCATTTAAGTTTTCATCCTAAAGGTCTCGATCATGGAGAAAAATATTAGTAAAGTATGGTACTTTTGTCCAAAATATTGTTTAAGAATGGTTTTCGGCAAATTTTAAGTGACCGTATATTATTCATTACAACTCCGCTTGACGAACGGTTGGACATTTTGGAAAATAGTCTAGGTGAACTTACTTTTACTAGAAGACATCATGTTATAAAAAGTACTCCATCGATGTTAAAAACGACCCATAACATGGTCATTGTTGGCCGTAATATTTGCCTAATAGAAACATATAATTGTACTTATAATAAAAGTTACGGCAACTTGTTTAAAATGTGAATAACTTAATCGTTACAAGTCCGTTTTCTACGTTTTATATGTCCTCGGAATCGTAATAATATATACTAATATATTTTTGATAAGTCGACACATTTTATAACGCTTAAGACTCATTTTTGACTCGTAAAAAGTCGAGATTACATGCTGAATTTTCTGAACCAAACATTTTTGATGCGTCAAACTTCAAAAATTCATAACTTCTTCGTTATAGCTCCGTTTTAACCCGTTCAAGCGGTCACGTTTTCGTTTTAAAGTGTATTTTCAAAATATCTAGCCCAAAATATTTTGCTTACTGTCGAAAATTCCAGAATTCGAAAACATGGACAGACCCTTTTGTAAACTTGTCGAAATGAGTTTTTCTCGCGCCAAACCTATTCTAACCCATTCAAAACAACTCCGAAGCTATTCTAATCCTACCATACACCTTCTTAGGGTGTCATGGGTTCCTAGACATCACCAAGAGTGATTTATAACAATGAGTAATTATAGGATGACAAATATATATATAACTCTTAAAATCAATGAAAAAGTGGTATAAACATCATATGACTTGCATGTTTTCTCAAGTATGATGAAATGAATATAACAATGAATATGAAATAAAAACATTAATATGGATGCTTACTAGTAACTTGATGAGGTTTATGGACAAAGGATTTTCCTAATCACTCAAGGTTTTTATTGCAAAACCTTAATAACAAGTGATACTAGAGTGTTAAAAACCTTGTCTTGAAATTTTTTATGATGATCCTCTTGGTCCTTGTGGTTGCCGGTTTTAGAGAGAAGAGAGGAAGAGGAAATGTTGATTTTCACCTTGAAATATCTTTGTGTATGTGTTTAGTTGTGAAGTAAAATACATTTACTAGAGATATTTACAAAAACAATTGACTCACCCCCCTTGAGTCGGCAAGGGGGTGCTAGTCACTACTTTGATATATTTTTTTTTAAAACATGTATTAATATAATTAGATGTAAGTTACTTGAAGACTTGCGGTACGTTGTGTACACATTTGAGTATTTAGGGTAGCGTTAGATAAAAATAACTTTTAACGGGTCAAGATAAAATATATTAAGGTCATAAAAATTATAAAAATACATTTCTTGCAAAATTTGAGTAAAATAATAATTATCGTGTAGTTTTTAAGAAAAACCGTCGTAATTATATAAACATAACAATTTATATACGAAATAAATTGAAAACATCGGGTAAATTGATAATATAATTTTTATAGTCTTAAAATGAGTATAAAAATATATTAAGATTATTTTTTGAAGTGTCGGATCAATGTTTCAAAATAATGTTTACGCGATAGCGTTTATTTAATAGGAAAAATAAACGTTTAATGAATAAATGCAAAACCATGCATGAACCGATATGAAATGATGTTATTGATGTTATGTAGCCTAAATCTAGTCTATATGAAATGTCCTTGATGATATGTTCATGAATTCGCAGCTAAACCATTAAGGTTACGCGAATTTGATACTCGTAAACGTAGTTTACGATAAATGATGAAATAGTGAAACTTTCAAAGTTTATAAAATGACCTGAAATTACGAGTTGTCACAGATTGTCCCTGGGTAGATCCCTCCGCTTCTGGCGGATCGTGGGAACTAATACCTAACCTCACCATCCTTATAACTCCATACATAAAGTAAAATGGTCGGTCTTTTGGTACAGTTCATTCCTTCTCAAAACCAATTGAAAAATCATTTCGAAAAACAATCAAGGTACTTGTGATACGAGATCAAAGCATTTTGTACCTTAATAGTTTTGATCATTTAGAAAACCTCCCTATCAACATGTGCATATGATTTAGAAATTGTTTAGCACATGGAGGCAAGAGGATTTTGAAATATTTTATTTGATCACAATTTTCATAGAAAAAGCCATTTGATTTTCTTGGTAAATTCTCCCCCTCAATATGTGCGTTGGTTGTTTGAAATCATTTAACACATAGAGGCAGGAGTTCTTTAAAATACATTCACGATCACAAAAGCCATTAAGAAACCATTAGAAAATCAATCAAGGTACTTTATGTTGAAATATATAAATCTTTATACCTTGAAAGTTTGTTTTCTTTTGAAATGCTCCCCCTCAATATGTGCTTCGAGATTCGAAAGCGTTTAGCACATATGGGAGAGCAGCATGCACATTTGAATCAAAAAACGATCACCTTTTTATCAAATTTCATTATTAAATCACAAATTCTCCCCCGATCAAAAATATCAAACCCTTTCAGATTTTGGATCCCAAGTGATTTAATACGGTTTAGAAAACATGGGAGAAAATGTGCCTGATTTAAAAACTCATCTTGTTTTTGGATAAATGCTCCCTCTCAACATGTGCATTATGTATATTAAAATCGTTTGGCACATGGAGGCAGGAGTGCCTTTAAAGGACTAAAACCAATTCTATTTTAAACAAATTTGAGATTTAAATCACGATCTCTACCCCGATCAAAAATTTCAAACCTTTTGAGATTTGTGATCCCAATTGATTTAAATCATATAAAAGATTTTGGGGAAAAGGCGTGGCTTGATTTAATTTTGAAAAATGATTGATATGGATCAATTTTAGACATTAAAGATTGTTAGTGTCAGGTATGATAGTTTTTAAGAGATCTTTAAGTAAAATAAAACAATATTACAATCAAACAAGAATAGAAAAAATTTCATTGTGTAGATCTTTGAGGTTAAAGAAAATCATACCATGACATAACATTAAATCTTTAGATCACCACTTTATGTTGTACAACCCGGACTTTTATGAAGAAATATCGTTTGAAAATATTTAATTTGAAATCACTTATGATTTGACAAAATAAAGTCCGGTTGATTTCAAAACTTTGAATCTGATTTATTTTCATAACAATATTTTTCCATTTTCAAAACAATATTATTCAAAAATTGTTTAAAAAAATGGTATCATTCACTACTTTTCCTGCACAAGATACGTTAGGTGGTTGAGAAGCTTCTGTTGTTGCTGTTGGGCTTGGAAGAAAAACCGTCTGCTGATGCAGTGAGACTTCTTACGTTGCATTTAATGCCAACTGAGGTCAAATTAAGCTCCGTTTCTTCATTTGCTTATGAAGAAAACCATCTGCTGATGCAGTGAGACCTCTTACGTTGCATTTTTCCATGCCAACCCTCTATAGAAGTCCAATTAAGCTCCGTTTCTTCAAATGTCAACCCAAGAGATAGTTACCCTTTCCATTCGGCATCCAATCATCTTCAATTGTGGGATCCGGATCGGGAACATTCTTATATACCAATATACCTGCATACGTTAGTGAACACACATACAGATATATGGTGGTCGACATCACCCAAACAGCAATCGACTAATAAAAGTCAATTCAGCATATCAATCAGATCATATATAAAGCATGGGAATTATGTGTTTATCAAACTCTAATCATCTAAACCTAACAATCATATCCTAGGCACCTAGTCCTTCAACGTAGGTTAACATGTTTTACATTTAAGTTATAGGATAATTAGATAATCTCGTTAGATGATACAGATTTGAAAAACATTCTCCCCCTCAATCAATGACTCATTTTATAAAAGGTTTAAAAGCGCTGAAATCATTGATTGAGTTTTCAACTTATACTAAAATTCTGACTCTGATAGATTTTTAAGCAACTCATTTTCCACCATTTTGTTCAAACAAATATTTTTCTGAAAAATTTTAGACGGAAAAATATTTGAGTAGGAACAGCAGTCCTTCGACATACTTTCCTCATTTTGTTTTAGGATAAGTGCACGAATTTTGAAAAATGGTTTAGCGTAACACTTTCCTTTCTTGAAGAACGGGTTGCTATCTGAAATAATAGCAAGCCATAGTTTTAAGCACGGGTTACAGTCTGAAGTAACTGCAAGCCATTTTATGAGACATGTTTAGAAAGAAATATTTATACCTCCTGCTCGAACTTCATCTATGGTCTCGTGCCATTGTTGAATGACATTTCTAAGACCGTAGATGTTATCGATACCAGAAGACATGTCTTTGAAGAACAATATTTTTGGTATTTTTCAAAATTTCTGATTTTTATGGGTTTTTGTAGGTTTTAAATTTTTCTCTTTTCTTTTTTATTGGTTTTATATTTTTGTATTTTGTTTTATGATAAAATATGTACAGATAGAATAATAGTTTAAGAAGATGATGATACAAGTACCGAGATAGGGAAATCGTTCAGCACTGTGTAGAAGAAAGAAATCAACATCTCTTAAACTTTCACCACCAAAGCATTTGAGGCTTCTAAGAAAATCGTCTGAACATGAGCCTTCTCAATTTGAATCTTTGGTAACTTCACCCCAAATCGACAAACATCGAATAAAGACCATTTCCCTATGAAGTAGAGTTGAAGACAAAGCGGTCTCATTGAATGAAGCTCAACACCCCGAAGAGGACGAAAACACCGAAGTAACAAGTTGAAACATGGATCATCATTTGCGGTTATCAAACCCGTAATAAATGATTAAGTTTGAGATCACATGAACTTGTTGTGCATCCCCGATGTACACATTACTCTTCGAGATCGAGCAATTGTCTATTCAGGGGAACCATATATCAACATCTTCATTTTACCAAGTGCATTCGGTTATCTTCCATATAACCAATCAGCCATTATGTACATAAGTACCCAACAGTAGAAAACAAGCGACATCACAATAACTTTATCATCGGAATCATCATTACACTGTGTACATGAAACACTAACCGGAAGCACTTTATAATAAGTCATGTAGAAGATGTCGATAAGCAATATCATCTCACGTTCTAAATATTCTTCTCATATTTCTTTCTCTTTGAGAATTTGAGTTAACACCAACCGAAAGTATCCAGAGACCACTTCCTCCTAAATGGTTGGAATAACACACCAAAGGCTATGAGTAAACACTGAGTTTCTCTATGGTTATGACATTTGTCTTTCCCGGGATTACTTCAATAGAGAAGAAGTATTAGTTTCATCGCTTGTACTCATTGTGTGTTTAGATGTATGTCTCCTTCCCCCTTGCTGGTTTTGATACCTCAGAAATAGCAACACATTATACATACCAAATATTCTTGAAGTAGAGAAGAACAACAATTAGCTCAAATGAATCAGTGAGAATCAAGCTGCTAGAGAAACTCTTCGACTATCTTTATCAACCCATATGTAGACAATTTGAAGTGACCACTGATGAAGAACACCCGATATACCAAACTTGAAACTGAAGTCAAATTCCCACATTTGTATCTTAAGCTTGCGCTTAATGATGGAAGAACGGTGTCAAGAATTTATGCTTCAAGCAAATTTCTAAATGCTCACTACTCAAGCAAAGTATGAGACGTTAACACCTTTTGCGATTATCCACACCGTCATATGCGTGTGACACTGAGTAAAACAAAGTAACTCCTAATAGTGATAGTTAACCAAGTCTTCAACCATCCACCTCGACTGCTGGTAACTAGATACCCAAGACTTCAACTCAAATTCTTAAGCCCGAGCAATTTATCAAATAAGAACACGCCTTTGTGAACGTCAACTTCAGCCTCAAATAAGTGATAAATGAGTAACTTCAAAGTAATCAACTTGTGTCAAATGTCCAACACGTGAATAAACATACAATCAGATGAACCATGACCCACTGAATGAACCGGAGCAAATGATTCCTCAACATCAATGCATTCTTCCTTAAGGTATACATGTAGAAACTGATCTGGAAGATTTACCAAAAAAAATGTCTTCTAGCGGATGATGTAGTCATTTTCCTTAATGTTCATGTGGTTGATTTATAGCATGCATAATGAGAGGAACAATAATCCGTGAAGATTTGGCAAAGGAATACCAAAGAGCGGATCATTATTCAGTAGTGCAACTACTACTATCATGATAGTCATTATCAACGCCTTGTGAAGTAACTGAAGATAAGGTTTCTTGAGAATTCTGAGAAGTACTTCTTAGATGGTGAACCAGTTGAGTCAGTAGGAACCGGAGCATGAGCTTCAGAAGCTGGATGATCAACATTCGTTGGAGGTTGGAAGTACTCATCAAACATATCATTGAAAAACACTGAGTCCCAAACAATGAATCCCAGTTATCCTTAGTAAGTGAAGCATTAGGCGTTGGAGGAGAGTCATCAAAAATCAAATAATGAATCATTGCTAAAGAATATGAGCAAGTCTAATTGGGGATTAAATTTGGCTTTTCAATCTCCCCCAATTAGTGCTCTCCCCTAAACTGACGAAGATTTTCAAGTGTTCTTCTTAGCCCGGATTAAGAAGAAGTCTTGAGATCATCAAATGCAATTCGTCTTTTGTCTTCTAACATGTAGCATAAAATATAGATTAGACTGTAGACTCGACCTTCTTCAAGAATGTCCAAATGGGGAAATAGATAGTTAACATCTTCTTCACCCCAAAGGCATTCCCGTTAACTTGTAAATAGCAAATCCCCTTAATTAAAATCCCTCCCAATCAAACAAGAACAGCAAGATGTTCATCAAAGAAATCAGCCCAGCAACTAGAAGCACTTTGTCATTTAATCATATCAGCCCGTGTGAAGATGTCAACCAACGGCTCTTAGAAGAAACTACATGTGAAGATGATCCTATAAGAAGAAGATCAGTTCTTACATGAGTTAGGAGCCGTTTAACCATATGTTCTCAAATATCAATCATCCATGCAAAAAATTCACAATTCTTCTCCCCCTCAAGAATTGCATACGGAGATGCCATTCTTGATTAAACAAGTGATTATCATCCAAATGTATTCTATTCACACTTCTCCCCCGCAAAATTAGCACATGATGTCGCCATCTTCATTATATTGAGCAAGTGGAATAAGAGTAATTATCAGTGGTCCAGTTCACTTGATGATGCGCATGGAAAAAGCATGAAGCATGTTGATGAGGAGTGTCGATGAGAATGGTCATAAACATGAAGATTTCTCTTCTTTTGAAGATAAAGCACACTGAAGCGTACACTTTTCTTTTTTGTGAAGTATGGGGCCTGAAGTGTTATCTGCAGACGCCATTATGATGAAGTACGAGGCCTGAACTGAAACAGGCGTCATAGCCGATTGAATATCAATGTTGAGTAACTTGAACCCGTGAGTTATGAGATATCAATCCTTTTGTTATCCATACTTTAAGCCAGTCCATGTATTGAAGGATTGAAGTATCTGCAACTGAGTAAGGACTACCTGCACTAATATTACAAACTTGATTGCATATATTTTGGTTAGTGACATTAGTATCCAAACCCTTTGGGGTTTCACAGTCAACCTTGATTTTGTCATTGGTAAACAGCTTTCCGGTAGGTATCCACCTAAGTCCAGCATCCTTAACCATTCTACCAGAAGGTATCCACTTATGGCAAGGTCTAGGATTGTTAGGCTTCTTATGCATAGTGGAAGACTTATCCTTATTCCTAGTTTCCACAGATTTAGCAGTTGGTATCCATCTAGGTGAAGATTTTGGTTTGTTTTGCTTCGTATGCACAGTAGATGACTTAGTGAAAATTCTAGACTTAACAGGTTGAACCTTTGTATGAGCATGTACTTTCTTCAGGGATTTTGTGAAACATTTATCATGATTAGCATTAAAGATACATTTCAGACACTTTGAGCAAACAGCTTGTTTGGATTCAAAAATAGATCTAGATTTCTTAGAGTGATTTGCTATGGGAATAGCTTTAATCAAAATGCAACTACTCTTAGATGTAAGCCAATCCCTAGTCTTTAGATTAGTGTTCCTAGGTAATGGTTTAGAACTACTAGCAGTGCCTTGAAATCTCAAAGAATTCATCATCCTAGGTCTTGCACCTAAAATTCCGTCTTTACGATTCTGTGCCTTCTTTCTAGCCATTTCTAGATAAAAGTTCTTATACAAGTCATTCATATCGATTATCCTAGGCAAGTGAGGTGAAGTGACTGGTTTTGTCAAAACTTGTTTCGCATCAACTTGGGAGGCAAACCGCGTTTTCTAAACTTTTGGTCGTTCAGATCTAAACGCATTCGGTTGTCTAATAACTGGTTTCCCAAGTTTGATGGTTTTGAAAACTTAGTGTTCACACTATTCCCTGTTGTTTTTTTGAGCTCATTTTTAAAGCAACAATAGCGAAACTCTTTTTCTGAAGTTGAGCTTTGAGATCATCAATTTTTGCTATCAAAGAGTTTGTTTGTTCAATTGACTTAGTTCTAGCTTATTTGACAGAGTCACTTAGTTCTATGTGATGCTTTCTCAAAGACTCATTTTCATTTAGTAATTTGGCCACACAAACCGCTAATTCATCATTTCTTATTTGAATATAGTTAGGAATTATAAATTCCAGGTATTAAAGAGTCGGTCACCTCAAGAATATGTAATCGTTAGAAAGCTCGTAGTCGTAGTTATTTTATGTTAAGTAGTATTTAGTTAAGTAACACCGTGGAGGACGGACGGGTCTTTACCCACTGTATGCCTGATCCACAACCCGTAGGTGGCGTTTGTTTGTAAGAAACTATAAATACCCTCTACCTTCCAAGGTAGAGGGTTGGAGCTTCAATACCATTTTTCTTTGTTTCACATAGTTCCCAACTCTCTTCCTTTCTCTCACTAGAACTTTCTCTCTCTAAACTTAGTTAACGCCCCATATGGTTTTGGTTTAGTGTGTTTGTGAAATCTTATATCTAACAATTGGTATCAAGAGCCATGGTTTGATCACTTATCTTTCATGCTTTTTGTTTTGGTGGATTTCATAAGGTTTTGGGGTATTAAAGGTTTAGGAGAGTTTGATTCATTTGGACAAATTCTAGTGTTAAAGTTTGAATTTTGCTTGTACTTTTGTGTTTAGGATCATCATATGTGTTTATGTTTTGAATTGGAAGGCTTAAATCATTGTGGTTTGGTTGTTTTTGATTGATAAAGTGGATATTTTTCAAGTTTGTGCAAGCGAGTTGTGTCTCGGATAGCTTTTTCTTCAAAGCGAGTTGCTTTGTTATTGGATGCGAGTTGGTACATGCGACTTGGCTGTTTAGCGAGTTGATTTTATGCGACTTGGGTTCTAAGCGAGTTGTTTCTTTAAGCGACTTGATATCTAAAGCGACTTAGCTATTAAGCGAGTTGTAAAGGTAGCGAGTTAAATTAAGCGACTTGGTGTTCAAGCGTGTTGATTGTGTTGCGAGTTGATACTAAAGCGAGTTGGCTATTCAGTGACTTGATTCATTAAGCGTGTTGACAGTGTTGCGAGTTGATGCCAATGCGACTTGGCTATTTAGCGAGTTGATTGATTAAGCGAGTTGGTAATTAAGCGAGTTGTGTGGTTAGCGACTTGTTCATTTAGGCTTTTTACTTCTTCGTGATACATTCTTACGGTTGTTCTTTTGGTTTAGTAAAATCCCGTGAAAGAATCAATTTCTCGGTTTAATCAAAGAATAGTAAAATCCCGTAGAGCTTGAAACATGTCTACCAACGTTCCTACTATCATCTCCATTGTTGCCGAGGATGTTCAAGCAGCAGGGTCAGATACTCGTCCACCTATGCTTGACAGAACTGACTACGACTCTTGGGCTCAAAGAATCAGATTGTGCTGTCTTGGAAAGGAAAATGGGGTCAACATTCTCAAATCGATTGATGAAGGACCATATCTAGTTGAGACTACTAGGGACATAATTGATACAGCTGAAGATGGAACGATGATCTATGGAATAGACAGACCAAAGACGTATGATGAGCTCAATGATAAGGAGAAGAAGAGATTCGATGCAGATATCAGGGCTTCTAACATCATACTACATGGTCTTCCAAAAGACATCTATAAGCTTATCAATCACAACACTGAAGCAAAGGCCGTATGGGATAATGTCAAGATGCTTCTTTCTGGTTCTGAATTAACCATGGAAGATAGAGAATCACAACTCTATGATGAATTTGAGCACTTCAAGATGAAACCAGATGAGAGTGTCTATGAGTATTACGTGAGATTCCACAAGCTTGTTAATGACATGAGGAACATCAGAATGACCATGCCTAACATTCAGTTGAACTCAAAGTTTGTAAACAACATGAATCCCGAATGGCACAAGTTTGTCACTTCTGTGAAGCTCACTAAAGGATTGAAGAATACTAATTATGAGCAACTGTATGCCTTCCTTCTTCAGAATGAGAGACATGCCATGTTTGAAAAGAGGATTCTTGAACAATTCAAAACAAATCCAGGAGAGACAAGCTCATCAAATGATTCAACTGCCTTCTACTCAAACATTGGGATAACCACTAAAGCTTCACAAGTTATACCCATGGGTGATGGAACTCACAAACTCATTCCCGATCCAATGTTCAAACAAGCTGATGCTGATGCATCTGTAGGAAACTTCATTAGTCAACTAGCTCTCATGATCAGTCAAAACATGAACACTCTCCCACAAACCAACAACAACCTCGAGCGACATCCAATCCACACAATCAAGCTCTTGTCGAGAGATGGGAAGGTTATGGTGCAGCCAGTCAAAAAGGCGTACGATCGGAGAAGGGGTGGAGCAGTGGAGGCTATGGAGGAAATCAGAATCGAGGGGAGGAATGGAAATCAAGGACAAGTCAAGACGTTAAGTGTTACAAGCTGTGGTGGTGAGGGACACATTGCAAGGAATTGCACATCTCCAAAACGTCCTCGAGAAGCTGAATACTTCAGGGATAAGATGTTGCTAGTGCAAGCTCAGGACAATGGAGCAACCTTGGATGAAGAAGAGCTGTTGTTTCTTGCTGAAGGGAATGCTAAGACATATGATGCAGATGTGGATGAGCAGCCTATTCAGGAGATTGGTCACAATCATCAGAATGCCTTTCAAGTCGTTGACTGTGATGCATACGACTCTGATGTTGATGATGGACCTACTGCACAAACAATTTTCATGGCTAGCATTTCTCCAATGGTCTCTCCTAAGGTCTCTACTTCACCACAAGCTGGACCATCCAAAGACAAAATCATCTCAGAGGTATTAAAATTATATGATGAAGTTGATGTGCAAAAGATACATAATGAAATACAATCAACTGAAATCATTGAGTCAGATATTGAAAATATGGGTAATATCAATGTTGTCCCATATGATCAATATGTGAAACAAAGTGAAAGTGTGATTGCATCAAGTGATGTATCTCCTGCAGTCAATGATGATTATGTCGTGATGAATACTGCATCTGTCCCGATGATTCTGTTATCTCTGAACTTAATGCCTATAAAGAACGAGTTACCATTTATGAACAACGTGCTAAGTTTGAGCTAAATACTCGTGGGCAGGAGTTGGATAACCAAATGCGTACAATTATTAGAAAAAGTAATTTTAGAGAAGAAGTGTTAAAACAAGAGTTAAATTCCTTACAAGAAAAGCTTTCAAAAATTGCTAAGCAAAAACAAGAACTTCAAGAAAATGTTAAAGTGCTTAAGCAGGAATTTCATGCCAAGGAATCAAAACTTTTGAATGATTTTTCTAATCTAAAAACTTTGAAGAACAAGCTTGAAAATAAGTTGTACGTACATGGGAACACCATTCAGACTTCACATGATCACTAAGCATAGAGTCTTAAGCGATAAGCATAGCATTCCCCTAGTTGAGGAACCAAATCCAGAGGTCATTAAAAAGGCTAGAAATGCTCATAAGGTACTCTATGATGGCAATGAAATCCTTAAACCTAGACAGAAACCTAGTTGCGTTGAGTGCACTGAGGAAGATAATAAATCTGATGAAGTCACTAGGGAAAGGATGAACAAGAAGTTAGATGATCCTAAATGTAAAGAGAATAAAATAATTATCACACCCCATGATTACAAGAATGAGAATTGGATTTCCTAAAACAAATTTAAGCCTCAGACGTTGTTAACACCCGAACAAGTGTTCTGGAAAAGGATTTAGATATGCTAAAAGCTGAAAACCTTGTTGAAACAAACCCTTCCCTTAGGAAAATGCCTGCTGCGACTGTGTATCCTCCAAATACACCGATACATTTAGTTCCTAGAACTATTGCCACTAAGAGCAAGACCTTAATCAGCCAATATGTTATTCTTCAACAATTTGTCCATTTTGAGAAAACTTGTAAGAAAAGGATCACACCCACTGGGATAACTGAAGGGGAAAGGGGTTTTGAACAAACAAAAGAATGCTATCTAACTGAGGTCATGCCTTTCTTCAAACTACTAAAAGATCATTTTGAGAGTCTTAAAAAGGGGATAAGTTCAGATATTAAAGGAATGGAAAAGGAATTTGATGCAATGGTAGTTGAGGTTAGTGACTATGAGCGAGCATTAAAATATAATGAGATTGAGAGGAAGAACTTGCATACCTTGAATGAGAATCTTATTTCTGAATGTATTGCTCAAGATGTGTTTTACACTGCTACGAATTGCTCCATTAATGCTTCTCAATTTCATGAATTATCTGTTGCTCTGAAAGTCTCCCATGATCGTGTCATTGAGCTTGAAAAGATTAATTCGAAACTTAATGAGAAAATTGATCAGGATGATCACGATAATTTGGTAAAGCATCTTTCTAAACTAGAAGTTGAACATTTTGATTTACAACTAAAATATCAACATCTAAAAGAAAATGTTAAAACCTCAAATATCAAGACTTCCTTGGATGCTCCTGAATTTGATGCAGTTTTTGAAATTAGCAAACGTGATGAACAGATTCGAGCTCATTGTAACACGATCAAAAAATTGAAAGTACAAATCTCTTAATTGAAGGGTGAAAAGAACAATGTGACTGGATCCCAAATGCCTCCTCCTTTAGATTCTCCGTACTCTCAAACTTTTCATCTTCAAAACTTGGTTAATGCCTTACAAAAGGAAAACGAGAGTTTTCTAGAAAAAATGAAAAAGTTAAACGACACTTTAAAGAGTTATATGATTCAATGAAAGTCACTCGTGACCAAAACAACGAAAAATAACGTCTTTACAAAAGGAAATTGAGAATCTGAGAAGTCAGGAAAATGGGAAACCGCCACTTGTTTTTAATAAGAATGTTGTTTCAAAGTCACCCTTAGACTGCAAATACATTGTGACGGTTAAATATATTCCTCCTCATCTTAGGAATAATGAATCTGCGTTTCATGACTATTGTGCTCACCTTAAGGATAGTCTAGAATGTCTCCGTGAGATTGTTGAAGAGAATTTCATTAATAAACCTCTTGATAGAGAAATTAGGTTTGCTTGCCTCCAGGCCAAACGATCTCAAGAGCTGCTTGAATGTGTAATTGCAACATGTCCAAAATCCTTAGGTGCAAAAGGCAAAGCCGTGATGCCTTGTTCTATGCCTAGTGCCAAGCATGAAATCCGTTATATGCCCAATGTAATGAATGTCAACCTTAGGGTGCCTTCAAGTAGTTCATTCGGATATATTAGTGCTAAGAAAGTGAATTTTAGTGTGCCTGCAAATAGCTCAAATCATTGTTTTAAGAAAGTAAACACTAATGTGCCTTCTAGTACTTCAGATCCTTGCACATCAAGTTCAGGAATGCAAAACTTAGATCAACCAACTAATGTTCCCATTCCCTCTACAGGAGGTGACATTAAAGCGGCGGTCAAAGTCTCAAGACAATACAAGGAATGATAGGACCTTGCAAGCTAAGAATGTGCATTGGAAGAGAGTAGAAGACCATTCTAGGAACTTTAAGTTTGAGTCGAATAAAACGAATCGTGTTGATTCTAGTATTAGCCATAGGCGTATTGTAATTAATTCGAATTCTGATACTATTTGCAAACCTTGTAATGATGTCTGCTTGAATTCTGTTGCTAATCGTGAATGTGGTGTGAATGCTTTGTCTAATGTTGTCAAATGCCCAGTTAAAATTGTTAATGCTAATATTCGTGCAAAGAAGGCTAAAAGGCAAAGACGTAAGATTGTTAGAAAACAGTGGAAACCCAAAGGAAGAACATTTATAAAGATAGGTTATTATTGGATACCTTTTGGTCATAAGAATAATCAATTTTGCCCTCAAACTGCTAAGACTATGCCCACTAGAAAATGGATGCCTACTGGTAGAACTATTCCCTTAAGAAGTGAACATACTTTGAATAGGTCAAATACATACACCAACATTGCATCTATTCCCAATGATTCCATTGCTTCTACTTCTGATATGGATGCTTCTATTTCTGATGTGGGTGTTCCAATTCCTGTTACTAACCAAGTGGACCCCATTCTTGCATGGGGATCCCAATTATCGATTATCCATTCTTGTGCGTGTTCAATTGCAGATCGTTCAAATCGTTCCGTGGTACTTGGACTCAGGCTGTTCCAAGCATATGACTGGAGACCGGTCGCGGCTCATGAACTCCGTGAGCAAATTCATCGGGACAGTTAGATTCGGGAATGATCATTTCGGTGCAATTAAGGGTTATGGAGATTATGTTGTTGGAAAAAGTGTTATCTCCCGGGTATATTATGTGGAAGGTCTTGGTCATAACCTGTTCTCTGTTGGTCAATGCGATTCGATCTAGAAGTAGCCTTGAGAAAACATACTTGTTTCGTTAGAGAACTTGATGGTAAGGAACTTTTAAGAGGTTCGCGTGGCTCAAATCTATACACCATCTCTATCGAAGATATGATGAAGTCTTCTCCAATTTTCTTGTTGTCAAAGGCTTCTAAAACAAAGTCATGGTTATGGCATCGTCGTCTCAATCACTTGAACTTCGGCACCATCAATGATCTCTTCAGAAAGGACTTAGTTATAGGTCTCCCTAGACTTAAATATGAAAAGGATCATCTTTGTTCACATGCCAAGTTGGGAAAAAGCAAGAAGTATGCCCATAAACCCAAACCTACAAACTCAATCACAGAAGTTCTCCATACTATTCACATGGACTTATGTGGACCCATGAGAGTGTAGAATATCTTTGGGAAGAAATATGTGTTAGTTGTGGTTGATGATTTCTCTAGATTCACCTGGGTAAAATTCTTAAAGACTAAGGATGAAACTCTAGATATCATCATCAAACTCATCAAACAGCTGCAGGTTCGTCTTAACAAAGCGGTCGAATCATCGAGCAGACAATGGAACTGAGTTTGTTAACAAACAACTTGGTGAGTTTTATGAAAGTATGGGAATCAGTCATCAAAGAAGTACTCCTCGAACTCCTCAACGAGCGGTGTAGTTGAAAGATGAAATCGAACTCTTGTGGAAGCCGCAAGGACTATGCTGATTTACTCAAAAGTTCCAATGTTTCTCTGGGGTGAAGCTATGGCCACTGCATGCTACACACAAAATCGATCCCGATTCACACTGCTCATGGAAAAACTCCATATGAACTTGTCCACAACAGAAAACCCGATCTTTCATTCCTTCGTGTGTTCGGTGCTTTATGTTATCCAACTAATGATGGTCAAGATTTAGGAAAACTGAGAGCTAAAGCGGACATTGGAGTTTTGTAGGCTATGCACCTAATAGTAAAGGTTACCGAATCTACAACAAGAGAACCGAAATATCATGGAAACAATTCACGCCACGTTTGATGGTGACCGGTCAAATGGCTCTGGACAATCCAGTTAGGACCCGCACTTCAAAGCAGTCCCATTGGTTCATCTCTTGTACCAAACTCCTCATCAACAACTCCGTATGTACCTCCCTCTGAAGATGATTTAAAGAAACTGTTTGATCCAATGTTTGATGAACAATTTGAGCCAAGTAACAATGATATGACAATTCAACCAACAGAGGCTGTTTTTATCCCTGTCAATGATATTAAACCTTCAACTTCTATGTCATTAAGCCAAGAAGCGCTTGCTGCTGACCAATCTGATTCATCAACAAATCTTCAATCATCAATTGTACATCATGGAAATGCTTCTGATTCACAGGATGAAGTCAATCCCTTTGCTACTCCCGAAGATGCTCCATTTGAAAACATATTTGCTCCTGAATCATCATCAGAACCATCTACTTCAGGAGACATCAATTCTGCTACTTCATTCCCTCAACAACAGCCACATTAATACCTCAGAAAATGGACTCACGATCATCCACTAGACAACATCATTGGAAATCCCTCTCGTCCAGTATCCACACGGAAACAACTTGCAACAGATGCCTTATGGTGCTTCTTCAACTCCGTACTCTCTAAGATCGAACCAAAAGATGTTAAAACCGCCATGAATGAAGACAATTGGTTCAATGCCATGCAAGAAGAAATTCATGAGTTTGATTGACTTGATGTATGGGAATTAGTACCTGCTCCAGATTGTGCTATGATCATTGCTCTAAAATGGATCTTCAAAGTGAAACTTGATGAGCATGATGATGTGTTAAAGAACAAGGCTCGATTGGTTGCTAAAGGATACCGTCAAGAGGAGGGTATTGACTTTGAAGAATCTTTTGCTCCTGTTGCTCGAATCGAGGCAATCAGAATATTCTTGGCTAATGCTGCAAGTAAGAACATGGTAGTCTATCAGATGGATGTAAAGACGGCATTTCTGAGCGGAGATCTTAAAGAAGTCGTCTACGTCAGCCAACCTGAAGGCTTTGTGAATCTAGAGCATCCTACTCACGTTTATCATTTGAAGAAGGCTCTTTATGGTTTAAAGCAAGCTCCAAGGGCATGGTATGATACTCTATCAAAGTTTCTTCGTCTACCGCTTCAGCAAAGGAGCAGTTGATCCGACATTGTTCACCAGGAAGTCCGGCAAACATTTAATTCACGTTCAAATTTATGTTGATGATATTATCTTTGCCTCGACTGACCCCAATGAATGTGATCGTTTTTCAAAGAAATGGGTTCCAAATTTCAAATGTCAATGATGGGACAAATGTCATTTTTCTTGGGATTACAAATTTCACAAAGTCCCGGAGGCATTTTCATAAATCAATCTAAATATGCAAATGAGATTTTAAAGAAATTTGGATTTGATTCTAGTGACCTGTTGACACTCCCATGATTGAGCGTACTAAACTGGATGAGGACCACTCAGGGATCATGGTAGACCAAACAAAATATCGAAGCATGATCGGATCTCTGATGTACCTCACTGCCGATGGGACGATATTTTGTTCGCTGTATGCATGTGTGCTAGATACCAGGCCAAGCCACCAAAAGCACCTTGAAGCGGTTAAACGGGTCTTTCGGTACCTCCAAGGAACCATCAACATGGGACTTTGGTACCCGAAGGACACCGGTATGTCACTAACAGCATATGCAGATGCACATCATGCAGGGTGTCAAGATACTCGTCGAGTATGCGTCTGGAGGTGCTCAGTTTTTGGGTGATAAGCTTGTGAGCTGGTCATCAAAGAAGCAAATGAGTACTTCTATTTCTTCTACAGAGGCTGAATACATAGCCATGTCATCTTGTTGTGCTCAAATCCTATGGATGAGATCTCAATTATTTGACTATGGCTTTGTATTCAACAAAATCCCTCTGTACTGTGATAATAAAAGTGCTATTGCTCTCTCATGCAACAACGTTCAACACTCAAGAGCAAAACATATCGACATTCGACATCATTTCATCAGGGAACAAGTAGAAAGAGGTGTGGTGGAACTCTATTTTGTGAGGACTGAATACCAGTTAGCAGACATCTTCACCAAAGCTCTTCCAAGAGAACGTTTTGAGTTTATTCTTCCACGACTTGGCTTGAAAAGCCTTCAACCAAAAACACTCAAACATCTTCAAGAGGAAGACGAGGAGTAAAGGTCTATCTTCAACTATCTCTTTGTATATATTTTTTTCAAAAAGCAAAATACAAAATTACAAAACCTTCAAAAATCAAATAGAAAATTATAAAACTTTCAAAATCCATAAAAATGTGAAAAATTCGAAAAGTCCTCAAAAATATTGTCATTTTGTCATGTTTTTCTCGATTCGATATCATCTACGGACTTTGTGTTGATATTCTAAGAATGTCACGGGTCTTTAGATGTTCATCGAATGTACATATTTTTTTCATTATAAAAAAAAATGAGGCGAAGAAAAATGGTGGTTTATTGTCATTTCAGGCCGTAACCCGTGTTAAAAAGAAAGAACAGAGCCATACTTTATATTGTTTTTCGAATCTCATACTCTGATTCTATAATAAATTCTCACTATCCAATGAAAACGAATTGCTTTGAATAATTACTCGGGCTCAATTTCTGAAAATCATTTGTCCTAAACGGTTACTAAAACTATCTATCTCTCAATCAACAACTTATGTCATTGATTGAGGGGGAGAATGATTTTTAATTAAAAAGTGTATTTTTTCAAACAATGGTTTGTTTTCAAAAGATATTCTAGCATGTTTAAATCTTTGGAGTCTAAAGTCTCAAAATTCTCCTTAAAAAGCTTTCAAAAACAATTTAAATCTACTGAGATCACGATTCTCAAATGATTTGATAATTGTGATCGGGGGAGAATTTGTGATTTAAATTGGATTTAAACTGATAATTCGATACATGGTTTCATAAGTGATTAGTATGATTGCCTCCCTGCAAGTGACAAACGATTTCAAATTTTCCATGCACACGTTGAGGGGGAGCATCTATCTTAAACCACAAATATTTGAAACGTGATCAATTTATCTCAATGTGCAGTCTTTTCCTAACATGTGCAAAACATTCTCAAACATCTATGCACATATTGAGGGGGAGCAAACTCGTGAAAACCTCATCCTTCCTTAAAATGTTTTATGTACTCATATTGATTAGGAAGTGATGATGATCATTTTAGAAAATGTTAATCAAAAGATTGGACCTTTCATTCTCATTCTAACGATTTCAAAGATCTCTTGCCTCCATGGGCTAAAACAGTTTCTAAAATATTATGCATATGTTGAGGGGGAGCATTTCTAAAATATCAAAACAATTAAGATACAAAATGCTTTGATTCTATATCACAAGTATCTTGATTGATTTTCAAATGGTTTTCAATTGGTTCCAATGGCAGATGAATGATACCAAAAAGACCGACCAAATTTACTTTATGTATGGTGATATAAGGATGATAAGGTTAGGTTGAGTTCCTATGATCCGCCAGAACCGGAGGGATCTACCCAGGGACAATCCACTAGATAGTGTAGAAGTCCTTAGGTATGATGAAAAAAAGGAGAAAAATGAGAATATGGGAAGAGTGCGGACTGAGACTGAGCTAGTACTGGAATAAACCCAATAAGGTTCTAGTCATGAAGTCTCGGTAATCATTGAAGGGGTTGAAGAATGAAAAAGAATTGAATGAGTAAAAGGGTGAAAAGAAATAGCCCTCCATTTATTCAACCTTAGGGCAGAAACCGGGTTCAATTCATATGCTACTGGTGGTTACTAAGGTAACACTGGTATTGAAGACAAGACGTCATGGACCCAGTGACGCACTGCACTAACTTCCCAAGCTACTCAAGTTCCTCTTAAAAGGGCTTGTTTCATTCTCACGGGGAACCTACATAATCTATCGATTTTCTCTTAGAGATTGTTGATATTGAAGAAGGAGACCCTCTCCCTAGTCTCCGATATAGGAACCAAATATGCACAAATTGAGTCTAGAGCCACGAGATCATCAATTAATCTCTTTAGGACACTTATTTCTTGAAGACTCACTATTTCACACAATGTTGAATGTGAGATTATATCTTACGAGTCCTACGCACTATCCTTGTAGTATTGCCAAGACTTGATTGTGTCATATGGACCTCATCAGTGGAGCGATTCAAAATTGAATCAATCCAGGTCCAAGAAAATGGATTGACGGATACCTTTGAAAAACCGGTCGTTGTGCTTAAAAACTCTTTTCTCTAGCACATCGACTGTGTACAATTATTTCAAATCAAAAGGTGTTTATGATTGATAAATGATTTTTCACTAAAACTTCGTTGTATTGCAAAAACAATTTCTATTGAGCGATACACGATTGTTTTTCAAATCTCTTTTCATCAATCAGTGAATCTCTATTCGCTGGTTCACTCACTCCGTGTTGTCTTCTTTGAGACGCTCTGGTTTGAGAACGGCTAGAGCAGCTGCGAAACCCTGTCAAGGAAATTCTTGAATCATACCGATCACGGCGGTACTTGTCTGATCAGCGGGAACCGTGGGCGTGTACCTCAATTCATCGAAAGTGATCAAAGACACTTTCGTGCGCTCTATTGCTAACTGTCTTATGCAGGTACACCCCGACGTTTGCAGCTGATCAGAATGGAGCGGTCAATCCATAGCCGCATGCTCACACAACACAGTCATATCTAAAGAAATCATGATTGGTGCATCAATGACTCTGATATTTTCACTCCATGCTTCTACTATGCTGCTGCCAATATCATGAATCAACGAAAGCTTCCGCTACTCTGATAAGAATAAATCATGATCCAGAATGTGAGCATGTCGGTCCAAAAGTCACAACATCACTAATTACCAACACCACAAAGGTTGAGTCAGAGATTTAATGTGGCTGATGATCTCAAAGCTGGCTCAAAACTCAGTATCACGCGGATCAGTTAAAGACTTCCACTCAGATTATCCAAACATGCAATTATGAAGAATCAAAGACTACAAGCTACAGAACAAAGAACATGGACAAGAATCCAAGAACAATCTCAATGTAAAATCTGTTTGTATTCAATATAATTTTAATGTGTGTTTGAGGTGACCTCCCTTAGGGGGAGACTGTTAGGAATTAGAAATTCAAGGTATTAAAGAGTCGGTCACCTCAAGAATATGTAATCGTTAGAAAGCTCGTAGTCGTAGTTATTTTATGTTAAGTAGTATTTAGTTAAGTAACACCGTGGAGGACGGACGGGTCTTTACCCACTGTATGCCTGATCCACAGCCCGTAGGTGGCGTTTGTTTGTAAGAAACTATAAATACCCTCTACCTTCCAAGGTAGAGGGTTGGAGCTTCAATACCATTTTTCTTTGTTTCACATAGTTCCCAACTCTCTTCCTTTCTCTCACTAGAACTTTCTCTCTCTAAACTTAGTTAACGCCCCATATGGTTTTGGTTTAGTGTGTTTGTGAAATCTTATATCTAACAAATATCATCAATAACATTAACATCAGAGTTACTTGTAACCAAATTACTTTTCACATGCATATCAGAAATATGTTTCTTCAAGTTGTTGATAGTCGAGTTGTTGGCTTGAAGTTGAGCTTTTAAATCGTTTATTTCAAAAAAATCACGAAATTCAGGAAATTCCGGATTTTTACATGGTTTCTTAGTTTGAAAACTTTCCTCTTTACTATGTATCGCAATTTCAAGTGAAATGCATAGTTTTTCAAGTTTTGAGAATTTGTATGAAAGTTCATCAAAAACTTTTTATCAACCATATCATTCGTTTTGAAATTATTAGACTTAACCTCAACCAAGGAACATTTATCAGAATCATGTTTAGCATTAAGATCAGAATGTTTAGGTACCTTAGCGGATGCACTATGTTGTCAGTTAAGGGTATCTCATCGATGACACCTGCTCATTTCTGGTCGATATCTGCATCCACATCATGTGTAACAAGAGTTCTTGGACCGCTTGGTTGTGTCAAGCTTATCTATCTATGAGCCTCGTATTGGTGTCAATGATCCATCATTTGGTGCTTTACCCGACTCATCATTATTTGTTGCCTCTGACATTCTGCATTCAGCAACCCCTGATTCTTCAACAGATACATTACCCAACTTATCACAACTATCTCTCAACTTCACCCGACACTCATCCACTTTTTCATCTGTCTGAGTAAATTCCTCAATATACTTCTCCACATTATCCATGAGTTGGATAAGTGTGTCTATGAACACGCTAATTTCCATTTCAGTCATGTCTTGATCATAATCTGATGTAAATTCCCCATTGATGAATGACTGAAATTGGTTGTAGATCACTTGAAGTGCAGCACTGGAACTATCCTTTTTAACCATTTCTGTATCAAGTTGTTGTTCCAATTGTTCTAAGTTTAAGAATAATGTGCTCTTGAACGTTGATAATTCTTGACGGAAAAGTGCAGTAAATGTTCGTTCACTTCCCATAGATAGAAGTAATGTGAGGTGTGAATGAAGTTGTCGATAAGGCTCAATGCAACTTTCCTTATCCTTTGCACAAGCATTCTGTAACATTGACTGGTGCATTTCTGTATTTTCAGAGTCTGAACCCGGAGATATCACATCCTCATTGATTGATTCAGTCATCTTTAACCGTTCAGTGTAGCAAATATTCTCATGATTGTCTACAACATCATACAATTTAAATACTTCTGAAATTACTGGGTCAGTAGAGTAAGACATGATGTTGTAGTATCCACGGGATTTTACAAGTCTATGATTTAAACCGAGAAATAGAATCTTTCGCGAGATTTTACCAAAATCAAGACCAAACCGTTAAGCAATGACCAATGGAATGTGTTAAGATGACTGATGGATCGACACAATGATAGACAATTGTGTGTAAGGACATATAATTGTTTGTAGGATTAGCAGATATCTTGTTTGGTTGAGATTTGGATAGATTTATGCTCGTTTTTACGGAGAAATTTAGGTCTAAAACATAAAAACCTCAATAACTTCTGTTCAGAGCGGATTTAGCCCTCGAAGGTTGACTTGAGTTTATTGGTGAGCCATTCTCCTCGTTCTCACGGTCGTTTTGATGGGTAGAACGCTGAAACGAGTTCTGGATCAAAAGTTATAGCCGTTTGAAGTTTTGTCGGGAAAAGTCAACAAAACGCACTGATGAAATGGTCAAACCGCTTCTAACAATCCTCTATGAAGACAACTCGCTAGTTACAAGTCGCTAGATGCTCAAGTCACTAGAGACAACTCGCTATGAACCAAGTCGCTACACACAAGTCGCTATGAACCAAGTTGCTACATACAAGTCGCTATGAACCAAGTCGCTAACAATTATGACAACAAGTCGCTAAGCACCAAGTCGCTAGACACAATTAAGTTGCTAAAGAACAACTCGCTAAGATCCAAGTCGCTAGTATCAAGTCGCTGACAATTTACACTACAACTCGCTAACAATTTCTAAAGCAAGTCGCTAACCTCACCAAAGTAAGCTAGCCGTAGTGGAGAATCCACTAACTTGTACTATTTGTTGGCTTGTCTCAATAGACAAGTCGCTAGGACCAAATCGCTAACAATTAACACTACAACGCGCTACCTTTTACTGAAGCAAGTCGCTACGATGAAAAACACTACGAGAACCAAGTCGCTAGCAAGAAAAACTTCAAAAACACACTTTTCAATCCAAAACAAGCTCAACCACAGTGATTCAAGCTTACCAAATCAAAACCCAAGCACTTACAATGGTTCTAAACATAAAAGTACACCTAAGATTCAAACTTTAACACTAGAAATGATCCAAATGATGCAAAAACCACTAAAATTTTTCAAACTCAAAAACCATCTAAAACCACTAGAAATCCAAGGATATGTAAGAGAGATGATCAAACCATGGCTCTGATACCAATTGTAACATATTGGATTTCACAAACACATACATAATCACAATTATGGGCGTATAGTTTAGAGGTTTTAGAGAGAGAAAGTAGAATGGGAGCCTTTCTAGAGAGAGAAAGTAAAACAAAAGAAAGAAGGTTAGATTGAGTGAAAGGTCCAACCCTCTACCTTGGGAGGTAGAGGGTATTTATAGTTTCATAATAAAATTCCTCCTTCGGACTGTGGATCAGGCACACAGTGGGTAAAGACCCGTCCTTCCTCCACGGTGTTGCTCCGAAACATCAAGAGAACCGCGAAAAAATAGGCTTTGAGGGTTAACTAGGGGTATCGTGTACTAAAGATGAGTACATCGCAAGGGTGTGGGGAAAATTACTCAACCGATGAGGTTGACGTAATTAAATTATAGGTTTAAAACAAGGGTTATCCTAATGCATCTTATCATTTAGTTAATCCTAACTACATGAATGTAGTATCACTAACGATCTCGGAATGAATCACAAAACAAGTTCTAGAATCTATTATACTACCGGTACACTCACTAAGCATTAAAGATGAATGCTTTTATTCCTAAAGATCTAGGGGCGAACCTCACATTTGTTTGGTGGAATTTGAGTGGTATATAGTTTTTGTGCTAGTCATATAATTCCTATCAATGAGACTCTTTATTAAGACTAAAGTTTTACTTGTAAATGCCAATATTTCTCATAGTTTATTATACAAATTACTAAGGACAAGACAAAAATCAAGTGATTGAATAGTTTCTAAGTTCCTGTTTTATTCTTCCTCCCTACAGTTAAACTGGACATTGTCCCCAATGTTCCCCGAAAGTATCAAAGTTATGATAAAGGAAGGCAAATAAAAGAGAAAGAAACTAATACTCCCCTGATTAGCTCGGTAGTATATGTGTAAAGTTGCGGTTAAATCCTCCTCCACGAAGAATGAGTAAGTAATTAGTGTTACTTTCATCATGTACTTCATCTTCTTGTCTAATATAACCTGCACACTTATAAGAAAACGAAACAAAACCTCGCGTAAAATCGGCGGTATAAACTATATAAGAAACAAAACTACACTAGAAAACAAGTAAGATATAATGCTTATGGAATGGATGTTTGCAGATTTTATGGAAAATTAAGAATTGGAAGTTTCCAAAAATTACAATTTAGACAGAAAATAAAACATTGAATCTTTTTATACATTGCCTGACGCCGTCGGGCTTTAGTCCCGACACCGTCAGGTTGTTCTGACAGAAAGAGTCCGATGCGTTTTCTGGAAAATTCTGGAAAAATTACTTCTTTATAGACCTTAAAAAATTTCTGTAAAACATCCATTATGACTCGATACAAGCATTTGACTCTAACAAACACACAAATATATACGATTTCTATCATTGTTAATCTCATGTTCATGCAAGTTCTTAAAAACATATGTGATCTTCTCTACACTTATCTTTTTGTAAAATACCTTTATATGCAATTAAGACGAAGTTAAAAACAAAATAAAGCATTTTCACAAAATAAACATGAGAATTAAGCAACAATGAAAAAGATATATAAAACACACAAACAAAAATGAAAAACAAACAAGCAAACAATTAAACAAGGTTTGCCTCCCAAGAATCGCTTTTCTTTATTTATAAGTCTTGTAGCTAGACTCGAAGTCATACCCTACGTGACTTCATTACCATCATCTTCCTCCTCATGATGATTTCTATTAGGATTTTCCATTGCATAGCTATGTCTGATTGTGCATCTCTCTAAGAAATCATCATGCCCCTATTTGATTCTATATTCCGGTCCTAGCTTCATGCATTGTAACACCCCAACCCGACAAGGGTAAAGATATCACAAATACGGTTTCATATCAGAACCTTAAGTACTATACAAAAGCGGAAGCCTTTACAAAACTTACAAAAGAAAATAAATAACTTAATAATCAAAATAAATCTAAGATCCCTATTTCAAATCTTGCTCTCATCTCTACTCTCAACCCAGATCAGCTATCCAATAAGCTCATCTTGAGCGCTTAAAACCGCCGAGGAAAAGAAAATGCGGCTGAGCTTACAAAGCCCAGTGAACAGATATAACAGGAACGGAAACTAAACAAAATAAAATTTACAAAAATAAAACAAAGAAACGAATAACGAAGTCACAACGGAATGAGATCAATGAATCATTGAGGATTTTGCGGAAACGCAATCATACAGAAATCCGGAAGAACAAATAACGATCAAGAACAAACACATAGCATATTGATGGCACATACTCCAAACACATCAAAATAACCAGACATTCAATACATCCAGATAGTAGAGTTCATATAAGCCAAACGAACAGTCTAAAGGCTAACGGAAACAATTTCTAGAAAGTGAACATGGCATTCACACAAGTCAATTAATCTATATTTACCACACTTAATCCAATATTGTAGCAACGGAACAATAGCAGTCAAATCATGGCAGTCACACACATACTAATAGAAAACACAGTAGTCAAACTATAACTAAACAGACCAAACAGAACATAGCATAGCCATTAGCAATTATCAGAACAGATATCACACGCTAAACCATTTCCCATATCAAATCTTAACATAAACAAAGTCTAAACATAGCAGATCAATTATAGACAATTAGGTATATTAACAAATAATGAAAACTCACAATATTAACTGAACAGATTATACGGAATGAACTTACAGAGAAATCAAATACCCACTAGCATAGTCATCTTTCAGATCAACGAATTCACACAATGATAAACTAACATAACATCAGATGACAGCATGTGATTTATATTTAAACATGTTAATCAAAACCTAGCATAACAGACAGTAGTCACATAAACATACAAAAGCGTAAACACATATAATAACATATAATAAGCCTAGCACATAATTATAAACACTTGACATACCGAATCATAATCAGAATACTTAACATAGATATAACAGATAAAGATTTAGTTAACTACCACGAGCCCAGAACATATCATATCAAAAATATCTTCCTTATTCAGAAGGTAACCTCATAAACTAATTGGAGTAGCTAGCTCCCAGAATTTTGTGAAGACGCGTATTGCACACGACATCATTCACCAGAAATATATCGGATAACAGATCAGATCTAGGATGCATCGATACGCCCCAACAGACGGATAGTGGTCATATAACATAACTTGAGCTCATAACAGATAACAGATAAGGGACGTGGCAGAACATCACTCTACTGCCCTAGAGTCATGTCAGAGGTGCATCACTGACACGGACATGGAACCCCCATGACTAGTAAAATATTTGGCTCAGGTGTCAAACTAACTTAGGTTAAACAGATCTTCAGATATAACACAGATCATAATCAAACACAAGGTCACAGATAACATATCAGATAGTTCATATCATATGGTTCATATTCAGATTTTCAAAAGTCAGAAATTCATATCACAATCACAAATCATACATTCATAATTAGAAGTTCATAATTAAACTTAGTAAGGTTCAACAAATATGCATATTGGAGTCTTCATAACACAAGTTCAAATCAGATATTGCATGGTTTAATAATACAGAAGTCCAGATAAGCAACAGATCAAACAATCAAAGAAAAGGTTCATAGCAATGGCATTGGGAACCCTAATAAGCATAAGAGAAATGAAAAAGAAAGGAAAACATGAGGAACCTTTACTGAAAAGGTCAGAATATCTGTACCTTAAAGCAAATGAGAGAAAAGCAAACGAATGAGTGAATCACGAAGATGTAACGTCGCGTCTCCTCCAACGAATCTACACGGATTATGATTTATTTAATACTTATTAGCATCATTAAAGTTATAACGGATTAATCGCATTCACCTTCTTATTGTTGTAAATATATTTTCATTTTTTTGTGACGGACGGAATTACAACATTTTAGAGTCTTAATCATTAACTAGCCAACTTATAGGTTACAAAGGATATATGGTAAACTTAAGGGTTTAATATGATAATTATCTTATTTGAGGCTTATATGATTATCGTTTAAAGTATAGGGTTTATAAATGTCAAGAACGGATTTTAAGACTCTCTTTCAAAAATAGCTTACACAAGCTTTTATATCTTTCATGAAAGACCAAGACTCACATTTAACATTGTTCGAACACAAACTTAATGAGACCATGCATACAATACTTTTAATTCATGACACTTAGTTTCTTACATAAAATTACAACTCACGCATGCTTACAACACACTTAGTACTAGTTCGTTATACACTTAATCAATGGTTATTAATGACCTCCAAACTTACCATTTTCACATGAAATAACAGATCAACACACATAGCTTAAAACCCTAATCGACTCATAATCATAACCTAGGGTTTCTCTCAAACTTCTAGCACCATATTAAATACACATTAAATTGACAGGTTACGGATTTTAAATGACCAATTTCATGCATGCCTTTACACAATTACCCACACATGTCGACTCATTATCCCAATCATGCATACATTTGACACAAACAAATTATACTAAAAGATTAATGTGATGCATGCATATTGTCACCATTAATACCTTTTCCCAAGACTCACGTTAGGAAACCATGCATGCACTTGACCTATAGCTTTTACGAGACTAACACATCTTCATGATTCATGTTTATTTACGTTTTACACAACAACTCAATCTTGACCTAACAACTCATGCGTTAACCTTAACATAGGAAACATCAAGGTGTACTTTTAACGCGATAACATGCACGTTACTTACTATACGGTTAATACATATGATCAATACGTACCTAACTAGGTTTCGGAAAATATGAATACGTAACATATAAACACGACAAGCTCACATGTTTTACAAATCACACGCACGACTCACGGTATTATTTATATGGTTCGGTTATATTTATACGCGGCTCATGTTGCACTCGTACGACTCAACTTAGTCATGTGTGTTTTACGTTTTGCATGTTTCACAATTCCTTAATGCATGGCCATGATTCCATTCGCATGGTTACTTTTTGATCCGTACGGTTTGTTAGCCTACTCACAGGTTTCATGTTTTAAACGTTTGCATGTAAATATAAGTGAGACGAATGGAGAATGGTTATACCTTAGCTTGCTTGAGACAAACGCACGCCGAACACAAGGGTTAGCAGCGATCGATCGGGAAAAAAAGAAAAGAAAAACTGGAACTTGTATGTGTGCCGAGACTTTGCATAAACTAGGGTTCCAATTCTATGTATTGTGTTTGTATTTATAGTGTATATGTATACCCGATCGGTCTAGGGCTTGGGGTGGCTTGGTTCTCGGCTCAAAGCCCAACCGACTCACAAACAATCTCGGCCCAACATGAAGTTTGGCTACCGATCGGATCATAAACAAAAGAAAGACGAGGCCCAAGCTCATGTCGGTTATTCGGCTTTCAATTTCTAACCGCCATGACTTATGTGTACTTGGCCAAAGAAATATCAAACAAACCCGACTCGGTCTCATGGTAATCGGTTCACAAACTAAGGAGAGGCCCAACATAGTTTATATGCGTATCTTTGATTTTCGTCGTAAAATGTCTATTATTTAAATATTCATAAGTTAGGTTTTTAAACATATATATAAATTAGATTTTAAATTTCGTTTAATGGGCGTTAACATATTTTACGTATTTTATAACCTTGACTATTTTAAGGGTAAAATAGTCTTTTGATATGTTTATATTTTTAGGGTTTTACATGCATTCTTTATAGAATCTGAATATCTTACTCATCACATAATCTACTCCTCTTCTTCTATCATCCTTATTCCTAAAGTAGACTGATAGCTTAAGTTCTTTCTCATTATTGGATAGTGACGAGAATTGCTCAATCTTGAATGGCATTTGGTAGGAAATCTCATCGTTCTCGTCCTTGAATCTAACTATCCCTAATGATCGGTCATAAGTCATTCGGATCTCTATGAATGGCTTTCCTAGAACTACATGGGACAAACTAGGATATATAGCCGTACTAATATCTTCCACAATCACGAAATTCGTTAGGTACGTGAAGCTTCCTACTTAAATGGGCAATCCCTTAACTCTACCGAGGAAATTACATCTTATTCTAAGATCTTCGGGATCTTGCCTACTTGGGATAGGTCTTCATCACTCAATTATAGTATGTGCTAGTCATGATGTTTATTGCCGACTTGCGATCGATGTAGGCTTTTGCCACGAAGAGGTATCCTATGCAACATGGTATGTTGAGATTGCTAGGATTTCCAGTGGTGATGTGTAGGGATCTCATAGCATAGAAGTGACGAAGGTCGCGTACTAGGTGCGGGTGGTATGAAAGTTCCTCTTCCGTAGGAAACTTGTTTAATTATTCATCACCTACTTCGTCTACTTCTTTAGTTTTTTCATCCTTAGGAGTCTCACTAACCTCAAGAACCGTCTCATGGTTCACTTCATCATTATTCCCATTTGGTCTTACTAGGGTGATGGCATTGACAAAGTGAACGTGTTTCTATGAAGACGGGTCCCTATTTTCATTGCCTAATTGTGAGTGAGAGAAGAACTTTCTTAGGTCCTTAATCTTTACAATGGGAGCTTTCTCGGAGGAGTGAGTCGAGATGGCATTAACCTTCTCACTTGCCGTCTTATCAACATGATTGTTAATGACTTTCAAGAGGTTATATATCTTCTTATCCATCTCGGCTTTTTGATGATTAAAGTGATCCGAAAGCTTGGCTAATTGGGCTTCTTGGGATGTTGCGAAGTTTCGCATCATCCCTTCCAAGTTATGTTGAATATGACCATGAGGGCTTGAATCGTATTGTTGGGAACATGGGGAGTTGTTAGAAGTGAATTATTTGGTTTGACTCCAATTATAGTCGGGTTTGCCTTTCTATGCCTATCGGGCTTCATTGAAAGTCCTAGGTTCGGAGGTCATCAGGAATCTTCCTCCCTCTCCTTTGGTGCGCGCAGATGCGTAGTCCACGGAAGCTTGTTCGGGGAGTCTCGTTCAATTACGAGTGTCATGGGGACCACTACATAACTCACACAAGGAAGAGACTGTGTTCACTTGGCGTGAAGGTTTAAGAGCTTCGTAGGAACTCGTGAGGAATTTGACTTAATCTTCAAGTTCGAGCATCCTACAATTGGAAGGTTGTGAGTCGATTGAAGGCAAGGATATTGCCTTTACGGTTTTGAGCAACTCACAGGGGGTCATTCCAACATTCATTGTCATAGAGGGCACGGTCCTCTATAGTGCCCTACGATTCTTTCGCGGTTAATTCACTAAGCGTACCACCAGCCGCTTGGTCAATGGTTTGCCTTGTGGGGATATTGACATGATCATAGAAAATTTAGACTTGGAGCCAGAGATCGATGCCATGGTAAGGGACTTTGTGGAGTAAGTCCTTGAATCGAGTCCACGCCTCATAAAGGGTTTCACCTTGACGTTGTTGAAACATCAGGATATCATTCCTAAGCTTGGTGGTTCTCCCCGGTGGGAAAATTTAGGCGAGGAAACGGGTGGTGAGATCATCCCAACTTGAGATGGATCATGCGGGAAGTCGCTCAAGCTAATTACTAGCTTGGTACCGTAGAGAGAATTGGAAGAGACGCAATCCCGTGGTCTCCTGAGTGGTAGCATCAAGGTCAATGGAGTCAGCGATTTTAAGGAAATCCTAGAGATGCTAATTAGGATCTTCAGAACGAAGTCCATGGAATGCACATCCTTTTTGCACCAACCGGATGGTGTTAGATCGCAGGGCTATAGTTTGAGCTAAACGGGGAAGCTAAATGGTGTTCCTATAGCCTTGATGGCTCGGTCTAGAGTATTCACCAAGAGTACGGCCTCTTGGCGGGTCTTGTGGTAGTGGATTTGGTGGTGGTAATGGTTGATGTGGTGGTGGTAGATGGTATGGTGGATTGTTGTTGGGTGGATTATCACCTTCCATGACGAAAAGTGACAAGGTGTAACATATTGGATTTCACACACACATCAAATTATGATCACATATAGGCGTATAATATAAGGTTTTAGAGAGAGAAATAGTTAGACGTTTGGGAACTTAGTGAGAGAAAGTAAAAGTGTTATTATGAGCTCCAACCCTCTACCTTGGGAGGTAGAGGGTATTTATAGTCTTACATAAAACGCCACCTACGGGCTGTGGATCAGGCATGCAGTGGGTAAAGATCCGTCCGTCCTCCACGGTGTTACTTAACTAAATACTACTTAGCATTAAATAACTACGACTACGAGATTTCTAACGATTACATATACTTGAGGTGACTGACACCTTAATAACTGGATTTACTAAATCCTAACAATCTTCCCCTAAGGGAGGTCACCTCAAATTACATTGAATACAAACAGATATTACATTAAGATTGTTCTTGGATTCTTGATAATGTTCTTTGCTCTGTATCCCGTAGTCATTGATTCTTCATTTTTGCATTTTTCGTTAATCCAAGTGGAGGTCTTTAACTGATCCACATGATAATAAGTTTTGAGCCAGCATTGAGATCATCAGCTACCATAAATCTCTGACTCTTCCATTGCGGTGTTGACATTATGTGAAGTTGTGACTTTTGGACCGACATGCTCACATTCTGGATCATGACATCTTTTCATCAGAGTAGCAGAAGCTTTAGTTGATTCATGATATTTGCAGCAGCGTAGCAGAAGCATGGAGTGAAAATATCAGAGACATTGATGCACTTATCATGATTTCTTTAGAAATGAATGTGATGAGTGAGCATGCGGCTATGGATTGACCTATCCATTCTGATCAGCTGCAAACGTCGGGCGTACCAGCATACAAAAGTCAACAATAAAGCGCATGAAAGTGTCTTTGATCACTTTCGTTGAATTGAGGTACACGGCCCACGGTTCCCCATTGATCAGTAAAAGTACTGCCTGTGATCAGGTATGATTCCGAAGAATCTCCTTGACAGGGTTTCGCAGCTGTTCTAGCTGTTCTCAAACCGGAACGTCTCAAAGAAGACAATACGGAGTGAGTGAACCATCGTTTGAGATTTGATTGATGAAAAGAGATTTGAAAAACAATCGAGTACTGCTCAATAAAGTGTTTTTGCAATACATCGAGGGTTTTTTAGAAAAATCAATTATCAATCATAAACACCTTTAATATTTGAAATATTAATACACAGTCGATGTGCTAAAGAAAAGAATTTTAAGCACAATGACCGGTTTTTCAAAGGTATCCGTCAATCCATAACCTGAACAAGGATTGATTCATAAGTTTGAATCGCCCCATTGTTTCTGTTCAGTTGTCACATGGTTGATCTATTGGATAGATCTCACATGCCACCTACCAAGAGCTTGTTTGATGTTGGCTCTATAAGGCTTTCCATCTTCATTGTGAATATGTTTGCATATCACTCAGATGTTGTGGCAATACCACAAGGATAATGCGTAGGACTCATAAGATATAATCTCTCTTTCCACATTGTGTGAAACAAAGAGTCTTCATTGACATTGTCCTAAAGAGATTTATTTGATGATCTCGTGGCTCTAGACTTAATTGTGCACATTTTGGTTCCTATGCCGGAGACTAGGGAGAGGGTCTCCTTCTTCAATATCAACAATCTCTAAGAGAAAGTCGATAGATTATGTCGGTTCTCCGTGAGAATGAAACAAGTCCTTTTAAGAGGAACTTGAGTGGCTTGGGAAGTTGTAGTGTAGTGCATCACTGGGTCCATGATGTCTTGTCTTCAATACTAGTGTTACCTTAGTAAGCACAAGTAGCATATGAATTGAACCCGGTTTCTGCCCTAAGGTTGAATTATTGGAGGGCTATTTCTTTTCACCCTTTTTACATTCAATTCTTTTTCATTCTCCAACCCCTTCAGTGCTTACCGAGACTTCATTACTAGAACCTTGTTGGGTTTATTCCAGTTCTAGCTCTTTCTCAGTCCGCACTCTTCCCATATCTCACTTTTCTCCTTTTTTTTCATCATACCTAAGGACTCTACACTATCTAGTGGATTATCCCTGGGTAGATCCCTCCGGCTCTGGTTGGATCATGGGAACGAATACCTAACCTAACCATCCTTATACCACCATACATAAAGTAAACTTGGTCGATATATTTGGTATTGTTCATCTGCCATTGGAACCAATTGAAAACCATTTGAAAATCAATCAAGATACTTATGATATATTATCAAAGCATTTTGTACCTGAATTGTTTTGATATTTTTGAAAAAGAGCTCCCCTCAACATGTGCATCATGTATTTGAAATCGTTTGGCACATGGAGGCAAGAGGAAGGATTCACTTCTTTGATTACCATTTTCTAAAAGACATCAACATCACTTTCCTAATCAAAATTAGCATTTTTCATACTTTGTTAAAGATAATTTTTGAAAAGAATGTGGTTTTTAAAAAATTGCTCCCCCTCAATATGTGCATAGAGATTTGAAAGTGTTTTGCACATAATAGGGAAAAAGCGCACATGAAACAAATCAATCACGTTTCAATCCTTTTTGGTTTGAAATAGATGCTCCCCTCAACATGTGCATGGAAAATTTGAAATCGTTTGGCACATGTGTGGGGAGAAACTTGTAAATAATTATACAACCATTTATCGTTATCAGTTTAAATCAATTTAAATCACAAATTCTCCCCGATCACAATTTTCAAATCATTTGAGATTTGTGATCTCTGGAGATTTAAATTGATTTTGAAAGCTTTTGAGGAGAATTGTGACTTGCATATGAAAACATTTAACCGATAAGGATCAAAGCTGAGACTTTAAACTCCAAAAACATGCTTGAGCATCTTTTGAAAACATGACATGAACCTTGGTGAAGACGGTTGTATGAAAAATAACCTTTTGATTTAAATGAAATCATTCTCCCCCTCAATCAATGACGTAAGTTGTTGATTGAGAAATAAATTTTGACCAATGTCAAGTCGGATGATTTTCAAAATTGAGACCAGAGTTATTGTTTATTAGTTTTCAAACAAATATTTTTCAAAAGAATTTTTAGAAGGAAAAATACTTGTGAAGGAAACATTTGTCAATTTAGTGACAAACATTTGTTTTAGAATCGAGCATGATATGTGAAAAATAAGATAAAGCATGGCTCTGTTCTTTCTTTAAAAAACGGGTTACAGTTTGAAATGACTATAAGCCTTTGTTTCACTTTCTCTCTCTCTCTCTCTTTTTTAAACAAATTATGTACATTCGAAGAACATCTAAAAACCCGTGACATTCTTTGAATGTCAACACAAAGTCCGTAGATGATATCGAACAAGGAAAACATGACAAAATAACAATATTTTGGGATTTTTCAAGATTTTCTAATTTTTATGGATTTTGAAAATTTTATATTTTCTATTTGCTTTTTGTTGGTTTTGAAATTTTGTATTTTGTTTTTTGAATAACTATTTACAAAAGATGGATGAAGAAAAACTTTTACTCCTCTTCTTCCTCTTGAAGACGTTTAAGTGTTTCCGGTGTAGACTCTTTTAGACCAAGTCGGTGGAGGATAAACTCAAAACGTTCTCTAGGAAGAGCTTTGGTGAAGATGTTTGCTAAGCGGTATTCAGTCCTCACAAAATAAGTTCCACCACACCGTTTTCAACTTGCTCCACGATGAAATGATGTGAATGTCTATGTGCTTTGCTCTTGAGTGTTATGCGTTGTTGCATAAGAGAGCAATGGCACTTTATTATCACAATATAGAGGGATTTTGTTGAATTCAAAGCCATAGTCGGATAATTGGGATCTCATCCATAGGATTTGAGCACAACAAGATGACATGGCTATGTATTCACCTCGTAGAGGATATCAAAGTACTCATTTGTTTCTTAGAAGACTAGCTCGGATGTATTCGGCGTGTATCTTGACATCTGCATGATCGAGCATCTGCATAGGTCATTAGAGACATACGGTGTCCTTGGTACCAAAGTCCCATATTGATGGTTCCTTGGAGATACTAAAGACCCGTTTAACGCTTCAAGGTGCTTTTTGGTTGGCTTAGCTGGTATCTAGCACACATCATGAACGGCGAACAAAATGTACGGTCTCTGGTGTGAGGTACATCAGGGATCCAATCATACTACGATATTTCGCTTAGTCTACCATGATCCCTGAGTGGTCCTCATCTAGTTTAGTACGCTCTATCATGGGAGTGTCAGCAGGTACAAGAATCAAATCCAAATTTCTTTAAAATCCCATTTGCATATTTAGATTGATTTATAAAAATGCCTCCGGGACTTTGTGAAATTTGTAATCCCAAGAAAAATGACATTTGTCCCATCATTGACATTTGAAATTTGGAACCCATTTCATTTGAAAAACGGTCATATTCATTGGGGTCTGTCGAGGCAAAAATAATATCATCAACATAGATTTGAACGCGAATTAAATGTTTGCCTGACTTTCTAGTGAACAATGTCGGATCAACCGCTCCTTTGCTGAATCCAGTAGATAGAAGAAACTTTGATAGCGTATCATACCATGCCCTTGGAGCTTGCTTCAAACCGTAAAGAGCCTTCTTCAAGCGATAGACTTGAGTAGGATGCTCTGGATTCACAAAACCTTCAGGTTGGCTGACGTATACGACTTCTTTAAGATCTCCGTTAAGAAAATCCGTCTTTACATCCATTTGATAGACAACCATGTTCTTACTTAGATTAGCCAAGAAGATTACGATTGCCTCGATCACGAGCAACTGGAGCAAATGATTCTTCAAAGTCAATAACCTCCTCTTGACGGTATCCTTTTGCAACCAATCGAGCCTTGTTCTTTAAAACATCACCATGCTCATCAAGTTTTACTTTGAAGATCCACTTTAGAGCAATGATCATAGCACGGTCGAGGGCGGTACTAATTCCCATACATCTAGTCGATCAAACTCATGAATTTCTTCTTTCTTGGCATTGAACCAGCTGTTTTCATTCATGGCGGTTTAACATCTTTTGGTTCGACCTTGGATAGTACGGAGTTGAAGAAGCACCATAAGGCATCAGTTGCAATTTGTTTGCGAGTGGATCTTTGGATGAGAGGATTTCCAATGATGTTGTCCAATGGATGATCATGTGTCTATTTTCTAAGGTGTTCGTGTGGTTGTTGTTGAGGAACTGAAGTAGCAGAGTCAATTTCTCTGATGAAGATGGTTACGATGATTGAGCAAATATGTTTTCAAAGGGTCGTCTTGAGGGTAGAAAGGGATTATCTCCATCATAGGTGTGAGACACAATTCCATGATGTACACTCGATGATTGATGATTTGTTGATGAGACAGAGTGATCAGCAGCAGGTGCTTCTTGACTTAATGACATAGAAATGAAGGGTTAACTTTGTTGAGGGGATAGAACAACCTCTGTTGATGGAATTGACAGATCATTAGCACTTGGCTCATAGTGTTCATCAAACATTGATCAAACAATTTCTTCAAATCATCTTCTGAAGGAGGTACATAGGAGTTGCCGTGAGAGATTTAGAACAAGAGTAGAACCGATGGACTACTTGATGAAGATTGAGATGCGGTCCAAAACTGATTGTCCTGGAGCCATTTGACCACAGTCATCGAACGTAACGTGAATAGTTTCCATGATATCTCGAGTTCTTTTGTTGTAGATTCGGTAACCTTCTTGTTTGGTGCATAACCTACAAAACTCCAATGTCCGCCTTAGCTCTTAATTTACCTAGATCTTGACCGTCATTCGTTGGATAGCACAAAGCACCAAACACATGAAGGTAGGAGAGATCGGTTTTCGCTTGTGGACAAGTTCATATGGAGTTTTTCCATGAGATGTGTATATGAGGGAACGATTTTGGGTGTAGCAAGCATGGCAATGGCTTCACCCAGAAAACATTGGAACCTTTGAATAAATTAGCATTGTTCTTGCGGCTTCCACAAGAGTTCGATTTTATCTTTCAACTACACCGCTCGTTGAGGAGTTCGTGGAACACTTCTTTGATGACTGATTCCAACACTTTCATAAAATTGAATTAAGTATTTGTTAACAAACTCTCGGCCATTGTCTGCTCGAAAATTCTAACCGTATTGTTAAGTCGAACTGGCTGCTTGATAAGTTTGATAATGACATTTGGAGTTTCATCCTTTGTCCTTAAAAACTTTACCCAAGTAAATCGAGAGTAGTCATCAACAACGACTAAAATATATTTCTTCCCATTAATCGTTTGCACTCTCATTGGTCCGCACAAATCCATATGAAGGGTATGAAGGACTTCCATTACCGAGTTTGTGGTTGGGTTTGTGGGCATATTTCTTGCGTTTTCCCAATTGGCATGCTGAACAAAGATGATCTTTTTCATACTTTAATCTGGGTAAGCCTCTTACAAGATCATTTCTTGAAAGATTATTAATGGTGCCAAAGTTCAAGTGATTGAGACGACGATGCCATAACCATGACTTTGTTTTTGAAGCCTTTCACAACAAGCGATGGAGAAGACTTCATCATGTCTTCGATAGAGATGGTGTATAGATTTGAACCACAAGTTCCTCTTAACAGTTCCACACCATCAAGTTCTCTAACGAAACAAGTATGTTTTCTAAGTGCCACTTCTAGATCGAATCGAGAATTGACCAACAGAAAACAAAGTTATGACCAAGACCTTCAACATAATATACCCTGGAGATTACACTTTGCCAACAAATAATCTCCATAACCCATAATTGCTCCAAAATGGTCGTTCCGAATCTAACAGTCCCGATGAATTTACTCACGAAGTTCATGAGCCGCGAGCGATCTCCAAGCATATGCTTGGAACAACCGAGTCCGTGTACCAGTAACGATTTGAACGATCTGCAGTTGAACACAAACAAGAATGGATAATTGGATAATTGGGATCCCCATGCAAGAATGGGTTCCATTTGGTTAGTAAGAGTAATTGGAACACCCACATCGAAGTATAAACAATGGAATCATCGTGAATAGATGCCGCTAGTGTCCATATTTGACCTATTCAAAGTATGTTCACTTAAAGGAATAGTTCTATCAAAGAGGCATCCATTGATAACCAATATTACTAAATTTTCTTCCCGTGGGTTTCCAATGTTTTCTAACTTTCTTTCGCCTTTGCCTTTTAGCCTTCTTAGCTTGATTTTTAACATTAACAATTTTAACAGGCATTTAACAAAGATTAAGCAAAACATTCACACCACATTCATGATTAGTAATGAATCAAAGCAATCATCATTACATGGTTTTGCGAAAGTAGCGTAATTAACATTAATACGACGCTTATAGCTAATACTAGAATCAACACGATTCGTTTTATTCAACTCAAACTTAGTGTTCCTAAGGTGGTCTTCTACTCTCTTCCAATGCATATTCTTAGCTTGCGAGGTCCTATCTTGCTTTGTATTGCCTTGAGGCTTTGACCGCTTGCTTTTAATGTCACCATTACTCCCAGAGGGAATTAGAACATTAGTTGGTTGGGCTACTTTTTGCATCTTCTAACTAGATGCAGGGATCGAAGTACTTGGGCACATTAGAGTTCACTTTCTTAATATCAAGCATAGAATTGTGTTGTATACTTGGCACTAGGCATAGAACAAGGCATCATAGCTTTATCTTTTGCACCTAAGGATTTAGGACATGTTGCTCTTAAACATTCTAGCACTCTGAGATCGTTTGGCCCGAATGCAAGCAAACCTAATTTCTCTATCAAGTGGCTTATTTATGAAATCCTCTTCTACAATCTCACTGAGACATTCTAGACTATCCTTAAGGTGAGCAAAATAGTTATGAAACACAAGTTCATTATTTCTAAGATGAGAAGGAATGTATTTAACAATACAAAGATATTTATAAATCAGAGATGACTTTGATGCAACATTCTCATTAAAGACAAGTGGCATTTTCCTTTTTCCCCGACTGATTCTCAATTTCCTTTGTAAAGAAGTTATTTTTTCGTTGTTTTTGTCACGAGTGACTTTCATTGAATCATATAACTCTTTAAAGTGTCTTTTAACTTTTTCATTTTCTTCTAGAAAACTCTCATTTTCCTTTTGTAAAGCATTAACCAAGTTTTGAAGATGAAAAGTTTGAGAACACTGAGAATCTAAAGGAGGAGGCATTTGGGAGCCAGACACATTGTTCTTTTCACCCTTTAATTGAGAAATTTGGGCTTTCAACTTTTCGATCGTGTTACAATGAGCTTGAATCTGTTCATCACGCTTGTTTATTTCAAAAAGTGCATCAAACTCTGGAACATTTGAGGATGTCTTGATGTTTGAGATTTTGACCTTTTCTTTAAGATGTTGATATTTTAGTTAAATTCAAAATGTTCAACTTCTAGTTTAGAAAAATGTTTTACCAAATTATCGTGATCATCCCGATCAATTTTCTCATTTAGTTATGAGTTTTTGTTTTCAAGCTCAATGACACGATCATGGGAGACTTTCAAGGCAACAGATAATTCATGAAATTGAGAAGCAATAATAGAATGCTTAGTAGCAGTATAAAACACATCTTGAGCCACACAACTTAATACTAAGTTCTCATTTAGATATGCAAGTTCTTCCTTTCAATTTCATTATATTTGAGTTCCCATTCATAATCATTGACCTCAACTATCATTGCATCAAATTCATTTTCCATTTCTTTAATATTCGAAGTTTATCCCCTTTGAAGACTCTCAAATTGACCTTTTAATTGTTTAAAGAAAGGCATGACCTCAGTTAAATAACACTCTTTAGTTTGCTCAAAATCCCTTTCCCCTTCAGCTTATCCCTGAGGTGTGATTCTCTTCTTACATGTTTCTCAAAATCAACAAATAGTTGATAAACAACATATTGTCGATTAAGGTCTTGCTATTAGTGGCAATAGTTCTAGGAACTAAATGCATTGGTGTATTTGGAGGATACACAGTAGTTCGAAGGCATTTTCCTAAGGGGAGGTTTGTTTCAACAAGTACATTAACTTTTGCTTATCCATATCTTTCTTCCAAAAATTGTTCGGGGTTAATTGAGTTTGAGGCTTAAACATGTTCAGGAGATCCAATTTTCCTGTAATCATGGGTTTGATCGTTATGTTATTCTTTTTACACGCAGATCGTTAAGCTTTATCCATTTTCTCCTAGATGCATCATCTAATTTTCTATCCTCTTCCGTGCTCCAATACATACATGATGGTGTTTGCCTAGGCTTAAGAACTCATTGCCATCATATATTACCTTATGAGCAAATTTAGCCTTTTTACCTACCTCGTGATTTGGTTCCTCAACAAGGGAATACTATGCTTATCGCTAAGACTCTATGCTTAGTGATCATGTGAGTACCGAATTTGGTATTCCATTGTACGCGGCAACTTATTTTCAAGCTTGTTTTTCAAAGTTTTTAGATTAGAAAAGTCATTCATAAGTTTTGATTCCTTATAATAAATTTTGTTTAAGCACTTTAACATTATCTTGAAGTTCTTGCTTTGCTTAACAGCTTTTAGAAAGCTTTTCTGTAAGGAGTTTAACTCTGTTTTAACATTCTTCTAAAATTACTTTT
>OU343220.1:268647508-268750198 GCA_910596185.1 Chrysanthemum makinoi
GGTTAATACAAATATCGCCATTAAACGTATTTATATTTTTGATCTTTGCCTAAGTTTTGTTAACGACAAAAGTAAATTTAATTTATAAAAGCTTAAAGCTTGTCAAGTTTATTAGATATTAAAACAAGCTTTCTCAAACAATATATTCATCATTCAAGCATTTACATTTATGATTAGTAACATCTTGATATGACTCTAATCATTATGTATGATAGTAGTTTGTAGAATGTGTTAGGTTCTTAAAACCAAACACTACTTAAGCATTTGCATATTTCTATAAATAGTAATACAACATTTGACATCATGTATTACATCATGGAAATCATTGAAAGATTCCATTAGATATTTTGTGAAGATTTGTACTCTTCATATCTTGCACAATCTCACTTAGATAGAGTTGACTTTAGGCAAGATTTGATATCTTGATCTGCCGATCGGGCGGTATTAAATTGGTACACGGGCGAACCCTTAAGGGGTCCGCGGTCCGTGGACGCCCCTGTCCAATTTGGCTATAAATAGCAATGCCAAGCCAAGTAGTTTCTCATCCCTTTCTAACATACTCTCATACATATCTTCTCTCTAACCTTTCTAACTTAGTTTCATATCATATTAGTGATCTCTTTTGTAGCAAAGAAGATCAAGTCATATTCAAGCTTCAACGAGAAGTTGGAAGTCTTGTTTGTTTAGTGTTGTATGATCTAGTGTTGATCCATACTTCATTGTTGTATCAAACCATCATAATCTTGTGAGTGTGAGTGGTTAGTATTTTAGTCCTCAAAATACATTGTGTGTGGGAGTAGTTGTACCCTTGGAAAGAACTCGACATCTAGCTTAGTGTCGGAAATAGTGTGTTTAAGTGTAAAGGTTTTCTCCCCGGTGAAAGGAGCTTGTTGACTAGTGAAGTTAAACTCTCGAGTGTGAGACTCGGGAGTGGAGTAGGGCAAGGAAAAAGAGTCCTTGTAGGCCTAACCACTATAAACAACTTGTTGTGGTTTGATCATTTCTTTCCTTATTTACTTATTACATATTGCTTGCATATTTCATTAACATACTTAAGATCAATATCAATTGATCTTTCAATAAGTTTCAAAACAAAGATTTTAATCTGTAAACTATTCAACCCCCCTTCTAGTTTTCTACAATTGGTACCGTGAGCTCGTTGCTCAAGAATTTCTAAAAATAACTTGTATTTTATAAACTTGAAACGATCCATGGATTCTCAAAACTTTAAAGAAGGGCAATCTATGCAAAGACCACCACTCTTTGAAACCAATGGATTTATCTATTGAAAAACCGCTTTGAAACATATGTAAAATCAAAAGATATAGATCTTTGGTTTATTATTGTTAAAGGAGATTTTAGTTCTACAACAAAGGATATTTCCGCTGATGAACAAAAGAAATTAGTTGCTAAAAATAATGAAGCTAAAATGATGCTTTATAATGCTTTACCTAGAAAAGAATATGAAAGAATTTTTATGTGTGAAACCGCCAAAGATATTTGGGAATCTTTAATTGTTACACATCAAGGTAATTCACAAGTCAAGGATAACAAAATTGATCTTCTTGTTCAACAATATGAACAATTTGTTATCCTGAAGATGAAACCATTGATTGTGGCTTTGCTCGCTTTAACACTATCATTACATCACTTAAAGCACTTGATGAATCTTTTCGTAGTAAGAACTTTGTCGGGAAATTTCTTAGAGCACTCCATCCAAAATGGAGAGCTAAAGTGACCGCTATTGAAGAATCAAAAGATCTCTCAATAATGTCACTAGACGAGCTAATTGGCAACCTCAAAGTTCACTAAATGGTAATGGAGAAAGATTCGGAGATCATCAAAGGAAGAAAGGAGAAGATCAAATCTGTTGCTCTTAAAGCAAAGGCGGAATCAAGCGATGATGGTGAATCTTGTTCCGATAGTGAAGATGAGGAGTATGCCATGGCCGTTAGAGATTTCAAGAAGTTCTTTAGAAGAAGAGGAAAGTTTGTAAGACAACCTCGAAAAGAAAAGAAGCCATTCCGAAAAGATCGGGATGATAAGAAGATTAAAGGTGAAAGAAAGTGTTTTAGATGTGGTGATGCAAGTCATCTCATAGGAGAATGTCCCAAGCCACCTAAAAGCAAAACTCAACGAGCTTTTGTAAGTGGTGCTTGGAGTGATAGTGAAGACGATGAAGAATCAAGCAAGGAAGAGATCGCTATAATGGCACATGAGTCAAATGAGGTACTTTCCGACTCTTCTTATTCTTCTATAGATGATGACACCTTGCAAAAACAATATAATCAATTGTGTGAGCTAAGTCTAAAAATCATAACTAAAAATAAATTTCTAAAACTAAAAAGGAGTGTTTGGAAAATGAGGTATATGAGTTAAAAGAAAAAGCAAAACGACTTGAAAAGGGAAAAGCAAATGACGATGATTGTAAATCATGTCAAGAGCTTAATCTTGAAATAGAAAAACTAAAGCTCACACAAGAAGTTTTAATAGAAAATAATTCTAAGTTTAAAAGGTTTAACAAAAACATCGCTATTGCCGATGAAATAGTTAAAATCCATAAAACACCATGAGACATGAATGGGCTAGGTTTTAATGAAGTATTAATTCCAAAGAGTCAAAACAAACGGCCGAAAAAGGACTAACATTCTCACAAAATTGCTGCCAGACAAAGACGGACTGACGGAACCAAAATAAGGGTTCCGTCCCACAGCTAAAATGGTACCGCTGGTACTTCACAGTAATGTAATGTTCGCAATACGGACCGCATCAATTTGTTAAAGTAACAAAGAAAACCAATGATAATGTTAAACTAAAACCAGCCATTATATCGGGAGTAGGACTTGTTAAAAATGAATTTAGATCAAAACCTACTCAACAACGATATAAAACTTCTTTGCCAAACGCCTTTCCTAAGAGCAACCACAACGCTCAACCTAACTACCAACACAACGGTTGGAATCAAAACTTTCCTAGACCATATCAAACTCCGGATTACATGCCATGGAACCCTTACCCATCATTTCCATACATGAATCAAATAAATGGTATGTTTAACCCAAACGGACCCATGAGATATTGGGGACCAAATGTTTGAGTTATTTGCTTCTTAGGTATGCTTGAAAGTTGGATTGGAACCTCGATGAATGGATTAAAAGATAGTGGATGCTCACGACACATGACGGCAACAAAAGTCTCTTCTCATCATACCAAGAGTATGACGGAGGTAATGTCACTTTCGGTAGCAATCTCAAAAGCAAAATCATTGGCAAAGGTACGATTGCTCATAACTCTCTAACTATTGAAAATGTTGCTCATGTGGATAGGTTAGGATTTAATCTACTTAGTATTAGCCAACTATGTGATAAAAAGTATAAAGTACTATTTGATGAAAATGGTAGTAAAATACTAAAAGATGGTATCACCATAGCTAAAGGAGTTAGGAAAAATAACATATACGTCCTGAAAATAGATAAAACATATAATGACAAACTTTGCCTAACAACATTAGACGATAGCTCATCTCTTTGGCATAGACGCTTAGGTCACGCTAATATGAGACTTATACAAAACCTATCTTCAAAAGAGTTGGTTAGAAATTTACCAAAACTAAAATATGACCAACACTTTTGTGACGCTTGCAAAATTGGTAAACAAACACATAGTAGTCACAAATCTAAAAATATGGTGTCCACATCTAAGTGTCTAGAATTATTACATATGGACTTGTTTGGACCATCCGCTATAAGAAGCTATGGAGGCAACTTATACACTTTGGTCATAGTAGATGATTACTCAAGGTTTACTTGGACGCTATTTTTGAAAACCAAAAATGAAGCTTTTGATAAATTTGAAATACTTAGCAAGAAAATTCAAAATCTTCTAGGTGTCAAATTCGTGTCGATCCGAACGGATCATGGTCGTGAATTTGACAACTAAACTCAATTTGGAAACTTTTGTGATACAAATGGTATAACACATAACTTTTCCGCCCACCTAACACCTCAATCAAATAAAGTAGTAGAACGTAAAAATAGAACAATTCAAGAAATGAGTAGAACAATGCTTAATGAACAAAACATTCCTCAAAAGTTTTGGTGTAACGCCGCTGACACTTCTACATATATTTTAAATAGAGTCCTAATACGTCCTTTCCTAAACAAAACACCATATGAACTTTATAAAGGTAAAAAGCCAACATTAGGATATTTTAAAGTCTTTGGTTGTAAATGTTTTATTCTTAATACTAAGGATTATCTCACCAAGTTTGACCCAAAGTCTTATGAAGGTGTATTTCTTGGTTACTCTCAAACTAGTAAAGCTTACATTGTCCTTAATAAAGAAACAATGATAGTCGAGGAATCGTTGAACATAACATTTGATCTAAAGTCCACCTCCCTATAAAACATCACCTTTGGTAGATGATGACTTAGTTGAAAGTCAAATAATAGAAAGTCAAATTAATAATAACAAGGAAGATGAACCATTAAATAAAGGAATTGTCAACATCAAAGAATCTAAAAGTCATCCATTAGAAAAGGTCATAGGACAACTTAATCAAAGAACCTTAAGGTCACAAGCTCAAAATCAAAGTAATCATTTTTGTTTTGTATCCACCATTGAACCAAAACCCATAAATGAAGCAATAAAAGATGAATCATGGGTAATTGCCATGCAAGAAGAATTAAATCAATTAGTTAGAAATGATGTTTGGAAACTAGTTCCAAAACCCAAAGATCAAACTATAATTGGAACAAAATGGGTCTTTCAAACAAAATGGACTAAAATGGTGTAGTATCTAGAAACAAAGCTAGGCTTGTTGCACAAGGTTATAATCAACAAGAAGGAATTGACTATGATGAAACTTATGCACCGTTAGCTAGACTTGAATCTATTAGAATATTACTTGCTTATGCATGTGCTTATGACTTTAAATTATTTCAAATGGATGTTAAAAGTGCTTTCCTTAATGGGTTTATTAACGAAGAAGTGTATGTTGCTCAACCTCCCGGTTTTACCGACTTTGAGAAACCACATCATGTCTTCAAACTCAAGAAAGCATTATATGGCCTTAAACAAGCACCTAAAGCTTGGTACGACCGTCTTAAGACTTTTCTTGTTGATAACAAATATACTATGGGATTAGTAGATAATACTCTTTTTACTAAGAAAAAGGAATCACAAATTATTATTGTTCAAATATACGATGATGACATTATATTCGGATCAACTTGTCAAGAACTATGTAATGATTTTTCTAAAATCATGCATGACGAGTTTGAAATGAGTATGATGGGTGAGTTAAACTTCTTTCTAGGACTTCAAATTAAACAACTAGAAGATGGTATTTTCTTTAACCAATCTAAATATATAAAAGACATGCTTAAGAAATTTGGTCTTGAAGATTCCAAACCAACTAAAACACCCATGTCCTCTGACACTAAACTCACCAAGGACTAAGAAGGTGAATCCGTAGATAACACTAAATATAGAGGAATGATTGGTAGCCTACTCTATCTTACGGCTAGTAGACCCGACATTATGTTTAGTGTTTGTCTATGTGCTCGCCTTCAAGAAAACCCAAAGGCATCACACTTAGAAGCATTAAAAAGGATTTTTAGATATATTAAGGGAACAACGTGTTTAGGATTATGGTATCCCAAAGGAACGGGTATAGAAACCATAGTGTATGCCGACTGGATCATGCCGTGATTATGTCGATAGAAAAAGTACAAGTGGTATTTGCACTTTTGGTTGACATTGTCTCACCTCATGGTTTGCAAAGAAGCAAACGACTTTAGCCATCTCTACTACCGTTTAATACGCCTCACCGAAAAGCATGTCAACAAGCTCTTTGATGAAGCAAGCTCAGAGACTACGGAATTCATCTAAACGACATTGTGATACTTTGCGACAACAAAGGAGCCATCGATCTCAAAGAAGAATCCCGCTCAACATGCTCGCATAAAGCACATTGAAATCCATCATCACTTTCTTCGCGACAATGTTCAAAAAGGAAACATTTCAATCGAGAAAGTATCCTCCTAAGACAACATTGCCGACATCTTTACTAAACCTCTTAAACGAGAACCTTTTAATCTTCTTAGACTTGGTTTAGGGTTAATGGAACCAAACATGTAGGATAAACATAGCCTAAAACATTAGAATAGTCAAACCAAAACAATTTTGCCTTATATCTGCATCAGAGCCAATGCACCAAACGACAACACGGACGGAACCAAATATTTGGTGCCGTCTCGTCCGTGGTGTCTAAGCAAAACGCCTATATACATAACATCCTCTTCCTCACAACCCACTTTACCAAAACATGTAAAACTTAAACCAAGCTCATTATTGTCATCTTCCCACTCACTTATCACTGAAGATAACATCATTGTAAGTATCCTAACTACATTTCATCTCTTAATTCGGAGTCTAGGATTCTTATTTATGCACAAAACTATCACAAATCATTACATGGGGTTTTATGTATGCTTTTATACCAAATATGAATTCAATTGGCAAATTGCATAACTAGTCATTCAAATTAGGTACTACATTATCATATTGCATAAACAAATCATGTTTCCCACTAATTGATAGATAATAAATATAAGGCCTTATTCAAACAACCAAACACCCCATGTCAAAAGTTTTGAAAAGCTTCTCACTTGTAGGAAAACATTTTTCATTGCTAATACAAATAGAAACGTTAGAATTTTCATCACTTGCATGCTCTTGAATACTAAAGGTATTGCATAACTAATATGCACTCCCGGTATATTCAAATATAGCCACATTGAATTAGGAGCATTTGGGTTATCTCATGGTATTTGCCAAACACCCCACTAAAACCATTTTGTGCATAAAATGAGTCGAGATAACCGCAACTCCAAATTGTTTTCATATAGGCACACACTAGAATCAAAAACGCTAAAATTTATTTTCAATATTTTTAACATATTAATTCTTGTCCCTAGGAATAACCATGGTAGCCGCAAGATTCTATGATCACAAAGACACCCTTAACTACATTCCCAAACACCACAAAACCAAAGGACTTACCAAGGAACAAGTAGAAATATTTAGAGGTCTAGAATCAAGGTATTTCCATGAGGGTAGAACCATTCACTCATCCTTCCTTGAAAATACCAATCTTCGTGAAGAACTAGCCGCCATTCAATTCGATTGTCTTCTTGACATCGATGAACCAATTTGTCCTAGGTTTGTGTTAGAATTCTATGCTAGTGTGACCGGCTTTTAGTGATGAAGACGATGATGAATTATGTCTTAGGTTTAGAATCAACCAAAATGACTACACCATCACCTTAAGCAACTTTGCTCAAGTGTTAGGAATTCCCAACCGAGGAACTTGTGTCTACACGGATAAGTGGTCACTCATGGCTCTTGATGCAATCAATGACCGCTTCTTCCCTACATAACCCGCTTTGGCCGATAAGGATGTCATCCGTGAACACCTTTTAACCCAAAACGATACAACCCGAAGTTACCCGAAGGGAAAAGAGGTAAACTGAGATCCATATGGAATGGAGCTAAATGAACTTAAGCCCAAATTTAAGAAATGGGAGGAACTACTTAGAGCCAACGTCATTAGCACCATAGGAAATAGGGATCACATAAACGCTTGTCTTTGCCACATGCTCTACAACTTGTCCACCCGACAACCATTCAACTTAGCCTACTACATAGCTAGGAGAATGATTGATATTCCAACTCAAGGATCCGTTGCTCTTCCATACGGGATGCTTCTCACCCGCCTCTATAGAAACTTCGCTCCAATTCCACCAACCCCAAAAGGGATGCACCTTCACTATGAACTCATCCCTCACATCTTTGTACCTTTGAGTGATGCTCGAGTTGCTAAGACTAAAGGCAAGAGAGCTAAACCTCCAACTCCTTCATCATCATCATCAAATAGCTCCGAGGATGGTCTTCCAAGCTCTCATCTTCCACCTCATGAGTATTACGAATCTCTTCCCGAGATTGAGAATGAATCAGCAGAATTCAAGCAAACTAAGGGAATGTTCAAGTGCCTTGGTAGGATGATGAACAAGATTTACAAGAAGTTGGACAAATAAGGGTACTTTTAAGGAGTGTTTGGAACAATGCATTATCATTAATGTTTGATACTATTTAGTTGCTTTTATTATGTAGGATGATAATATAACTTAAAACAATGGTGTATGCTAACAATCTCATGGAGGGGGATAGCACAAGTATGCTATCAAATTTTACCCATTTTCACTATATTGTGAAAATCAATAAGCCTTGCTCAAAATCTATGCTCCACTATGTTTACATATGTGTTATTTACTTTTCCTAACTAGAAATGTTTAGTATAACAGTTTTGAGAAAAATTTCGTGTTTCGAAATTTCCCCGACACCTAAAAAAACGAACTCGTCCATATTTCAAGACTCCACGGATCGACGGCACCATAATTTTGGTACCGCCCTTATGTAGTTTGGTACCGCCATACTGCATAGTGACTGCACGGCACCCTTTTTAGGGTACCGTCCGTGTATGATTTTGGTGCCGTGGATCCTCCGTAATTTTCTCAATTTCACTCTTTCGTGATTCCAAATTATCTTCCATCACTTATAAATCAATCTTAACTAGTTTATACCGTTATTAGAACTAGTATAATTCACTTAAGTATATAAGAAATCCATTTCCCACCAAAATTCAAAATTTGAAAAATCCACCCAAGGAGCCCTTTTGCATAAAGGAAGGAACCAAATTTTTGGTACCTTCAAACCGTGGGTAATCTAAATATTAGGAAATTCCACTCACTAGAACACATTTATTGCATATCTTTTCTTCTTCACTCCATCTTCTTTGTATGGATTGACTTGGGTGATATGACTAGCATTCAACCCACTTCCAAATCATTAGGAACCTCATCTCTTCAATGGTTCAACATCAAATCAAACCATTTCTCAACAATTTCTTATCTCTATAAATTGAAAGGCTTTACCATGATCATCCTCACACCTTCTTCATTCTCACTACTATCTAGCAAATCAAAACCCAAGTTAAAAATGACTAAATCATCACCAAAACCTTGCAAGAAAACCGCTAGAATGAGCGTAAGGCCTTGTTGTTTTGTTCATCTTAGCTCATCATCCGAATCTTCACCACTCACAATCTCATCTCCCATTAGAGATGATACACATCTTACCTTAGCTACACCCACTTCATCACACATTGTGATCACCACTCCACCACCAACAAAAACACCTACTTCACCTCCACCGCCACCCATCCAAACATCCAAAACACCCTCACCACCTTCACCAAGGTCTCCCACTCTCACCCCCATGGAGTTATTTTCAACTCCACCAACATCACCAAATCCTTTCCTAGAGGACTTGGAAGACTTGCCTCCTAGGCCAAGTCATCCACCACCATTGCCATCCTTGGCACCATTGAGCTTAATCGCTCATGAGTCGCCTCGGTCATCCATTGACCCAAACGTCCCATTAGGGCCAAGACCTCTCCTTTTCCACCCCATTCACAAGGACATTCATGGTCCTTTATACGGGAATCATCCACTTCCATCATCAATGTCCCCTCATATTGAGGACATTCCGGAGTGCATGTGGGATGACAATCCCACTAGAGAGGAGATTCAAGCCGAACTCCACAACCTCCACCAATTCAAAGGCATGGTGGATTCTCACTTAAGTGAGACAATGCAAATGCAAAGTGCTTTGCTTGCATCCATCATGACCACTCCAAACATCCCCAACACCACCAACACATCCACCATTCCACCACCACAACCTCCCCAAACTTTCTACCCTCCAAGGCATGGTTGCTCAACTTGTGAGCAACGGGTCAAACCGCGGAACGGACCCGGTTATGGTCCATGACTTCCACGAAGAAATGAGGTTCATCCTCAACCACATTCTTGAGCGCCTCAACGCTCTTTCCCATCCACCATCACTTTAGGATGGTTTTAGAATAGTCTTTCTTTTATTTGCTCTCTTAGGATAATTTTTCTTGTACTAGAAACACATCATTGTGTTCTCTTTTCATGATCTTTACTCATGAAAAATTTTAACTAATGAATGTTGTTTATTATATTGTTGGTGTCATTACATAGTGTTTGGAAATGCTTGTGAATGATCATTATTACTAACAATTTTTTTGTAGCTTTATTTTCACAATCCATGTATCTTCCCATTAAAGCACCCAATTTAGGGGGAGCTTTGAACAAGGGGGAGATAATAGCTCGGCTCATTATATTCCAAGATAGCCTCTTCTTTTGTTGAGACAAAAGGGGAGAAAATATAGAACTTTAAAATTACTTTTTAAAAGTCAACCGCATACATTTGACTTTCTAAAAGTCAAACAGGAACCCTCATTGAAAAAACTTGACTTTTCTTAAAAAGTCAAACTGCATACTTTGACTTTCTAAAAAAGTCAACATCATGCATCAACTAGTGAATTCTTTGACTTTCATAAAAAGTCAAATTTCATACACTTGCATTATCATTTCCTTTTCAAGTTCTAAAACTAATATTTTTATAACTCTTGTACAAACTTTGTTTCTTTTATAAAAATAAATTTATATTTTGTCCTCAACAAAAAGGGGGAGATTGTTAATACAAATATCGCCATTAAACGTTATTTATATTTTTGATCTTTGCCTAAGTTTTGTTAACGACAAAAGTAAATTTAATTTATAAAAGCTTAAAGCTTGTCAAGTTTATTAGATATTAAAACAAGCTTTCTCAAACAATATATTCATCATTCAAGCATTTACATTTATGATTAGTAACATCTTGATATGACTCTAATCATTATGTATGATAGTAGTTTGTAGAATGTGTTAGGTTCTTAAAACCAAACACTACTTAAGCATTTGCATATTTCTATAAATAGTAATACAACATTTGACATCATGTATTACATCATGGAAATCATTGAAAGATTCCATTAGATATTTTGTGAAGATTTGTACTCTTCATCTCACTTAGATAGAGTTGACTTTAGGCAAGATTTGATATCTTGACTGCCGATCGGGCGGTATTCAAATTGGTACACGGCGAACCCTTTAAGGGGTCCGCCGTCCGTGGACGCCCTCGCCAATTTGGCTATAAACAGCAATGCCAAGCCAAGTAGTTTCTCATCCCTTTCTAACATACTCTCATACATATCTTCTCTATAACCTTTCTAACTCAGTTTCATATCATATTAGTGATCTCTTTTGTAGCAAAGAAGATCAAGTCATATTCAAGCTTCAACGAGAAGTTGGAAGTCTTGTTTGTTTAGTGTTGTATGATCTAGTGTTGATCCATACTTCATTGTTGTATCAAACCATCATAATCTTGTGAATGTGAGTGGTTAGTATTTTAGTCCTCAAAATACATTGTGTGTGGGAGTAGTTGTACCCTTGGAAAGAACTCGACATCTAGCTTAGTGTCGAAATAGTGTAAGCTTAAGTGTAAAGGTTTTCTCCTACGGTGAAAGGAGCTTGTTGACTAGTGAAGTTAAACTCGAGTGAGACTCTGGGAGTGGAGTAGGGCAAGGAAAAAGAGTCCTTGTAGGCCGAACCACTATAAACAACTTGTTGTGGTTTGATCATTTCTTTCCTTATTTACTTATTACATATTGCTTGCATATTTCATTAACATACTTAAGATCAATATCAATTGATCTTTCAATAAGTTTCAAAACAAAGATTTTAATCGGTAAACTATTCAACCCCCCTTCTAGTTTTCTACAGGATAGTCTAGAATGTCTCCGTGAGATTGTAGAAGAGGATTTCATAAATAAGCCACTTGATAGAGAGATTAGGTTTGCTTGCATTCAGGCCAAACAATCTCAAGAGCTGCTAGAATGTTTAAGAGCAACATGTCCTAAATCCTTAGGTGCAAAAGATAAAGCTATGATGCCTTGTTCGATGCCTAGTGCCAATTATGCAACCCATTCTATGCCCAGTATTAAGAAAGTGAACTCTAAAGTGCCAGCAAGTAGTTCTGATCCATGCACGTCCTAGTTCATGAATGCAAAAGTATCCCAACCAACTAATGTTCCCATAATTCCCTCTGAGTAATCAAGGTGACATAAAAGCAAGCGGTCAAAGCCTCAGCAAATACAAAGCAAGATAGGACCTCATAGCTAATAATATGCATTGGAAGAGAGTAGAAGACCACCCTAGGAACACTAAGTTTGAGTTGAATAAAACGAATCGTGTTGATTCTAGTATTAGCTATAAGCGCATCGTAATTAATTAATTGCTACTATCTGCAAAACCATGTAATGATGACTTGTTTGATCTCTCGACGATCATGAATGTGGTGTGAATGTTTTGCTTAATGCTTTTGCTTAAATGCCCCGTTAAAGTTGTTAATGTCAAAAATCAAGCTAAGAAGGCTAAAAGGCAAAGGCGAAAGAAAGTTAGAAAACATTGGAAACCTACAGGAAGAAAATTTAGTAATATTGGTTATCAATGGATGCCTACTGATAGAACTATTCCTTTAAGAAGTGAACATAATTTGAATAGGTCAAATAAGGACACTAGCACGGCATCTATTCCTGATGATTCCATTGTTTATACTTCCGATGTGGGTGTTCCAATCACTCTTAGTAACCAAATGGAACCCATTCTTGCATAGGGATCCCAATTATCCAGTTATCCATTCTTGTTTGCGTTCAACTGCAGATCGCTTCAAATCGCTCTTTCGTGGTACCTGGACTCAGGCTCCAAGCATATGATGGAGATCGCTGCATGCTCATGAACTTCGTGAGTAAATTCATCTGGACTGTTAGATTTGGGAACGACCATTTTGGAGCAATTATGGGTTATGGAAACTATGTTGTTGGCAAAAAGTGTAATCTCTTGTGGTATATTATGTTGAAGGTCTTGGTCATAACTTGTTTTCTCACTGGTCAATTCTCTGATTCCGATCTAGAAGTGGCATTTAGAAAACATACTTGTTTCGTTAGAGAACTCGATGGTGTGGAACTGTTAAGAGGAACTTGTGGTTCAAATCTATACACTATCTCTATCGAAGACATGATGAAGTCTTCTTCAATCTGATTGTTGTCAAAGGCTTCAAAAACAAAATCATGGTTATAGCATCGTCGTCTCAATCACTTGAACTTTGGCACCATTAATAATCTTTCCAGAAATGATCTTGTAAGAGGCTTACCCAGATTAAAGTATGAAAAAGATCATATTTGTTTAGCATGCCAATTGGGAAAACGCAAGAAATATGCCCACAAACCCAAACCCACAAACTCAGTAATGAAAGTTCTGCATACCCTTCATATGGATTTGTGCGGACCAATGAGGGTGCAAACGATTAATGGGAAGAAATATATTTTAGTCGTTGTTGATGACTACTCTCGATTTACTTGGGTAAAGTTTTTTAGGACAAAGGATGAAACTCCAAATGTCATAATCAAACTTATCAAGCAGCTTCAGGTTCGACTTAACAATACGGTTAGAATTTTTCGAACAGATAATGGCACAGAGTTCGTTAACAAAGACTTAATTCAATTTTATGAAAGTGTTGGAATCAGTCATCAAAGAAGTGTTCCACGAATTCCTCAACAGAACGGTGTAGTTGAAAGACGAAATCAAACTCTTATGGAAGCCGCAAGAACAATGCTAATTTATTCAAAGATTCCAATGTTTCTCTGGGGCCATTGCCACTGCTTGTTACACCCAAAATCGTTTTCTCATACACACATCTCATGGAAAAACTCCATACCTAACTTGTCCACAAACGAAAACCTGATCTCTCCTACCTTCGTGTGTTTGGTGCTTTGTGCTATCCAACGAATGACGGTCAAGATCTAGGTGAATTAAGAGCTAAGGCGGACATTGGAGTTTTTGTAGGTTATGCATCAAATAAGAAGGGTTACCGAATCTACAACAAAAGAACTCGAGATATCATGAAAACTACTCACGTTACGTTCGATGAGCTGTCCGGGCAAATGGCTCTAGGACAATCCAGTTTTGGACCCGCATCTCAATCTTCATCAAGTAGTCCTATCAGTTCTACTCTTGTTCTAAATCTCTCACCAGCAACTCCTTATGTACCTCCTTTAGAAGATGATTTGAAGAAATTTTTTGATCCAATGTTTGATGAACACTATGAGCCAAGTGCTAATGATCTGTCAATTCCATCAACAGAGGTTGTTCCTATCCCTGTCAACAAAGTTAACCCTTCAGTTTCTATGTCATTAAGTCAAGAAGCGCCTGCTACCGATCACTCTGTCTCATCAACAAATCATCAATCATCAAGTGTACATCATGGAATTGTGTCTGGAACCTATGATGGAGATAATCCCTTTGCTACTCCTGAAGACGCACCCTTTGAAAACATATTTGCTCCTGAATCATCAGAACCATCTTCATCAGGAGAAATTGACTCTGCTACTTCAGTTCCTCAACAACAACCACACGAACACCTTAGAAAATAGACACATGATCATCCATTGGACAACATCATTGGAAATCCCTCTCATCCAGTATCCACTCGCAAACAACTTGCAACTGATGCCTTATGGTGCTTCTTCAACTCCGTACTATCCAAGGTCGAACCAAAAGATGTTAAAACTGCCATGAATGAAAACAGCTGGTTCAATGCCAAGAAAGAAGAAATTCATGAGTTTGATCGACTAGATGTATGGGAATTAGTACCTGCTCCCGACTGTGCTATGATCATTGCTCTAAAGTGGATCTTCAAAGTAAAACTTGATGAGCATGGTGATGTTTTAAAGAACAAGGCTCGATTGGTTGCAAAAGGATACCGTCAAGAGTAGGTTATTGACTTTGAAGAATTATTTGCTCCTGTTGCTCGTATCGAGGCAATCGTAATCTTCTTGCTAACGCCGCAAGTAAGAACATGATAGTCTATCAAATGGATGTAAAGACGACGTTTCTTAACGGAGATCTTAAAGAAGTCAGATACGCCACCAACCTGAAGGTTTTGTGAATCCAGAGCATCCTACTCATATCTATTGCTTGAAGAAGGCTCTTTACGGTTTGAAGCAAGCTCCAAGGGCATGGTATGATACGCTATCAAAGTTTCTTCTATCTACCGGATTCAAAGAAAGGAGCGGTTGATCCGACATTGTTCACTAGAAAGTCAGGCAAACATTTAATTCGCGTTCAAATCTATGTTGATGATATTATTTTTGCCTCGACAGACCCCAATGAATATGACCGTTTTTCAAATGAAATGGGTTCCAAATTTCAAATGTCAATGATGGGACAAATGTCATTTTTCTTGGGATTACAAATTTCACAAAGTCCCGGAGGCATTTTTATAAATCAATCTAAATATGCAAATGGGATTTTAAAGAAATTTGGATTTGATTCTTGTGACCCTGTTGACACTCCCATGATAGAGCGCACTAAACTAGATGAGGACCACTCAGGGATCATGGTAGACCAAACGAAATATCGTAGTATGATTGGATCCCCGATGTACCTCACAGAGGACCCGTACATTTTGTTCGTTGTATGCATGTGTGCTAGATACCAGGCTAAGCCAACCAAAAGCACCTTGAAGCGGTTAAACGGGTCTTTCAGTATCTCCAAGGAACCATCAATATGGGACTTTGGTACCGGGACACCAGGTATGTCACTAACAGCCTATGCAGATGCTGATCATGCAGGATGTCAAGATACACGTCGAAGTACATCTGGAGCTAGTCTTCTAAGAAACAAATGAGTACTTTGATATCCTCTACAGAGGCTGAATACATAGCCATGTCATCTTGTTGTGCTCAAATCCTATGGATGAGATCCCAATTATCTGACTATGGCTTTGAATTCAACAAAATCCCTCTATATTGTGATAACAAAACTGCCATTGCTCTCTTATGCAACAACGTACAACACTCAAGAGAAAAGCACATAGACATTCGACATCATTTCATCAGGGAGCAAGTTGAAAACGGTGTGGTGGAACTTTATTTTTTGAGGACTGAATACCAGTTAGCAAACATCTTCACCAAAGCTCTTCCTAGAGAACGTTTTGAGTTTATCCTCCCACCACTTGGTCTAAAGAGTCTACAAATTGAAACACTTAAACGTCTTCAAGAGGAAGAAGAGGAGTAAAAGGTTTTCTTCATCCATCTTTTGTAAATAGTTATTCAAAAAACAAAATACAAAATTTCAAAACCAACAAAAAGCAAATAGAAAAATATAAAATTTTCAAAATCCATAAAAATTAGAAAATCTTGAAAAATCCCAAAAATATTGTTATTTTGTCATGTTTTCCTTGTTCGATATCATCTACGGACTTTGTGTTGACATTCAAAGAATGTCACGGGTTTTTAGATGTTCTTCGAATGTACATAATTTGTTTAAAAAAGAGAGAGAGAGAGAGAAAGTGAAACAAAGGCTTATAGTCATTTCAAACTGTAACCCGTTTTTTAAAGAAAGAACAGAGCCATGCTTTATCTTATTTTTCACATATCATGCTCTGATTCTAAAAACAAATGTTTGTCACTAAATTGACAAATGTTTCCTTCACAAGTATTTTTCCTTCTAAAAATTCTTTTGAAAAATATTTGTTTGAAAACTAATAACAATAACTCGGTCTCAATTTTTGAAAATCATCTGGACTTGACATTGGTCAAAATCTCTATTTCTCAATCAACAACTTATGTCATTGATTGAGGGGGAGAATGATTTCATTTAAATCAAAAGGTTATTTTTCATACAACTGGTTCAGACCAAGGTTCATGTCATGTTTTCAAAAGATGCTCAAGCATGATTTTGGAGTTTAAAGTCTCAGCTTTGATCCTTATCGGTTAAATGTTTTCATATGCAAGTCACAATTCTCCTCAAAAGCTTTCAAAATCAATTTAAATCTCCAGAGATCACAAATCTCAAATGATTTGAAAATTGTGATCGGGGGAGAATTTGTGATTTAAATTGGATTTAAACTGATAATTCGATAAATGGTTGTATAATTATTTACAAGCTCTCCTCCCCACATGTGCCAAACGATTTCAAATCTTCCATGCACATGTTGAGGGGGAGCATCTATTTCAAACCAAAAAGAATTGAAACATGATTGATTTGTTTCAATGTGCAGTTTTTCCCTATTATGTGCAAAACACTTTCAAATCTCTATGCACATATTGAGGGGGAGCAATTTTTTGAAAACCACATTCTTTTCAAAAATTATCTTTAACAAAGTATGAAAAATGCTAATTTTGATCAGGAAAGTGATGTTGATGTCTTTTAGAAAATGGTAATCAAAGAAGTGAATCCTTCATCTTGCCTCCGTGTGCCAAAACGATTTCAAATATATGATGCACATGTTGAGGGGGAGCTCTTTTTCTAAAAATATCAAAAACCATTCATGTACAAAATGCTTTGATATTATATCACAAGTATCTGGATTGATTTTCAAATGGTTTTCAATTGGTTCCAATGGCAGATGAACAATACCAAATATACCGACCAAGTTTACTTTATGTATGGTGTTATAAGGATGTTTAGGTTAGGTATTCGTTCCCATGATCCAACCAGAGCCGGAGGGATCTACCCAGGGATAATCCACTAGATAGTGTAGAGTCCTTAGGTATGATGAAAAAAAAGGAGAAAAGTGAGATATGGGAAGAGTGCGGACTGAGAAAGAGCTAGAACTGGAATAAACCCAACAAGGTTCTAGTAATGAAGTCTCGGTAAGCACTGAAGGGGTTGGAGAATGAAAAAGAATTGAATGTAAAAAGGGTGAAAAGAAATAGCCCTCCAATAATTCAACCTTAGGGCAGAAACCGGGTTCAATTCATATGCTACTTGTGCTTACTAAGGTAACACTAGTATTGAAGACAAGACATCATGGACCCAGTGATGCACTACACTACAACTTCCCAAGCCACTCAAGTTCCTCTTAAAAGGACTTGTTTCATTCTCACAGAGAACCGACATAATCTATCGACTTTCTCTTAGAGATTGTTGATATTGAAGAAGGAGACCCTCTCCCTAGTCTCCGGCATAGGAACCAAAATGTGCACAATTGAGTCTAGAGCCACGAGATCATCAAATAAATCTCTTTAGGACAATGTCAATGAAGACTCTTTGTTTCACACAATGTGGAAAGAGAGATTATATCTTATGAGTCCTACGCATTATCCTTGTGGTATTGCCACAACATCTGAGTGATATGCAAACATATTCACAATGAAGATGGAAAGCCTTATAGAGCCAACATCAAACAAGCTCTTGGTAGGTGGCATGTGAGATCTATCCAATAGATCAACCATGTGACAACTGAACAGAAACAATGGGGCGATTCAAACTTATGAATCAATCCTTGTTCAGGTTATGGATTGACGGATACCTTTGAAAAACCGGTCATTGTGCTTAAAAATTCTTTTCTTTAGCACATCGACTGTGTATTAATATTTCAAATATTAAAGGTGTTTATGATTGATAATTGATTTTTCTAAAAAACCCTCGATGTATTGCAAAAACACTTTATTGAGCAGTACTCGATTGTTTTTCAAATCTCTTTTCATCAATCAGCGAATCTCAAATTCGATGGTTCACTCACTCTGTGTTGTCTTCTTTGAAACGTTCCGGTTTGAGAACAGCTAGAACAGCTGCGAAACCCTGTCAAGGAGATTCTTCGGAATCATACCTGATCATAGGCAGTACTTGTACTGATCAATGGGGAACCGTGGGCCGTGTACCTCAATTCAACGAAAGTGATCAAAGACACTTTCATGCGCTTTATTGTTGACTTTTGTATGCTGGTACGCCCGACGTTTGCAGCTGATCAGAATGGATAGGTCAATCCATAGCCGCATGCTCACTCATCACATTCATTTCTAAAGAAATCATGATAAGTGCATCAATGTCTCTGATATTTTCACTCCATGCTTCTGCTACGCTGCTGCAAATATCATGAATCAACTAAAGCTTCCGCTACTCTGATGAAAAGATTTCATGATCCAGAATGTGAGCATGTCGGTCCAAAAGTCACAACTTCACATAATGTCAACACCGCAATGGAAGAGTCAGAGATTTATGGTAGCTGATGATCTCAATGCTGGCTCAAAACTTATTATCACGTAGATCAGTTAAAGACCTCCACTTGGATTAACCAAACATGCAAAAATGAAGAATCAATGACTACGGGATACGAGCAAAGAACATTATCAAGAATCCAAGAACAATCTTAATGTAATATCTGTTTGTATTCAATGTAATTTGAGGTGACCTCCCTTAGGGGAGATTGTTAGGATTTAGTAAATCCAGTTATTAAAGTGTCGGTCACCTCAAGTATATGTAATCATTAGAAATCTCGTAGTCGTAGTTATTTAATGTTAAGTAGTATTTAGTTAAGTAACACCGTGGAGGACGGACGGGTCTTTACCCACTGATGCCGATCCACACCCGTAGGTGGCGTTTATGTAAGACTATAAATACCCTCTACCTCCCAAGGTAGAGGGTTGGAGCTCATAATAACACTTTTACTTTCTCTCACTAAGTTCCCAAACGTCTAACTATTTCTCTCTCTAAAACCTTATATTATAATGCCTATATGTGATCATAATTTGATGTGTGTGTGAAATCCAATATGTTACACCTTGTCACTTTTCGTCATGGAAGGTGATAATCCACCCAACAACAATCCACCATACCATCTACCACCACCACATCAACCATTACCACCACCAAATCCACCACCACAACCGCCAAGAGGCCGTACTCTTGGTGAATACTCTAGACCGAGCCATCAAGGCTATAGGAACACCATTGAGCTTCCCCGTTTAGCTCAAACTACGGCCCTGCGATCTGACACCATCCGGTTGGTGCAAACCGGATGTGCATTCCATGGACTTCGTTCTGAAGATCCTAATTAGCATCTCAAGGATTTCCTTAAAATCGTTGACTCCATTGACCTTGATGCTACCACTCAGGAGACCACGCGATTGCGTCTCTTCCAATTCTCTCTACGGTACCAAGCTAGTAATTAGCTTGAGCGACTTCCCGCATGATCCATCTCAAGTTGGGATGATCTCACCACCCGTTTCCTCGCCTAAATTTTCCCACCGGGGAGAACCACCAAGCTTAGGAATGATATCCTGATGTTTCAACAACGTCAAGGTGAAACCCTTTATGAGGCGTGGACTCGATTCAAGGACTTACTCCACAAAGTCCCTTACCATGGCATCGATCTCTGGCTCCAAGTCTAAATTTTCTATGATCATGTCAATATCCCCACAAGGCAAACCATTGACCAAGCGGCTGGTGGTACGCTTAGTGAATTAACCGCGAAAGAATCGTAGGGCACTATAGAGGACCGTGCCCTCTATGACAATGAATGTTGGAATGACCCCCTGTGAGTTGCTCAAAACCGTAAAGGCAATATCCTTGCCTTCAATCGACTCACAACCTTCCAATTGTAGGATGCTCGAACTTGAAGATTAAGTCAAATTCCTCACGAGTTCCTACGAAGCTCTTAAACCTTCACGCCAAGTGAACACAGTCTCTTCCTTGTGTGAGTTATGTAGTGGTCCCCATGACACTCGTAATTGCACGAGACTCCCCGAACAAGCTTCCGTGGACTACGCATCTTCGCGCACCAATGGAGCGGGAGGAAGATTCCCGATGACCTCCCGACCTAGGACTTTCAATGAAGCCCGATAGGCATAGAAAGGCAAACCCGACTATAATTGGAGTCAAACCAAATAATTCACTTCTAACAACTCCCCATGTTCCCAACAATACGATTCAAGCCCTCATGGTCATATTCAACATAACTTGGAAGGGATGATGCGAAACTTCGCAACATCCCAAGAAGCCCAATTAGCCAAGCTTTCGGATCACTTTAATCAACAAAAAGCCGAGATGGATAAGAAGATATATAACCTCTTGAAAGTCATTAACAATCATGTTGATAAGACGGCAAGTGAGAAGGTTAATGCCATCTCGACTCACTCCTCCGAGAAAGCTCCCATTGTAAAGATTAAGGACCTAAGAAAGTTCTTCTCTCACTCACAATTAGGCAATGAAAATAGGGACCCGTCTTCATCGAAACACGTTCACTTTGTCAATGCCATCACCCTAGTAAGACCAAATGGGAATAATGATGAAGTGAACCATGAGACGGTTCTTGAGGTTAGTGAGACTCCTAAGGATGAAAAAACTAAAGAAGTAGACGAAGTAGGTGATGAATAATTCAACAAGTTTCCTACGGAAGAGGAACTTTCATACCACCCGCACCTAGTACGCGACCTTCATCACTTCTATGCTATGAGATCCCTACACATCACCACTGGAAATCCTAGCAATCTCAACATACCATGTTGCATAGGATACCTCTTCGTGGCAAAAGCCTACATCGATCGCAAGTCGGCAATAAACATCATGACTAGCACATACTATAATTGAGTGATGAAGACCTATCCCAAGTAGGCAAGATCCCGAAGATCTTAGAATAAGATGTAATTTCCTCGGTAGAGTTAAGGGATTGCCCATTTAAGTAGGAAGCTTCACGTACCTAACGAATTTCGTGATTGTGGAAGATATTAGTACGGCTATATATCCTAGTTTGTCCCATGTAGTTCTAGGAAAGCCATTCATAGAGAGATCCGGAATGACTTATGACCGATCATTAGGGATAGTTAGATTCAAGGACGAGAACGATGAGATTTCCTACCAAATGCCATTCAAGATTGAGCAATTCTCGTCACTATCCAATAATGAGAAAGAACTTAAGCTATCAGTCTACTTTAGGAATAAGGAGGATAGAAGAAGAGGAGTAGATTATGTGATGAGTAAGATATTCAGATTCTATAAAGAATGCATGTAAAACCCTAAAAATATAAACATATCAAAAGACTATTTTACCCTTAAAATAGTCAAGGTTATAAAATACGTAAAATATGTTAACGCCCATTAAACGAAATTTAAAATCTAATTTATATATATGTTTAAAAACCTAACTTATGAATATTTAAATAATAGACATTTTACGACGAAAATCAAAGATACGCATATAAACTATGTTGGGCCTCTCCTTAGTTTGTGAACCGATTACCATGAGACCGAGTCGGGTTTGTTTGATATTTCTTTGGCCAAGTACAGATAAGTCATGGCGGTTAGAAATTGAAAGCCGAATAACCGACATGAGCTTGGGCCTCGTCTTTCTTTTGTTTATGATCCGATCGGTAGCCAACCTTCATGTTGGGCCGAGATTGTTTGTGAGTCGGTTGGGCTTTGAGCCGAGAACCAAGCCACCCCAAGCCCTAGACCGATCGGGTATACATATACACTATAAATACAAACACAATACATAGAATTGGAACCCTAGTTTATGCAAAGTCTCGGCACACATACAAGTTCCAGTTTTTCTTTTCTTTTTTTCCCGATCGATCGCTGCTAACCCTTGTGTTCGGCGTGCGTTTGTCTCAAGCAAGCTAAGGTATAACCATTCTCCATTCGTCTCACTTATATTTACATGCAAACGTTTAAAACATGAAACCTGTGAGTAGGCTAACAAACCGTACGGATCAAAAAGTAACCATGCGAATGGAATCATGGCCACGCATTAAGGAATTGTGAAACATGCAAAACGTAAAACACACATGACTAAGTTGAGTCGTACGAGTGCAACATGAGCCGCGTATAAATATAACCGAACCATATAAATAATACCGTGAGTCGTGCGTGTGATTTGTAAAACATGTGAGCTTGTCGTGTTTATATGTTACGTATTCATATTTTCCGAAACCTAGTTAGGTACGTATCGATCATATGTATTAACCGTATAGTAAGTAACGTGCATGTTATCGCGTTAAAAGTACACCTTGATGTTTCCTATGTTAAGGTTAACGCATGAGTTGTTAGGTCAAGATTGAGTTGTTGTGTAAAACGTAAATAAACATGAATCATGAAGATGTGTTAGTCTCGTAAAAGCTATAGGTCAAGTGCATGCATGGTTTCCTAACGTGAGTCTTGGGAAAAGGTATTAATGGTGACAATATGCATGCATCACATTAATCTTTTAGTATAATTTGTTTGTGTCAAATGTATGCATGATTGGGATAATGAGTCGACATGTGTGGGTAATTGTGTAAAGGCATGCATGAAATTGGTCATTTAAAATCCGTAACATGTCAATTTAATGTGTATTTAATATGGTGCTAGAAGTTTGAGAGAAACCCTAGGTTATGATTATGAGTCGATTAGGGTTTTAAGCTATGTGTGTTGATCTGTTATTTCATGTGAAAATGGTAAGTTTGGAGGTCATTAATAACCATTGATTAAGTGTATAACGAACTAGTACTAAGTGTGTTGTAAGCATGCGTGAGTTGTAATTTTATGTAAGAAACTAAGTGTCATGAATTAAAAGTATTGTATGCATGGTCTCATTAAGTTTGTGTTCGAACAATGTTACATGTGAGTCTTGGTCTTTCATGAAAGATATAAAAGCTTGTGTAAGCTATTTTTGAAAGAGAGTCTTAAAATCCGTTCTTGACATTTATAAACCCTATACTTTAAACGATAATCATATAAGCCTCAAATAAGATAATTATCATATTAAACCCTTAAGTTTACCATATATCCTTTGTAACCTATAAGTTGGCTAGTTAATGATTAAGACTCTAAAATGTTGTAATTCCGTCCGTCACAAAAAAATGAAAATATATTTACAACAATAAGAAGGTGAATGCGATTAATCCGTTATAACTTTAATGATGCTAATAAGTATTAAATAAATCATAATCCGTGTAGATTCGTTGGAGGAGACGCGACGTTACATCTTCGTGATTCACTCATTCGTTTGCTTTTCTCTCATTTGCTTTAAGGTACAGATATTCTGACCTTTTCAGTAAAGGTTCCTCATGTTTTCCTTTCTTTGTCATTTCTCTTATGCTTATTAGGGTTCCCAATGCCATTGCTATGAACCTTTTCTTTGATTGTTTGATCTGTTGCTTATCTGGACTTCTGTATTATTAAACCATGCAATATCTGATTTGAACTTGTGTTATGAAGACTCCAATATGCATATTCGTTGAACCTTACTAAGTTTAATTATGAACTTCTAATTATGAATGTATGATTTGTGATTGTGATATGAATTTCTGACTTTTGAAAATCTGAATATGAACCATATGATATGAACTATCTGATATGTTATCTGTGACCTTGTGTTTGATTATGATCTCGTGTTATATCCAAGATCTGTTTGACCTAAGTTAGTTTGACACCTGAGCCAAATATTTTACTAGTCATGGGCGTTCCATGTCCGTGTCGTGATGCACCTCGACATGACTCTAGGGCAGTAGAGTGATGTTCGCCACGCCCCTTATCTCGTTATCCGTTATGAGCTCAAGTTATGTTATATGACCACTATCCGTCTGTTGGGGCGTATCGATGCATCCTAGATCTGATCTGTTATCCGATATATTTCTGGTGAATGATGTCGTGTGCAATACGCGTCTTCACAAAATTCTGGGAGCTAGCTACTCCAATTAGTTTATGAGGTTACCTTCTGAATAAGGAAGATATTTTTGATATGATATGTTCTGGGCTCGTGGTAGTTAACTAAATCTTTATCATATATCTATGTTAAGTATTCTGATTATGATTCGGTATGTCAAGTGTTTATAATTATGTGCTAGGCTTATTATATGTTATTATATGTGTTTACGCTTTTGTATGTTTATGTGACTACTGTCTGTTATGCTAGGTTTTGATTAACATGTTTAAATATAAATCACATGCTGTCATCTGATGTTATGTTAGTTTATCATTGTGTGAATTCGTTGATCTGAAAGATGACTATGCTAGTGGGTATTTGATTTCTCTGTAAGTTCATTCCGTATAATCTGTTCAGTTAATATTGTGAGTTTTCATTATTTGTTAATATACCTATTTGTCTATAATTGATCTGCTATGTTTAGACTTTGTTTATGTTAAGATTTGATATGGGAAATGGTTTAGCGTGTGATATCTGTTCTGATAATTGCTAATGGCTATGCTATGTTCTGTTTGGTCTGTTTAGTTATAGTTTGACTACTGTGTTTTCTATTAGTATGTGTGTGACTGCCATGATTTGACTGCTATTGTTCCGCTGCTACAATATTGGATTAAGTGTGGTAAATATAGATTAATTGACTTGTGTGAATGCCATGTTTACTTTCTAGAAATTGTTTCCGTTAGCCTTTAGACTGTTCGTTTGGCTTATATGAACTCTACTATCTGGATGTATTGAATGTCTGGTTATTTTGATGTGTTTGGAGTATGTGCCATCAATATGCTATGTGTTTGTTCTTGATCGTTATTTGTTCTTCCGGATTTTTGTATGATTGTGTTTCCGCAAAATCCTCAATGATTCATTGATCTCATTCCGTTGTGACTTCGTTATTCGTTTCTTTGTTTTATTTTTGTAAATTTTATTTTGTTTAGTTTCCGTTCCTGTTATATCTGTTCACTGGGCTTTGTAAGCTCAGCCGCATTTTCTTTTCCTGCGGCAGGTTTTAAGCGTTCAAGATGAGCTTATGGGATAGCTGATCTGGGTTGAGAGTAGAGATGAGAGCAAGATTTGAAATAGGGATCTTAGATTTATTTTGATTATTAAGTTATTTATTTTCTTTTGTAAGTTTTGTAAAGGCTTCCGCTTTTGTATAGTACTTAAGGTTCTGATATGAAACCGTATTTGTGATATCTTTACCCTTGTCGGGTTGGGGTGTTACAATGCATGAAGCTAGGACCGGAATATAGAATCAAATAGGGGCATGATGATTTCTTAGAGAGATGCACAATCAGACATAGCTATGCAATGGAAAATCCTAATAGAAATCATCATGAGGAGGAAGATGATGGTAATGAAGTCACGTAGGGTATGACTTCGAGTCTAGCTACAAGACTTATAAATAAAGAAAAGCGATTCTTGGGAGGCAAACCTTGTTTAAATTTTTGCTTGTTTGTTTTTCATTTTTGTTTGTGTGTTTTATATATCTTTTTCATTGTTGCTTAATTCTCATGTTTATTTTGTGAAAATGCTTTATTTTATTTTTAACTTCGTCTTAATTGCATATAAAGGTATTTTACAAAAAGATAAGTGTAGAGAAGATCACATATGTTTTTAAGAACTTGCATGAACATGAGATTAATAATGATAGAAATCGTATATATTTGTGTGTTTGTTAGAGTCAAATGCTTGTATCGAGTCATAATGGATGTTTTACAGAAATTTTTTAAGGTCTATAAAGAAGTAATTTTTCCAGAATTTTCCAGAAAACGCATCGGACTCTTTCTGTCAGAACAACCTGACGGTGTCGGGACTAAAGCCCGACGGCGTCAGGCAATGTATAAAAAGATTCAATGTTTTATTTTCTGTCTAAATTGTAATTTTTGGAAACTTCCAATTCTTAATTTTCCATAAAATCTGCAAACATCCATTCCATAAGCATTATATCTTACTTGTTTTCTAGTGTAGTTTTGTTTCTTATATAGTTTATACCGCCGATTTTACGCGAGGTTTTGTTTCGTTTTCTTATAAGTGTGCAGGTTATATTAGACAAGAAGATGAAGTACATGATGAAAGTAACACTAATTACTTACTCATTCTTCGTGGAGGAGGATTTAACCGCAACTTTACACATATACTACCGAGCTAATCAGGGGAGTATTAGTTTCTTTCTCTTTTATTTGCCTTCCTTTATCATAACTTTGATACTTTCGGGGAACATTGGGGACAATGTTCAGTTTAACTGTAGGGAGGAAGAATAAAACAGGAACTTAGAAACTATTCAATCACTTGATTTTTGTCTTGTCCTTAGTAATTTGTATAATAAACTATGAGAAATATTGGCATTTACAAGTAAAACTTTAGTCTTAATAAAGAGTCTCATGGATAGGAATTATATGACTAGCACAAAAACTATATACCACTCAAATTCCACCAAACAAATGTGAGGTTCGCCCCTAGATCTTTAGGAATAAAAGCATTCATCTTTAATGCTTAGTGAGTGTACCGGTAGTATAATAGATTCTAGAACTTGTTTTGTGATGCATTCCGAGATCGTTAGTGATACTACATTCATGTAGTTAGGATTAACTAAATGATAAGATGCATTAGGATAACCCTTGTTTTAAACCTATAATTTAATTACGTCAACCTCATCGGTTGAGTAATTTTCCCCACACCCTTGCGATGTACTCATCTTTAGTACACGATACCCCTAGTTAACCCTCAAAGCCTATTTTTTCGCGGTTCTCTTGATGTTTCGGAGCAACACCGTGGAGGAAGGACGGGTCTTTACCCACTGTATGCCTGATCCACAGTCCGAAGGAGGAACTTTATTATGAAACTATAAATACCCTCTACCTCCCAAGGTAGAGGGTTGGACCTTTCACTCAATCTAACCTTCTTTCTTTTGTTTTACTTTCTCTCTCTAGAAAGGCTCCCATTCTACTTTCTCTCTCTAAAACCTCTAAACTATACGCCCATAATTGTGATTATGTATGTGTTTGTGAAATCCAATATGTTACAATTGGTATCAGAGCCATGGTTTGATCATCTCTCTTACATATCCTTGGATTTCTAGTAGTTTTAGATGGTTTTTGAGTTTGAAAAAGTTTAGTGGTTTTTGCATCATTTGGATCATTTCTAGTGTTAAATTTTGAATTTTAGGTGTACTTTTATGTTTAGAACCATTGTAAGTGCTTGGGTTTTGATTTGGTAAGCTTGAATCACTGTGGTTGAGCTTGTTTTGGATTGAAAAGTGTGTTTTTGAAGTTTTTCTTGCTAGCGACTTGGTTCTCGTAGTGTTTTTCATCGTAGCGACTTGCTTCAGTAAAAGGTAGCGCGTTGTAGTGTTAATTGTTAGCGATTTGGTCCTAGCGACTTGTCTATTGAGACAAGCCAACAAATAGTACAAGTTAGTGGATTCTCCACTACGGCTAGCGACTTGGTGAGGTTAGCGACTTGCTTTAGAAATTGTTAGCGAGTTGTAGTGTAAATTGTCAGCGACTTGATACTAGCGACTTGGATCTTAGCGAGTTGTTCTTTAGCAACTTAATTGTGTCTAGCGACTTGGTGCTTAGCGACTTGTTGTCATAATTGTTAGCGACTTGGTTCATAGCGACTTGTATGTAGCAACTTGGTTCATAGCGACTTGTGTGTAGCGACTTGGTTCATAGCGAGTTGTCTCTAGTGACTTGAGCATCTAGCGACTTGTAACTAGCGAGTTGTCTTCATAGAGGATTGTTAGAAGCGGTTTGACCATTTCATCAGTGCGTTTTGTTGACTTTTCCCGACAAAACTTCAAACGGCTATAACTTTTGATCCGTAACTCCGTTTTCAGCGTTCTACCCATCAAAACGACCGTGAGAACGAGGAGAATGGCTCACCGAATAAACTCAAGTCAACCTTCGAGGCCTAAATCCGCTTCGAACAGAAGTTATTGAGGTTTTTATGTTTTTAGACCTAAATTTCTCCAGAAAACGAGCATAAATCTATCCAAATCTCAACCAAACAACATATCTGCTAATCCTACAAACAATTATATGTCCTTACACACAATTGTCTATCATTGTGTCGATCCATCAGTCATCTTAACACATTCCATTGGTCATTGCTTAACGGTTTGGTCTTGATTTTGGTAAAATCTCGCGAAAGATTCTATTTCTCGGTTTAAATCATAGACTTGTAAAATCCCGTGGATACTACAACATCATGTCTTACTCTACTGACCCAGAATTTCGAAGTATTTAAATTGTATGATGTTGTAGACAATCATGAGAATATTTGCTACAGCGGTTAAAGATGACTGAATCAATCAATGAGGATGTGATATCTCCGGGTTCGACTCGAAAATACGAAATGCACCAGTCAATGTTACAGAATGCTTGTGCAAAGGATAAGGAAAGTTGCATTGAGCCTTATCGACAACTTCATTCACACCTCACATTACTTCTATCTATGGGAAGTGAACGAACATTTACTGCACTTTTCCGTCAAGAATTATCAACGTTCAAGAGCACATTATTCTTAAACTTAGAACAATTTGAACAACAACTTGATAAAGAAATGGTTAAAAAGGATAGTTCCAGTGCTGCACTTCAAGTGATCTACAACCAATTTCAGTCATTCATCAATGGGGAATTTACATCAGATTATGATCAAGACATGACTGAAATGGAAATTAGCGTGTTCATAGACACACTTATCCAACTCATGGATAATGTGGAGAAGTATATTGAGGAATTTACTCAGACAGATGAAAAAGTGGATGAGTGTCGGGTGAAGTTGAGAGATAGTTGTGATAAGTTGGGTAATGTATCTGTTGAAGAATCGGGGGTTGCTGAATGCAGAATGTCAGAGGCAACAAATAATGATGAGTCGGGTAAAGCACCAAATGATGGATCAGTTGACATGAATACGAGGCTCATAGATAGATAAGCTTGACACGACAGCGTCCGTAACTCTTGTTACACATGATGTGGATGCGATATCAGACGAAAATTGAGCAGGTGTCATCTGATGAGATACCCTTAACTGATCAACATAGTGCATCTGCTAAGGTACCTAAACATTCTGATCTTAATGCTAAACATGATTCTGATAAATGTTCCTTGGTTGAGGTTAAGTCTAATAATTTCAAAACGAATGATATGGTTGATAAAAAGTTTTTGATGAACTTTCATACAAATTCTCAAAACTTGAAAAACTATGCATTTCACTTGAAATTGCGATACAGAGTAAAGAGGAAAGTTTTCAAACTAAGAAACCATGTAAAAATCCAGAATTTCCTGAATTTCGTGATTTTTTTGAAATAAACGATTTAAAAGCTCAACTTCAAGCCAACAACTCGACTATCAACAACTTGAAGAAACATATTTCTGATATGCATGTGAAAAGTAATTTGGTTACAAGTAACTCTGATGTTAATGTTATTGATGATATTTGTTAGATATAAGATTTCACAAACACACTAAACCAAAACCATATGGGGCGTTAACTAAGTTTAGAGAGAGAAAGTTCTAGTGAGAGAAAGGAAGAGAGTTGGGAACTATGTGAAACAAAAAAAATGGTATTGAAGCTCCAACCCTCTACCTTGGAAGGTAGAGGGTATTTATAGTTTCTTACAAACAAACGCCACCTACGGGCTATGGATCAGGCATACAGTGGGTAAAGACCCGTCCGTCCTCCACGGTGTTACTTAACTAAATACTACTTAACATAAAATAACTACGACTACGAGCTTTCTAACGATTACATATTCTTGAGGTGACCGACTCTTTAATACCTGGAATTTCTAATTCCTAACAGTCTCCCCCTAAGGGAGGTCACCTCAAACACACATTAAAATTATATTGAATACAAACAGATTTTACATTGAGATTGTTCTTGGATTCTTGTCCATGTTCTTTGTTCTGTAGCTTGTAGTCTTTGATTCTTCATAATTGCATGTTTGGATAATCTGAGTGGAAGTCTTTAACTGATCCGCGTGATACTGAGTTTTGAGTAAATCTCTGACTCAACCTTTGTGGTGTTGGTAATTAGTGATGTTGTGACTTTTGGACCGACATGCTCACATTCTGGATCATGATTTATTCTTATCAGAGTAGCGGAAGCTTTCGTTGATTCATGATATTGGCAGCAGCATAGTAGAAGCATGGAGTGAAAATATCAGAGTCATTGACGCACCAATCATGATTTCTTTAGATATGACTGTGTTGTGTGAGCATGCGGCTATGGATTGACCGCTCCATTCTGATCAGCCGCAAACGTCGGGGTGTACCTGCATAAGACAGTTAGCAATAGAGCGCACGAAAGTGTCTTTGATCACTTTCGATGAATTGAGGTACACGGCCCACGGTTCCCGTTGATCGTACAAGTACTGCTCGTGATCGGTATGATTCGAAGAATTTCCTTGACAGGGTTTCGCAGCTGCTCTAGCCGTTCTCAAACCAGAGCGTCTCAAAGAAGACAACACGGAGTGAGTGAACCAACGAATAGAGATTCACTGATTGATGAAAAGAGATTTGAAAAACAATCGTGTATCGCTCAATAGAAATTATTTTTGCAATACAACGAAGTTTTAGTGAAAAATCATTTATCAATCATAAACACCTTTTGATTTGAAATAATTGTACACAGTCGATTTGCTAGAGAAAAGAGTTTTTAAGCACAACGACCGGTTTTTCAAAGGTATCTGTCAATCCATTTTCTTGGACCTGGATTGATTCAATTTTGAATCGCTCCATTGATGAGGTCCATATGACACAATCAAGTCTTGGCAATACTACAAGGATAGTGCGTAGGACTCGTAAGATATAATCTCACATTCAACATTGTGTGAAATAGTGAGTCTTCAAGAAATAAGTGTCCTAAAGAGATTAATTGATGATCTCGTGGCTCTAGACTCAATTTGTGCATATTTGGTTCCTATATCGGAGACTAGGAAGAGGGTCTCCTTCTTCAATATCAACAATCTCTAAGAGAAAATCGATAGATTATGTAGGTTCCCGTGAGAATGAAACAAGCCCTTTTAAGAGGAACTTGAGTAGCTTGGGAAGTTAGTGCAGTGCGTCACTGGGTCCATGACGTCTTGTCTTCAATACCAGTGTTACCTTAGTAACCACCAGTAGCATATGAATTGAACCCGGTTTCTGCCCTAAGGTTGAATAAATGGAGGGCTATTTCTTTTCACCCTTTTACTCATTCAATTCTTTTTCATTCTTCAACCCCTTCAATGATTACCGAGACTTCATGACTAGAACCTTATTGGGTTTATTCCAGTACTAGCTCGTCTCTCAGCCCAAGACTCTTCCCATATTCTCAATTTTCTCCTTTTTTTCATCATACCTAAGGACTTCTACACTATCTAGTGGATTGTCCCTGGGTAGATCCCTCCGGTTCTGGCGGATCATAGGAACTCAACCTAACCTTATCATCCTTATATCACCATACATAAAGTAAATTTGGTCGGTCTTTTTGGTATCATTCATCTGCCATTGGAACGAATTGAAAACCATTTGAAAATCAATCAAGATACATGTGATATAGAATCAAAGCATTTTGTATCTTAATTGTTTTGATATTTTAGAAATGCTCCCCCTCAACATATGCATAATATTTTAGAAACTGTTTTAGCCCATGGAGGCAAGAGATCTTTGAAATCGTTAGAATGAGAATGAAAGGTCCAATATTTTGATTAACATTTTCTAAAATGATCATCATCACTTCCTAATCAATATGAGTAGATAAAACAATTTAAGGAAGGATGAGGTTTTCACGAGTTTGCTCCCCCTCAATATGTGCATAGATGTTTGAGAATGTTTTGCACATGTTTGGAAAAGACTGCACATTTAGATAAATTGATCGCGTTTCAAATATTTGTGGTTTAAGATAGATGCTCCCCCTCAAGGTGTGCATGGAAAATTTGAAATCGTTTGTCACTTGCAGGGAGGCAATCATACTAATCACTTATGAAACCATGTATCGAATTATCAGTTTAAATCCAATTTAAATCACAAATTCTCCCCCGATCACAATTATCAAATCATTTGAGAATCGTGATCTCAGTAGATTTAAATTGTTTTTGAAAGCTTTTTAAGGAGAATTTTGAGACTTTAGACTCCAAAGATTTAAACATGCTAGAATATCTTTTGAAAACAAACCATTGTTTGAAAAAATACACTTTTTAATTAAAAATCATTCTCCCCCTCAATCAATGACATAAGTTGTTGATTGAGAGATAGATAGTTTTAGTAACCGTTTAGGACAAATGATTTTCAGAAATTGAGCCCGAGTAATTATTCAAAGCAATTCGTTTTCATTGGATAGTGAGAATTTATTATAGAATCAGAGTATGAGATTCGAAAAACAATATAAAGTATGGCTCTGTTCTTTCTTTTTAACACGGGTTACGGCCTGAAATGACAATAAACCACCATTTTTCTTCGCCTCATTTTTTTTTATAATGAAAAAAATATGTACATTCGATGAACATCTAAAGACCCGTGACATTCTTAGAATATCAACACAAAGTCCGTAGATGATATCGAATCGAGAAAAACATGACAAAATGACAATATTTTTTGAGGATTTTTCGAATTTTTCACATTTTTATGGATTTTGAAAGTTTTATAATTTTCTATTTGATTTTTGAAGGTTTTGTAATTTTGTATTTTGCTTTTTGAAAAAAATATATACAAAGAGATAGTTGAAGATAGACCTTTACTCCTCGTCTTCCTCTTGAAGATGTTTGAGTGTTTTTGGTTGAAGGCTTTTCAAGCCAAGTCGTGGAAGAATAAACTCAAAACGTTCTCTTGGAAGAGCTTTGGTGAAGATGTCTGCTAACTGGTATTCATACCTCACAAAATAGAGTTCCACCACACCTCTTTCTACTTGTTCCCTGATGAAATGATGTCGAATGTCGATATGTTTTGCTCTTGAGTGTTGAACGTTGTTGCATGAGAGAGCAATAGCACTTTTATTATCACAGAACAGAGGGATTTTGTTGAATACAAAGCCATAGTCAGTTAATTGAGATCTCATCCATAGGATTTGAGCACAACAAGATGACATGGCTATGTATTCACCTCTGTAGAGGAAATAGAAGTACTCATTTGCTTCTTTGATGACCAACTCACAAGCTTATCACCCAAAAATCGAGCACCTCCGACGCATCGACGAGTATCTTGACACCCTGCATGATCGCATCCGCATATGCCGTTAGTGACATACCGGTGTCCTTCGGGTACCAAAGTCCCATGTTGATGGTTCCTTGGAGGTACCGAAAGACCCGCTTAACCGCTTCAAGGTGCTTTTGGTGGGCTTGGCACGGTATCTAGCACACATGCATACAGCGAACAGAATATCGTTCTCGGGCAGTGAGGTACATCGTGGATCCGATCATGCTTTGATATTTTGTTTGGTCTACCATGATCCCTGAGTGGTCCTCATCCAGTTTAGTACGCTCAATCATGGGAGTGTCAACAGGGTCACTAGAATCAAATCCAAATTTCTTTAAAATCTCATTTGCATATTTAGATTGATTTATGAAAATGCCTCTGGGACTTTGTGAAATTTGTAATCCCAAGAAAAATGACATTTGTCCCATCATTGACATTTGAAATTTGGAACCCATTTCTTTTGAAAAACGATCACATTCATTGGGGTCGGTCGAGGCAAAGATAATATCATCAACATAAATTTGAACGTGAATTAAATGTTTGCACGACTTCCTGTGAACAATGTTGGATCAATCGCTCCTTTCTTTGAAGCCGGTAGACATTAGAAACTTTGATAGCGTATCATACCATGCCCTTGGAGCTTGCTTTAAACCATAAAGAGCCTTCTTCAAATGATAAACGTGAGTTAGGATGCTCGGATTCACAAAGCCTACAGGTTGGCTGACGTAGACGACTTCTTTAAGATCTCCGTTCAGAAATGCCGTCTTTACATCCATCCGATAGACTACCATGTTCTTACTTGCAGCATTAGCCAAGAATATTATGATTGCCTCGATTCGAGCAACAGGAGCAAAAGATTCTTCAAAGTCAATACCCTCCTCTTGACGGTATCCTTTAGCAACCAATCGAGCCTTGTTCTTTAACACATCATCATGCTCATCAAGTTTCACTTTGAAGATCCATTTTAGAGCAATGATCATAGCACAATCTGGAGCAGGTACTAATTCCCATACATCAAGTCAATCAAACTCATGAATTTCTTCTTGCATGGCATTGAACCAGCTGTCTTCATTCATGGCGGATTTAACATCTTTTGGTTCGATCTTAGAGAGTACGGAGTTGAAGAAGCACCATAAGGCATCTGTTGCAAGTTGTTTCCGTGTGGATACTGGACGAGAGGGATTTCCAATGATGTTGTCTAGTGGATGATCATGAGTCCATTTTCGAGGTATTAATGTGGTATTGTTGAGGGAATGAAGTAGCGAATTGATGTCTCCGAAGTAGATGGTTCGATGATGATTCAGGAGAATATATATTTTCAAATGGAGCATCTTCGGGAGTAGCAAAGGGATTGACTTCATCCCGTGAATCAGAAGCATTTCCATGATGTACACTTGATGATTGAAGATTTGTTGATGAATCAGATTGGTCGGCACAGCAGCTTCTTGGCTTAATGACATAGAAGTTGAAGGTTTAATATCATTGACAGGGATAAAACGACCTCTGTTGTTGAATTGTCATATCAATGTTACTTGGCTCAAATTGTTCATCAAACATTGGATCAAACAGTTTCTTTAAATCATCTTCAGAGGGAGGTACATACGGAGTTGTTGATGAGGAGTTTGGTACAAGAGATGAACCAATGGGACTGCTTTAAAGTGCGGGTCCTAAACTGGATTGTCCAGGAGCCATTTGACCGGTCAGCTCATCAAACGTGGCGTGAATTGTTTCCATGATATTTCGGGTTCTCTTGTTGTAGATTCGGTAACCTTTACTATTAGGTGCATAGCCTACAAAAACTCCAATGTCCGCTTTAGCTCTCAGTTTTCCTAAATCTTGACCATCATTAGTTGGATAACATAAAGCACCGAACACACGAAGGAATGAAAGATCAGGTTTTCTGTTGTGGACAAGTTCATATGGAGTTTTTCCATAAGCAGTGTGAATCGTGGATCGATTTTTGGTGTAGCATGCAGTGGCGATAGCTTCACCCCAGAGAAACATTGGAACTTTTGAGTAAATCAAGATAGTCCTCGGCTTCCACAAGAGTTCGATTTCATCTTTCAACTACACCGTTCTGTTGAGGAGTTCGAGGAATACTTCTTTGATGACTGATTCCCATACTTTCATAAAACTCACCAAGTTGTTTGTTAACAAACTCAGTTCCATTGTCTGCTCGGATGATTCTGACCGTTTTGTTAAGACGAACTGCACTGTTTGATGAGTTTGATGATGATATCTAGAGTTTCATCCTTAGTCTTTAAGAATTTTACCCAGGTGAATCTAGAGAAATCATCAACCACAACTAACACATATTTCTTCCCAAAGATATTCTCAGACTCTCATGGGTCCACATAAGTCCATGTGAATAGTATGGAGAACTTCTGTGATTGAGTTTGTAGGTTTGGGTTTATGGGCATACTTCTTGCTTTTTCCCAACCGGCATGCAACAAAGATGATCCTTTTTATATTTAAGTCTAGGGAGACCTATAACTAAGTCCTTTCTGGAGAGATCATTGATGGTGCCGAAGTTCAAGTGATTGAGACGACGATGCCATAACCATGACTTTGTTTTAGAAGCCTTTGACAACAAGAAAATTGGAGAAGACTTCATCATATCTTCGATAGAGATGGTGTATAGATTTGAGCCACGTGCACCTCTTAAAAGTTCCTTACCATCAAGTTCTCTAACGAAACAAGTATGTTTTCTGAAGGATACTTCTAGATCAGAATCGCAGAATTGACCAACAGAGAACAGGTTATGACCAAGACCTTCCACATAATATACCCTGGAGATAACACTTTTTCCAACAACATAATCTCCATAACCCTTAATTGCACGGAAATGATCATTCCCGAATCTAACTGTCCGATGAATTTGCTCACGAAGTTCATGAGCCGCGACCGGTCTCCAGTCATATGCTTGGAACCGAGTCCAGTACCACGAACGATTTGAACGATCCGCAATTGAACACGCACAAGAATGGATAATCGGATAATTGGGATCCCCATGCAAGAATGGGTTCCACATGGTTAGTAAATGTAATTGGAACACCCACATCAAAATAGAAGCATCCATATCAAGTAGAAGCAATGGAATCATTGGGAATAGATGCAATGTCGGTGTCTGTATTTGACCTATTCAAAGTATGTTCACTTCTTAAGGGAATAGTTCTACCAGAGGCATCCATTTTCTAGTGGGCATAGTCTTAGCAGTTTGAGGACAAAACTGATTATTCTTATGACCAAAAGGTATCCAAATATAACCTATCTTTATAAATGTTCTTCCTGTGGGTTTCCACTGTATTCTAACAATCTTACGTCTTTGCCTTTTAGCTTTCTTTGCACGAATATTAGCATTAACAATTTTAACTGGGCATTTGACATCATTAGACAAAGCATTCACACCACTTTCATGATTAGCAAATGTAATTCAAGCACATCATTACAAGGTTTGCAAATAGTATCGAATTCAATTAATTACAATACACCTATGGCTAATACTAGAATCAACACGATTCGTTTTATTCGACTCAAACTTAAAGTTCCTAGAATGGTCTTCTACTCTCTTCCAATGCACATTCTTAGCTTGCAAGGTCCTATCATTCCTTGTATTGTCTTGAGACTTTGACCCGCTCGCTTTAATGTCACTGATTACTCCTGTAGAGGGAATGGGAACATTAGTTGGTTGATCTAAGTTTTGCATTCCTGAACTTGATGTGCAAGGATCTGAAGTACTAGAAGGCACATTAGTGTTTACTTTCTTAAAACAATGATTTGAGCTATTTGCAGGCACACTAAAATTCACTTTCTTAGCACTAATATATCTGGAATCTGAACTACTTGAAGGCACCCTAAGGTTGACATTCATTACATTGGGCATATAACGGATTTCATGCTTGGAACTAGGCATAGAACAAGGGATCACGGCTTTGCCTTTTGCACCTAAGGATTTTGGACATGTTGCAATTACACATTCAAGCAGCTCTTGAGATCGGGAGGCAAGCAAACCTAATTTCTCTATCAAGAGGTTTATTAATGAAATTCTCTTCAACAATCTCACGGAGACATTCTAGACTATCCTTAAGGTGAGCACAATAGTCATGAAACGCAGATTCATTATTCCTAAGATGAGGAGGAATATATTTAACCGTCACAGTGTATTTGCAGTCTAAGGGTGACTTTGAAACAACATTCTTATTAAAAACAAGTGGCAGTTTCCCATTTTCCTGACTTCTCAGATTCTCAATTTCCTTTTGTAAAGACGTTATTTTTTCGTTGTTTTAGTCACGAGTGACTTTCATTGAATCATATAACTCTTTAAAGTGTCGTTTAACTTTTTCATTTTTATCTAGAAAACTCTCGTTTTCCTTTTGTAAGGCATTAACCAAGTTTTGAAGATGAAAAGTTTGAGAGTACTGAGAATCTAAAGGAGGAGGCATTTGGGATCCAGTCACATTGTTCTTTTCACCCTTCAATTAAGAGATTTGTACTTTCAATTTTTTGATCGTGTTACAATGAGCTCGAATCTGTTCATCACGTTTGCTAATTTCAAAAACTGCATCAAATTCAGGAGCATCCAAGGAAGTCTTGATATTTGAGGTTTTAACATTTTCTTTTAGAGGTTGATATTTTAGTTGTAAATCAAAATGTTCAACTTCTAGTTTAGAAAGATGCTTTACCAAATTATCGTGATCATCCCGATCAATTTTCTCATTAAGTTTCGAATTAATCTTTTCAAGCTCAATGACACGATCATGGGAGACTTTCAGCAAATGATAATTCATGAAATTGAGAAGCATTAATGGAGCAATTCGTAGCTGTGTAAAACACATCTTGAGCAATACATTCAGAAATAAGATTCTCATTCAAGGTATGCAAGTTCTTCCTCTCAATCTCATTATATTTTAATGCTCGCCCATAGTCACTAACCTCAACTACCATTGCATCAAATTCCTTTTCCATTCCTTTAATATCTGAACTTATCCCCTTTTTAAGACTCTCAAAATGATCTTTTAGTAGTTTGAAGAAAGGCATGACCTCAGTTAGATAGCATTCTTTTGTTTGTTCAAAACCCCTTTCCCCTTCAGTTATCCCAGTGGGTGTGATCCTTTTCTTACAAGTTTTCTCAAAATGGACAAATTGTTGAAGAATAACATATTGGCTGATTAAGGTCTTGCTCTTAGTGGCAATAGTTCTAGGAACTAAATGTATCGGTGTATTTGGAGGATACACAGTCGCAGCAGGCATTTTCCTAAGGGAAGGGTTTGTTTCAACAAGGTTTTCAGCTTTTAGCATATCTAAATCCTTTCCGTAACACTTGTTCGGGTGTTAACAACGTCTGAGGCTTAAATTTGTTTTAGGAAATCCAATTCTCATTCTTGTAATCATGGGGTGTGATAATTATTTTATTCTCTTTACATTTAGGATCATCTAACTTCTTGTTCATCCTTTCCCTAGTGACTTCATCAGATTTATTATCTTCCTCTGCACTCAAATAACTAGGTTTCTGTCTAGTTTTAAGGATTTCATTGCCATCATAGAGTACCTTATGAGCATTTCTAGCCTTTTTAATGACCTCTGGATTTGGTTCCTCAACCAGGGGAATGCTATGCTTATCGCTTAAGACTCTATGCTTAGTGATCATGTGGGCTATCTGAATGGTGTTCCCTTGTACGTACAACTTATTTTCAAGCTTGTTCTTCAAAGTTTTAGATTAGAAAAATCATTCAAAAGTTTTGATTCCTTGGCATGAAATTCTTGCTTAAGCACTTTAACATTTTCTTGAAGTTCTTGTTTTTGCTTAGCAATTTTTGAAAGCTTTTCTTGTAAGGAATTTAACTCTTGTTTTAACACTTCTTCTCTAAAATTACTTTTTCTAATAATTGTACGCATTTGGTTATCCAACTCGCTCACGAGTATTTAGATCAAACTTAGCACGTTGTTCATAAATGGTAACTCGTTCTTTATAGGCATTAAGTTCAGAGATAACAGTAATCATCGAGGGACAGATGCGGTGTATTCATCACAGACATAATCATCATTGACTGCAGGAGATACATCACTTGATGCAATCACACTTTCACTTTGTTTCACATATTGATCATATGGGACAACATTGATATTACCCATATTTTCAATATCGGACTCAATGATTTCAGTTGACTGTATTTCATTATGTATCTTTTGCACATCAACTTCATCATATAATTTTAATACCTCTGAGATGATTTTGTCTTTGGATGGTCCAACTTGTGGTGAAGTAGAGACCTTAGGAGAGACCATTGGAGAAATGCTAGCCATGAAAATTGTTTGTGCAGTAGGTCCATCATCAACATCGGAGTCGTATGCATCACAACAACACTTGAAAGGCATTCTGATGATTGTGACCAATCTCCTGAATAGGCAGCTCATCCACATCTGCATCATATGTCTTAGCATTCCCTTCAAGAAAAACAACAGCTCCTCTTCATCCAAGGTTGCTCCATTGTCCTGAGCTTGCACTAGCAACATCTTATCCTTGAAGTATTCAGCATTCTGAGGACGTTTTGGAGATGTGCAATTCCTTGCAATGTGTCCTCACCACCACGCTTGTAACACTTAACCGTCTTGACTTGTCCTTGATTTCCATTCCGTCCCGATTCGATTTCCTCCATAGCCTCCACCGCTCCACCCTTCTCTCGATCGTACGCCTTTTTGGACTGGTGCACCATAACCTTCCCATCTCGACAGTAGCTTGATTGTGTGGATTGGATGTCGCTCGAGGTTGTTGTTGGTTTGTGGGAGAGTGTTCATGTTTTGACTGATCATGAGAGCTAGTTGACTAATGAAGTTTCCTCTGAGCATCAGCAAGATCAGCTTGTTTGAATTTTGGATCGGGAATGAGTTTGTGAGCTCCATCACCCATGGGTATAACTTGTGAAGCTTTAGTGGTAATCCCAATGTTTGAGTAGAAGGCGGTTGAATCATTTGATGAGCTTGTCTCTCCTGGATTTGTTTTGAATTGTTCAAGAATCCTCTTTTCAAACATGGCATGTCTCTCATTCAAGAAGGAAGGCATATAGTTGCTCATAATTTGTATTCTTCAATCCTTTAGTGAGCTTCACAGAAGTGACAAACTTGTGCCATTCGGGATTCATGTTGTTTACAAACTTTGAGTTCATCTGAATGTTAGGCATGGTCATTCTGATGTTCCTCATGTCATTAACAAGCTTGTGGAATCTCACGTAATACTCATAGACACTCTCATCCGGTTTCATCTTGAAGTGCTCAAATTCATCATAGAGTTGTGATTCTCTGTCTTCCATGGTTAATTGAACCGAAAGAAGCATCTTGACATTATCCCATAAAGCCTTTGCTTCAGTGTTGTGATTGATAAGCTTATAGATGTCTTTTGGAAGACCATGTAGTATGATGTTAGAAGCCCTGATATCTGCATCGAATCTCTTCTTCTCCTTATCATTGAGCTCATCATACGTCTTTGGTATGTCTATTCCATAGATCATCGTTCCATCTTCAGCTGTATCAATTATGTCCCTAGTAGTCTCAACTAGATATGGTCCTTCATCAATCGATTTGAGAATGTTGACCCCATTTTCCTTTCCAAGACAATAAAATCTGATTCTTTGAGCCCAAGAGTCGTAGTCGCGTCCAAGCATAGGTGGACGAATATCTGACCCTGCTGCTTGAACATCCTCGGCAACAGTGGAGATGATAGTAGGAACGTTGGTAGACATGTTTCAAGCTCTACGAGATTTTACTATTCTTTGATTAAACCGGGAAATTGATTCTTTCACGGGTTTTACTAAAAAAAAGAACAACCGTAAGAATGTATCACGAAGAAGTAACAAGCCTAAATGAACAAGTCGCTAATCATACAACTCGCTTAATTACCAACTCGCTTAATCAATCAACTCGCTAAATAGCCAAGTCGCATTGGCATCAACTCGCAACACTGTCAACACGCTTAATGAATCAAGTCGCTGAATAGCCAACTCGCTTTAGTATCAACTCGCAACACAATCAACACGCTTGAACACCAAGTCGCTTAATTTAACTCGCTACCTTTACAACTCGCTTAATAGCTAAGTCGCTTTAGATATCAAGTCGCTTAAAGAAACAACTCGCTTAGAACCCAAGTCGCATAAAATAAACTCGCTAAAGTACCAAGTCGCATGTACCAACTCGCATCCAATAAAAAAGCAACTCGCTTTGAAGAAAAAGCTATCCGAGACACAACTCGCTTCGTACAAACTTGAAAAATAACCACTTTATCAATCAAAAACAACCAAACCACAATGATTTAAGCCTTCCAATTCAAAACATAAACACATATGATGATCCTAAACACAAAAGTACAAGCAAAATTCAAACTTTAACACTAGAATTTGTCCAAATGAATCAAACTCTCCTAAACCTTTAATACCCCAAAAACCTTATGAAATCCACCAAAACAAAAAGCATGAAAGATAAGTGATCAAACCATGGCTCTTGATACCAATTGTTAGATATAAGATTTCACAAACACACTAAACCAAAACCATATGGGGCGTTAACTAAGTTTAGAGAGATAAAGTTCTAGTGAGAGAAAGGAAGAGAGTTGGGAACTATGTGAAACAAAGAAAAATGGTATTGAAGCTCCAACCCTCTACCTTGGAAGGTAGAGGGTATTTATAGTTTCTTACAAACAAACGCCACCTACGGGTTGTGGATCAGGCATACAGTGGGTAAAGACCGGTCCGTCCTCCACGGTGTTACTTAACTAAATACTACTTAACATAAAATAACTACGACTACGAGCTTTCTAACGATTACATATTCTTGAGGTGACCGACTCTTTAATACCTGGAATTTATAATTCCTAACTATATTCAAATAAGAAATGATGAATTAGCGGTTTGTGTGGCCAAATTACTAAATGAAAATGAGTCTTTGAGAAAGCATCACATAGAACTAAGTGACTCTGTCAAATAAGCTAGAACTAAGTCAATTGAACAAACAAACTCTTTGATAGCAAAAATTGATGATCTCAAAGCTCAACTTCAGGAAAAGAGTTTCGCTATTGTTGCTTTAAAAAATGAGCTCAGAAAAACAACAGGGAATAGTGTGAACACTAAGTTTTCAAAACCATCAAACTTGGGGAAACCGGTTATTAGACAACCGAATGCGTTTAGATCTGAACGACCAAAATTTTCAAAACGCGGTTTGCCTCCCAAGTTGATGCGAAACAAGTTTTGACAAAACCAGGTCACTTCACCTCCTTGCCTAGGATAATCGATATGAATGACTTGTATAAGAACTTTTATCTAGAAATGGCTAGAAAGAAGGCACAGAATCGTAAAGACGGAATTTTAGGTGCAAGACCTAGGATGATGAATTCTTTGAGATTTCAAGGCACTGCTAGTAGTTCTAAACCATTACCTAGGAACACTAATCTAAAGACTAGGGATTGGCTTACATCTAAGAGTAGTTGCATTTTGATTAAAGCTATTCCCATAGCAAATCACTCTAAGAAATCTAGATCTATTTTTGAATCCAAACAAGCTGTTTGCTCAAAGTGTCTGAAATGTATCTTTAATGCTAATCATGATAAATGTTTCACAAAATCCCTGAAGAAAGTACATGCTCATACAAAGGTTCAACCTGTTAAGTCTAGAATTTTCACTAAGTCATCTACTGTGCATACGAAGCAAAACAAACCAAAATCTTCACCTAGATGGATACCAACTGCTAAATCTGTGGAAACTAGGAATAAGGATAAGTCTTCCACTATGCATAAGAAGCCTAACAATCCTAGACCTTGCCATAAGTGGATACCTTCTGGTAGAATGGTTAAGGATGCTGGACTTAGGTGGATACCTACCGGAAAGCTGTTTACCAATGACAAAATCAAGGTTGACTGTGAAACCCCAAAGGGTTTGGATACTAATGTCACTAACCAAAATATATGCAATCAAGTTTGTAATATTAGTGCAGGTAGTCCTTACTCAGTTGCAGATACTTCAATCCTTCAATACATGGACTGGCTTAAAGTATGGATAACAAAAGGATTGATATCTCATAACTCACGGGTTCAAGTTACTCAACATTGATATTCAATCGGCTATGACGCCTGTTTCAGTTCAGGCCTCGTACTTCATCATAATGGCGTCTGCAGATAACACTTCAGGCCCCATACTTCACAAAAAAGAAAAGTGTACGCTTCAGTGTGCTTTATCTTCAAAAGAAGAGAAATCTTCATGTTTATGACCATTCTCATCGACACTCCTCATCAACATGCTTCATGCTTTTTCCATGCGCTTCAGTCATCAAGTGAACTGGACTACTGATAATTACTCTTATTCCACTTGCTCAATATAATGAAGATGGCGACATCATGTGCTAATTTTGCGGGGGAGAAGTGTGAATAGAATACATTTGGATGATAATCACTTGTTTAATCAAGAATGGCATCTCCGTATGCAATTCTTGAGGGGGAGAAGAATTGTGAATTTTTTGCATGGATGATTGATATTTGAGAACATATGGTTAAACGGCTCCTAACTCATGTAAGAACTGATCTTCTTCTTATAGGATCATCTTCACATGTAGTTTCTTCTAAGAGCCGTTGGTTGACATCTTCACACGGGTAGATATGATTAAATGACAAAGTGCTTCTAGTTCTGTGATTTCTTTGATGAACATCTTGCTGTTCTTGTTTGATTGGGAGGGATTTTAATTAAGGGGATTTGCTATTTACAAGTTAACGGGAATGCCTTTGGGGTGAAGAAGATGTTAACTATCTATTTCCCCATTTGGACATTCTTGAAGAAGGTCGAGTCTACAGTCTAATCTACATTTTATGCTACATGTTAGAAGACTAAAGACGAATTGCATTTGATGATCTCAAGACTTCTTCTTAATCCGGGCTAAGAAGAACACTTGAAAATCTTCGTCAGTTTAGGGGAGAGCACTAATTGGGGGAGATTGAAAAGCCAAATTTAATCCCCAATTAGACTTGCTCATATTCTTTAGCAATGATTCATTATTTGATTTTTGATGACTCTCCTCCAACGCCTAATGCTTCACTTACTAAGGATAACCGGGATTCATTGTTTGGGACTCGTGTTTTCAATGATATGTTTGATGAGTACTTCCAACCTCCAACGAATGTTGATCATCCACTTTCTGAAGCTCATGCTCCGGTTCCTACTGACTCAACTGGTTCACCATCTAAGAAGTACTTCTCAGAATTCTCAAGAAACCTTATCTTCAGTTACTTCACAAGGCGTTGATAATGACTATCATGATAGTAGTAGTTGCACTACTGAATAATGATCCGCTCTTTGGTATTCCTTTGCCAAATCTTCACGGATTATTGTTCCTCTCATTATGCATGCTATAAATCAACCACATGAACATTAAGGAAAATGACTACATCATCCGCTAGAAGACATTTTTTTTGGTAAATCTTCCATCGTTTCTACATGTATACCTTCAGGAAGAATGCATTGATGTTGAGGAATCATTTGTCTCGGTTCATTCAGTGGGTCAATGTTCATCTGATTGTATGTTTATTCACGTGTTGGACATTTGACACAAGTTGATTACTTTGAAGTTACTCATTTATCACTTATTTGAGGCTGAAGTTGACGTTCACAAAGGCGTGTTCTTATTTGATAAATTGCTCGGGCTTAAGAATTTGAGTTGAAGTCTTGGGTTATCTAGTTACCAGCAGTCGAGGTGGATGGTTGAAGACTTGGTTAACTATCACTATTAGGAGTTACTTTGTTTTACTCAGTGCCACACGCATATGACGGTGTGGATAATCGCAAAAGGTGTTAACGTCTCATACTTTGCTTGAGTAGTGAGCATTTAGAAATTTGCTTGAAGCATAAATTCTTGACACCGTTCTTCCATCATTAAGCGCAAGCTTAAGATACAAATGTGGGAATTTGACTTCAGTTTCAAGTTTGGTATATCGGGTGTTCTTCATCAGTGGTCACTTCAAATTGTCTACATATGGGTTGATAAAGATAGTCAGAAAGAGTTTCTCTAGCAGTTGATTCTCACTGGATTCATTTGAGCTAATTGTTGTTCTTCTCTACTTCAAGAATATTTGGTATGTATAATGTGTTGCTATTTCTGAGGTATCAAAACCAGCAAGGGGGAAGGAGACATACATCTAAACACACAATGAGTACAAGCGATGAAACTAATACTTCTTCTCTATTGAAGTAATCCCGGGAAAGACAAATGTCATAACCATAGAGAAACTCAGTGTTTACTCATAGCCTTTGGTGTGTTATTCCAACCATTTAGGAGGAAGTGGTCTCTGGATACTTTCGGTTGGTGTTAACTCAGCCTTCAGTAGAAAGAAATATGAGAAGAATATTTAGAACGTGAGATGATATTGCTTATCGACATCTTCTACATGACTTATTATAAAGTGCTTCCGGTTAGTGTTTCATGTACACAGTGTAATGATGATTCCGATGATAAAGTTATTGTGATGTCGTTGTTTCTACTCTGGTTGGGTACTTATGTACATAATGGGCTGATTGGTTATATGGAAGATAACTGGAATGCACTTGGTAAAATGAAGATGTTGATATATGGTTCCCCTGAATAGACAATTGCTCGATCTCGAAGAGTAATGTGTACATCGGGGATGCACAACAAGTTCATGTGATCTTGAACTTAATCATTTATTACGGGTTTGATAACCGCAGCGATGATCCATGTTTCAACTTGTTACTTCGGTGTTTTCGTCCTCTTCGGGGTGTTGAGCTTCATTCAATGAGACCGCTTTTTCTTCAACTCTACTTCATAGGGAAATGGTCTTTATTCGATGTTTGTCGATTTGGGGTGAAGTTACCAAAGATTCAAATTGAGAAGGCTCATGTTCAGACGATTTTCTTAGAAGCCTCGAATGCTTTGGTGCTGAAAGTTTAAGAGATGTTGATTTCTTTCTTCTACATAGTCTTTGAACGATTTCCCTATCTCGGTACTTGTATCATCATCTTCTTAAACTATTATTCTATATGTACATATTTTATCATAAAACAAAATACAAAAATATAAAACCAATAAAAAAGAAAAGAGAAAAATTTAAAACCTACAAAAACCCATAAAAATCAGAAATTTTGAAAAATACCAAAAATATTGTTCTTCAAAGACATGTCTTCTGGTATCGATAACATCTACGGTCTTAGAAATGTCATTCAACAATGGCACGAGACCATAGATGAAGTTCGAGCAGGAGGTATAAATATTTCTTTCTAAACATGTCTCATAAAATGGCTTGCAGCTATTACAGATCAACCCGTGCTTAAAACTATGGCTTGCTATTATTTTTGAGATAGCAACCGTTCTTCAAGAAAGGAAAGTGTTACGCTAAACCATTTTTCAAAATTCGCGTACTTATCCTAAAACAAAATGAGGAAAGTATGTCGAAGGATGCTGTTCTACTCAAATATTTTTCCATCTAAAATTTTTCAGAAAAATATTTGTTTGAACAAAATGGTGGAAAATGAGTTGCTTAAAAATCTATCGTAGGTCAATTTTTAGTATAAGTTGAAAACTCAATCAATGACTTCAGCGCTTTTAAACCTTTTATAAAATGAGTCATTGATTGAGGGGGAGAATGTTTTTCAAATCTGTATCATCTAACGAGATTATCTAATTATCCTATAACTTAAATGTAAAACATGTTAACCTACGTTGAAGGACTAGGTGCCTAGGATATGATTGTTAGGTTTAGATGATTAGAGTTTGATAAACACATAATTCCCATGCTTTATATATGATCTGATTGATATGCTGAATTGACTTTTATTAGTCGATTGTTTTTTGGGTGATGTCGACCACCATATATCTGTATGTGTGTTCACTAACGTATGCAGGTATATTGGTATATAAGAATGTTCCCGATCCGGATCCCACAATTGAAGATGATTGGATGCCGAATGGAAAGGGTAACTATCTCTTGGGTTGACATTTGAAGAAACGGAGCTTAATTGGACTTCTATAGAGGGTTGGCATGGAAAAATGCAACGTAAGAGGTCTCACTGCATCAGCAGATGGTTTTCTTCATAAGCAAATGAAGAAACGGAGCTTAATTTGACCTCAGTTGGCATTAAATGCAACGTAAGAAGTCTCACTGCATCAGCAGACGGTTTTTCTTCCAAGCCCAACAGCAACAACAGAAGCTTCTCAACCACCTAACGTATCTTGTGCAGGAAAAGTAGTGAATGATACCATTTTTTTAAACAATTTTTGAATAATATTGTTTTGAAAATGGAAAAATATTGTTATGAAAATAAATCGGATTCAAAGTTTTGAAATCAACCGGACTTTATTTTGTCAAATCATAAGTGATTTCAAATTAAATATTTTAAAACGATATTTCTTCATAAAAGTCCGGGTTGTACAACATAAAGTGGTGATCTAAAGATTTAATGTTATGTCATGGTATGATTTTCTTTAAACCTCAAAGATCTTACACAATGAAATTTTTTCTATTCTTGTTTGATTGTAAAATTGTTTTATTTTACTTAAAGATCTCTTAAAAACTATCATACCTGACACTAACAATCTTTAATGTCTAAAATTGATCCGTATCAATCATTTTTCAAAATTAAATCAAGCCACGTCTTTCCCCAAAATCTTATAAATGATTTAAATCAATTGGGATCACAAATCTCAAAAGGTTTGAAATTTTTGATCGGGGTAGAGATCGTGATTTAAATCTCAAATTTGTTTAAAATAGAATTGGTTTTAGTCCTTTAAAGGCACTCCTGCCTCCATGTGCCAAACGATTTTAATATACATAATGCACATGTTGAGAGGGAGCATTTATCCAAAAACAAGATGAGTTTTTAAATCAGGCACATTTTCTCCCATGTTTTCTAAACCGTATTAAATCACTTGGGATCCAAAATCTGAAAGGGTTTGATATTTTTGATCGGGGGAGAATTTGTGATTTAATAATGAAATTTGATAAAAAGGTGATCGTTTTTTGATTCAAATGTGCATGCTGCTCTCCCATATGTGCTAAACGCTTCGAATCTCGAAGCACATATTGAGGGGGAGCATTTCAAAAGAAAACAAACTTTCAAGGTATAAAGATTTATATGTTTCAACATAAAGTACCTTGATTGATTTTCTAATGGTTTCTTAATGGCTTATTTATGAATGTATCCTTTCTAAAGAACTCATTCTAGACTATGTGAGCAAAATGAGTTTCAAACAACCAACGCATTATTGAGAGGAGGAATGTATTTATCAAGAAAATCAAATGGCTTTTTCTATGCAAATTGTGATCAAAAGAAAGTATTTCAAAGCCCTCTTGCCTCCATGTGCTAAACAATTTCTAAATCATATGCACATGTTGTCATAGGGAGGTTTTCTAAATGAATCAATAACTATTTAAAGTACGCTTAAAATGCTTTGATCTCATTTTCACAAGTACCTTGATTGTTTTCTTTGATTTTTCCAATTGGTTTTGAAAGAATGAACTGTAAAAAGACCCACCATTTTACTTTTATGTATGGAGTTATAAGGATGGTGAGGCATTAGGTAGTTCCCACGATCCCGTAGTTTTTTCTACCGAATCTGTGACAACTTCGTAATTTCGTGTCATTTTATAAACTGAAAGTATGTTCATCAACGCTATTATCATTTATCGTAAACTACATCAAATTGAGCATCCAAGGATGTCTTGATATTTGAGGTTTTAACATTTTCCTTTAGATGTTGATATTTTAATTGCAAAGCAAGATGCTCAACTTCCAATTTAGAGAACTGTTTTACCATTATATCGGTTCATGATCATCCTCGCATTTATCATGTAGTTTAGAGTTAGTTTTCAAGCTCAATACACGATCATGTTCGTGAGCAAATGGTTTTGCATAATTCATGAAATTGAGATGAGATGCATTAATTGAACAATTCGCGGGTGTAAAAAAACACATCTTGAGTGATACATTCGTGAAACATTCTCATTTAAGGTATGCAAGTTCTTCCTCTCAATCTCATTATATTTTAATTTATAGTCATAACCTCAACAATCATTGCATCAAATTCCTTTTCCATTTCTTTAATATCCTAAATCTATCCCTTTTAAGAATCTCAAATGACCTTTTTCTTAAAGAAAGGTACAGAGTTCGCTACGATAACATTCTTTTAGTTTTACTCAAAACCCTTTTTCAAGAAATCCCCGTATGTGATTCTCTTCTTATAATCATGTTGAATATATAAAGGCTTTATCTTGACCCGTTAAAAGATCTAGACGCTACTAAGTGCATACTCATTGGTAATTTGGAGGATAAGCACAACGTGCTTTTCCCAAGGGAGGTGTTCATTTCAACAAGTAATTACATTAATTTATTAATACCATGTCCTTTTTCCAAAAACTTGTTCCGGGGTTAATAGTAGTGACCCTGCTTAAACTTGTTGACTTGCCTTATCAGTAATCGGGGGTTTGATTTTTGTAAATATCTCTAGTAAATGTGATCATTAAGTTTCTTATCCATTTTCAACTAAACACATCATCTAATTTTCTATCCTTCTTCCGATATTTATACATGACATGGGTGTTTTCCTTGGCTTAAAATCAACATTTCTCTTCCTCTCTTTCTTACCATACTCGGGTTGGGACCTCAAGAGGATCATCTTATAAAACTCTATGCTTCAAGTGACAAGGTTTTTAACAACTTAGTATTCAAGCTTGTTTTTCAAAGTTTTGCAATAAAACTTTGATTGGAAAATCATTCAAAAGTTTGTCCATTGAATCTGCTCAAGTTACTAGTAAGCTCTATTCTGTTTTAATACTTTTCAAAATACTTCATTGTTATATTCATTTCATCATATTTGAGAAAACATACAAGTCATATGATGTTTATACCACTTTTCTTTTATGCGCATTCAAGATTTTTAGAGTTATATATATATTTGTCATCATTGGATCTATAATTACTCATTGTTATAAATCACTCTTGCTTCACATATTGATCATATGGGACAATATTGCTATTACCCATCATCAATATCCATAAGAAGTGTGTATGGTAGGATTAGCATCTTTTGCTCATCAACTTCATCATATAGTTTTTAATACCTCCGATGATTGTTTTGGATGGGCCAAATTGCCGTGTGAATATAGGTTTGGCCTTGAGAAAAACTCATAAAGCGAGACAAGTTTACAAAGGGATCAAGTGTCCAATTTTCGAGGTTCATCATTATTATCGAAGTCAAATGCATCATAGAAGCAAAGGGCTAGATGATTTGGACACTTTAAAAGCCATTGGCGCTTGATTGGCAGACATCAACATCGGGTTAAGATCATAGGTTTTGGCATTCTCAAGAAGAAAACAACAACCTCCTTTCATCCAAAGTTATGAGCTTGCACAAGCAAATCTTGTTCTAAAGTATTCTCGTGATTTTGCGTTTTGGAGTCTGAGTCTTAAAAATATGTCGTTATAAAATTTGCTTGTCCTTGACTTATCTATTAGTATATCCTCTACCAACTCCATTTCCTCGATTCGCATATAAGCTTTTGAACCGTGTAATTAAATGTTAGGAATTAGAATTTCCCGGTATTAAAGAGTCGGTCACCTCAAGTATATGTAATCGTTAGAAAGCTCGTAGTCGTAGTTATTTTAAGTTAAGTAGTATTTAGTTAAGTAACACCGTGGAGGGCCGGACGGTCTTTACCCATTGTATGCGATCCACGCCCGATGTGTGGCGTTTATGTAAGACTATAAATACTCTCTACCTCCCAAGGTAGAGAGTTGGAGCTCATAATAATATCTTTCACTTTCTCTCACTAAGTTCCCTAAACCTCTAACTTTCTCTCTCTAGAATTCCATCTATATTCTACCTTGTGTTAATGTTATGATGTGTATGTGAAAAGTTATATCTAACAATTGGTATCAAGAGCCATGGTTAGATCATATCTTACACATCTTTGGATTTCTAGTGGTTTTTAGGTGGTTTTTAAGTTTGAAAAAGTTTAGTGGTTTTAGCATCATTTGATTGATTTCTAGTGTTAAAGTTTCGATTTTGGTTGTACTTTTATGTTTAGAATCATCAAAAGTGTTTAGGTTTTCATTTGGTAAGCTTGAATCATCTTGGTTGGGTTGTTTTTGGATTGAAAAGTGAGGTTTATATGGTTTTCTCAAGCTAGCGACTTAGCTCACGGAATAGTTTCTTGGTAGCGACTTGCTTCACATTTTGGTAGCGACTTACAGTGTTGGAACTAGCGAGTTAGACCTAGCGAGTTAAAGTACAAGTAGTGGATTCTCCACTACGGGTAGCGACTTGTGGTAGCGACTTGGTCGATGCGAGTTGCTCTTTAGCGACTTGTGTCTCTAGCGACTTGTGTAGCTTAATTCTGCCAAAATTTGGTTAGCGACTTGGTGCATGCGAGTTACTACTTAGTGACTTGTTTTTCTGTTAGCGACTTGGGACTCTAGCGACTTAGGGGTGTAGCGAATTAAGGGTTAGCGACTTAGTGCATTAATTTCTAGCGACTTAGTGCAATAATTTCTAGCGACTTAGTGCATTATCTTCTAGCGATTTAGTATTTTATCATCTAGAGTCTTGAGTGATTGTTTACGGTTTTCTCTTGATTGAGTAAAATCCCGTGAAAGAATCCATTTTCCGGTTTAATCATAGAGCTATAAAATCCCGTATAATCTGTTAACATGTCTACCAACGTTCCCCTTTGTTATCTCCACTTTGCGAAGATGTTCAAGCGGTGGTTCGATACTCGTCCACCCATGCTTGAGAATCGACTACGACTCTTGGCCTCAACGAATTAGACTGTATTGCCTTGGAAAGGAAAATGGTGTCAACATTCTCAAATCCATTGATGAAGGACCATATCGAGTTGAGACGACTAGAGACATACTTGATACTAATGCAGATGGTACTCTGTTTTACGGAATTGAGACCTAAGATGTATGCTGAGCTTGATGATAAAGATAAAAAGAGATTTGATGCAGATATCAGGGCTTCAAACATTGTTCTTCAAGGTCTTCCTAAAGACATCTACAAGCCGATCAATCATAACACGATGCTAAAGGCGTTTGGGACAATGTTAAGATGCTTCTCTCGTGTTCGAATTAACTATGGAAAACAGAGAATCCCAACTCTATGACGAATTTGAGCATTTCAAGATGAAACCGGATGAGAGTGTCTATGAGTACTATGTGAGATTTCATAAGTTAGTTAATGACATGAGGAACATCGGAATGACTATGCCTAACATTCAGTTGAACTCAAAATTTGTGAACAACATGAATCCCGAATGGCACAAGTTTGTTACAGCTGTGAAGCTCACTAAAGGATTGAAGAATACAAACTATGAGCAACTCTATGCCTTCCTCCTTGAGAATGAGAGACATGCTATGTTTGAAAAATTAATTCTCAATCAGTTCAAAACCAACCAGTGAGAGACAAGCTCGTCTAATGACTCTACAGCTTTCTACTCAAACATCGTAATCACAACCAAAGCATCACAAGTCATACCCTTGGGTAATGGTAATCACAAACTCATTCCGGATCCTATGTACAAACAAGCTGATGCCGATACTCACGTGGGTAGCTTCATTAATCAACTAGCTCTTCTCATCAGTCAAAACATGAATACTCTCCCACAAACCAACAACAACCTCGAATCGCATCTAACCCACACAATCAAGCCACTATTAAAGATGGAAGGATCGTGGTGCAACCAGATCTGAGGAAAGACAAGATGATCGACGAGGTGGAGCCGGGAGAGGTTATGTTGGAAACCATAATCGAGGAAGGAATGGTAACCAAGGTCAAACTAAGCTCATCAAATGTTATAACTGTGGTGGAGAGGGACACATTGCAAGGAACTGTACATCTCCAAAGCGCCCTGACGAATCTTGATTACTCGAGAGAAGATGCGGCTCAAGCTCGGACAATGGTGCTACACTGAATGAAGAGGAATTGCTATTTCTTGCTGAGGGCAATGCCAAGACCTATGATGCGATGTGGATGAGCGGCCTATTCAGAGATAGGTCACAATCATCGAATGCCTTTCAAGTCGCTGTGATGCATACGACTCTGATGTGGATGATGGACCTAATGCACACACAATTTTTATGGCTAGCATTTCTCCAATGGTTTCTCCCAAGGTCTCCTCTTCATCACTAGTTGGGCCATCCCATGACAAGCTCATCTCAGAGGTATTAAAACTATACGATGATCCGATGTGCACGGATGCATGACAAAGTACACTGAACTGAAACTATTGAATCAAATATTGAAAATATGGGTAATATCAATATTGTCCCATATGATCAATACGTGAAACAAAGTGAAAGTGAAGTTGTACCAAGTGATGCATCTTCTGCGGTCAACAATGACTATGTTTGTGATGAATACACGCATGTGCCCCGATGATTCCATTATTTCAGAACTAAATGCCTATAAAGAACGTGTTGCTATTTATGAACAACGTGCTAAGTTTGAGTTGACCACTCGTGAGCATGAAATGGATAACCAAGTAAGTACAGTAATTAGAAAAAGTAAGTTTAGAGAAGAAATATTGAAACAAGAATTAAATTCCTTGCAAGAAAAACTCTCTAAAACATCTAAGCAAAAACAAGAACTTCAAGAAAATGTGAAAATGCTTAAGCAAGAATTTAATGCAAAGGAATCAAAACTCTTGAGAGATTTTTCTAATCTGAAAACTTTGAAAAACAAACTTGAGAACAAGTTGTACATACAAGGAAACACCATTCAGATCGCTCACATGGTCACTAAACATCGAGTCTTCAGCGATAAGCATAGCATTCCCCTTGTTGAGGAACCGAATCCAGAGGTAATTAAAAAGGCTAGAAATGCTCATAAGGTGCTTTATGATGGTAATGAAATTCTTAAGCCTAGGCAGAAACCTAGTTGCGTTGAGTGCACCGAGGAAGATAAGAAATCAGATGAAGTCACTAGGGAAAGGATGAACAAAAACTAGATGACCCGAAATGCAAAGAGAAAAAGATTATTATCACTCCCCATGACTACAAGAAGGAAAACTGGATTTCCTTGAACATGTTTAAGCCTCAAACATTGTTGACCCAACAAGTGTTCGGAAAAAGGATATGGACTTGCAAAAATTTGAAAATCTTGTTGAAAAGAATACCCCTTGTAGGAAATTCCCTAAAGCGACTGAGTATCCTCCAAATACACCAATGCATTTAGTTCCTAGAACTATTGCCACTAAAGCAAGACCTTAATCAATCAATATGTTATTCTTCAACTATTTACCGATTTTGAGAAAACTTGTAAGAAAAGGATCACACCCATCGATAACTGAAGGGAAAAGGGGTTTTGAGCAAATGAAAGAATGTTATTTAACTGAGGTCATGCCTTTCTTTAAACAACTAAAAGATCATTTTGAGAGTCTTAAAAGGGGATAAAATCAGATATTAAAGAAATGGAAAAGGAATTTGATGCAATGGTAGTTGAAGTTAGTGATTATGAGCGTGCACTAAAATATAATGAGATTGAGAGGAAGAACTTGCATACCTTAAATGAGACTCTTATTATTGAATGTGTTGCTCAAGATATCTTTTTCACTTCAAATTGCTCTATTAATGCTTCCAAATTTCATGAACTATCTGTGGCCTGAAAGTCTCCCATGATCGTGTCATTGAGCTTGAAAAACTAATTCTGAACTAAACGAGAAAATTGAACTGGATGATCACAACAATTTGGTTAAACATTTTTCTAAACTGGAAGTTGAGCATTTTAATTTACAACTAAAATATCAACATCTTAAAGAAAATGTTAAAACTTCAAATGTCAAGACATCGCCAGATGCTCCAGAGTTTGATGCAGTTTTTCAAATTAACAAACGTGATGAACGATTCAAGCTCGCAACGCGATCGAAAAGTTGAAAGCCCAACTCTCTCAATTAAAGGGTCAAACGAACAATAAGACAGGCTCCCAAATCCCTCCTTCTTTAGATTCTCGGAATTCTCAAACTTTTCATCTTCAAAACTTAGTTGATGCCTTACAAAAGGAAAGCGAGAGTTTTCTAGAAGAAAATGAAAAGTTAAACGACATTTTAAAGAGTTATATGATTCAATGAAAGTCACCCGTGACCAAAACAACGAAAAAATAACGTCTTTACAAAAGGAAATTGAGAATCTAAGAAGTCGGGGAAATGGGAAACTGCCACTTGTTTTCAATAAGAATGTTGTCTCAAAGTCACCCTTAGATCCAAATACACCGTGATGCTTAAATATATTCCTCCTCATCTTAGGAATAATGAACATGCTTTTCATGAATACTTTGCTCACCTTAAGGATAGTCTAGAATGTCTCAGTGAGATTGTCGAAGAGGATTTCATTAATAAACCTCTTGATAGTGAAATTAGGTTTGCTTGCCTCCATGCCAAACGATCTCAAGAGTTGCTAGAATGTGTAATTGCCACATGCCCAAAATCCTTAACCTTAGGTGAAAAGGCAAAGCTGTGATGCCTTGTTCTATGCCTAGTGCCAAGCGAGGAAATCCGTTCTATGCCCGATCTTAAAAAGGAAACACTAATGTGCCTTCAAGTAGTTAAGATTCCAGATATGTTAGTGCTAAGAAAGTGAACTTTAGTGTGCCTGCAAAAAGCTCAAATCACAGTCTTAAAGTATACACTAATGTGCCTTCTAGTACTTCAGATCCTTGCACATCAAGTTCGAGAATGCAAAATTAGATCAACCAACTAATGTTCCCATTCCCTCTACAGGAGTAATCGGTGACTTTAAAGCGAAGCGGTCAAAGTCTCAAGAATATACAAGGAATGATAGGACCTTGCAAGCTAAGAATGTGCATTGGAAGAGAGTAGAAGACCAATCTAGGAACGTTAGGCTTGAGTTGAATAAAACGAATCGTGTTGATTCTAGTATTAGCCTTAGGCGCATCGTAATTAATTCACGATACTATCTGCAAACCTTGTAATGCTGCATGCTTGAATTCCGTTGCTAATCATGAATGTGGTGTGAATGCTTTGTCTAATCTTTGTCAAATGCCCAGTTAAAATTGCTAATGCTAATAATCGTGCAAATAAGGCAAAAGGCAAAAACGAAAGATTGTTAGAAAACAGTGGAAACCCACAGAAAGAACTTTTATAAAGATAGGTTATTATTGGATACCTTTTGGTCATAAGAATAATCAGTTTTGTTCTCAAACTGCTAAGATTATGCCCACTAGAAAATGGATGCCTCCTGGTAGAACTATTCCCTTAAGAAGTAAACATACTTTGAATAGGTCAAATCTGAACACCAAGACATTGCATCTATTCCCAATGATTCCATTGCTTCTACTTCGATATGGATGTTTCGATTCGATGTGGGTGTTCCACATACTGTTACTAACCAAATGGAACCCATTCTTGCATGGGGATCCCAATTATCCAGCTTATCCATTTTGTACGTGTTCAACTGCAGATCGTTCAAATCGCTTACGTGGTACCGGACTCAGTGCCGCTCCAAGCATATGACCGAGACGGTCACGGCTCATGAACTTTGTGAGCAAGTTCATCGGGACTGTTAGATTTGGTAATGATCATTTCGGTGCTATTATGGGTTATGGAGATTATGTTGTTGGTGATAGTGTCATCTCGAGAGTCTACTATGTTGAAGGGTTGGGTCATAATCGGTTCTCTGTTGGTCAATTCTGTGACTCTGATCTAGAAGTTGCCTTCAAAACATACTGCTTTGTTAGAGATCTTAATGGTAAGGAACTGTTAAAAGGAACTTCGTGGTCAAACCTTTACACCATCTCTATCGATGACATGATGAGGGCTTCTCCAATCGGCTTGTTATCAAAGGCTTCAAAAACAAAGTCATGGTTATGGCATCGTCGTCTCAATCACTTGAACTTCGGCACCATCAACGATCTTTCCATAAAGGACCTAGTTGTAGGTTTACCTAGACTAAAGTATGAAAAGGATCATCTTTGTTCAAGATGTCAATTGGGAAAAAGCAAGAAATATGCCCATAAACCCAAACCTACTAACTCGTCACGAAGTTCTTCATATGATTCATATGGACTTATGTGGACCAATGAGGGTACAAAATATCTTTGGGAAGAAATATGTGTTAGTTGTGGTTGATGATTACTCTAGATTCACCGGGGTCAAGTTCATAAGGACAAAGGATGAAACTCCTGATATCATCATCAAACTCATCAAAGCATTTGTTCGACTTAACAAAACCGTCCGTAATTGTCGAACGGACAATGGAACCGAAGTTTGTCAACAAACAACTTAATGAATTCTATGAAAGCGTTGGAATCAGCCATCAAAGAAGTATTTCACGAACTCCTCAACAGAACGGTGTAGTTGAAAGACTAAATCGGACTCTGGTTGAAGCCGCTAGAACAATGTTGATTTACTCAAAGGTTCCAATGTTTCTCGGGGCTGAGGCAATCGCCACTGCATGCTATACACAAAATCGCTCCCTAATCCACACCGTACATGGAAAAACTCCATATGAACTTGTCCACAACAGAAAACCTAATCTCTCTTTCCTTCGTGTGTTTGGTGCATTGTGCTATCCAACTAATGAGGGTCAAGACTTAGGAAAACTAAGGGCTAAAGCTGACATTGGAGTATTTGTAGGATATGCACCAAACAAAAGGGATACCGAATCTATAACAAAAGAACCCGAAATATCATGGAAACCATTCACGCTACGCTTGATGAGTGACGGTCAAATGGCTCTGGACAATCCATTTCCAGGGACCCGCACTTCAAGACTGTCCCATTGGTTCATCTCTTGTTCCAAACTCTACTCAAGAAACTCCATATGTACCTCCATCGGAAGATGATGTAAAGAAATTGTTTGATCCTATGTTTGATGAACTGTATGATTCAAACACTAATGAGGTAATGATTCCTGCACCAGAGGATGCTCATATTCCTGTGAATGAAGTCAATCCTTCAGGCTCAATATCTTTAAGTCAAGAAGCACCTGCCGATCCTTGATCCTCATCAACAAATCATCATTCTTCAAATGTACATCATGGAAATGTTTTGGCATCAATGATGAAGTTAATCCCTTTGCTACTCCTGAGGATGCTCCATTTGAAAACATATTTGCTACTCCCGAATCATCATCGAACCATCTTCTTCGGAGACATCGACTCGGCTACCTCGCCTCAACAAGCGCCACATGAACACCTTAAAAATGGACTCACGATCATCCATTAGACAACATCATTGGAAATCCCTCTCGTCTGTATCAACCCGGAATCAACTTGCAACCGATGCCTTATGGTGTTTCTTCAACTCCGTACTTTCTAAGATCGAACCAAAAGATGTTAAAACCGCCATGAATGAAGGCAATTGGTTCAATGCCATGCATGAAGAAATTCATGAGTTTGATCGACTTGATGTATGGGAGTTAGTACACTCCCGATTGCTATGATTATAGCTATCAAATGGATCTTCAAAGTAAAACTTGATGAGCATGGTGATGTGTTGAAAACCAAGGCTCGTTTAGTTGCTAAAGGATATCGTCAAGAGGAGGGTATAGACTTTGAAGAATCTTTTGCTCTTGTTGCTCGAATCGAGGCAATCGAATCTTTACGGCTAACGCCGCTAGTAAGAACATGGTAGTGTATCGATGGATGTAAAGACGGCATTTCGAACGGAGATCTTAAAGAAGTCGTCGTCACCAACCTGAAGGATTTGTGAATCAAGAGCATCCTACTCACGCTTATCGTCTGAAGAAGGCTCTCTACGGTTTAAAGCAAGCACCGAGGGCATGGTATGATACATTGTCAAAGTTTCTTCTATCATCCGGATTCAAGAAAAGGAGCGATTGATCCTACATTGTTCACCAGGAAGTCGGGCAAACATTTAACTCATGTTCAAATTTATGTTGATGATATTATTTTTGCTTCTCGTGACCCAATGGAATGTTATCATTTTTCTAATGAAATGAGTTCTAAGTTTCAAATGTCAATGATGGGACAAATGTCGTTTTCTTGGGATTACAAATATCACAAAGTCCCGGAGGCATTTTCATAAATCAATCTAAATATGCAAATGAGATTTTAAAGAAATTTGGATTTGATTCATGTGACCCTGTTGACACTCCCATGATTGATCGAACCAAACTAGATGAGGACCACTCGGGGATCATGATTGACCAAACGAAATATCGTAGTATGATTGGATCCCGATGTACCTCACGCCTAGTAGACCGTACATCTTGTTCGCTGTTTGCATGTGTGCTAGATACCAGGCTAAGCCTACTAAAAAGCACCTTGAAGCGCTTAAACGGGTCTTTCGGTATCTCCAAGGAACCATCAATATGGGACTATGGTACCCGAAGGACACCGGTATGTCACTAACGCCTATGCAGATGCCGATCATGCGGGTTGTCAAGATACACGTCCGAAGTACATCCGAGGTGCTCGCTTTTGGGTGATACGCTTGTGAGCTGGTCGTCAAAGAAGCAAATGAGTACTTCTATTTCCTCTGAGGTTGAATACATATCCATGTCATCTTGTTGTGCTCAAGTCTTATGGATGAGATCTCAATTATCGGACTATGGCTTTGAATTCAACAAAATCCCTCTCAGATCAGTGATAATAAAAGTGCTATTGCTCTCTCATGCAACAACGCTCAACACTCAAGAGCAAAGCATATCGACATTCGACATCATTTCATCGGGGAACAAGTGGAAAAAGGTGTGGTGGAACTATATTTTGTGAGGTCGAATATCGCTAGCGGACATCTTCACCAAAGCTCTTCCAAGAGAACGCGTTTTGAGTTTATTCTTCCGTCTTGGCTTGAAAAGCCTTCAACCGAATACACTCAAACGCCTTCAGGAGGAAGACGAGGAGTAAAGGTCTATCTTCATCTATCTCTTGTATATATTTATCCAAAAAGCAAAATACAAAATTATAAAACCTATAAAACCAAATAGAAAAATATAAAACTTTCAAAATCCATAAAAATCTGAAAAATTCAAAAAATCTTCAAAAATATTGTCTTTTTGTCATGTTTTTTTCCGGTTCGAAAATATCTACGGTCTTTGTCTTTGTCATTCAAAGAATGACACAGGACTTTAGATGTTGTTCGAATTCTTAAAAAAAAAAAAAAAAAAAAAAAAAAAAAAATATATATATTTTTGGGAGAAAGAGAAACAATGGTTTATTGTCATTTTCATGCAATAACCCGGTTTTAAAAGAAAGAACAGAGCCATGTTTTACCATGTTTTCAAATTCCATGCTCGGATTCTATAACATTTATCTCATGAAAACTAAATGCTTTGAAAAATAACTTCGGTCTCTATTTTTGATAATCATCGACTTATCTTGTCAAAATCTCTATCGCTCAATCAACAACCTATGTCATTGATTGAGGGGAGAATGATTTCAATTAAATTAAAAAGTTATTTGGCATTAAATTGTTTTCAAAAGATGTACATGCATGTTTAACCAATGGAGTTTAAAATCTCAACATCGATCCTTATCGGTTAAAACGCTTTCATAATCAAGTCACAATTCTCCTTAAAAGCTTTCAAAATCAATTTAAATCTAGAGAGATCACAAATCTCAAATGTTTTAATAATTGTGATCAGGGGAGAAGTTGTGATTTAAATAGGATTTAAACTGATAATTAGATAAATGGTTTCTTAAGTGATTAGCATGTTTGCCTCCCGTAAGTGACAAACGATTTCAAATTTTCCATGCACATGTTGAAGGGGAGCATCTATCTTAAACCTATGATTTGAAACGTGATCATTTATCTCAATGTGCATGTTCCCTCTAGTATGTGTAAAACTCCTTTCAAACCTAGAAGCACATATTGAGGGGAGCAAAATCATGAAAATCTCATCCTTCCCCAAAATGCTTTATCTACTTGATTCGATTTGGGAAGTGATGTTGATATCTTTTAGAAAATGGTAATCAAAGAAGTTAATTCTTTCTCTTGCCTCCGTGTGCAAAACATTTTCAAATACTTGATGCACATGTTGAGGGGAGTTCTCGTTCTAAAAATATCAAAAACAATTCAGGTACAAAATGCTTTGATAATATATCACAAGTATCCGAATTGATTTTCAAATGGTTTTCAATTGGTTCCAATGGCGGATGAACAATACCAAATAGACCGACCAACTTTACTTTATGTACGGTGATATAAGGATGATAAGGTTAGGTTTTGTTCCCAAGATCCGCCAGAACCGGAGGGATCTACCCAGGAACTATCCACTAGTTAGTGTAGAGTTCTTAGGTATGATAATAAAAGGAGAAAAATGAGAATGGGAAGAGTGCTGAGGCTGAGCTAGTAATCGGAATAAACCCAACAAGGTTCTAGCTATGAAGTCTCGGTAAGCACTCAAGGGGTTGAAGAATTAAAAAGAATTGAATGAGAAAAGGGTGAAAACAAATAGCCCTCCATTTATTCAACCTTAGGCGTAAACCGGGTTCAATTCATATGCTACCGATGGTAACATCGGTATTGAAGACAAGACGCGTCATGGACCCAAAGGACGCCGCACTTCAACTTCCCAAAACCACTCAAGTTCCTCTTAAAAGGACTTGTTTCATTCTCACGGGAACCGACATTATCTATCGACTTTCTCTTAGAGATTGTTGATATTGAAGAAGGAGACCCTCTCCCTAGTCTCCATATAGGGATCCAAATATGCAAAATTGAGTCTAGAGCCACGAGATCATCAATAAATCTCATTAGGACACTTTCAATGAAGACTCTCAGTTTCACACAATGTGGAAAGAGAGATTATATCTTGAGTCCTACGCATTATCCTTGTGGTATTGCCGTAACATCCGAGTGATGTGTTTACATATTCACTTTGTGAAGATGGAAAGCCTTACGAGCCAACATCTAACAAGCTCCCCGGTAGGTGGCATGTGAGATCTATTATACTGATCAACCATGTGACAAGCCGAATGTAAACAATGGGGCTTATTCAATCTTTTGAATCAATCGTTCGAGTTATGGATTGACGGATACCTTTGAAAAAACCAGTCCTTGTGCTTTAAAACTCTTTTCATTAGCATGTCGACCGTGTACTAATTTTTCAAATCAAAAGGTGTTTTATGATTGATAATTGATTTTCATTAAAACCTTCATGATATTGCAAAAACAATTTCTATTGAGCAGTACACGATTGTTTTTCAAATATCTTTTCATCAATCGCTGGACTCAAATTCGGTTCACTCAATCCGTGTTGTCTTCTTTGAGATGTTCGGTTTGAGAACGGCTAGAGCAATGCGAAACCGTCAAGGAAATTCTTGAATTATACGATCACGCAAGACTTATGTTCGATCAACGAGGAACCGTGGGTCGTGTACCTCAATTCAACGAAAGTGATCAAAGACACTTTCGTGCGATTTATTGCTAATCGTTGTATGCAGTACGCCGACGCGTTGCGGTAAATGTTCGTAATGAAGCGGTCAATTCATAGCCGCATGCTCACTTAACACATTCATCTCAAAAGAAATCATGATTAGTGCATCAATGACTCGGATATTTTCACTCCATGCTTACTCTGCTACGCCGCCAATATCATGATTCAACAAATGCTTCCGCTACTCGATGAGAAGATATCATGATCCAGAATGTGAGCATGTCGGTCCTAAAGTCACAACATCACATAATACCAACACCACAATGGATGTATCGAGATTTTCTATAGCCGTGATGATCTCAAATGAGTGGCTCAACATTATTATCACGTGGATCGATAAAGACCTCCACTTGGTTTAACCAAACATGCAATGTGAAGAATCAATGACTACGAGCTTAGGAACAAAGGACTACATCAAGAATGCAAGAACAATTGTTAATGTCATATCTGCTTGTATTCAATGTAATTTTAGTGCATGATTGAGGTGACCTCCCTTAGGGGAGATTGTTAGGAATTAGAAATTCCGGGTATTAAAGAGTCGGTCACCTCAAGTATATGTAATCGTTAGAAAGCTTGTAGTCATAGTTATTTTATGTTAAGTAGTATTTAGTTAAGTAACACCGTGGAGGACGGACGGGTCTTTACCCACTCAGTATGCCCGATCCACGGCCGATGTGTGGCGATTATGTAAGACTATAAATACTCTCTACCTCCCAAGGTAGAGAGTTGGAGCTCATAATAATATCTTTCACTTTCTCTCACTAAGTTCCCTAAACCTCTAACCTTCTCTCTCTAGAATTCCATCTATATTCTACCTTGTGTTAATGTTATGATGTGTATGTGAAAAGTTAATATCTAACAATAACCTTCCCATCTCTGACAGTGGCTTGATTGTGTGGATTTGATGCTGTTCTGAGGTTATTGTTGGTGTGTGGAAGAGAGTTCATGTTTTGACTAACCATGAGAGACAGTTGATTGATGAAGTTTTCCATAAGTGTGTTTGAGCTTCTGAGGCTTTATATGCCGGATCGTGGATGAGCTAGTAATTTCCATTACCCGTGGGTATGAATTGAGAAGCTTTGGTGGTAATTCCAACATTGGTGTAAAAGTCAGAGAGTCATTTGACTAACTTGTTTCTCCCCTCGTTGGTTTTAACCTGTTTCTAGAATCCTACTGCTCAAACATAGCATGTCTCTCATTCCGAGAATGAAGGCATACAAGCTGCTCATAGTTGGTATTCTTCAATACTTTGGTTAGCTTCACAGAGGTGACAAACTTGTGCCATTCAAGATTCATGTTGTTCACAAACTTTGAGTTCAAATTAATATTTGGCATAGTCATTTTGATATTCCTCATATCATTCACAAGTTTGTGGAATCTCAATGCAATATTCATATAGATACTCTTCCGGTTTCATCTTAAAGTGCTCAAATTCATCATACAGTTGTGATTCTCTGTCTTCCTTAGTTAATTCAGTAACCCGGTAGAAGCATCTTGACATTATCCCAAATGTACCATGGCTTTTGTTGTGATTGATAAGCTTGTTGATGTCTTTTGAAGAAGACCCCAAGTATAATGTTGAAGCCTCCGATATCATCATCGAATCCTCTTTTTCTCCTTATCACTGAGCTCATCATACGCCTTTGGTCCACAAATCAAAAGATCATGGTTCCATCTCGCAGCAAGATCAATTATGTATCTTGTAGTCTCAATCTGATAAGGTCCTTCATCAATGGATTTGAGAATGTTGACCCCATTTTCCTTTCCAAGACAAGCATAACTGATTCGCTGAGCCCAAGAGTCGAAGTCAGCCGCAAGCATGGGGACGAAAGTATCCGAACCACCGCTGAACATCCTCAAAGAATAAAGGAGATGATTGTAGGTAATGCTTGGTAGAAAAGTTTACGATTTCACGGATTTTAAAACTCAATGATTAAACCGGAAATAGATTCTTTCACCTGGATTTTACTAAATCAAGAGAAAACCGTAGGATGTAATCAAGAAGAAAAACACTAAGTCACAAGAGACAAATCCCTAAACAAGACAAATCGCATAGCCAATAACAAGTCGCCAAAAGTGACAAGTCGCGCATCTACTACCAAATCGCTTAAATCACAACAAGTCGCTTGATCAAGATAAATCGTTTTTGCTTGCAACTCGCCCAATAAGCAAGTCACCTAGAATGGACAAATCTCTTAAATAGCACAAGTCGCAGAAGATACACAACTCGCTTAAATAAGCAAGTCACAAAAGTGACAAGTCGCCATCCTCAATAATTCTGCGACAAGTACACCCAATTATCCGACAAATCGCTAAACAAGAGATTTGAAACCACACACAAATTGCTTCCAAAATGGGACAATCGCTCACTTGAAACACTTTACCGAGAGACAAATCGCTTCAATGAACATACGTTCTTACAAAACGCCACTTTTAATCCAAAAACAATCCAACCACAAAGTTGATTCAAGCTTTCCAAATCACAACCTAAACACTTATGATGATCCTAAACACAAAAGTACTATCAAAATCCAAACTTTAACACAAGAGATTGTCCAAATGATGCAAAAACCACTCAACTTTTTCAAACCCAAAAACCAATAAAACCACTAGAAATCCAAGAATATGTAAGAGAGATGATCAAACCATGTCTCTATACCATTTGAAGATATTGATTTCATAAACACATCAAACCATGATCAATAAGAGGGCGACACTATTAATTTGAAGGTTTTAGAGAGAGAAATAGTTAGAGGTTTGGGAACTTAGTAAGAGAAAGTGAAATTATTATTATGAGCTCCAACCTAGAAATCCAATAATATGTAAGAGAGATGATCAAACCATGTCTCTGATACCATTTGTAAGATATTGGATTTCATAAACACATCAAACCATGATCAATAAGAGAAGCGATACTTGAAGGTTTTAGAGAGAGAATGTAAAACCTGAAAATCTAAAACATAGATAAAGACTAAAATACCTCAAATCAAAAAATTATAAAATAATGAAATATACGCCATTTATCATTTAACCAAATTAAAACCTAACTCGTAAAAAAAGTAAAACTAAATGAATGTGTGTACGGATCGATTTTGGTACGCATCGAAAAGATTTAAACAAGCTACTAATATGTTGGGCCTCGCTTTCAAGTAACTGGTGAACCACTTGGGCCGTAAATGTATTTTGTCTTGTTTGGATCAAGGAGCCGAGAGCCAAGAAGGCCATTTAGGGCCGCTGGTTTTGTGTGCCTCCTCACCAAGCCAAACCCAAACCCTCCTCAAAGCCCTAAAACAAAAATGATACCACCTATAAATACAATCACTTATCATGAAATTGAAACCCTAGTTTTGTTGCCTCTCTCTTTTCTTTTCTTCCCATTCGTAACCCTAGTCTTAAGTGGTGTCGGTGACTTTTGCTTCAACAAAGCTAATGTTTATTTGTCTTCTTTCGTTACACCTTACGTTAATATGTTGTGATATGTTTTGTTTAGTCGAAGTTTTGTATTTTCTGTGGCCGCAGCCGTGTATGAAACCAAACAAAGACAAAACGTAATGACTTGAACCTCATAATTATTAAAGAACATGTTATGTAATAATGATTATTAAATCGGATCATAGATATATGTTGAGCCATAGAACCAACCATATGTATATAAGAACCTAACCATGTATATGTTTCGCTAAGATAAAAACATGACAACTTGAATATGTAAAGTAATGAGGTGAGCTAGAGTTTGCGTAAAACCTATTAGTCAACCCTCTACATGTAAACCGAACCATATAAAAGTTTTGAACAAGTATTAAACGAATAAAGATCATGTAAACCTAAACCCTAGTTTGAAGTGTGAACCAAATAATGCGCTTCTAACCATAAATGGTTTGTGAACCGTCTCATATGCAAGGTTTTATAAGTCATGAGTTTGTGGATATGTAAACGTAGTAATGGTCGTGATCTAGTCTAAACTATCACAAGACAGCGTATGTGTGTGTAGATGTGTAATTAATCCGAGTAATAAGTAACTTGTGTGTCACATAAAATCATAAACGTGTATGGGAATAAAAGTTGAAGTATAACATGTATATAAGTAACGTATGGTTAAGACATGAAGGTGTTAGGTTAATTAGCGAAGTCATTAAAAGACGAATATGAAAAGTAAATGCATATTAAGGTGATATTAAAAGAAGGAGAAACCCTAGAACATAATGAGAGTCGATTAGGGTTTGAAGCTAAGAGTGTTAATTGCTATTTCATGTGAGTTATGACGTTAAACTATTTTCACATTTAACCCTAAACTTTAATAAATGACATAATGAACCCTAATCTACGATATTCATTATAAAACACTTAAGTCTCATTTAATCATAAAACCCTAAAGTATGAAGATCATGAATACATTAAGTATGAACACCAAACATTTAAAAGATCATTTCGACGATTATGGAATCATAAATAACATGGACGCAATCGCTAATGTGTATAGTTCCGGAAGAAGGAGTAATCCTTTGCCAGATTTCGCTAGGTCATTTGCTTTGGAATAAGGTACGATATTCTCGACCTTTTCAAAGAAAGGTTCCTTTTAACGCTTTCTTTCGTTAGTTTTTCTATTAGGGTTTCCTAAGCCTTGCTATGAACCCCATTCCGCTTTGTTTGAGCCGTTGCTTATCCAACTCGATTTCAATTATGAAACATCCGTTTTGAACTATATGATATGAAAACTCGATTTTGAAAATATGAATAACCTTCTCGATAAAATATGATCTCGGTCAGCTTATGACATTCTCGATTTGACCTAAGATAGTTTGCCACCCGAGCCAAATATTTCACTAGTCATGGGGGTTCCATGTCCAGACGATGCACCTCGATATGACTCTAGGGCGAGAGTGATGTTCTCGCCACGCCTCGATGGTGGAGCATTTGTATATGTAGGAAGGGCGATGGATGCATCCTAGATCCGTATATCCAAGTATCCGCTATATGTTATCCGATGATTGATGCCGCGTGCATGCACGCCCTTCATAACTCGTAGGTCTCCCTACAAATGTTGCCTTTACGAAAAAATGTTGCCTTACGAGAAATGTTGCCTTATGAGAATATGATTATGATCCGATATTTGTTTCGGGCTCGTGGTAGTTAACTATAAACTTTATTCATAATTCCGATTTATACTTTGAAAATGATTATGATTTTGCTATCTTTCGTTCATTATATTTTGTATTCGATATTGTTTCAGATTTCGCTTTTGCTTTTATATCCTGCTCACTGAGCTTTTTCAAATTCGAAGCTCACCAAGATTTTCTTCTTCCTACAAGGTATCTAAGCATTGTAAGCTGGGTTTTGCTTTGGGATGAGTGCATGAGTGGACTTACCTTAGAGATTTATTTAGCTTTGAACTTATGATGCCATTTAAGACTTATTATTTCGTATATTTGTTGGAGTTATTTTTCCGCTACGGACCTATGTATTGAAGTCGCTTTTGACTTGAATTATTTCCGCATTTATGTTAAGATTTCTTTTTGATGTTTATGTTTTTGATATGACACCATTACTTAGATTCCTTTACCCTTGTCGGGTTGGGGCGCTACAATTTATGGTTTTAGAGCCCGTGTTTACGAATTTGTAGTCGACTGCACATAAGAACCCTAGGTTTTGAGACCCTTAGAGCTTAGGCTTTGACCAAAGGAGGATTGGGTAGACTTTAGGTTTCCTTCACGAACTTCCATTTCAGATCTCACCTTTGTTCATTTTGCTAATCGTTTGAATATCGCTCGATGGTTCAACTCGCTCTAACAGATGTAGGCCGATGGAGACGATGATATTCCTCGGCTTGGATGTTGCAGCTTGCCACGCGCCAACACTCTTTTCCTCGGTCTTACTACACCGAGGTGATGACACAGTGATCAACAAACATTCGAATCGACCGGTCCTTCGAAGTGGTGGAGGTAATCAACCCATCGGCATTCATACTTGGCTCGAGCGTTTTGGTAAGCTCAAGCCTCTTTCTTTAGCACCGCTACTCCATCGGGCCGGAGGACTGATCACTCATAACGAGAAGCCGCTTTGAAGCTGGGTTGTGGAGATGAATTTAAGACCGCTTGGTCAGATTTAAATTGGAGGGTGATGCTTTGAACCTGGTGGAAGGCACTCAAACAGTACATGAGGAGGAGATGCTTTGCGTTACTTGTACTTGGACCGAGTTTCGACTATCTTCTATAACCGCATTTCCTCGATGCCGAATAAAGAAAGGTATGAGAGAGATTATCAAGGAATCTACCAGTTTGATCATGAGAACTCCAATGAGTACATGGGTAGGTTTATGAGGCTCGTAAGTTTTGTGGGAACGTAATGCCTGGAGATGGTAGGCCAGCTAAGCACTTCAAGGGATTAAAGAAGCTGGGTGTTGGACCGATCGCTAACACCGAGTATGAGGATGTGTCGGCCTGCAATGACGCAGCTCGTAACATTGAGATCTTTCATGAGGGTTCGGTTCCAACAAGCGTAATCGCGATGGTGATCAGATTCAAGGTAGGACTCAAAGTAATGATTATAAGGGAAATTCCCGCGTGAGTTATGATTCGAGGGGTCAAGTGGATAGAGTTAGATCGACGGGTCGGGCAGAAGGAATGTGGACTCTAGCTCGGGCAGGAGTCGATAGCGAAATGCCGGTAAGAATGGAAATGATCGTTTAATCAAGGTAACAATAACTGGCTACAAGCATAACAAGGATCACGGGCTCGAGGATCAAATCGGTCGCTTCCTCGTGATCTTCTGGTCGCCAGCGATGTACCTGAAGTTTTGCCTCTCCCACCTATTCTGTACTACTTGTGGAAAGGCTCATCCGAGACCGTGTTTCAAGGCCACTGGTGGATGTTTCTCTTGTGGTTCCACTACTCACAAGATCAAGGATTGCCCTAAGAAGAACCCGTGATTCCCGAAACTACATCAAGCCGCCACCTACTACCGGACGTTTATGCTACTACTTTGAATCGCGAAAGCACTTCGTGTAAAATTATTACGGCACTCTTTTCATTGATGATTTTTCTCGTCTTCGCTTTATTTGACACCGTGCCACACACTCCATTATATCCGGCTACATTTGCTAAGAAACTTAATATGAAGCCCAAACCGCTAACGCAATCACTTATCAATTTCTACTTATGAAAACCACATGATCATTGATCATAAATACGCGGTATGCCCTCTTCGCTTTGATGATCGATTCGCTTCTCGCAAATCAGTATCCTCTCGATATGGTCGACTTTGATATCATTCTAGGCATGGATTGGTTGGCTTATCATAGAGCTTCCATTGATTGCTATGCTAGAACTGTGATCTTTGGAGACATAAAACATCCTAAATTTGTTTATTATGGTTCTCAACCTCTCAAATCTGTTAAGTTTATTTCTGCTATGAAGGCACGGACCATGATTGCTCATGGGTGCCAAGGTTTTCCGCATCCAAGTATGACACATCTTTGGAGAGTCCTAACATTGAAAACCTTTCTGTTGTTTGTGAATTCACCGACGTTTTTCCCGATGAACTTCCTGGTCTTCCCGTAGAGAAGTTGAGTTTAGCATTGAGTTAATTCTCCGGTACGAACCGATTTTGAAAGCTCCATATCGTATGGCACCCGTGGAATCAAGGAGTTGAAGGAGCACCGCAAGAGATGATAGAAAATGGATTCATTCACCCGCTTTTCTCCATGGGGTGCACTGCTTGTTTGTGAAAAAGAAGGATGGAAGTATGCGCCTATGTATCGACTACCGTGAACTCAACCGTATTACTATTCAAACCGCTATCCTCTTCCGCCAGATAGATGATTTGTTTGATCAATCGCAAGGAGCCAAGTTCTTTTCAAGATTGATCTCGAGATCCGGTTATCATCAGCCTACGCGTGAGGGAGCAAGATGTTCCTAAGACCGCTTTGCACGTGATATGGTCATTATGAATTTCTCGTTATGCCTTTCGGTTTGACAAATGTACCGCAGATTTATGGACCTAATGAATCGTGTTTTCCATGAGTTTCTTGACAATTTTGTTATTGTTTTCATCGATGACATTTTAGTTTACTCCAAGTCTGAAGAAGAGCATGAACAACATCTCCGAATAGTTTTGGAGATTTTGAGGAAGAAGAAGTTGTACGCAAAATTTTCGAAGTGTGAATTTTGGTTAAGCCAAGTCGCGTTCCTTGGTCATATTGTATCTGCAGATGGTATCACCATGGATCCGTCTAAGGTTGAGGCTATCACTAAGTGGCCAAGACCTACCACAAAGGATCGAGGTTAGGAGTTTTCTAGGACTTGCCGGTTACTACCGACGCTTTGTAGAAGGTTTCTTCTGATTAGCTTTTGCCCTAACCCAACTGATGAGAAAAGGAGAAAAGTTCGTATGGATGGATGAACGAGAAAAGAGTTTTGAGGAGTTGAAACGAGATTGTGTCCGCCCTATTTTGACTCTTCCATCCGGTTCTCGAGGATTTCAAATTTATAGTGATGCATCTAAGAAAGGATTAGGCCGTGTTTTGATGCAACATGGAAAGGTGATAGCTTACGCTTCAAGGCAACCAAACCAAAACCGTATGAGGAGAATTACCCAACTCATGACCTTGAGTTAGTCACTGCAAGTGGTGTTCGCATTGAAGATCTGGAGACATTACTTGTATGGAGAGACGTGGATATTTTCATCACCATAAGAGTCTCAGGTATATTTTCACTCAGAAAGAACTTAACATGAGACAAAGAAGATGGTTAGAACTTCATAAGGATTATGACACCAACATTCAGCACCATCCGTAAGGCTAACGAGTTGCTTCCACGACTTAGTCGAAATCGCATTCTTGCAAGTATTAAGATTGAACCTAGGATTCTTCGTGACTTAGAGCGTTTGGATGTTGAGCTATGCGCGCGAGGTTTTGAGGATACCGGGCTAGTATGAAGTGGAGTCAAACCTTATAACGCAAATTAAGGAAGCTCAAAGATGACGGGCGAGCTCAGCCGCAATGTGAGCAAAAATGTTGAAGAAGGAAAGCAGACGGAGTTTAAGGTTGATAATGACGGAATTGTATGGTATGAAGATAGGCTCTGAGTTCCCAATGATTCGGGTACTTCGCGAGAAATTTATGATGAAGCTCATAGTTCTCCTTTCACTATCCATCCCGGTTCCACCAAGATGTATAGGATTTGAAACAAGATTTCCGTGGAATGGTATGAAGCAAGATGTGGCGACGCTTTGTGTTGAAGTGTATGATTTGTCACAGGTTAAGATTGAACATCAAAGGGCTAGTGGATCTGTAACCATTGGATATTCCGACATGGAAGTGGGATAAGATATCTATGGATTTTGTGATCGACTACCTCTTACTCGGAAGAAGCATGATGCGATTTGGGTAGTTTTTGATCGACTAACCAAATCAGCTTTCTTACCAATCGAAGGATTATGGTATTGGTAGATTGGCGGAAATTTTTCAGCATGAGATAGTTAGACTTCATGGTACTCCAAGCATCTATTGTGTCCGACAGAGATCCGCGCTTTTACTTCTCGTTTCTCGAAAGGTTTGCAAAAGCTTGGGGTACTCAACTTAATTTTTAGTGGGCACGGCATTTCATCCTCAAACAGATGGTCAATGAAAGGACTATTCGCACTGAGGACATGCTAAGGGCTTGGCTTTAGAATGGACGGGAGCAACCGGGATGAATATTTGTGTTTAGTAGAGTTTGCATACAACAACAGTTGGCATTCTAGCATTAAGGCAGCACCATTTGAACTTCTTTATGGGAGGAAATGTAGATCACCTACTTGTTGGGATGAAGTAGGTGAACGTTAATTGAAGGTTCGAAATGATTGAGATCAAGAATGAGAAAGTAGCTATTGCTAGAGAAAGCCAAGGAGGCTAGGTCTCGCCGAAGTTATGTCGCACAAGCATCGCCGTGATTTAGAATTTCGGGTTGGAGATCGTATTTTGAAAGTCTCGCCGCTTAGAGGTGTAAACGCTTTGGAATCAAGGGCAAGCTCATTCTCATCATCCATCGGTTCGCTTTGAAATTTTGGAACGATAGGAGAAGTTTCAGATCGGTTAGCACTTCCGCCTCAGCTATCGCATGTTCATGATGTTTTCCATGTATCTCCTAAGGGATACAACTATCATCCCATACACGCTGTTTCTTATCCGTTGATCAAATTCAACCGATATGTCTTATTCTCAAGAACCGGAAGCTATTTTAGAAAGACAAGAAAGAGTCCCGAGAAACAAAGTCATTCCGCTCGTTAAGATTCTTTGGAAAAATCACCCGGAGCGTGAGGCTACTTGGGAAACCGAGGAGTCGATGCGAGCTAGTTATCCTCATTTTTTGAATAGTTTGGTATGTTCTCATTTCGTCGCTTTCGTTTCATTCAATTTTCGAGGACGAAAATTCTTCTTTAGAGGGGAAGAATTGTAAAACCTGAAAATCTAAAACATAGATAAAGACTAAAATACCCTTGAAATCAAAAAAAATTATAAAATACGTAAAATAACGCTTAAATCATTTAACGAAATTAAAACCTAACTTACGAACAAGTAAAACTAAATGAATGTGTGTACGTGATCGATTTTGGTACGACGAAAGATTTAAACGCGCTTAATATGTTGGCCTCGTTGCTTAACCAAGGTGAACCACTTCCGAATGGTATTTTGTCTCGTTTGGAGCAAGGGAGCCGAGAGCCAAGAAGGCCATTTGGGCCGTGGGTTTTGTGTGCTCGGTTGGACCAAGCCTAAACCCAAACCCCCTCCTCAAAGCCCTAAAACAAAAATGATACCACCTATAAATACAATCACTTATCATGAAATTGAAACCCTAGTTTTGTTGCCTCTCTTTTCTTTTCTTCCCATTCGGCCGAACCCTAGTCTTGTGGTGTCGAGACTTTTGCTTCAACAAAGCTAAGGTATAACAATGTTTATTTGTCTTCTTTTCGCTATAACCTTAACGCTAATATGTTGTGATATGTTTTGTTTAGTCGAAGTTTTGTATTTTCTTTGTGGTCGAGCCGTAGAAACCAAAACAAAGACAAACCGTAATGACTTGAACCTCATAATTATTAAAGAACATGTTATGTAATAATGATATTAAATCGGATCATAGATATATGTTGAGCCATAGAACCAACCATATGTATATAAGAACCGAACCATGTATATGTTTCGGCTAAGATAAAAAACATGACAACTTGAATATGTAAAGTACGTAGGTGAGCTAGAGTTTCATGAAACCTATTAGCCTAACCCTCTACATGTAAACCTAACCATATAAAGTTTTGAACAAGTATTAAACGAGTAAAGATCATGTAAACCTAAACCCTAGTTTGAAGTAACCTAATAATGCAAGCTTCTAACCATAAATGGTTTATGAACCGTGGTTCCATATGCAAGGCTTTATAAGTCAATGAGTTTGTGGATATGTAAACGTAGTATGGTCGATCTAGTCTAAACTATTAAGCATAAAGTGTGTAGATGTAATTAATCCGAGTAATGAGTAACTTGTGTGTCACATAAAATCATAAACGTGCATGGGAATAAAAGTTGAAGTATAGCATGTATATAAGTAACGTATGGTTAAGACATGAAGGTGTTAGGTTAAGTAGCGAGTCATTAAAAAGACGTAACATGAAAAGTAAATGCATATTAATGTGATATTAAAAGAATGAGAAAACCCTAGAACATAAATGAGAGTCGATTAGGGTTGAAGCTAAGAGTAAGCATTGCTATTTCATGTGTGATATGACGCTTAAAACTATTTTCACATTTAACCCTAAACTTTAATTAATGACATAATGAACCCTAATCTAAGATATTAATTATAAAACACTTAAGTCTCATTTAATCATAAAGTACTTAAGATCATCAATACATTAAGTATAAATACCAAACATTTAAAAGATCATTTCGACGATTATGGAATCATAAATAACATGGACGAATTGCTAATGTGTATAGGTTCCGGAGTTAAGGAGTAATCCTCTTTGTGATTTCGCTTTGTGGTCATTTGATTTGGAATAAGGTACGATATTCGACCTTTCGAAAGGTTCCTTTTAACGCTTTCTTTTCAAGTAGTTTTTCTATTAGGTTTCCAAGCCTTTGCTATGAACCCCACCGCTTTGTTTGAGTCGCTGTTTATCTCAACTCTCGATTTGAATTATGAAACATCTAATTTTGAACTATATGATATGAAAACTCTGATTTTGAAAATATGAATAACCTTCTGATAAAATATGATCCGTAAGCCGCTTATGACATTCGATTGACCTAAGATAGTTTGACACACGAGCCAAATATTTCACTAGTCATGGGGTTCCATGTCCGTGACGTTGATGCACCTCTCGATATGACTCTAGCAGTAGAGTGATGTTCTCACACGCTCCCCTGGATGGTGAGCATATTTGTATAAGGAAGTGGGGCGATGGATGCATCCTAATCCTATCTCAAGACCAATATATGTTATCTAATGATTGATGTCGCAGGTATGCACGTCCTCATAACTCGTAGGTCTCCCACAAATGTTGCTTTACGAGAAATGTTGCCTTACAAGAAATGTGCCTTATGAGAATATGATTATGATCCCATATTTGTTCTCGGCTCGTGGTAGTTAACTATAAACTTTATTCTATAATTCTGATTTATACTTTGAAAATGATTATGATTTTGCTATCTTTCGCCATTATATTTTGTATTCGATATTGTTTCGTATTTCGCTTTGCTTTTATATCCGTTCACCGAGCTTTTGAAGCTCACCGCATTTTCTTTTCTTCCGCTGCATGTATCTAAGCATGGAAGTCGGGTTTTGCTTTGGGATGAGTGCATGAGTGGACTTATCTTAGAGATCTATTTAGCTTTGATCTTATGATGCCATTTAAGACTTATTATTTTAGATATTTTGTTGGAGTTATTTTTCCACAAACCTATGTATTGAAGTCGCTTTGACTTGAATTATTTCCATTTATGTTAAGATTTCTTTTGATGTTTATGTTTGCTTTATGACACCATTACTTGTGATTCCTTTACCCTTGTCGGCTGTGGGCGCTACAGCAGAAATAGTTAGAGGTTTGGGAACTTAGTGAGAGAAAATGAAAGTATTATTATGAGCTCCAACTCTATCTTGGGAGGTAGAGGATATTTATAGTCTTACACAACTCGCCACCTATGGGCTGTGGATTAGGCATACAAAGGGTAAAGACCCGTCTGGCCCTCCACGGTGTTACAAAACTAAATACTACTAACTTTTAAATAACTACTTACTACGAAGCTTCTAACGATTACATATACTGAGAAGCGAATTTGTATTTTAATAACCGGATTTTACTAAATCCTAACATACATATGTATTACTAAATCATAAATACACTTATACTTGTCTTAGTGTTTATGTAAAACGTAAGTGTGTTAGTAAACTATTGTCTCAAACCATTTACGTATTTTATTTGTTTTGTTAAAATGATTTACGCTTGTTATCAACAAAACATTTAAGATCGTGAAAATATAAATAAACGCTTTTACTTCTGGCTTATTTGTATTAATGTATCAGACATGTGTTTCAAGTTCAAAGGTCAAAACAAGGAGGCAGAGTGATAAGAAGATCAAGTATATCATGAAGGTCACATTGGCAACAAAATGGGATTATTCATTCTGTCGAGATCAAGGTCAAGTTTACAAATGAAAAAGAATATGACTTCAATCAAGCAGATTTCTAGATTGTCACTAACAACATCGAATATATGTACCTTTAAAAGGTACAAGGAAGGATGAGACACTTCTCAACAGAAATTCAACTTCACCATCACAAAATTCTAATCGATCTTCATTCAAAGCAAAGTCATTCAAGAACGTGTTGAAGATCTACAACTTGAGGTCGAATCATACCAAAAGCAGATAAATCTTACACAACCATTAATACACTTTCCCAACATTAATCAACTACCTCAATAAACTATCTTGAAAAAACCAAAGTTTGGGTCGCTTCACCGCAAAGGAGCTTCATCATACTTGCTTCATGGCATACCATCTAAATCCATAAATTTGTGACATACGCTGAAAATGGTTCGTGAAGGGTTAGCTTACCGCTTAAAGGATATTCGTGAAGGTATTGTTCAAGAAGTGTGGAATTCGAAGATAGAAGGAAGCCTCGTGAGGTTCATTAAGTTGGGGTCGATTAAAGGTTGTTCCACCGATCGTATGAGAAGGCCGGAGAGCCACGTGGGAGGACGACAGAAGTTTCTTTTATTTCAATGTTTCAACGTAAGAGAAAGTCACTAGTCGTGTGTAATCATTAAAATTCTTAAACATTTCCATTGTATTTGATTATTGATTTATTTATTCATAATGGTTTGTACATAAATAACAATGTACAACCCGAACTTGTAATGAAAGGACCCCGTGGTACGACGCTGCCACAATCCTATAAAGAGCTAAAGTTTTTACTTTTGAGTAAAATTTATCAAACTTTCAAAAACAAATCAAAATTTTGCTCAAAAGAACAAGTACTCTCCTCGTTTTAAAACCTCAAAGTTAATATTACTTGTCAGGGAAGTATTTACAAAAATATATTTGTTAAACAATGCTCTTTGGAAATCTTCCCATAAAACTCGAAATGGTCATATTCGATATCAAAAATTTCATCAAAAATAACATTAATATGCCATTTTTGAGGGGGAGAAAAATTGTGTGATAAACATATGTTGGATTGTGATTGAATCTAAGTGTAAATAGACTTAACTATTGAATCAATTTTAGCTCTTAAATGTCTGTGAACTCGAAAAAGACTTGTCCTGATCGTAATAATTTCTGAATTAGTTCGCTAGTGATGTAAACGCAGTTCTGAAGGACTAGTCTTAGTGAATGTACCATCCGAGAAACTCTTGGTAGACATGAACCTTGATTCGTCTAACCTCTCACCAAGGAGTGTTTACAACTTCAAGCTAACTTAGTCGCTGATGTAAACTGTCTCGCAGGGAATTGTCTATCTTGAGTCGCATCAAAAGTGCGCCACTCAATTCTCATCAGTGTATACTGCCAAAACTCCTAAGCATTAATGTGGAGGGGGTCTTTCAAAATACAAAACTCTCAAGTGTTTCAATCTTGTTTCATTCATAAACTTCATATGCTAATGATCAATACTAGATAACATCGGTATTGAAGATTAAAGTCGCTATGGACCAAAGGACGACCGCACTAAACCTTCTTAGTCACTCAAGTTTCTCTCAAAAGAAGCATGTTTCATTCTTACATGGAACCTGTGAATCATCTAATTTTCTCTAGAGATTGTTGGTATGAAGAAAGAGACCTCTCCTTAGTTCCGACAGAAACCAAAGCGCACATTGGTCTAGAGCTACGTAGATTCATCAAAAGACTTTAGGAACACTTGAACTTTCTAATACTCGTTCAAAACAATAAGAACACAAGTGACATATTATAGAGTCCTTCGCATCCTAGAAATCGCCGAGAACATTATGAGGATTCAACAAATCGTGATCCTTAGTGATTGAATAGAAACTCGCCAGTGGTCAACATCAAACAAATTCTCGCATGCCAGGTCACTTCTCAAGAACTTCTGTGGGTTACGCTTTTAGTGTTGTCTCAAACGTCTACAGCCGTGAGGTGATGCTTCTGTACCACTAATCAGATGTACTTTCGTACATCGTGTTAGCCTACTTGAGGGTCTCCTATCAAGAACATCCTTTGCTAGAATTAGAGATGTGTTTTCACACTATGTCATAATTCTCGGTTCAACTTGTAAGTGCCGGAAATCCTCTAAGGAGATTCTTTCAAGAATCGAAGTCCTGAAGATGTGGGTCATTACTTGAACTGCTCAATGTAATGCCAACTATCCTCTCCATCGATCTCGACTACCGATTCGCCCTAATTCAAGGTGAATGGAATTAAGACATTCAAAGTAAAACAATCGTAGTAGCTCTTTAAGAAAAGTCCACAATGATTGATTAGTGCTTATCACTAACCAAAGTTATGCAACAATGATGGATGCTCCTCGAAGGAAAGATCGTATTTATCTCCACATGCTCATACCTACAACAACATACATGAAGTTCTCTAAAAAGGCAACTCAAAGTCAAAATGATTCTTCATCAAAGCCAAAGAATCTACAAAGTTTAAAGACTTAGAGAACAACATCACAATTGGAATCAAAGTCAGCATGCAGGAGCATGTTTGAGAAAGACGGAGACACCTCGAAAGCAACTAAGCTGGGACCGTGATGTCGCATAACAACATACAATCACATCATCCACACCATAAACAAAGAACAAAGAAAAAATAACAAAAGACGCCAAAGCTCTAAACTTCAAAGAAACAAGATCCCACACATGGGGAGATTGTTGGAATCAAAGCATCTCCATCATTAAGAAAGAAGAGTGCTAGAAGACGCCGAAAGCAACCGCTATTAACATCATAACTATCACTTAGGGGGAGATTGTTGGAAATGCTCCTAAACATTATTATGAAGTGTTCGTCATTTATATGTAATAGGTTGATTTATATGGCTTTTTATGTTAGTTATTAAGGCATGGCTCACTACAACAAAAGTGGCTTTTTAGGACCCTTTGTGTGGATTTGTATGATAATGGAGTCCTAAAAACTGCTTAATAGGACATATGAGCGCTAGGGTCCTTTTAAAATATTTGCTACTTAGGCGATGTCCTAAAAAGGTATATAATAGGATGGTCGATGATTTGGGGTCCTATTATCATATAACTTAAAATGACACTTAAAATATGGATCCTAATAAATTACCTTTATAAGACGTTTATTCATTATGGTTGTATTATAATAAACCATAATAGGACACTTGAGTTTTGAGTCATAAGACACGCTAGTTAAAACGCTTTATTCACAAAAGTTTTATTATAGCAAAATTTAATAGGACCTTTGACACGTGGTATTATAACGTTAACCTTTATAGGACGCTTATGTACAATGGTTTTATAACATCATTTTTATAAAACGATTATTTGCAAAAGTTTTATTATAACAAAACTTAATAGGACCCTTAAAGGATGCATATTAATTATGGTTTTATTACAATACACCATAATAGGACACTTGATATATAAGTCATAAAACATTAATTATTTAAAACGCTTATTCGCAAACGTATTATTAAAACATAACTTAATATGACAGTTGACACTTGGGTCCCATAGATTGATACACCATCATAAGACACTTGATATTTCAGTCATAAAACATCGGTTTTATGGAATACTTATTCGCAAACGCTTTTTTATAAGCAAAGTGAATAGGACCCTTGACAATAGCGTCTTATAACGTTAACCTTTATAGAACGCTTATTCATAATGGTTTGTTTATGATACACCACAATATGGCACATCTTTTAGAGTCGTGAAAACATCCGCTTTTATAACGCTTTATTCAGCTTTTATAGAACGCTTAATTGCAAAAGTTTTATTTGAAAAAAAATTAACAGAACCCTTGACAACCGTGTCTTTTAACATTAACCTTTATAGTACGCTTATTTGTTGTGGTTTTATTATCCTACGCCATAATAGAACACTCCTTTATTTGAGTCATAAAACATCGCTTTTTAGAACGCTTATTAACAAAAGTTTTATTTAAACATTAGTTAGTATGACACTTGATACTTGGGTATCAAAACTTGATACACCATAATAGGACACTTGTTATCTGCCTTTGTATTGTTATATGTCTCAATCTTTTGGAAGTTATGTATGGGTTATCTCTGTCAGATTGTCCTTATCTCTGTGGGAATTATGCTAAGTAGGTATTCTCTGCCAATACCGCCAAGGATTCTGCTGAAGTAGAAGCAATCCGCCAAGAAGAGATTCTCGCCGGCGAATCTGCCAAGACTGCCAAGGTCTGCTGTATTCAACAAGTGGTATCGAGCCTGAAAGTCTCTACGATATCGAGAACCATATTTTTCCTCACCCCATACAACCAAAACACATTCACCATGCCTGAAGATGATGAATCAAGTCACCAACAACAACATCAAAAACACCACCTCTATGCAAAAGAACTTAGTCTTTCCAACAAGAATGGGAAGTTTCCTTATCTAAAAAAGGAAGAGTATGATCTGTGGACTATGAAAATGCAGAACTGGATCTCCAATATTGATTGGAATCTTTGGGAAATTGTAAAGAAAGGAAACAAAGAAGACTATCCTGCATCTTGATGGTAAGTTTACCATTGCTCCTCCCAAAACAGCCAAGAGATTTTAGTCAGCAAAGAGATAAAAGTGAGAACCATCCTTCTTCAAGCTATTCCCGAAGATCACTTGGGTGATTTTCACCACATGGATGATGCAAAGGACATATGGATGGCTCTTAAAGCAAGGTTCGTGGCAATGAAGAGTCCAGAAGAATGAGGAAGTCCATGTTGAGACAACACTTCCAAGAGTTCAATATCTCTGAAGAAGAAGGTATCCACAAGGGATACCATGAAGTTTCACAACTTGCTAATAATTCTTTAGTTTGTTTGTCTCTGCTCTCGCTTTTTGTGTGTATTTGTGTTTGTGTTGCGCTTTATCTATTTCAAGTGCATTTTGTCTATTCCATGTTCAAGTCCAAGATTCATCAAGTGTGATTCTTTTATAAATGGTCAAGTAAGCTTTGAAGCTTGTTTCTATCGAAACTAAAGTGTCAAGTAAACAAGTTGATTCTATCAAGTAAGAGTACATAGAGAAGAAATTAAAGTCAAATTGTTCATTCATTCATTCAAGAAAATGCTTTACAACCATACTTACAAAATTCAATCAAATTCAAATGCAACTACAAGAACAGAGCTATACATAATCCTAATCTAGTTCATATCATCTATTCCAACATCTAACAGTCGTTGGATATGCATGATCGCCACATCTTTCACACTAGATGCCGGATATGCTTAGGAAAACTTGCATAACCACCCATTTCTTCAATCTCGATGGTCGGATATGCATGACCACAAGGACGAGGAAGCTAAGGATCAAAATGGGAAGGATGGATTGATGAAAATAATGATGATGAAGAAAAATAAAGTGTCCTTTATGCTTCATCTCCATGAATTCACCAAAAGCAATCCATTCACCTTCCTTATGCTCTTCCTCTATAATGAAGTGAAGATGCACCAAAATGCGCTAGGTAGAGCAAGCACCACTCCTTTCGCACGAGGCCTTTGTTGAGGTTGAGGTGCCGAGGTTGGGAGTATGAAGGTATCTCAAGAAGGGTTCCTCTCGAGTCATCGAGACTCACTTGGATCCACTACACCATCATTTTCATAAGAAGAGAGAAATGGGGATGTCAAAGGGCTGGGTCGTGGATATGACCAAACCGAGGAAATCAATGGATGATGAGGATGATGGAGAAAAGGTTGGATTTACAACCTCTAGTGAAGTATTCATGGTTAATTTTGGTTGATTGGGTGTATGATGAATCTAGGGTTTGTGATGGTAATTGGGGGTAAAAGTATGTGAGAGAAGTATGCATTGGGATGATTTTATAGACGGGTTCGAGGTTTAATGTAAGTTAATGCGAAGTTGGCACAAGTAATTCTAGAATTCACCAAGATATCCTAGTCTTGGGTTGGTTTCTATCAATTGTATAACTTCCAGATTGAGTATCCGCTTCTAATCAAGAGTTAAATTGTCTATGGTCAAAGTAGATGTACACGTAGTTTAGTCAAACAATACGCCAATACTTTGACTATTTTGCACAAACCTCTACAAAACCATCACTCTCATTTTTCACTTCAAACAAAACCCTTCCCTCTTCTCCTACACCCAAAACCCCTCAATGCTACGAAACATAACCCTAAAAAAATCAATTCATCAAATGGCTCTTCAATTCAAGAAGGATCACAACAAAGTGTAATTTATGGAAATGCAAAAGGTGATGAGATGTATGTACCTATGGTAGAGTTCTTGAAAAGATCAAAGATTCACTATGCCCTAACGCATTCTCCTAATGCAATTTATGAATCGTTGGTCAAACAATTTTGGGCATCCGCCTTCCACCGGAGTGAAACAGAGATTGCGCCATGATTGACTAACAGTATGTAGTAACAGAGGAGCTGATTAGGAGAAAGCTTCACTTGATGATACCGATGGGGTATTTCACACTAGCACGAGGAAATACTCACTGGCCGAGCTATTGGGTATCAAGGTACCGTGACGTATACATATGGTTGAAAAGCATTTTGCCCTAAGGAGATTCTGGTTCACACGCTGCTTCAAGGCATTAGCAACAAATCAGAAGCATGGGATCAATTCTCTTCCCAACTGGCATATGGTATTGTGTGTCTATCTCAAGGGATAACTTATAATTTTTCTAAATTTATTTTTGACAATTTGGTTGAAAATATCAATAGGAAACAACATAAGTTTTTAATGTACCCTAGATTCTTACAAATAATCATAGACACCTCTACCCAAACCCAAGCCTTTTATGTCCGTAGAGCTCATTACCAAACTTTTGCCTCTATGAGAACTAACTTTGAGGGGGCACATTATCCATTGACAGAAGCTATGTTGCCTCAAGGCAATGAGCAATGGAGAATGGTCCATTTCATACCCATTCCTTTCTCACGGAAGCTTCATGTTGCTCCGCAGCGCCTCCACCAACACCAAATCTAGCACATTGTCCTAGTCCACCACCAACACAAGATCCTCTTGATGAGTTTGAGTCCGACCAACAGATGACCACACCTAGTACTCAAAGGAAAACTTTTAATGAGGTACCTCCTCATTTTGAGCATGACCATGTTTCCACCGAAGGTCCAATGAAGTCCCATTACCACAGAGCACTGGTGGAGCCGAGGACCCCATTACTCTCACACTGCGGTATGATCTTGTGAATGTATGCAACAGGTGTCTAGTCTCAAAAGGAACTTGCGTGAAACCAAGTCTACTCTTTGTAGTAAGATTGAAGAACTACAGAGTAAAGTTAAGGACCTAGGAGACAGACTTGAAAAGGGCACCAAAAGGAAGCTTTGGTTTCTTCCGAGGAGAAGAAGAAGAACCTCAAAGAGGTCTCGATATGTTAGCTGATGTGTTCTTTAATGATCCTTCATCAAGAGTTGCGAATCTTCAAAGAAGAAAGAACCTGTTCTTTATAAAAGGAGAAAGAGATCGTACTTGAATAAAGCATCTACCGGTATCCAAGGAACCGAGTTTGTCAAAGCCGCATCTACCGACAACCCCAATGGAGGATGTTGCTATCAACTTGGTCAATCTTCGGCCATACAAAACCATCGGTTCATTCCTCGCCAAGAACCCTCACAACATGTTTCTTCTCAAGTTGATTTGGGAGTTACTATGACATTCCTTTAGTTGATATTATCAAGATGATTGTACTAAGGAGCCTCATTGATAAAGGGAAAGGTTTAATGGTAGAAGATGAGCTTGGTCCAAACTTGGTAAGTGAAGAGGAAAGGCGAGAACAAGAGAGAATGCTAGCTGAGTGTAATGAGAGAAAGAAAGATGAAGAATGGCTAAACAGACAAGATCAATACGCCCTGCTTTGCCTCTCAAAGACAAAGGGAACTAGATGAAATGCATCAAGCTACCCGACACTCATGGGATGCTTACACTCGAAGTCATATCAAACCCTTCACTTGCTCGAGTATCTTAGGTGCGCACTTCAACAAAGGAAAGTTTTGTGGAATCGATGATGGCTCGTGGAAGACAAAGGAAGCAAGAAGTACCAAAAGAGGAGAGCCATCACAACCCAAAAGAACAAAGAGAGACCTCCTACTAAAGCTCAAATGAGACTTCAGGAAAACCGTAGCTCCACTCAGATAACTCGGGTACAATGAAGCAAGTCAAGGCTTTCCCTGATCATGTTTTGATTCACAAGTATAATCAAATCATGAAGTACTCTTCATCTCACACTCGCTTGAAAAAGATTGCCGGAATGAAGTTGCACCAAAGGCCAAAGACCAAAGTTTGTTGAGGTAGTGGATACTTTGATGATATTACAACAAAGACGCATCTCAACCGACTACTCAAGAAATTTCTCGCCACCTTCATCCACAAGATTCCTTCAGCCGAACCATCTATGGTCTCACAAACTCCTACAGAGATTGCTAGCTCACCGACAAGACTCCATCCGCCGAACCAGCTGCCATTTCTTCTCGGCACCTAATGTACCATTTCCCACTCCATCACGGGCATCTCATTAAGTCGCTACAAAGAAGTTTAAAACTAGAAAGGCTAGAAATTTGCTAGTAAGGATGAATGCCATTCGTGAAGGTGCTTCTCCTTCCTCTAGTCGTGCCAACCAATCTAATGAAGAACCTCAAGATGCACCATCTTTAGGAATCTATAAGCCCTGAAGGAGGAAGAAGAAGATGGCCAAAATCACTACCTTGGATATTGAGGCTGATGAGTCAACCTTTATTAAAGAAGGGTCTTCCTCTCGATTTTCCGATGGATATCAAAATGTGTTGATCAATTAGACTTTGACAAACAAAGAGCTGAATGTCATACATCGAAAGGACAAAACTTCTATGGAGTTCACCTTTTGAAGGAAATACTTCATTTGGTAGATAGTAGGTAACTTGCTTACTCAGACACTCTCGCTACCTCCCATTACCGCAACAATGCACCACAGGTTCCGGATGTTTTATTAGGAGATCTTCATGTCCCGCTTAGCTCTCAATCTCCCAATAATAAAGGACATTCCATTTGGCGTAACTCACATTTATGGCGGTTGAGTCCCGAGATTCTATCCTCTCGCCGTGCGTAGTGAGACGAAGGGTGGAATCACAACCGCATGTTTGCCTAAAGAACTTACCCATTGTCCAAAAGACTTATGGAGAGGATGTCACTTAAATTGAAATTCCTCCGCATCCAAATGGAAATGAAAGACCACAGTCTAACAACCGTTAGATTGATCAAGACTTACCTCCTTCAAGATCAAGTTGCTTCTTCATCGTCATAATGGTATCTCTCATGGTCTTCTGCCTTATATTCCTTTTGGTACTATTTGTATTATATACACTTGGTAGTTTCTTTCTTAGTTTAATAAAAAAAAAAAAAACTAACTTTCTTTTGCGTGTTTGTTGTTCATAGTTGATGGTTTTAACTCACCGCATATACCTTGTGTATATCTAAGAGTTGGCTAGTCCAAAGGGTACAAATTTTGGTAAAGACACATCAAATCGTTGATAGTCGTAATGATTTGCTCAAAATCATGGGTCCGCAACCACCCATGCTTTATTGTCGAAGTGTTGTATGGTCATCAATTCACCATGGTATATTCCTTTTGGAATCCAAGAATTGGCTAGCCCACAAGTATATGGCTTGTGGTAAAGGCAAATGAATCCATATTTGGTTATCAATTCACCAATTCTAAGAATTGACTAGTCCCGAGCAAACGGCTGTGTAAAGACACATCAAACCCGCTTATATGGTTTCGGTTTGCCAATAAATCGATGGTTATCAAGGTACCATAGTTTTAAAACTTAAACATTTGGCTACTCCAAAGAGTAATGGCTATTGGTAAAGAGACATCAAATCCATTATTTTCAATGATTCACTCTCTCGTGAGTTAACACACCTGAATGTGATGAGAATAGTATGCAACTAATGAGTTTTGATGTACACTATGTCAATTGTTGCCGCAAAGACTGCTTTCAAAGATTGGTCATCATAGAGATGAGCTTATTCTTGGTTCTTTGCTACCGATGTTTGAGAACAATCCTCTATTACCGCTAGCCTCTAAGATCTTCATAGTTAGGAACCGAACTTAACCAAGTCAAATTCCGCTTTAGGGAGGATTGTTGGGAATTATGCTAAGTAGGTATTCTCACGTCAATAATCGCCGGGATTCTCAAAGTAAGTGACCACAAGAAGAGATCTCACAAGATTAAAAGCGCTGCCGGTTTCTCACAAGGGTGGAAGTCGACTAGGATCAAGATGCGCTTTATTATTTACATGCTAACCCATCATTATTCTTGAACTGCCCGAGGTTAGCATGGGTATTAATGTAACGCTTCAACTAGTTTTACATAAAAATGTTTAGGACAGTATAATATTATTTAGCTAAAAAGGACTATTATTATTTAGCTTCTAAATCATTAAGCTTCAATCGATCTTCTTCATCGGCAATAACTAAGTCATTGTTGTCCACAACGGTTCCATCAAAACCACCTCTAACCAATTCAATATCCATTGTTTCGTCATGTTGAGGACACATAAATGAGTCACCCCGCAAATGTGTTTCCACGTCATCAAGACTTGTTTGTTCATCCATGTCATAAACATGTCCGGCGCCGCCTTGATCACAACTTGCCATCCTTTGTCAACACTATCTGCAACGTAAAATACTTGATGTGCTTAAGTTAGTATAAAAGGCTCGTATGAGCCTTCAATCCTTCAAAATTCAATAGAGTAAACCCGCTTGTCATCTTCTTTTTCCTTGAACCATTCGAAATCCAATCACAATCAAACAAAACTACTTTCTTGTCAATACCATACTCCAACTCAATTATATCATTCAAAACCCTCAGTAAGTTACATCTCCCGCATAGGATTGTTATCCGTAGCACTCGAAAGTAACCTGCTTGTCATGGCCTCAAGATTAACCCCACTATTCTCGGTTTTCCTATTATGTTCTACATTTTTTGTGTGAAATCGGAAACCATTTATGATAAATCCCTTATATTTTTCACATACTCAGATGGACCACTTGCCAAGCACCTTAGACTTTCGCGGATTCTCGGATCCTCTAGCATGTAGCTCCTCAACCTGAAATAAGGCAAGATGTGTTAATTGTTTTGTTATTAGTAGGTCAAAAATGCTATGTCATTATAATTATTTTTCAAAAGTAATAAACTCCGTATATGCCTTACATGATCTTGAAACCACGACTCAAAAGTATCACTATGTAAACGTTGAATGTCACGCTTTACGCTTTCTCCGATTTTGATGATGAACCAACGCCGATGTTCACCGTAGTGTTAATGATGATAATGATGATAAAAACGACAACTATTAATCGTATAATATAATTTATGAAACTCACAACTAATATAATTACTTACGTTCAAATTCATCAACTTCACTACAATTGAACAACACATATGAATGTGCTTTAGCCAAAATGTCAAGTTCCATCATTTCTACCTTTGTAGCACCAATCGGTCGACCCGCCATAGAAAAGATAGGTAAAACATCCTCATAACCATCGCCATCATTATTTCGACTTGTCTTATTATGTACGGTCTCAACATCATTGGATAAGTACAATGAACAAAACGACACACACTCTTCTCCTAGATATCCTTCTCGCAATGGAACCCTCCGGTTATTCCTGCTTTCAAGACGTAAGATTTTAATATAGCTAAATACCTGAGATATCAAAACCAATAATTTTAGATTCAATAATATTTGTTAATAAAGGTATTTACTATAATAGTAATGTGCACCTCTCTCATTGGATACATCCAACGGTAATGAACTCGCCCCTCCTAATCTCGCCTCTCAAGATGAACCGAAGATGAACCATGACATCAAAGAATGATGGCAGAAAAATCCTTTCTAAATCACAAAGTATTTTTCCAATCTCGGTTTCCATTTGAACCAAATCATTTGGATTAAGAACCTTTGCGCATAATTGTTTATAGTAACGCATATAGCTTCATCACAAGATAGCGCACGGCTTAGGCAACACATTTCGCAAGGCAATGGGAAGCAACCGCCGTGATCAAAATATGGCAATCATGACTTTTAAGTCCAAATAGTTTTGGAGGTTTTAACTCTCACGATCTTGATATATTAGCTGCATAACCATCCGAACTTTCACCTTCTTAAGCACACGACAAAAAATATCTTTCTATTTTTTATCCATTGAGAAACAAGGTGTGGCAAATAAACTTTGTTGTTATCTTGAACTATAGGATGAAGTTCATGTCTAATGCCCATTTCTTGTAAATCTAGGCGTGCTTTTATATGATCCTTGGTCTTCCCATCTAGATTCATTAGCTGCCCAAGGACACCGCCACAAACATTCTTCTCAATATGCATTACATCTAGATTATATGTAGCAAGTTATCTTCCAAAGCACGTAACTCAAAAATACTTTTCTTCTTCTAATTAAAAGGTAAATTTGGGTTGCTCTTCACAAGTTTTCCAAATTTAACTTCAAAACCATCTAACTCATCAACTACTTCTTGTCCTCTTAAGCCACGGGTTGCCCTCTAGTTCTTCTCGTACATCAAAAGAGTTTGTATCTCTTCTAAAAGCATGATCAAGAGGGCAAATATCGACCATGTCCCATAAAACATTTTTTTTGCCATGACTCAAGCGTGTTGATTTTGTATGTTTATGGCAGTTAGAACATGCAAGTTTACCTTTGGTGCTCCATCCGGATAAATTTGCATAAGCAGGAAAGTCACTGATCGTCCATAACAAACAAGCACGCATCCTAAAGTTACTTTTTGTTGATGCATCATAAGTGTCTACTCCTTTACGATCCCACAACTCCTTTAGCTCAGAAACTAACGGTTCCATATAGACATCTATATTATTCCCGTGAGCGATGGGCCAGTATAAGTAACGCTAGAAAGAAATAAGGTTTCTCGCATGCACATCCAAGGAGGTAGATTATATATGCCAAAACAAAAAGCCATGTACTATGAGACACACTCATTGTTCCAAAAGGGTTAAACCCATCACTCGCTAAACCAAGCCAGACATTACGAGATTCTTTGGCAAACTTATCATACTTAAAATCAAATGCTTTCCATGCCGAATCCGCAGGATGTCTCAAGTAACCATCTTTCATGCGACTCTCTCTTCATGCCATCTCATGGAGGCGGCCGCTTAGATGACATAAATAACATTTGCAATCGTGGTAAGAAATGAAAATGACGCAACACCTTTGCTCCAATCTTTTACGTATCACCGGGTTGACTCATCCGCGACAATCATCTTCACTTGCTTTATACCTTGACGTATGGCATATATCACATTCTGCTTTATTAATGTTTTCCAAAGACAAAGATACAATCATTAGGACTTGCATCAATTTTATCATAACTAAGTCCCAACTCTCGAATTATCTTCCTTAGTTCATACAATGACTTTGGTATAGAAGCATCGGGAAGGCTTCCTCATTGTATCTAGCATCTTGCTAAAACCATTATCACTACATTTCCCAACACACTTACCATGAAATAGTCTAATGATAAAAGAAAGAACTCGATAACTTACACCCGTGATATAGTGGTTTCTTTGCTCTCCCAACACTTTATAAAATTTTTTCGCCTTTTAGGTTTGGCATACTCATACTTTCAGCTTTGTGTCTCCATGTCATCTAGTGTGTCATCACCAAACCGATGGAAGGCATCATTCACCAACCCTTGCATGTCATCTTCAAAGATCCAACATGGAGCATCACTTGATTTGGAACCGGTGGAATTGTATAACCTTTCATAAACCCACACATAACAGATGTGTTGTAGCCCCGTCCGATCTACCCATATCTACACACAATCAATACATGGACATGAAATCGGCCCATTTTACCCTCATTATAGAATATATGATCAAGAAAGTCGCCAAGACCTTTTTATATTCAATGGTAAATCTAGGTAAAGACATCCAACTCATATCCATCTTAAACCTAATTCAATTAACCACGTAAAACCACATATAATTTCAACAAAGGGAGCCTAATTCAATTAACCACATATGTTGTTTCATAAAAATTTAGCAAAAACGATTAGGGTTTCATTTATGAGGTATTACTTGGTCTTGATGATGGTGGTGATTCTCGCTGGCAATTTTGGATGGGGGAATGATGTGGATTTGGATCTTAAAATTAGAAATACTTTTACAATTTATTTTAAAGCTATTTCTTAATTAATTGCCTAATTATTACTTCAAAGCTAGATAAACTAATTTATATCTAAAAATTAGAAATTAAAAGTCAAAATTGCAAAAGTAATTTTTACATAAGCTTGCAAAAGTAATTATTACTTCAAAGCTAGATAAACTAATTTATACTATTTATAACAAAATTTATGTTATGAGCTCAAGTATATGTTTGGCCACTATGTTATCAGCAGGGGAGTATGGATGCATCCTATATCTCAAGTATCTACGCTAGTGGATTATCCGTTATATGATATGATATGTTATGTTTCGGCTCGTGTTGATTAATGCCCTATCTCGACTTCATGAAGCAATACATTCAATCATAATAGTCGGCACTTTATGATCACCTCACAGATATTGGCCTCGCAAATTCCTAGGACAATTCCTCCGTTCAATATGTGTAGAATATAGGCTACAAAGCATCCCTAATGTGACGCCATGGGAAGTCGACTTACGAAAAACTCTTGACGATATAAATGAAACCACGATCCGCTGAGAGTTATTCATATTAGCTTTTTCAAAGTTATTATTTCATAAACTTTACGCTTACCAAATCAATCCCAATCCAAAGCAACACCCACCAACCAAACGGGCCCTTATTTGATAACCCGAGCAACGACCAGGTAATTATACATCAAATTATACCCTATCACCGATTCATCCCGCCTGCACCGACATTATAAGCTACAAGGTGGTCGAATCACCACTCATCATTCGCGATTTTGCAAACATTGATATGAACCTTTTGATATGACACTCGATTATGATATGATATCTCGACTCCCGCCAAACCCAGCCATTTCATTATTATTCATAGGGTTCCATGCATGTCCGTCTCATTGATGCACCAATGGCATATATGACTCTAGTGTGGTTTATCGCCCTACATCTCACTTTATCTTTTCGTCAACTAGATGCGATACGCTTTAACAAACGAGACCACGTGAGGATAAATCCTCGCCTCGAAGAAAATAGCAACATTTTAAATAACGCCTGAAAACAAATGAACTATCCGAGCCGCTCCATTTCGCAAGAAGATACAACAGTAGACTCGATTACTACATCACATTGATATTGTTGTTTGACCGAAGTCGGAAAACTAATGCCAAATCTACTTCATTTTTAGTTTCACATACAATAAAATACTTATATATTATATATATACAATAATATAATACATTTCATATACTATATACTACTATTAGTTAATTTAATTATAAATCTAATTATAATCTAAAAATGAAAATCTTATACACCCACGCTCATTAACCCGCTTAAAATTTTTGGGAAAAAATTCAGATTCATAAATAACTTTGGCGCATAAAATCAAGCATATCTTTCGAAATCAAGTATTTGATTCGATTTTATTAATGGAAATCGCTTTTCACGTACGGTTAAAATCTCAATTTTGGTTTAGGGTTGTATGTGGGCAACAAAACAAGGATTGTGGGTTTTCACTTTTGAATGAAGATCCACTCAACCGTAATGCAAACCTCTCTTGTTGTTATTATTATTGTTATTATTATTATTATTATTATTATTATTATTATTATTATTGTTATTGTTATTGTTATTATTATTGGTATTATCATTGTTATACATTGTTATTGTTATACATTGTTAGTGTGGAAATGGTGGTTCGTATGTTTGGTTGACCTCTAGTGATGAGTCTCATATGTGATCATAAGTGTTGCTTATTTGTGATGTGGTACAAGTTGTATTTAAGTTGCTCTCTTAATTTAAATGAATGTTGGTATACCTATGTAAAGTTGGGTCAAAGGATTTGGGTAGTGATAGTGATAGTGATTTGATATCAGCTTCTAGCTAATGTATTTCATTCCGTGACATGTAAATCAAGGATTTGCGCTATTTTTGTTTGTAGATAATGTATTTCATTCTCAGAACATGTAAAGATAGTGATTTGATTTTAGTTTTGTTGTTCTCAAATGACTATTGTTCTTTGCAATCTCATAATAATTTTATTTGTTTTGTGCACCGCTATGGAAAATAACAGGATGCAACGCCAAATCACCACGAGAAATATGAATGATTATGAAATGTCCGTATGACAAGGATTCAAGAAAACCAACAGAGATTACAAGCTTTGGGAGTGAAAAATCTTGCTAAGTCTTTGACAAGTCTAGTAGAGTGTGACAAAACAAAGAAAAAGAAAAAGAAACCAACGGATACCGAGAAAGATGTGATTATATGTCCGTTCAGACTTCCATCTTAATGCCGAGGAAGATAACCCGAAGAAGCTGCTACACAAACAAATAAAAGGTACTATAATAAATTTGGCTACTATATTTTCTTTATGTTTGTTTTCTAACAATTCTACTTGCATGAAATGTAATCAAAATACATTGCTCCACCCATGACTAGATATAAAAATTTAGCAAAAACGAATGAGTGTTCAATGTCTCCGCTGGCTAACATCTTCGTAATCTCAATCAAAAGGGACAAATGATTGATACGTGGGAGGGCAATACGTAGTAGGGTACAGTCCCACCAAGTCCAAACGAGAAATGATCAACCAAATTTCACAACAGAGGGAGATTAACCGCAAATCGAGAGAAACTTAGTTGCAATTGACAACGATCATGACCACGGGAGCGTGGACTTGAGATCCGATGGTAACTATACATAAATTTCAAATACTATATATATGATATTAAATTACTATTAATGTATATTCGCTAATCGCTTTCTGTGTTTATTTGTTTTTTTATTTTTTTTTTAAATTTTAATATAGATAACAATGAAGACCTTTATGATGTTGAAAATGATGATATCAAAGACATACCTATGAATGAAGATATTGAACAACAAGCTACTTCATAAGATGATGTAGATAAAGACATGGATGATTTGGAGAATGAGGATGATTTGGAGAATGTGAACGATTTAACAAATGACGCATGGCGATCTACTCTAGAAGAGATTCAAGTCGAGCATTCTCAAAATGAAGAAAACCATGTAGTTACACAAGCTCAAATGAAACAAAGTTAACATGGTCTACTTGATTGCATCGTTTTAAAAATCATATATCATATATTGTGTCATATAAGAAGAATATATAATAAAGTTAAATTAAAACAAGACAAAATACAACGCTAAGATATTGCTTCCATTTCAAATTTAGTATTTTAAATGTATAATGATCTATTGTAAATCATGTTCACTTTTTGTAGTTCAGATTGTAAGCAAAAGAAAGAGAGGACCAACACGTATGGCAAAAGTTTGGGCCCAAGAAAAAGGGATAGAATTCCTATTTTAGTTAATGAACACGAACAACCTATTAACCACAAAAGTAGTCATCTGACTCATTTCATGGGAACACTTTCAAGGAGTGGAAAGTATTGTCCGGTTTATAAACCATGGAATAAAGCCGGACACAAAAAAAGCTTTGTTGAACTCTTTAAAGGTACACAATGTTAAATATGTATGTTAATGAATAAAGTATTTGTTTTCTAATGTGAGCTATTACAGTTTTTAGACAAAATTTGATATTCCTGGCCGGAGAAAAATGGATATTGCAATCATTTGGGCGAAGGTGAAGAACCTGAGGCAAGAGTTAAGGAACACTACCATGATCCGCCTTTGTCAGCTTAAGCAACAAATAAGATCTAGGCCAAAGCAAGTGCCAAAAAAACAATGGAAGAAGCTTGTGAAGTATTGGAATAAAGAAAACACTAAGGTGTGAAATACTCTTCCACTTTAAATAACATTACTTAATTTCCCATTATGATATTTTACTTTCCCCGCCGCAGAGTTTAAGTAAAAAACAAGGCGAATCGGGCAAAAAGAAGATGATCCAAAGAACCCGAAAAAAGTTATGCTCACAAAAGGGAAGAGTTAAAGGTAAGTGTATGGAGAAAGTGGGATTGTTAATGTATCCCGTGGATATCCACTGTTAATATTCATTTTCTTTATTCATACGTATTATTTGGGACGAGATCCAACTCGATTGGATCTTGTTAGTGCATGCTTCTCCAAAGATGGAAATACCAAAATGATGACACCGCAAAGCTTATTGTAAGTAATATGCCTTTGTGTTTGCAAAAGTGTATTAATAGCATAAGTTAAACACAATATGCTTTTTTTTGTAATACATGCTTTACTATATGTTGTTCATGTTTATATAAAATGCGTGATGATATGAAACGACTTAGTGATAATCACCAGGGTTCATTGATAACCGACCGATGATATTTTTCTACGCTATGGGTAAAGATCGAATGGTGATGGCATGTATGGTCTAGGTGTTCGTGCTTCTAATGTTTGGGGTGTAATACCAAGTCGTTTAGCATGTCATAGAGAAAACAACGAATTGAAGTCTAGATGTGGAGAACTTACTAGTGAAAATGAAAAGTTACGAGCCCGCTTATCGAGAGAAGAATGGGTCGAAGGATAGTTCCATTGTTCCACCTCTTACATCACAAGATTCTCCTGTTGTAACCAATGAACCTCCACGCTTACGGGTATGTTTCTATTATAAATCGCTCCTTTCTAGTTGTTATAGCTTATTTTATCTTTGATAGCTAATGAACCTAGGCTACAAGCTTATGTATCAATATTATGATTTAGATTGCTCATTTGCCTTTTAAATTTGTTAACCCGCTATTAAGGGGTGTTTGGTTCTGTGTTGTTTCAACTGTGGTAGTTGCCTTTTCACTTGTTTATCTGCACACTATGACCTCTAGGTGATATTAGAACTAGTAAAACTATAAAACCAATGTTTGAACTAGAGAAAGTCAAAATCAAATTACCTTCACTCACAAATTAATCGTTGGGACATGAGGATCAAATCTCACACACTTGGTCTAAATCTTGTTCATGTATCTTAAATTAGTGTTATCATAGCTTAAATAATCATAATTAGTGCATACGGATCAAACAAGTTTCATTAAAGTCAAAGTTTAAGTTCAAAATCAAAAAGTCAAAATGGTATGTTACAGTAAACTCAGATCTTGGGAGAATTTTGTGAATTTTGTGTTGAGATTCAAGTCTTGAGATTTTTACATGTTGAAATTCCCCATCTAAGCTTTTGAATCCCACAGTTAGCTTATTTTATGATTTTTCTCCGCTTAGGTGATAGTTCAAAGTACACTGCAGGGCTAACCATTGCCCCCGCACTGTGGCATCACCAAAACCCCAACTTTCCATGTGCCTTAGCTTCTTCATTAGTGGCCACACAAAGGAGCTTATTGGTTTTTTTGAAACCAATAAGCTCATCTATAAATTTCAGGCTTATTTCAAACTTTTGACCTTATTAGATAGGTCAAGATAGCTTTTGTTTGTCCATTCCACCCATACACCGAGTGATCGTTGTTCACCCAAGTTCAAGCCCTCATCAAGTGCTTATCTGTGGGACCCAAACCTTTAGTCCTAGCTTTTAGAAACCTCAATAAGTCACCTTTTCATATCAAGTCTCACTTTGGATCCCTGTCAACCCTAGTGGGACCCACAAGGGCTGCAGGGTTGTTGGTTTTGGCCTCGTTTGCCCGTGATATTTGATCAAGTGATTATTCGGTCTATAGCTTATTCCTTTAGCTTATCCGTAGTTTTTAGCTTAATCTAGTTACAACTCATGTAGTTACAACTTATTTAGCTTATTGTAGCTTATTTGAAACTTATTTAGTATACACCACCTCCACACTCAAGAAGATTACACCTGATCAATTTTTGACCTCCTTTGTATACCCCACCTCCATACCGTAGTATTACATCTGCTTTAACCTAATACATGTGTCTTGACTATAAATTGATAAATGTTTGTTGAAAACTGAAATCTAGGTCTGGGATGAAGTTGTCCTTAAAAGCATTCTAAACTCAACCAGATCAGAGTAAAAGGATGGGTGAGGAGCTTGAACCCAAATGATATAGTTGGTGGTACAGATTGGAGGATGGTGTGAGGAAAACGTTCAAGTACCAACAAAAAGAGATGAAGTGTTGGTGAGACCCTATGGGTTATTTGCCACAATTGAAGATTGTGTTGGTGCAACCATAGCATGGCCTTGTCCCTTTATCTCGGTATGTCTTTGTTAATCTTGTGATACCAATAATTTTACTAACATGGAGCTTAATGCTTATTGATGAGTGTCTAAATACTCATCATTTTTATACTGTTAGAATGCCAAAAACATCTGAAAACACTCAGATATGCTTCAAAATGATAAAAATATCACAAACAAGTGTTTTATATGTTTTAAATGCAAAACATCAAATTTGATGAAAACTTATCAAGTTTGCATAATTGGCGCTTTTAGTCCCCAAGTTACAAAAGTTGTCAAAACACCCCTCGTAATTAAAAAACTTGTAAAATATCATTTTAGGTTATTGGATTCACAAGTTGTTCAAAAATAATCCTTTGAAGTTAAAAATCTCAAAATTACAACTTTGGTCCTAACTTTGGAAAAATGTCAAAAATAGTCCTTCGTTAATTTAAAAGTGAAAATTATCAAGTTTTAGCATTGTTCTATTTATAAATGACAAAATGGTCCTTATGATAAACTTTGAGAAAAATTACAAGATTGGTCCTTATAGTTTCTAAATTGACAATTTTGGTCCCTGGATTTAAAAAAATTGGAAATTATCAACAAAGGTCCTCACTAATCTTACTTGGCGCTTTTAGTCCTTATGAGAGCTTTGGAACATGTTCAAGATCAGCCCTCAACTTTTAAATATACGGATTAGTCCTTGCGTGTTATTTAAGCTAACAAAACCAAATTGGGATCCAATATATAAATAAGCCCAACTTGGTAGCCCCAATACCCTGAACCCTACAAACATGTTAAACCAAGCAAAACCGCCTAAAATATGGCTCAGATTGTGGCTTCCCCTTCACCTTTACATCAGAAACCAAAAACCAAGGTGTATCACCTCTCCCACCACTTTCCACCTGCAACCTTATCCCCCAAATTGTAATATTATCCCTCCACCTACACAAACAAACCAAAGCTCATTTAATGCTAAAACCCACTCTATGACTTTTCCGGCCAAAAATTACACATGGACGATTAAGATGCTAATTCCACTATCCAATGTATGGAAATGATCGAGGAATGAGGAAAAGCTGAGGTCAATAAAAGGAAGTTAAGCAGTAGAGATAGACAAGTAGTGTAGTTTAAATTAGTTTAAATGTCGCTTAGTTAATTTTCTTATCCAAAGGTATTTTTAAGCTATCAAGTAATTTTATTAAGCAATCTCAGCAGATGTTGAAACTTTTCAATAAATAATTTCAAGATAAGTTCTAATCTCAGCCAAATTTTCAAATTTTCAAAAAGAAATCTCAATATGGTGAATGTTGTTAATCGGGCTGTTACTTTGGACTTAGAAGCTCATATAAGCTCCTTATAAAGCTTATGCAAGCTTTTAGATACTCTTAAAATCAAAGTTATAAGAAAAATCAAAAATTCACAAAAAATACTAGATAAATAGCTTAAAAATAAAAAATCATTGGCAATGTTCAAAAATGTCATGGAGCGGGATATATAATGGATGGTTTGGGTGTAGTGCTTTATCAAGTAAGCTATAGGATTGGTTATTCGGTCCTATATCTCAGCTTTGTGCTTCAAAGCCTTTGTAAGCAATTTTTCTATTTTGGTATTTCACTATTTGGTTGATCATAAGTTCCAATCTCTCAGAATTTATGTTCATTAGTCTCAATTAAGTTAAAATAAACCATAATATCAAGCATTGTTTCTAGTGAAGTGTAGTTAGTTAAAATCATAATTTAACAGTTAAAATAGTAAACTTGTTATTTCTTAGTTTACTTGAGTTATTATTGTTGTTTAAAGTTTATTTAGTTTTAATTATGGATATTATAAAGTCTGCGGATCATTTGGATGGATTGAATCGCTGATACTTCTTGAAAAACATCAACTAACTACATAAAGGGTTGTTTGTCAATCTGCGAACTGTAAAAGGTTGTGCGCTCCTTTGTGTTTTGCTTGTTTCATGTTTCATTTGGTCTAAAGAACTCGATGTAAACAAAGAAAACAAGTGGTCATTTGCATAAAAAGTCAAATTTTCTTTAATCTCACCCATTTGAGCACTGTTAGGAATTAGAGTGTCATAATCACCACATTAGTTCATAATGAGTTAGCCTAGCTTAATATCATCTCATCTTAGCTTAAATTAACATAATCGCTAGTTTAACCGCTTTAAATCTCACATAAGTCAATCGGCCCTCATTTTGTTCAAAAAGTCAAATTCCCCCTGCATCGGCTTTGTCACCAATCACAAGCTCACACTGCAGCTTGTTATTCGAGCAAACCTTGTGATTGTTTCTTTTGATAGTCAACTCGGGTCCTTTTCAAGTTCCAAGTTAAAATCTCAATTTGAAGCTTATTTACTAGTTCAGCATGTGCTTTTCATTTTGTCCAATTTACTCAAAGATTGACCGAAGTTTTAACTCGCTGATTTCTCGCCTTATTGTAAAGCTTCTCCCAAGCTCATAAGAGCTTATCATGGTCTGAGTTTTTGTATAATTGGTCTCACCTTGGTCTTAAACAAGTTCTAATAATTTCTTTTCAGCTTTTAGCTTATTGAGTGTTCTCAGGTAATAGCTAAAAGTAACCACCCAATTGCTATTTTATTTAAAGCTTTAACCTCAAATCGTTAAACTTGTAATCAGAGGTCAAAGCTTGTTGTTTTGGTTGAAATAGAGTTCCTTAGCTTAATATAGCTTCTGCATGTAAGTTTGGTAGCTTTTAGTTAACATTTATTTTTTCTAGCTAAGTAATTAATAAGGTTTACATAGCAAGTAGCTTATTTCTCCACACAAGCCTATGTTTTTCTATTTTTCCTAGATTCAGGATATTAAAATAGACTTTCCCTGAAATTTTCATAATTTTTCATAACTGCTATATTTTCTTAATTAAAACAGCTTAGGTATTTTAAATAGCTTTTAATACAAATAAATTATAAAGTCCATAATGATTTTCAATTTTCTTACGTTAAGATAAATATAAAAGTAATAAAAAGTATTTTTCCATAATTTTCTTAGTTTAAAAAGTATTTTTTAGCATTTTTATTAGTTTTAAATAGTTTTAAATTAATAATAAATACATAAAAAGTATAAAAATATATTTTCAGTTTTAAAATAAGTTTTATCATATTTTAGACTTTTCTAAGTTATAATTTCATTTTTTTAGGTTAATCTTGTATTTTCTTGTATTTTAGTGCATTTTAAATATTTAATAAATAGTTTTTAATTAATAATAATTAAATAAATAGTTGTAAAAATAATTTTCTTTTCCTAATAATTTTCTTTTATTATTAGGATTGTTAAAACACCATTTTCATATTTGTAGGTCTTTTATTTCTTTAAAACTCACTTTTATTTTATACGTCAGAGATTTTATTTTAAACGAAAGTTTTAAGTTGTAGGCTTTAAACGCTCATCGCCTTTAAAAACAAAGTTGATAGCGCTTATTTAATATCTTTTATCTTTTTAATTTTCTTAATTTGTATTTAAGTCACAAGTATTTGTAAATCTTTTCAAGAGTATAATTTTCCATCAATACCATTATCGACACTATCCCAATGATCATTCTATCATTCAAGTTGTTTAAACACCAATTCATCCTCCTGTGGGACTTAACGACCCTGGGAATCCAATCGTATTCTTCGACTTCATTGTATTTGTGTTTAAGCCGCTTTGAGTCCTTAGGACTTGATTCCGCTGTATGCTAGATCAAATTTTACGCCACGGGAGGTCAGAAGTTTGTTTTAAACATTTCCGCATCCATTCTTGCACATATACCACCTTTTGTAAACAATTTTTCAAAATCAAAAGTTCATTAACACTTTTCCCCGGAGTTAACAACACCAAAATATTTTATTCTTAGTTTTTTTTTTCAAAATATTTATCCAAAAAGTCCAAAAATATTCATCTTTACCTTCTTACCCTTTTTGATTCTTTATCCCTTTACCCTCTATCCATTTGATTCTAACTTCTATTCCTATGGAATCCCTAGATTCGTCCCAACCTAAGTTGAAAACTTCCATTAAACACAAACAAATTTCAGGTCTTATGATCCATTCATTCTCAAGGTAGGGAAATAGAAAGAGAAACCTAAGCAAGCGTAGGACCGTGTACTTCCTCTAATAATGGAGGTGCTAAACGTCCAACCTACACGGCTATCCAAAGATCTAATCCCCATTGCTCCTAAGCCGCCTAAAATTGATCCTACACTTTACCATTTACTAAAAGCAAAACATGCAGAGTTTAGACCCAAGTGACTAATGATTTGCCTAATCTTCATTTCTCAAGAACCGTAACTGAGACTATAATCAAGTGGTGGAAATTGCTAGCTCGTGAGCACACCACTCATCCCACCCTCCCATTTTCAAAATGTTCTTTGAGTCTTAATAGTCATTCGTGATCACCATGTTGATTTTGTTGATTCTTGAATGAACCTGATTCCTTCTCATTCTCAAATAGAATCGCTTATTCCTGTGTTTGGCCAAGTGGTGAGCCTCTTTTGTTCAATTATGTCGCCGGTGTACGTGTGTACAAGGTGGTAATGATATTCGAACGGAGTTGATTATTTTGTGGTTCGAGAATTCATTTAATTATGATCCTAATCCTAACTCATTTAATCCACCCTCAAATTTTTCTAATTACCCACCACGTTCGAACTTATCTTTCATATAATCAACACACAGGACTTTTGTGGAGGTCCTCACCAAGGACCTCGAAAGGTCAATCGTAAAACATGTTTGTCTATGAACAAGCCCTAAGTGATGCTCAACTCTTTAGTTATGACCAATATCCATATGGTTCAATTAATCCGTGCTCAGCTTTTATCAAGTTGTGAGAACTGCGGAGGTCCCCATTTCAAATTCGGATTGTCAAACAGGAATCCATTTCCTAGACAATTTTACACATCATTTCAAGACCAACCTCCACAATACCAAATGATCTAAGCAACCTCATGAAAACTACAAATGCACTTTTATCATGGTCCTGAGTTATTAAAAGAACTTAAGGAGGAGTCTACATGTCATTTCAAAACTCTCATGAGAAATCCATGGAAGTTTTGTTAGTCAAGAGCTGTGTCGCTAAAATAAATCTTCAAATTGCTTTTGAAAAAGCTATTAAGGAATCAATTGCACGTGAGAGAAAGCAAATGCACTCAAATCAATCCGCTTATTCCCATGATAGTGATGATGATGATAATTTGAAGATTCATCGATTCATCGTTGATATCCCAATAGCTTGAGATTCATTCTCAAACAACCGCTATCACACCAGGTTCACACTCACTCAACACGGGATGAGCTTTCTTAACCGCTCCTAAAAAGGAATCAATAAATTTATAAAGTCTAGTGTCAGGACCTTGTCCCAATCCCAAGAGAGTCACAGGAACTTTGACCATATGTGTGATATCTCTTCCCTCTTGAGTGTTCAAAAGATCATTTTGAGTCTTTTCTCCCGATTTTAACGATGATTGTAAATCTTATGGAGACATTGAGAATGTTGAGGCATCACTTTCACATTGTGATGTTAATCCTCTTTTGAGGAGTTTATCGATGAACTTATTCCACTTTCATACTCGGAAGTGATGATAGTCTCTTTGATTTCAAAGTCGATCCGGGAGATCAAAGTCTCCGCTTTATAATGATCATTCACTCACTTCTCACCCTAACAAATTCAATAGAGAATGTTAATCACCTTGTCTTAAACATTCAAAGCTGCTACTTTCACCAATCCTCTATTTGAATTAATCAATTCACTTGGATTTCTAA
>OU343220.1:268750298-268914276 GCA_910596185.1 Chrysanthemum makinoi
GTTTCAAGAATTCCTCCTCAAGCTTATCCATCAATCCGGGGACAATAATTTTTCCATGACCAACTCTTCAAATTGTTCCCATGTCATAGCACTTCAGCTTCATTACCGCGGCGATCTTGATCATATTCCACCAATGTCCCGCTTCTCCTTTAAGCAAATGGGATGCATACTTCACCCTTTGTCCACGTGAGCATTCACTAATTTCAAAGATGTCCTCTATCTCCTTTAACGGTGGTGACATCACAATCGCTATCTCTATAAGAAATTCGGTCGGTTTGCAATTTAAGAAGGACTTGTAGCTACATCCGTCTCTCTGGGCTTCTTCATTTCTTAGTCTCTCAGCATCTTCTGCGTTTTCCTATCTTTGTTCAGGCCTTCCTTTTCCTTTCTTGCTCCTCTGCAGCTCTCTTATCTTCCATTGTTTTTCTTCTCCTCTCAGCATCTTCATTTGCCTTTTTCTTCTTCTCAGCCTCTTCTGCAGCTTTTCTAGCTTCTTCTGCTTTCCTAAATTTTTCTTGACTTTGAGCCAGAATAGTGGGCATGTGTTCTGACATAATCCTTATGATTTCATTACTTAGTTCCCCTTTTTTAACAGGCACATCTTGGTTCTTTCCTGGACGTTGCTTGGATCCACCACCACCCTTTCCTTCCATTTCTTTGTGCCTTGAAATTCACAAGAATATTTAAAAGACGAGTATATTTAAATATTACTAGATATATATTAAGACAACATTTCAGTTTAGGTCTATATCTATATAAAGTCATCTAATTCATCTCAAAAGACAACTATTACCCTTTATCTTTAGTGTGCATAGAGGGCATAAAGTATCAAAACTTTTCACAACCGAAATACTTAATCTAGGTTTAAGACTAGGTTCCTAACACCTAATTCACTTAAACCTAAGGCTCTGATGCCACCTGTAACACCCCACCTTTTCGGAGCGTTAAACCCTCTTATTTACCTTATATCAGCGGAAGCGTCTACTCTTACTCTTTCTCAATTTATCTCTTGATTCCTAAAAGCAGCTCATGTGGGTTGAAAATTTTAAAAGAGTTTTGGGTCAGCCAAATGCCTAGTGAGAATTCATGGTTTTCACGTACAAAACAATTCATATAAAATCAAACTTATAAAACGATCATGCAATTTGTTCAAATCTCATATAGGTGTTATTCAGTTATAGCATATTCTTAATCAATTCAAGTACCAACAACTTAATATAAACCAACAATTCAATTTATATCACATTATAACATATACCACTATTTTTATTTCCTTTCGATTTAACGGTTCCAACCATTCATATTTTTACCCGTTCGGTTCAACGGTTCCAATGATTCATATTTTTACCCATTCGGTTCAACGGTTCCAACAATTAATATTTTTACCCGTTCGGTTCAACGGTTCCAACGATTCATATTTTTACCCGTTCGGTTCAACGGTTCCAACAATTCACATTTCACGGTTTACAATTCACTATTCAACATTCATATATCTCAATATTAAATATAACAATTTTCTCAACTTTCAGTTATTCTCACATAATCAAAAGATGTAGCAAATAATGACCATTTAAACAAGTCGCATGATAGTACTTCGAATAAAAATGCAACCTAATTTAAAAGCACATGAAAACTCACCTCAAATCTCTTTCTAGCTTTTATGTCTCGTCCAAACAAAATCTCCTACAATTTCAACAAAACAAAATCTAAAACTTATATATAAGACCACTTAAATAAAATCTCCTACAATTTCAACAAAACAAAATCTAAAACTTATATATAAGACCACTTACACTTTCTGTCGCACCCGTTAATTAGTGGATTTCTCCATTAGTATTTTAACCTCTCAAAATAATAGTATCTTAACCTTTCAAAATTAATTAATCGTGTCCTTCTTAAAACTTTATTCATTAGTACCATGCACATGGTTTCTCTTCCTTTACCGAATACATACGTATACAACTTATGTGTTCTATTTAAACAAAATAATAACATCAACTATATTCCTTTATTTGATCATAAAAATGTATGTGATCTCATCTCTTTCATGCACACATCTATAGTGCCAAGACTCCACTAATATGTTACCAAGTTTTTTTTATTTTATAAATCATTCATCATATACCAAAACATATTGTCATATTAAGTGTTGTACATGTACTAATATATTAACGAGTATCATCATGATTTCAATTCAAATCATTATAATTCCTAAACCAAACGTGTAACTTGATTTCTAAAAAAAACACATCGGTGACGCTTGGAGACTCAACCATTTGAGTTACTAGGTAAATGTGAATCAAACGAAAAAAAATCTTAACTCATGGTTACCTTAGTATGCCTAAATCTTGATCGAAACTCTTCTCGGAACCACACAAGTCTAATCGAACGTCCTTCCTTCCTCTACTTCCCCTTAGCGATTAATACGTTCTCCGTCATCTCTGACCTCTCACGTTAGGGTTTTGGTTATTGGCCATCTTTGGAGGGTAAGTGGTATTTAAGAACGACTTGGACCAAAAATCTCGTAAAGATCCCGATTATTATGAAGTTCCAGTAACCCATATCTAATTGGCCTACACATACATATCTAATTGGCCTCCTATACCCCACGTTTGATTTTTTTTTAAATGCATGTATTATAATTTACTATATATCTACTTTATAATAATACAAGAACCACCCATAAGGATATCTAGTATATACATTAAGCTCTAAAAGTTATATAAGCCTCAAATCTCATTATATAAAACTTTCGGGTATTATAGGCTATGTCTGTACATTTGTTATAAGTCGAAGTCAGCTAGTTTACAAATTAATTACTCCGTAGTTCTTAGCTAGGTAATTACAGATGAAAAAGAATATGTTTCCAAGAGCTTGTATTTCCTTTAAAGGGCAAAACCGTTGCAATGCTATGATAATAAATCTGTAATTGGAGATACAACGACATACTTATAATTTTTTTTAGAACGCCACACCTATACCACCTATCTCCAAATATATTTCTCACACACACATGTATGTGTGTGTGTGTATATATATATATATATATATATATATATATATATATATATATATATAAGTTGGGTTATTATGAAAATTTTTTCTTAGAATAAAAAGAATGAGAAGGCATGTGGAGGTTACATGTGTCCCCTTCCCTTGAAAAATAAAATTCCCTTAAAAAAATTTTTTTGGGCAATTTTCTATACTTTCAGGCAAAATTTTTTCTTGCATCACAATTATAAAAATTCTTGAATCACAATCATGATTTTATGCATTAAGGTTATAAATGCATCCACGATTTATAAAGTTCTTGCATCACAATCATGATTTTTAGTGCACATAGGTTATAACCTTGATTTTTAGTGCATCATAGTTGATGCACTTAACTATCAACTATGATCTTGATAACTTATAATAAGATGCACCAAAACTTATTAGTGCATTAGGGTTATAAGTTGCTTGGATCACAATTATTATCCACGGATTCATTAAGGTTATAAATTACTGCATCACAGTTATAAAGTTACTGCACCACAATCATGATTTTAATGCATTGAGATTATGTTAGGTCACAAGGTTTACCACACAAGCTTATAAGAAAGATAGAGAGGCGATTGAACAAGTATCACACACACACACACACACGAGATAATGAACGGTTTAGTAGAGTGTATGTGAAAGAAAATAACTTGAACAACCAACCTTCAAATGAAGGTTTACATAAGGTATTTATAGGCAAGGAGCTAGGGCAACACTCCTACTCCTTCCCTTTCACCTATGGGCTTGGGCCTAAGCTCATGGGCCTTCTACATAAGCTTAAGGCTAATAACAAACATAAAGGCCATAATAAGCTAACTATTACATATGAGTAACTAACACTTGAATAAGGTTTAGGAGTGATTCCAACAATCTCCCCTCAAGTGTTATTACATATGAGTAACAAACACTCAAGTGTTGGTGATGAAAACGGTGAAGGCGTTGATGTAATAGTAGCTTTGGCGTCTTCTGACATTCTTCTTTCTTGTGAGAAGAATTGCCTTGATTTGAACAATCTCCCGGTGTAGAGATAGTTTACTTTGAACGGTTATGCTTTGGCGTCATCTTTAACTTTGTTCTTTGATCATTGTTCTTTGTGGTGAAAGTGATAGTATGTTGTTGTGCATCAAGTGCCTCCAGTGCAGCTGCTTTCTGGTGTCTCCGTCGTTCTTCAACATGCTCACAGCGCTCCTTTGGCGTTGGAATTCATACTTATGGAGTTCTTTAAGTCTTTAACTTTGTAGATTCTCGTATTGATGAAGAATCATTACATTTGAACGTTGTGTTGCTTTTTGATAGAACTTCCATTAGTGATGATGTTGGCGTGAGCATGAGAAGAATCACCACGATCATTCGCTCCGAGCTTCCATAAGAAGAAAACATTTAAAGCGGTTAGTAATAAGCGGATTCGGCACTTACAAGTTTGAACCGAGAGTGTTAACAGACATAGTGTGAAAACACAACTCTAATTCTTACAAAGGCGTTCTGAATCGAGTCCCACAAGTGAGATAACACGATGTACGAAGTACACCTACGATTGAGATGAGTGAACGAGCATCACCTCACGCCTTGAGCCGTTTGAGACCACTAAGCGCAATCCACGAGGAGTTGCGAAGCGACTTCTGTCGGTTTACATTTAATGTTGACCTGGCGAGGAGTTTCCATTCAATCACTGAGGATCACAAATGTGAACCTCTCATAAATGTTCTCGACAGTTTGCTAAGATCTGTGAAGGACTCGATATGAACCACTGATAACCTTATTTGTTGATCATCAAGTGATTAAATGTCAAGTGTACCTAAGAGATCTTTTGATGAATCTCGTGGCTCTAGACTCAATAGTGCGTTTTGGTTTTCTGGAGCGGAGACTAGGGAGAGGGTCTCCTTCTTCAATACCGAAATCTCTAAGAGACAACTGATAGTTTACGTAGGGTTCCCTGTGAGAATGAAACAAGCTTCTGTTAGAGAAACTTGAGTGGCTAAGAAGGTTTAGTGCATGCGTCCTTGGGTCCATGACGACTTTTAATCTTCAATACCGGCGTCACTAAGTGACAACCAGTTAGCATATGAATTGAACCCGATTATGCGCCTAAGTTGAATAATCGGGAGGCCTATTTCTTTTCACCCTTTTCTTTGCATTTCTTTTTAATTCTTCAACTCCTTCTTTCTCCGATTCTCATTTTCTCCTTTTTACAATCATACCTAAGGACTTCTAAATATTAACTATTTGTGGTGTCCTGGGGTAGATCCCTCCGACTCTGGCGGATCATAGGACGGTTATTCCTAACCTTAGTCACCTTATAACTCCATGACTAACCTATGTTGCCATAAAAAACCATTGTTGTGAAAAATCTCTCAAAGTGTTTGTGAATGAAAAACATTTTAGTACCCCTGTTGAGATAAGATTTTGCATAAATACTCCCCTCCACATGTGCTTAAGAGTTTTAACGGTTAAAATGCACAGTGAGGAAAAGCAGCGCATTTTGAATTGATTAACTCAAGATAGACATTCCCCGCGAGACCGCGGTTACGTGGCATAGTTAAAGAGTTACATTGTCGGCTTTTAGGTGACAACTAGCTCTAATAACTACCTTGAAGGTGTAGACAATCCTCGAAGGTTGTCAAACCCGTCAGAGTTCATGTCTACCAAGAGTTTCTCGAATGGTACATTCTATTCAGACAAGTCCTTTACGAGACACGTTTACATCACTAGCGAACTAGCTTGAAATTATTACCCGTCGGACAAGTCTTTTCGAGTTACTGACAGTTAAGATCTCGTCAATTCGTTGGTTAAGTCTATAGCACAAAGATTCATTTGCATTTACACAACATATTTCTTATCACATATTTTCTCCCCCTCAAAAATGGCATATGTGATGTTATTTTTGAAAAGTTGAGAATAAATATGACCATTTCGAGTGTTGCGGGAAGAATGACCACTTGTGAACAATTTTTGAACAAAGTTTTAATTCAAGTACTCCCCTCAACGAGTGATATAAACGGTTGATATTTTGAAAATCATAAGGGAAAGTACTTGTTCTTTTGAGCAAAACCTTGAAAAGTGAAAGGTTTGATAGGTTTTACTCAAAAGTAAGAAGCTTTCGCTCCTTTTATAAGGATTGTGGCAGCGAGCGTACCATAGGGTTCTTTTATTTACAAGTACGGGTTGTACACTGTAATGTGTGCACAAGCCATTGACATAATTAATCAAACATCCAAAATGATATGAAAAAAACAATTCAAGGGGTACCGGGAAGTGCAGATGATGTTCCCGAGGGTGTGCGCGAGCGTTGAAATCGGTTATGTTTCTCACGGTTCGACCACGACATAACTCTCCAATCGCGTGCAGGCTGATCCCTTGAAACAACCGTTCATCAATCATTGTGATGATCCGTCTCACATCCCTCCTTTCACGAGAATTCCGGCAGCTTAGGAGACCCAATTTTCGGCGTATATCCTTCAACACGTATGCCAATCCATCCCTAACCAGCTTCAAAGTATGATCCCGAACTTGTGGAGTTCGCTACACGCCATTAAGCGGTTTCTTTGAAGTTCACTACGGTAAACAACGCCGAAAGGTTTGCTGATGAGTGTATATTGAGATAGGTGGTTGATATCGGGAAGATCAAGCTTTGGAGGTGTGAAGTTGACAGCGTCGATAAGATTCAACAACCAGGTGGAGATCTTCTACACGTTCCTTGATGACAATGCGTCTTATGAAGATGAGAAGTGACTTGATAAATTCGCGTTGTACTGCGGTTGAGAATTGTCTCATGCGACCTTGTACCTTGGCAAGGTACATGTCTTCGATGTCATTGAGAGACAAATTCTCAAAGTCAGCCTCGGAGAAAGCATAGTCCCGTTCATCTTGTCGTTTGACTACGATCTTCTTTAGGAATGTGTAGTCCCACTTAGACGAAAGGTCAAGGTGTATGATGGCAACGATATCTTTAGAACTATGCACGGCATGTTGAGACTTCGAACCGGCTTCTATAGTAGATTCGTGGCGTTACGGCCGTGATGAATCCCATACAATGCATCTCGGTATGCCTCCACGTGTTGGAGAACAAGTGATTGGCACGTTCCTCAATGGCTATGCGGTTTGAGTAGACATTGCTGGGAATGGAAGTGTCAACGATGTAGCATATTTTCTTGAATCATCATCACCGTGTAGAAGAAAATCCAGGTCTTTGTTGAAGAAGTATCTGAAAGGAATCCGTGGTTCATCTGGTTGGCCAAGTGTTGGTAGAGGTTTGGTCCAATCGGTGTAGTATGGAGGGTTGTCCCTTTGTGTGAAGTCAATGTTTGCTTCGGGGTTGAGCCAATCCATGTTGTTAGACATAGCTCGAGCAATGTTTTCAAGGTGATATTCGACCTCGAGGGCACTTTCAGAGCTATCTTTTAGAAGTTGAAACGCTTCATTCTTGATTCGCCATTTCAGATTTCGTCATTTTCTTCACATGGAACTTTTCTTGCAGAATTTTGCATGCTCCAATGTAGAACCGTCTACCAAGTTCTGACCTTCTTCAGGGTAGGGAGTGTTGTTAACAAGATTAGCGAACCATTCAAATTCCTCTGTTTTATCGTCATCTAGCCATGATACGACGTCGGTCTGAGGCGTCTTCTTCTTCTTCTTTTTCGAAGGCCTAGATGATGATTCTGGTTTCGGAACTTGTTTGGGAGAGGTGGGTTGTTGTAGGGGCTCAAGGACCTCTTCATCGTCACCACCCATATACTCAAAGTGATCATCGGTTTTTGAGTGGGGTGGTAACTTCGGAATCGATCCGAGGTTTTTCGTAGAAGAGCGAGGAGGAGATTTTTGTTGAACAGAGTCCGTTGTGGAGGAGGTTGCATCAAAGAAGATTCACCGGTTGCCCGGCGTTTAGGTGCGAGTCTTTATCCTTATCCTTGTCTTCATCGTCTCTAGGGCGTTTAGACTTTCACTTCAAATCTACAAGTTTCTTGAAGTTGGTAGTCCAGCAATGCTTGAAACAGCTTTCCTTCATCAGTAAATGTCCTAGATCGTGCGACATTTGTGTAACAAGCTTGGCCACCAATTCATTATCGAGAAAACAACGGATCGGTTGGATTGATTGTGACGGTTAAAGGCGTTGATCGAATAGTTTGCTTGGCGATCTGCATAAGATTTGGATAAAGTTGTTTGGTGAACAACTCCTTTGTGACTTTAGGCATTACTCGAAGGTACTTTTTCGTGTAGCCTTCAATCATTTTGTTCAGTTCCTCTTGACGGTGATTTTTCATGAATTCCTGAACAAACTTCCTTTCTCCTTTCATCTTTTCATGCTCGTCATATAGATCGTATGTGATCGCAAAGAAATTCAGCTTTTGTTGAGCACGTTTTTCTTTCTCGACTTGTTTGGCGGCTTTGGTAATCCGTTAATGAGCTTGAGAAATCCAAGATTTAGATGGTTTCTTCACGGATTTGGATGATGATTTGGTTGACTTCTTTGATGGTGGTGGCGAGGAGTGAGAAGACGAATCGGATGATGAAGAGATATGAGGAGACTCTGGATCCCGGAGGTTTAAGCGGTTTCTTCCTTTGATCGCGTAGGACTATCAAGAAGAAACGTATCATAATCAACATCTTGATCTTTTCGGACTTCTCGGTTTCGGTTCCTCAAACTCATATTCGATAGTATCCTCCACAAGCGTTTGTTGTTGCACAAGAGTGGTGGCACCAGCTCCCTTATCGGGTTGATTAACGCATCGGGAGATGGTTGAGTGGCAGCACCACTTGATCCTCTGGGACCACCCATTTGGTCTTTAGCAAATTCTTTAGCCTTTTGAAGGTGTCTAACGATATTAAACTTCTTCTGTATGATATATCCGTTGCTCTTCTTCTTGATCGAGCTTTCATCATACGGTACAAGTACAGGAGTCTTTCCTTTTCCTTTGTCAGCTGGTGGACTTGGAGGTTTAGGCTGGCGAAGGAGGTATTACGGTTCTTGGATTGAGTAGGTAATCTCTTCATCTGTGTCAATACATTCAGAGCTTTCGTCCACAAGCTTTCTTTGCGGTTCAGGTGTAGGAATAGGTTCAGCTTCCTTACGAGGAACAATCCTTTACGAGGAGGATTCCTTTTGGGAAGCTTCCTATAAATATATGTACTTGTAACACTTCAGCCTGCCTCTTACGGTCCTCCGGTAGGTGTACCGAAGATTTTTCATCCCGATGACCAACTTTGCCTTCTTTTACGGCTAACCGATACCTTTTATATGTTTCAAGCTTTTTGATTTCGGTTGGTTAGAAGGTGATCGGGTAAAACGAACCTGTTTCTTTGTTGACGATTCTTTGATTCGAGATAGTATGGGTTCGTCAATATGTCGTGATTATCGGGTCATTGAGCCTCATGGGGATGTCGGGATGAAGTCAAGTGCTCTTGGATCAACAGTTTGGTGTATCTGACATAGGGAATCTTGGAGCCTAGCTTCTTGTGAAACAGCATCATGTCTTCCCATATCAGTGCTTCGATTTCAATGTCCTTCTTGTTGATCAGAGACCAAAAAATCTGCAGTTCCATGAGCTTGGGATGCTCATATCCACTGTCACGACCAGAGACCGATTTGGTGATGATCATGTAGAGTGTTCTCCATGGTTGAGGAATATACTTCAGCTCCACGTGAGAGTGCTTAGTAATGATTCCTGAAGCTTCATCATAACCAATATCTATCAAGAATTTCGGGCTCTCTTGGTAGGGGTAGCAAAGAAGTCGGTTGGAGCGATGTCGGGAATGATGAGAACAGCCCGTAAGTCAGCAGGAGTGATAGTGACTTGTTTGTGATTAAGTGTCACATTCAGTGCACTTTGACCAGTGATCCTCTGCATAGAATCCCAGAATTGTTGAATGTAGACCTCTGGAGCGTGGCGAGTGTGAGAGCATGTTACGGTAGGGATGATTCCGAGAATATCCACGCAATCAGCAGGAAGATTACGAGCAAGTGAGGGTATTAAAGTCAACCCTAAGGTTGTTCTTTCCAATCTTTCTCGGATAACCGTTTGGGAAGATATCGGCAATGGTGAGAATCTCAGGTGCATCCACATTCATTTGTTCGACCATGTAATGATGAAATAACATTAGCCAAAAGAACCAACATATCGAAAGACATAGTGTTAGTCAACGGAAGGTCTTATTGTCTAGTTATTGAATGTACAGTGTCAATGATTGTTACGAGTCCTAAGTCACTTGTTTGTTCAATAGTCCAATGACGTCGTGAAATGTTTTCGTGAGTTAGTTAACTTTAAGTTTTAAAGTTTATGTTATCACTTCTTGTTCACAACATATCAAACGATTAAGTTTATTAGTGACATTATTGGATTCGTGACGTTATGATTAGTTTATTTACAAGTTTGTACGCGTAACAATTCATTATGAAGGTCAATCCAGGCTTAAGCGTAGTTTTGGCAAAGTTAAGCGTAACCAGAGATGATATACGCGTGGCGAAAGCTTACGCGTAGGATCTAACTACGCGTAAGAGATGTTACGCGTAGGAAAAGGGGACCTTATGCGTAGAGCTTACGCGTGAGGTATATAAGACCTTACGCGTAAGGCTTACTCGTAAAGTAGACCTTATCGCGTAGGGTCACTGTTTACGCATATCCTTCATAGGATACGCGTAGTCCCTTTGTAGAACCTTACGCGTAATAGTTATGCGTAGGATTATTCTTACGCATAACTTGACTACGCGTAGGGTAATCCTTATGCGTAGAGTTGCAAATGACCTTGATTCGAATATTTAAGCGTATCAAAGCCTGAAATAAATTCATCAAATCATCAAAATTAACACAAACATTCATTATATCAACAAAACATGGCAAGAACACTTGTTAAACAGTTAAGCGTGAAAGTCATGCAGCGTAGGTCAAAACCCTAAAGGTTAAAAATTACGCGTATCATTTCTAGCCATAGGATTTGCACAAAACTTTTACGGTAGTTCAAGAGTGTTGTAAGAGTCTTTAGACCAAGTATTAACATTTAGTTCATGATGAATCAAAAATACCCAAACTTTAGAACTTTAAACCCTAATTCCAAATTGTTAATAATTTAGGTTTTACGGGTGGTTATTGAGCAGGGATATCATCAATTCAACATCACAAAGACATAAACCAACAATCTTTTTGACCAAAACACTTCACATTTGAAAATACCCAAAACCTCACATAAACCCTAATTTTCAAAATCCTTAATACGTGTTTTACGGGTGGATTTTGATGGTTAAATTGGTATCCTTGATGTATAAGAACATTTTGACACTAACCATTTAACCAAAAACCACACACAATGATTATGTGTTCATACGCTTATCGTAGAACACATAATCACTCCTAAACTTACACTTTTTAGCCGTTGGATCTGTATGATATTCAAAACCTTAGCTTAAAAACATGTATAGATCGTTAACACACTTACACAATGATGATCAAATCAACGGATTACTTGAGTGATTCTTAGGCGTAGATGTATTTGGTAGTGTATTAAATGTGAAGTGAAATGTTAGGTGGAGGATAATTTTATTCAAAATATCTTTAAGGTTTTGACAGTTTTGGTCCCTCCACCTTTTCCATTTTCAAACAAAGCCATTTAACTTCCATTTTGGTTACCAAACAAAGTTTTAGGAAAGAAAATTGGCGACACTCCCCTCGACTTGAAAAATAATGAAAGGTTATTAATTTTAGTCAGAGAGTGTCATTTAACCAGAAAAGTTTACCACCATTGATAAAAGAAACAACTGGGATAAGATAACATGCAAGTACACAGATGATATGAAATGGTTAAGAATTTATTTTCTCCCCCTCAACACTTGATCGGAAAAATATTAAATTTTGAAAGATTAGAGTGTTGACGGAAGAAATGTACTTGCCATGTAGAAAGAAAATTAGATTAGAAGAATATTTTTGTTGTTTTATCAGATTTTATACTTTTGTATTTTGTTTTTGAAAGGATATTTACAAAAGAGATTTTGGTGTTTGACAGGTTTTTAAGACTGTTTTAGGAGGTCATCAATTCCTCTTGAGTCAAACACCTCATACCAATCCGGTGGACCAACTCATTAAACCTAGCGGGAGGCAAGGCTTTGGTGAGAAGATGCACAATTGGTATTCGTACCCACAAAATATAATTCAACGATTACCACTGTTCCACGTGATCCTTGATGAAATGATATCGAAGATCGATGTGCTTTGATTTCAGTCTTTGGCCGAGTTGCGAGATGCAATGGCACTCCGATTGTCGCAGTACATCGGGATTTGATCAAATACGTAACCATAGTCTTTGAGTTGTGTTCTCATCCAATGACTTGAGCACAACACGCCGACATGGCTACATATTACTGCCCGGTTGAGGACGGCGACGTACAATCCTGCTTCTTCGATTGCCATGACACCAGTTTATCACCAAGAAATTGTAAAGCTCATGAAGTACTTTTCCGTGAGTCTAAGCATCCTGCGTGGTCAGCGTCTGAAAAAGCGATTAGTTCAAAACCGAGAATCCCGGATACGGATCCCCAAGTTAATGGTTCCCTTTATGTATCGGAGGATTCTTTTAGCCTCGAGAGAGGTGGGTTTGTTGGTCGCTGATAACGGGAGCATAGATAAGCGGCAAAGACAATATCCAGTCTGCTAGCTGTTAGATACATGAGAGACCCAATAATACTACGGTATTTTGTAGGGTCCACCAATTTCCCATGTAAATCAGCGTCTAGCTTCTTGGTATGAGCCATTGGTGTGGCATAGGTGTCACAGGTTTTCATTCCAAATTTGTTTAACAATTCAAGGGCATATTTGGGCTGACTCAAGAAAATACCACGTGGTGATTGATGAACTTGCAGTCCAAGAAAGAACGTGAGTTCACCCATCATGGACATTTCAAAATTTTTCTTCATTAGTTTTGCAAAAGCGATTGAAAACTTTTATGTGTAGACCCAAAAATGATGTCATCCACGTAAATTTGAACAATTAAGATATGTTCCCGTGATATTGTATAAAAAGAGTTGGGTCAACCGAACCTTTGGTGAAATTATTAGCAATGAGGAAGGATGATAGCTTATCGTACCATGCTCGAGGAGCTTGTTTGAGACCATCTGAGCTTTGTTAGGTTTGTAGGCGTGATTGAAACTCAGGATCAACGAATCCATCACGGTTGGTGACATAAACCGTTTCTTTAAGTTGTCCATTGAGAAGCGGTTTTGACATCCATCGATAGACCGTCATATTCATATGAGCCGCGAATGCTAGAAATATCGAACGACCTCAAGACGAGCAAACGGAGCAAAAGATTCTTCAAAGTCAATACCCTCTTCCTGACGATAACCCTTAGCCACCGGACGTGACTTATTCCGGTATAACATTTCCTTCAGCATCCAATTTGTTTTTCCAAATCCATTTTAGACCAATGGCGTAGACTCCTGTTGGTCTTTCAACCAGTTCCCATACTTCAAGGCGTTTGAATTGGTTGAGTTCTTCTTGCATGGATTCAATCGGTTGTCTTTTGTCATTCGTCTTTGATGTTTTAGGTTGATTGGCAGACGGTGAGAGCATAAATGCAATGTTCACCATCTGAGTGAAGCGTTGTCTTGTAACATTGGTTGATTCGGTTGCCAATAATGTTTTCCAGAGGATGGTCTTTCGTCCATCTATGTGTGGAGGTTGATGTTGGTATACATTGTGCAGATTCTGAGGATTCAAATGGTTTGTTGAAGATTCCGCGACATCTAGTGCGCGATCTCATTAGCAAACGGATTGAAGAACGCATTTGGATCAAAATCTGCAGGTGGGGGTACTACATTCAGAATATCATCGGCAGCTTCATCATTGTTGGAAGCGGTTTGTTCAACTGTTGTGGTGGAGTCAACGGGTGTAGGTGCATCTGCAACAGTAGTTGTTGTAGCAGGTGTATCGGGTAAAGAGTATTATCGGGTTGAGCAGCGGAAATAGCGGATACACCTGGAGCACGTTCATCAATATCGTCACTGAACAGTGGAGCAAATAACCTTTCCATTTGTTGACGAGTAAGTCGGGGCTTTGTTCATGATGATGGGGTTTGAAGGAAGTTTAAGCGGTTGTGACCGGGTTCTAAGCTGTTATACTCAGAAGCCATTTCCGTAAGTTCATCGAAATGAGCATGAATCGTTTCCATCACCTTTTGTGCGACGATTCCATATTCGGAAACCTTTGGAATTATCACGTATCCGATAAAGACTCCAATGTCGACTTTGGCTTGAGCTTTCCAAAGTAATCACGATCATTATTCGGATAGCAAAGAGATCCAAATACATGAAAGTGTTTTATATTCGGTTTTCTGTTATGGACGAGCTCGAAAGGTGTTTTGTTGTGGCGTTTTGTAATCATAGAACGGTTTTGAGTATAGCATGCGATGATACAACTTCGCCCATAAGTAATCTTGAAGTTTAGCATTGATTAACATTGTTCTTGCAGCTTCCACTAACGTTCGGTTTAGATCTTTCAACAACTCCGTTTTGTTCGGTGTGCGTGCAATAGATGTCGATCTTTGAATTCCCACTTTCTCATAGAATTCACGAAGAGTTTGATTAACAAATTCATTGCCTTTATCGTTCGATTAGTCGAGCGGTGTTTAAGCTGAACTTGTATTTTCGTGAGAAAGGTGATGATCATTTGTGGAGCTTGATCTTTGCTTGGAAGAAAGTAGACCCAAGTCCAGCGTGAATAGTCATCAACAATTACTAAGATGTAGCGTTTGCCATTGATCGTTTGCACGCGCATCGGGCCACACAAATCCATGTGAAGAAGATGAAGCACATCTTTGAGAGCGTGTTCCACCTTTGAAGGAAAATGAGCACGAGTGCTTTTGCCTTGTTCACAAGCGGAGCAAAGGTGATCTTTAGAATACCGAAACCGTGGGAGTCCTTCAACTAGTTTGTGTCGAGCAAGGTTGGTGATGGTTTGAAAGTTTAGATGTGAGAGACGGCACGGTGCCATAGCCAGAATTTTGTTGATGTTGCCTTTGAAAGTAAACATATGGGAGATGAAGCAACCATGTCTTTCATAGAGATAGTGTAGAGACTAGAATTACGCGATCCGGACATAAGGTCATTTCCTTGTAGATCACGAATGAAACAAGTTTTCTCCCGGAAAGCAACCTCCAAATCTCCATCACAAAAGCCGACCTCTGAAAGCAGTTATGACCGAGGCCTTCCACATAGTAAACCACTGCTAATTTTGATGTTCCCATTGACATAGTCTCATAGCCCATGATAGGCTGCGAAGTGATCATTCCCGAACCTGACAGTGCCAATGAACTTTGCAATAAAGTTTGATAACAGTTTAAGATTGCTGTCATGTGTCGGGAACATCCGCTATCAACAATCCAGAGAATGATCAGTATCACTGCATTACACACGAGGCGACAGATGGAATAGAATTAGATTTGGAACCCGAAATGTTAGAGGGTTCCGTAGCAAGTATAGTAGATATACACACATCAATAGCTTTAGGTATCCACTTAAATCCTAGTGTGTTATATATCCATTTATGCCATCTATAACTACTATTTGCTTTAGTCTTAGTGAATGCACTAGGTGGTACTACATTCTTAGGAGGTAAAACTGGAGCTACAGGGACAGCAATGCGTTTCTTAGAATCTAAAGAAGGCGGTCTACCAAGCACAGGCTTAGAAAGATTAGTGGGCCTAGAGGTATTCCGGTTCTTAGGATTCCTTAAACAGAGATGATAGCTTTAGCAACACATTTATCATGGCAATCAAATTCATACTTTTACCACAAGTAACACAAGGTGCATCGGACTGAATATCAAAAGTACTTAACGGTTTAGCATTCGTTACATCACTATTTCTATTACATTTGCCAGAAGCAATATCTATAGTGGAGGCAACGTGAGTCTTATTCATAGTCCTAGGGTGTTCTTCTACTTTAGCATTCTGATTGATCTTTTCGTAGGTCGCAGCTTCCTATTCTTCGATTTAGTGCTCCTAGGCTGTAAAGTGCGGACATTTGGAAAAGATGCAACTATTCCTGTGTCAGTAGAAGGAGGCACGTTAGCATCTTGTGATTTGGCAGTAGGGATTCTAGGTGCATGAGTACTAAGTGTTATTGGGGCTAATCTCTTAATGATGGTTGGTGGAAGTTGTTCATACTTTCCTAACATTTCTCTTAACTTGAGGATAGTGTGAATCAGGATCTTGATTTTCGGACGAACATTTCCACAAAATGCATAACTTCTTTAGTGTGTGCAAGATAATGATCAAGTTCATTTGATGCTTCATCACGAGTTTTTTTGAGTAAATCAAATATGACACCATATTCCTTTTTGACTTTTAAAAGTTCTTGTTCATATTTTAAGATTTGACACTTAAAAGACACGTTTTGATCATCCAATTGCTTAATTTTATGATCAGAATATTTTGCACGCAACTGAGCGATTTTGTGTTGAAAAACATGTTGTTGATCGTGAATATCTTTTTGACACCAATTAAGACGACGAATTGCATTTGAAAGTTCGTTTGACAATCATTTGTTTTCAACTGTTAAGGACTCGATCTGAAGCACATTATCAGTGTTATCAACATTTATCACAGATTCAACGATATCAGAGAGGTATGATCAAATGCATATGACAAAGAATTCTCTAGCACAACATTATGGACATCAGCCCAGATGACATCTTCCAAGAGTCGATCAACATCTTTTCTCAACAGTTTCTTTTTCCGTTTAGTATTAGAAATAGATGTTTCGTTTTCTCAACGACCTTCATCACTCCAAGTTCCTTATGAAAATCCTTTTCCAGGCTAATGCACAATTTTTCAAATTTTTAACGTTAGGTAAAAGATTTTTCGGAAAAATGTCTCTTTGTTCTCGCCGGCGATTGAAAGTGATAAATTTTGATTTCAGAACGATATTCTATCTCATGTTGTAAAATTTTGAGGTCAGCCATGAAGATGTCAAAATATCTAAGAATTTTTCGATTTTCAGGTTTTGAATTTACTTCACTGATGGAAGGTTGATTCGTATAGGAAAATATACCAAATATACGATACACGCGAGAATCGACAAATCAACCTTTTAGGAAAAGGGTTAACGTGCCAAAACTAACGAATGTGATATAAGTGATACCGGGCAAGTGATTACCCGGGTCGTGTCCCAACGAGGTGTGAATTGAGGATGTCGTTTGAGGTTTGTTATTAAAATGCTTGAATTGTTCGAGATTTTTTTGTTTTTAATTACGTTAAATTAAGTGACGGGAAAGTAATTAAGGCAAGGGGAAAAAAGTAAATAACAAATTAACTACTACTAAGCATATGAAACAATAAAATGAAGCTAAATTAAATCCTAGAGTGATAATATGCAAAAACGTGAAAACCCGAGCTAATCCAGAGCTTCAAAAGTAAAAATGATGCAATTTAAGGCCTAAGGATGTGAAACTAATTTTCCTACGTTCTAAACGACTAAAAATAAATTTAGGAAAAAGCCGGGTATTTTTCGACTTTTAAATTATTTATTATGATTTAAAAACTAATTTAATCTAATTTAATTATAAAAATACTAAACTATTTTGGAAAAATCTGAAAAATTCACAGAAAATACTTTTAACCTAACTGATTGTAAGAAAAATAAAAAAGATGGGCACTGCTTTTAGAAATAAGCAACTAAAAAGCCAAATAAGCTGGTAAGCTAAAAACTGAGCTTGTATTTAAAGTCTAAATAATGCAAGATTAAACCGAATAAAGACCCTAGGGCAGATGGTGTTGAGGTGTTGTGTTGGTTGTTTGAGCGAAAGGTCTCAGGTTCGAATCCTGTGGAACCTTTTTGCAAAACAATTTTTCAATTTTCTTTTGCACTTCTTTTTAAGATCAAAACAATGAATTTTTGTAAAAGAACTATTTATCACACCCTTGAAATAAGCAGTTGGGACTGCTTAATTACCACAGTTGGTGAAAGAAGTTAAAACAAGCACCCTTGAGCAAAGTTTAAGCCTAATAAGCAACAAGATAAGTAGTTTAGACTTGGAAATAATTATGTTGTATCTAAAATAAGCTAAGGGAACAGAAAAAGCACTAGAATTAAGGGAGAAAAACAATTTAGGCTTCAAGCTAATCCAAGGGAGATCCTAAGCTTATAAGGACTAAGAAGCAATTCAAGCACTGCTAGAAAGCTCTAATAAGCACTAATAAGAAACTTAATGAATTTATCTAACCTAACTTACTTAAATGACACTAAAATACCTAAATAAACTATTGGGAGCAGCTGATAAGCAATAAAAGATGGGAAGATCATACTGTACTGTAGCAGTAAAATGGCAAAATGGGGGCTGCTTTGAGCTTATGAATAAGCTCAAATAAGCACTTAATAAAAATTATAAAAATCACTATCCTATAGCTAACCTACACAACTAGTTGATTACCAAATTTTGGATTACAAGGTCTCCTAATCAACAAATTAAAAATCAAAAAGTGGAGCCAATTTGACATGATGGATGCTGAAACAGTTAACGAAAATGGGGCAAATGACAGATTTAAATGCAATTTTTTTACTAAGTACAACTATCCTAAGTGCAAAATAAGCTAAAGCTATATTGAAATGGGTATGTGAGGTTGCAAGAAAAACAAACTTTGCAAATTTTGGACATGAAATAAGCTGTGAAAAGGGGGTTGGAACAGCAGCTATAGCTGCTGTTTTGGTGTGCAAGACAGAAGACAGAAATGGTTTTTCTCTTTTTTTTTTTTTGTTATCTAAAACTTGCAAACTTTGTCAAAACAGATTATACCTTGCAAAAACTAACTAAAAAACTTAAAAGGGATTTTGACTATACAAGTCAAAACGGGTAAACTGCTTTTTTGACCCAAAACTCAGCTTGAACCAAACATCCCTTAACAAGGTGAAACACTTAGAAAACTGTCTATTTTCAAACCGAACCAGGTTTCTTTTGTAAAACTAAGTTAGTACTTGGAATGCAACTTAAAAGCAAGTAATAATGGGTAAAGAGCAAATAAGCACTAAAGTGCTTATTTGATAAATAAGCAAAAATTAAAAACAGGATGTAAAAGAACTTTTTCATTTATTAAAAAGACAAGCTACAATTAAAAAAAACATAAAACTTAAATTAAAAGCTACTAAATTCCTAGGTGCCTTTGAAAGGCTTACAATGACATCTATTTATACAAAGCTAGGGTCTTCAAGACTTGAGGTGTTGTGCTTGTTTTGTGAGACAAATGAGAGGATTGAGCATCTTGTGCTTTCTCAGAGATCATCTCAGCCCTTCATCTCAACTTGGGCACCAAGGTGAGAAATCCTAGCCGTTGCTTTAATGAGCTCCAATGGGTGAGACTTGGATTGCCAACATGGCAAACATACCCATGTGGGTGTGGGGTAAAGTGTTGGGGACCAGAGAGGGATGAGAGTGATGGGGAAGAAGAAGACAAGGATGAGGAGGGAATTAGTTTGGGTTTTGGCGGGCAAAAAAAATGGGAGCAGGGTATCTGGGTTTTATCAGTGTTGGGTAAAAAGGAAGAGGTTCAAATTTAAGAGGGGGGGGGGGGTCAAGTGGTATTAAAAGGGGTTCAATGGGTTTTTAACTTTTGTATTTTTAAATAAAACTTTGTATTTTCTGATTTTGATTAAAACTATTTTTTTTTAAAGAAAATGAGAACTTTTAATAAAAATTAGTGTAAATAAAAATAATTGTTTTTAAATAAAAATAAGGTTTAGGGAATGAAATATGAATTTGGATTTTTGGAGACGGGTAAAACGATCATTAGTAGTTTGGATTTAGGGATAGGTTTTTGAGTCTGATTCCCCAAGCTCACTCCCAAATGTGTATCTCGGGCTCTGAAAATGTAGAAAATCCGCTTCCGGCTCAATCTGCAAAGCACGTTTTCCATTCCAAGCTCATTTCTGTCCGTTTTTGCCCTGTTTTCGATCCTTTGTACCTGAAATACATAAAAACACACTCCAAGGATATCTGTAGCATAATTGGTTATATTTTCGTGTTTTTAGACATTTTTGTGGGTCTTAGATGGGTAAAAATGATGAGTGAATAAGCACTCATCAAATCCCCCACACTATCAATTGCTAGTCCCTAGCAATCCGATCATATGAAGTAATGCTAGGATCAAAAATACCAATAATACCCCGTTTCGACTTTTTATTCAACTACGAGAAATTTAAACTTGAACGTAAATAAATAACATGCTTGATTTCAAAACATGGCATCATAGAACGGGAGTCACGCAAAATGGGTGTCTCCGGGGAATTGTAATCGTCATCCTCTTTTTTATACTCTCAAACCAAGCTTAAACTTATTGTGCAAACGTTTTTGTAAAATGCTAACACTACTTATATCAATAATCTATGTAAGTCGAGACTTAACTTTTTACTCCCGCAATTTATACAATTTAAGTGTGTGTGCTCATTTTCAAAAGTTTGACCATTAAAATCGACATTTGTTATGGTTGTTATCCACTTAACTAAAGTACTAACTCACCGGAAACGATGAAAGTCTAAGGATCGAAAGGGCCTTTTCCATGTAGCGGCTTTCTTCTCGGCACATCCCAAAACATTAGTTTTAAGTGACAGGGCTTTTGACACCTCACAGAGAATAGTACCGGAATTAGCGGGAATTCGATTCCAAAGATTTCCGAAGCTACCGTTAAGTTAAAACTAAACCTAAATGGATTACAACCGACGACAATTTAGAAATTCGAGATTCAAAGGTGAGATCACTCCATGTTGCGACTTTCTTTTCAGCTTGTCCTTTTAAGGAGGCTAGGTTTTCACCCTTGAGAATAGTATCGAGAGCTTTGGGGTCCTTGAAATCAAGGATTTCCAAATTACCGTCAAACTTTTAGACAACTTTGACGAATACGAGTTCAACTTCCGATTTAAATTTAAGAAAAAGCAAGTTTCGCACATTTATTCATAAGCAACATAGTGCTTTTATTCATTTAACTCATATCTTTCTTTTTTCATTTTTCATCATTTTTTTTTCACTTTTTTCACCTTTTTTTTTTTTTTTTTTTTTTCACATTCACTTTTGACTTTAACTTTAAACTTTGCAACTTTTGCATCATCCAAGTACTTTTACGATACTTTCATTTTGCAACATTATTCAGATTTTAAGAAAGTATGCTTTCTCGGAAATTTAAATAAAAAGTTGAACTCGGACTCTAAATCAATTTTGCTTAAAAACTTTTTATTGTAACAAGACGATTTGAATGTTCAAAAGTTTGACAACGAGCACGTATTTTAGTCCGATTAGTTAGCTTCTGGGAGAAAAAGCCATAGATTACTTATATAAGCTCTAAAGAGAACCAACTACTCCACGCTTAGCATTTTCATTTGCAGAACTCGTAAAACCTTAGCCTAATGTTAAGAGAGCAGCTAGATCAACACTCTAGCAGAGTCGGGATTCCCTTGTTCTAGCCGAATCAAGACTAAACTACCATTAACACCGAAGTATCAATGAATTATTTTTGTGCAAAGCACTTCTTGTAAATGTAAATACTTGACTTAAAACGATAAAAATTTTAAAATTTTTGGTCAAAACGGGGGTGCTAGGGTACTAGAAGGTACATAATGTGATCAAAATTCGTTTAGAATTCCCCCCCACACTTAGAATTGAATATTGCCCTCAATATTCAAAGTACCGGCTGTAGCCGAAACTATAGAACGGAAAAAGGTAATACTACTAGCCAAGTGTGGGCGAAATCTTTTTCACAAAGGATTAATAAGATATCCCTAGATAAACGTTAGCAAAAAATCGGATATTGGTGGATTGAAAACAGAGCATCAATCATCACGATCTACGGGAATCCTGAAAACAGAAAGCAAACACACAACAAGCAAACAACGTGGAGGAATTCCCCCCACACATAGTGTTAGAAAATAGAAAGAAGTCAGAAACATGGGTGGACACCCATGAAATGCTACTGTTTTTGTTAACCGAGTCGCTAGCTTGACTCGTCCCGAATCATTGGTCCATGGGGAAGCGAGTGGAAGAGAAAATCTCCATCGGACTTTCATTCAAATGGTTTGGATAAACATTGAATGTGCTGAAAGGTCCACTCCGATGAGATATACCCGAGTCAAAAGTATGATGAATTGAGATGCCGGGGTCAAAAATGAAATCCTCATTTCCGAATGAGGTAGCACGGGTGGGTTGGGTGGGCAAAATATTAGGCATGAGAACATAGTGTTCAAAATCTTTGCCCACCGCCTTAGAGATCCCAGTACCCGTATCGGGTTCAAAACCAAAGATGAATCCATCATCCGGAGGTTTAGCGGGAAGACGAGGGAATGATGGATCATCGAGAAGCAATCTCATCACAAATAACTCCATAGAGAAGAGGAGTTCATGGTTAGGTCGAAGAGTTTGAAACATTCGAGTTCTCTTAGAGTGAACTCCTTGGAAGGTAAATACCGGGTTTGAATACTTTATCCTCGGAGAGGCATGAATCGAAAGTGTCAACCACGGTAAAATCCTCAAGAAGGGGAGTCACTCGGTTAAAAAGAATGAAGAACATCTTGATCAACAAGTTCATCAATTGAAACTTTCAAGTTCTTCTCCTTCTTGGGAAAGAATGGATCATCAATATTTTCCAAAGGATCATCGTTCAAATTTTCATTCTTAGATGGAATCGAGTCCGTGAGAGCAAGTTTATCGGAGAACTCCTTATCAATTGAAGGATCAAGTGACGGATCTCCATACAACAAATACTCAAGTTCACGTAAGTCGGCTTCAAAGTCAAAGACTTCATTGTCAATTCTCGGTGGGAGAGGACCAAGGCGAGCGAGTTCATCGGCGAACTCCTCGAGAAGTAAATCAATAGCTGAATCCTCGGGCTCGGGCTTAGAAGGATTTTTGGTCAAAAGCTCAACTTCTTTAATTTCAATTTCTTCGGAGGAGTGAAGACAACGGATGTTCATTTTCACTAAGTAATTGTTCAAGACGAACACGGTCTCCCTCCGGGTCGATTCATCGTCATCAATTCCTGACGGAAAATAATAAGCTTCGATCTCTTCCAAATTCAAGTTACTTCCCTCAAGCGGAGTGAGGAATGGGAAGAGTCAGAAATAATGAGGTCGGAAGTAGGAGTGGGATTGCCACTCGAAGAAGGTTCAACAAGATCGATCGATTAACCGCGGAGGTGGGACAATTGGTGTGCTCTTAGAGCTAGCAATTTCCACCACTTCCGTTATGGTCTCCGGTTTCTTGGTAATCGTTTTAAGCTCAGCACGTTTACTCGAAGATCTCTTGACCGTAAATCGTGAAAGACTTTGATCGATCCTAGATGGAGAATTTTGGATAACCGTAGGTTGGACGTTTTCGGTACTTGCGTTATTAGCAGGAAGCACCGGGTCCTTTGTCACCTTGGTTTCACGGCTTTCAACTTTATCAATACCACAAATGGTAGGCAGAGATTTCGAATCTTGGTTAACATTGAAAGTTACGGCTTCTTTGTTTACCCTCAAAGTGATTTCCCTTTCATCAACATCGATCAATGCACGACCCGTTTTTAAGAAACACCTCCCAAGGATGAGGGGCACTCGGGGATCGGCATCGAAATCGACGACAACAAAGTCGGCGGGGAAATGAAATTTTCCTACTTTCACACATACATCCTCGGCTATACCTAACGGACGAGAATTTGTACGGTCGGCAAGCTCGAGGATCATACATGTAGGTGTGAGTGGGGGTAACGAAAGCTTTTTCCACATGGAGTGTGGCATCAAGTTAATGCTCGCGCTAAGATCGGCCAAGCGGCATTGAACTAATCCTTGAAAATCACACGGGATGAGGAACTTTCGGGGTCTCCTAACTTTTCGGAAGTTTTTAAGGATAACGCCGAACAATTCGTTCAAGGAAGTTTTAGCCAACTCGGAAATTTTTTCTTTGTTGCTTAACAAGCTTTTGATCGTAGGACCAAACTTGGGCATTAGAAGGAGAGCCTCCATGAAACTAATCTCGAAGTGAGTATCTTGAAAGATTTGGATAAGCTTTTCCATTTGTTGATTAGTTTTGTCGCGGGCCTTTTGATCATTAAGCCTTGAAGGATAAGGAATTGAAGGCTTAATCTTCGGAACATCGGGCTCCGGAATGGAAATTTGGACTACCGGAGGTTGGACATGTCTTGGTACTTTGTGGGCTTGTATAATGCACCTTGTCCTTGGTCACCTCAGTTTCTCGTTCTACTTCCCTCACCGGAGAGGGTGTAGGCATCGAGGGTCCATCATATGACTTACCACTTCGGGTGGCAATAGCATTCAACTCTCCCTTTGGGTTAGGAATTGTATTAGCCGGAAGGGTTTTAGAAGTTGAAGCTTGATTCATTTGACACATGATACTATTGAACATATTTTCAATTTTGTATTGATTTTGATCAATTTTGTTGTTTGTTTTGTTCAATTCATTTTTAACTCATTACCTTGTTTTGACATTGAAGTTTGGAAATCATTTCTCAAAGTAGTGATTTGGCTTTGCAAACCCCTAATTGTAACCTCATTAGACTTAATGTAGTTGGAAAGTTCAATAGAGGGCCAACGGGGTTTGGTAATTAGGAACTTGATAACCATGATTGAGATTACCCCCTTGGGGAGGGTATTGGTTCATCGGGGCTTGATATGGAACATTTTGCCCTTTCACTTGATTTTGATTGAACCTATTTTGATTGTTAGGTTGAGGAAAACAGGGTGGTCCCATTTGATTAGCAAGGTATCCTTGATTCGGATTAGGATTGTGATTGTGATTAGCAGCTGCCACGGTGGCATTTCGGCGTCACCATCGGTGGCTTGACAATTGTAATATGGATGGGGACCACCGCAAATAACACAAGTTTCGGTAACGGCTTTTACGGGTTCCGTTTTCTAAATCTTTAACTCTTTTATCATGCTATGAATGGCGTCGGTAAGTCCTTCCAATTTTGACTCCACAACGGATGAAGAAGAATTGGTAGTGACTTTAGCAACAACTTCTGTTTCGGAGGTTGGAACCTTTGATTTGTTCTCGATAATCGTTCTAATATCTCCGGGCATACGACTCAAGATATTACCACCGGCGGCCGCGTTAAGCGAATCTTGGTCGGATGGGGTTAAAGCATTGTAGAACGTATCGATCTGATGAAGGTCGGAGAAGCCATGGTGTGGGCATTTTCGTAGAAGTTCTTTGAATCTATCCCACGCTTCACCGAAACTCTCGTCGAATCTTTGTCGAAAATTGGTTATTTCATTTCTTAACATTGTAGTTTTCGACGGAGGAAAAATTGGTTAACGAATTTCTTAGAGAGGTCTTCCCATGTCGTGATTGAACGAGGGGTTCTTTTCAAGCCAAATCCGAGCTGCCCCTCGAGGAAAAAGGGAATAACATCAACTTGATCGACTCATGAGGGATGCCCCGAAAGTTAATAGTGGAAGCCACTTGATTAAACCAACGGATATGGGCATGGGGCTCATCCCTATCAAGACCACAAAAAGGTTTAGATGAAACCAATTGAATCAAATTAGTCTTAAGTTCAAAATTTTCGGTGTCAATTGGTGGAACGACGATAGCATCACCGTAGCCGTCTACGGGAGCTTGAAGTAACTCAGACATGGTTCGGGTATCCGCCATTTCGGGAATGGGGTCGGGATTAGTACGAATCTCGGGTTCGACTATTGGCGGAGGACGTCTTCTATTTCGTCTTCGCGGAATTGTGGCGAGTTCAAGAAGGGGATTAGAAGAATTAGAAGAACGAGTGCGCATGCACTTCCAAAAACACTTTCAATTAAAACAAGACCGAGGCAAAACACAGTGAACTTAAACCAATAATCCCACGTGAAATGATCACTTTTATAAGTAAAACGCACAAAGGAGCGGAGAGACTTAGTAGGTCAGGCCGTCCTTATACCCCTCACACAGTTTGTTAAACCGATAGAAGTAAACCAAATCACGAGCGACACAAAGGCAAGTTTTTAATCTTTTGTTCGGGAACTTATAATGATAACACTCAAGTTGAGAAGTGTTATATTGATTGTGTCTTCTATTTTATTTAAAACAAAAGGGAAAATCTTTTTGTATTTTTATCTTTTATATATATATAAAATAAAAAGGAAAATATTTTTGTGTTTTTTTTAATTTTTCAAAAAGCAATAACTTCACGAGGAAGGTTCTTCAAGTCACTAATCGTCAAACCATAACGATATTGTCGCGACACAACCTCCCCGGCAGCGGCGCCAAAAATTGATTCGTATAGGAAAATATACCAAATATACGATACACGCGAGAATCGACAAATCAACCTTTTAGGAAAAGGGTTAACGTGCCAAAACTAACGAATGTGATATAAGTGATACCGGGCAAGTGATTACCCGGGTCGTGTCCCAACGAGGTGTGAATTGAGGATGTCGTTTGAGGTTTGTTATTAAAATGCTTGAATTGTTCGAGATTTTTTTGTTTTTAATTACGTTAAATTAAGTGACGGGAAAGTAATTAAGGCAAGGGGAAAAAAGTAAATAACAAATTAACTACTACTAAGCATATGAAACAATAAAATGAAGCTAAATTAAATCCTAGAGTGATAATATGCAAAAACGTGAAAACCCGAGCTAATCCAGAGCTTCAAAAGTAAAAATGATGCAATTTAAGGCCTAAGGATGTGAAACTAATTTTCCTACGTTCTAAACGACTAAAAATAAATTTAGGAAAAAGCCGGGTATTTTTTCGACTTTTAAATTATTTATTATGATTTAAAAACTAATTTAATCTAATTTAATTATAAAAAATACTAAACTATTTTGGAAAAATCTGAAAAATTCACAGAAAATACTTTTAACCTAACTGATTGTAAGAAAAATAAAAAAGATGGGCACTGCTTTTAGAAATAAGCAACTAAAAAGCCAAATAATCTATTAGGCTAAAAACTGAGCTTGTATTTAAAGTCTAAATAATGCAAGATTAAACCGAATAAAGACCCTAGGGCAGATGGTGTTGAGGTGTTGTGTTGGTTGTTTGAGAAAGGTCTCGGGTTCGAATCCTGTGGAACCTTTTTGCAAAACAATCTTTTTTTTTTCAATTTTTCTTTTTGCAACTTCTTTTTAAGATCAAAACAATGAATTTTTGTAAAAGAACTATTTATCACACCCTTGAAATAAGCAGTTGGGACGCTTAATTACCACATTGGTGAAAGAAGTTAAAACAAGCACCTTTGAGCAAAGTTTAAGCCTAATAAGCAACAAGATAAGCAGTTTAAACTTGGAAATAATTATGTTGTATCTAAAATAAGCTAAGGGAACAAAAAAAGCACTAGAATTAAGGGAGAAAAACAATTTAGGCTTCAAGCTAATCCAAGGGAGATCCTAAGCTTATAAGGACTAAGAAGCAATTCAAGCACTGCTAGAAAGCTCTAATAAGCACTAATAAGAAACTAATGACTTTATCTAACCTAACCTACCTAAATGACACTAAAATACCTAAATAAGCTATTGGGAGCAGCCGATAAGCAATAAAAAAAATGGGAAAATCTTAATGTCTTGTAGCAGCAAAGTGGCAAAATGGGGCGCTTTGAGCTTATGAATAAGCTCAAATAAGCACTTAATAAAAATTATAAAAATCACTATCCTATAGCTAACCTACACAACTAGTTGATTACCAAATTTCGGATTACAAGGTCTCCTAATCAACAAATTAAAAATCAAAAAGTGGAGCCAATTTGACATGATGGCTGCTGAAACAGTTAACGAAAATGGGGCAAATGACAGATTTAAATGCAATTTTTTTACTAAGTACAACTATCCTAAGTGCAAAATAAGCTAAAGCTATATTGAAATGGGTATGTGAGGTTGCAAGAAAAACAAACTTTGCAAATTTTGGACATGAAATAAGCTGTGAAAAGGGGTTGGAACAGCTGACTATAGCTTGTTTTGGTGTGCAATACAGAAGACAGAAATGGTTTTTCTCTTTTTTTTTTGTTATCTAAAACTTGCAAACTTTGTCAAAACAGATTATACCTTGCAAAAACTAACTAAAAACTTAAAAGGATTTTGACTATACAAGTCAAAAGCGGGTAAACTGCTTTTTTGACCCAAAACTCAGCTTGAACCAAACATCCCTTAACAAGGTGAAACACTTAGAAAACTGTCTATTTTCAAACTGAACCTGGAGTTTCTTTTGTAAAACTAGTTTAGTACTTGGAATGCAACTTAAAAGCAAGTAATAATGGGTAAAGAGCAAATAAGCACTAAAGTGCTTATTTGATAAATAACAAAATTAAAAACAGGATGTAAAAGAACTTTTTCATTTATTAAAAGACAAGCTACAATTAAAAAACAGAAAACTTAAATTAAAAGCTACTAAATTCCTAGGTGCCTTTGAAAGGCTTACAATGACATCTATTTATACAAAGCTAGGGTCTTCAAGACTTGAGGTGTTGTGCTTGTTTTGTGAGACAAATGAGAGGATTGAGCATCTTGTGCTTTCTCAGAGATCATCTCAGCCCTTCATCTCAACTTGGGCACCAAGGTGAGAAATCCTAGCCGTTGCTTTAATGAGCTCCAATGGGTGAGACTTGGATTGCCAACATGGCAAACATACCCATGTGGGTGTAGGGTAAAGTGAGCTGGGGACCAGAGAGGGATGAGAGTGATGGGGAAGAAGAAGACAAGGATGAGGAGGGAATTAGTTTGGGTTTTGGCGGGCAAAAAAAATGGGAGCATGGTATCTGGGTTTTATCAGTGTTGGGTAAAAAGGAAGAGGTTCAAATTTAAGAGGGGGGGGGGGGTCAAGTGGTATTAAAAGGGGTTCAATGGGTTTTTAACTTTTGTATTTTTAAATAAAACTTTGTATTTTCTGATTTTGATTAAAACTATATATATATATATTTTTCTTTTAGAGAAAATGAGAACTTTTAATAAAAATTAGTGTAAATAAAAATAATTGTTTTTAAATAAAAATAAGGTTTAGGGAATGAAATATGAATTTGGATTTTCGGAGACGGGTAAAACGATCATTAGTAGTTTGGATTTAGGGATAGGTTTTTGAGTCTGATTCCCCAAGCTCACTCCCAAATGTGTATCTCGGGCTCTGAAAATGTAGAAAATCCGCTTCCGGCTCCATCTGCAAAGCACGTTTTCCAGTCCAAGCTCATTTCTGTATGTTTTTGCCCTGTTTTCGATCCTTTGTACCTGAAATAGATAAAAACACACTCCAAGGATATCTGTAGCATAATTGGTTATATTTTCGTGTTTTTAGACATTTTTGTGGGTCTTAGATGGGTAAAAATGATGAGTGAATAAGCACTCATCAAAGGTAAAGGACCATAAATTTGTGCATAATCTGGTTGGGGATTAACATTACAAGACTCAGGTGTTTTGATGATAACCCTTGGTGTGTTAGAAGAATCCGTTGGTGTGACGAAAGTGACCGCTTTTGAATAGTTAAAAGGTTTGTTGTAAACAACTTTTTCTAATTTTGATCGACTCTCGTCTTCTGCATCTAATTCCTCTTGACGATGATATTCAACAACATTCATAACAAAATTATCAACTTTATATTCTGGAAACTTCGATTTGGTTTGAATGATTTGATTGAAAGCTTAGGTTTGTAATCAGCAAGATTCGGTCCATATCCATTTGGATTGGGTTTTAAAGTAAACTTTTCAATGGCGGTGACCGACTCGCCATGTTTGTAAACAACAGTTTTAAACTCTTTAAGTTTGTTTTGCAAGCCGATGATTTCTTCAAGATGATCATCTATTCGTTTTGTTGAATGCTTTTTGTATGCAGAGAACTGTTTTTGACAAGTTAACAACTCAGCCTTAGCTTTTTGATTTTCCAAGGTGAGAGCGTTAATTTGCTTTTTATGTTCATGTTTCAGGTGTTCTATTTCAGACAACAAAGCATTCTTCAAAGCGGCTAGATCACGCATCTGTCTTTCTAAATATTTTCGTTTTGATAAGATTTGGCAAAGGCTGCTTCAAAACCGTTTTCACGTTTTCTTGAGTTTTGAAAAAGTTGAGTTGCTTTTGTAAACATTCAAAATCCTTGGTTAACAGTGCATTTTGCATTTCAAGTCCTGATTAATGGCATGACATTTTTCCACTATGGTCTGTTGGTCTTGTATTAAACGAGCAAAATCGGGATGAGGCAAAAGTTCGGCGTGTTCAACGTGAGTCTCAACATGATCATTACTGAGATCCTCAAGTATAACCACGAGTCAATTGGATTATCAAGGGAAAACGGGTGGTCATCTTGATCGTCAAATATAACTACGGGGTCTAGTTGAAAATCGTCGGAATGAGATGTGGACGACTCATTTTGAACATTCGAGCCTTGCCGGATGCGATGTTGGCGGAGATATGAGATCGAGAGATAAATATGGTTTGTTCGGTACCGAGACAAGCCATCGTGTCATACTGGGCCTGTGTCACTCATGTGTAATTCCTGCATATTAGCCATCAACATAACAACTGCATTGGCCTGCAAGTCCTCCATATCATCATCTGAATCTGCATTTGCCATAAAACTCTGTTCTTTGTGTGTGAGAGATCCACCAGCTTCATCCTTAAGAGCCAAAAGAAGAGCCTCTTTGAAATAAGCATTGCCCTTAGTCCTTGGCTTTGGGCATGCATTAGCCAGGTGTCCCTTCTCATTGCGGTTGTAGCATCGAAGACCATTCAACCCATTCTGAGCATTTCCTTGTTCCACCACTTGAGCTCGATTGTTATTCCTACCCACAGCATTAAACCCTTGACCACCGCCCATCTGACGACCATAACCACGATTCTGAACTTCAACTCGTCCATTGTTCACAACAGCTTGATTCTTTGTATTAGATGAGGAACGAATACGGTTGTTGGATTTGTTGGTATAACGGCTAAAGGCATTAGCAATCATAGCAAATCCTTGTTGCAGTGCTTCGAACGGATCAGATTCCTCATTAGCTTGAGCTTGAGCATTGTTGTTGTTGTATGGAACCAATTGAGTTTGTTGAGATGGAGGTTGTGAAGGATCATGTGGTGTGATTGTAGATTGGTTGAGTTACTGGTTAAGGAGAATAACTGTTTTGAGCATATAAGGCAAGTTGTTGATTTTCCGCAGCAATTTGAGCACGGAGAATCCTTTCCCTATCAACTTCCTTTTCATGAGGCTTCAAGTAATCGTACAACAATCCGTAGGTAGACTGATGCATGTTTTTCAACGGACGGAGAAAATGACATACTTCTCCCATTCAGGACCAAGACTACTCAGGAACTTAGTATTCACTTCAATTCTTGGCATGTGGATGTTGTGTTTATCCAAATCATTGATGATGTCTGAAAATCGGTGATGATAGGACTCGAGTGTCTCTCCAGGTTCAATCATGAAGTGTTCATAAGCCAAATAAATTTTGGATTCCAAATCTTCCTGATTGAGTACAGATCCTTCCATAAGAAGACGAATATGATCCCACATTTTCTTTGCAGTTTTTGAGCATCAACACTACGAAGAATTAGGTTTGGTAATCCTAGGAGGATATATTCCATTGCAAGTTCATCTGCTTCATAGTGTAGAAGTTCTTGAGGATTCAAGTCTGCAACAGTAGCAATGTTCGTTTGTTCATCTCTTGGTGGAATGGCATTTGGATCTCCGGGTACAATGACAATAGGCATCTCAAATGGACCTTCCAAGATAACCTTCTTTAAGAACTTTCCATGTGGCTTCTTTAGATCACAAAATCTAAAGAACCTTATCACCCATTGATCGTAGTTTCCTGGAGTGAGCATTGGAGGTCTATCAAGTGATCTAGCCTCATGAATTGATTGTTGGCTGCTTAAAGTTTCAAACATCTTTGCAAACCAAGTGGGTTCCCTCATAGTGATCCTTGATGGATGTTGATGAAAGTCATTTGTGTACGGTTGAGCTTGAAGACTTTGTGGTGGTTGAACCATTTAAGGTTGTGGATTTGCAGCAAGTTGTGGAGTATGTTGTTGGTTAAATTGTTGTTGATAAATTGCTTGTTGTTGATTCCATTGTTGATGTTGTGGAGTTAGTTGTTGTTGACGTTGAGGATGAGGATAAGTGTAAGGGAAATAGTTAGAGTATGGTGGTTGTGACATGTTGATAAACTTGTGTTGGTAAAAATGGATCTTTGTAGTCGAATGAACCTTTGTTGATGAAGTATCCTTAGGCGTAGAAAAACAAGAACCAAGTAGCACTTATGCGTAAAAACACCAAAGTTACGCGTAACAATGAGGAGTTAGCGTAGGATTTAGTACGGTAAGTAGGAAAAACACTAAAGTTAGCGTAGACAAAAGTTATGCGTAGAAAGTTAGTAGGATTTTCTTATCGTAAGACTAGGCTTAGGCGTAGGAAAATCTTAGGCGTAAGATTTCACGCGTATGCTTAATTTTAGGGTTTTTGCCCAAATGATCTTTTACACTATCGGTAAATGAGATATCCAAAGTCGACGTATTTTGAGACTTATCCAAGTAAGAAAACACGGAATAAACCACGAAAATGAAGATCAAACCAAGGAGGCACTTACGCGTAGTTTTAGGGTTTTACTACGCGTAGGTTTACTCGTAACTTTGATTTTGCCCAAATATGTTTCTAAACCAGATTTTTGTTATGGAATAGCGTTAATAGTACCAAAATAACACAAAAGTGTGAATCTTGATGAACTAAAACGGCTAAACAGGTTACGAGTAGAACTTCACCCACGAACAAAATCAAGTTCAAAAACGTTTATCCACGCGTAAAGTTTGAAACTTTTAGTCAAAAACAAGTATTTTAACACCTTAAAACGTTGAAAGTACAAGAATCTTGGATTAAAAAGTGTAAAAACAAGTTTTTAAGCGAACCAAAGAACACGTTATCTTTACGCGTAAGACCAAAACCAAGAAAATTTCAAAAACACAAGTGTACACCCAACTATTTGGCGATTGATACCACTGTTAGGTCACAAGGTTTACCACACAAGCTTATATAAGAGATAGAGAGGCGATTGAACAAGTATCACACACACACACACGAGATAATGAACACGGTTTAGGCGTAGAGTGTATGTGAAAAGAAAACTTGAACAACCAACCTTCAAATGAAGGTTTACATAAGGTATTTATAGGCAAGGAGCTAGGGCAACACACCTACTCCTTCCCTTTCACCTATGGGCTTGGGCCTAAGCTCATGGGCCTTCTACATAAGCTTAAGGCTAATAACAAACATAAAGGCCATAATAAGCTAACTATTACATATGAGTAACTAACACTTGAATAAGGTTTAGGAGTGATTCCAACAGATTATAACCTTGATTTTAGTGCATCATAGTTGATCCACTTAACTATTAACTATGATGCAGTAACTTATAATAAAGATGCACCAAAACTTATTAGTGCATTAAGGTTTTAAGTTACTGCATCAGGGTTATAAATTTACTGCATCATAATCATGATTTTAGTGCGTTAATATTATCAGTTACTGCATCACAATTATGATTGTGATGCAGTAATAATTGTGATGCAGTAACTTTATAACTGTGATGCAGTAATAAATTTTGGCGGGAAAAAAAAACTTTTCTGCCCAAAAATTTTTTTTTGGGCGGGTAAAAAAAATTTCGGGATTTTTTTTTTGAGGGGGGGGGGGTGAGTCCAAAACTTGGGTTTTATACTCTAGACAAGTCCCTTGACCAATTTTTTGTTAGTCAAAGTCTGTTAATTTCCCCATGTGCCTTGCACATGAGGGCAAAATGGTCATTTCATTGTTTTGGTTAATTATTTTGGTGGTACTGGTACAACCTTAGGGACTAACGGTGTATTTAATCAATAAAATTATACCATCACCACCACAACCCTCCCTTTAACTCTTTTTCCTGCTTCTCTCTCTAAAATTAACACCATAACTATTCTCAAATCTCATAAATTCCTCCACAAAAAAACATAATCTCAATCAACCACCATCACCATTCTCTCTCTAAAATTAACATCATCACCATTTTCAAATCATGTAGGTTAGTTTAAAGACCCAAAAAATTAACTTCGATTAAAGTCATTGGCCATTAGCATTAATTTATAAGGAATGTAACCATCATCAACGTGAGCATCTTGATAAAGAGTAACTTTACCTCCTCTCCTTAGTGGAAAATAAGGGTGTCTTTGTTTTTTTTAAAAACTCTTACTAGCCCTCTTACTCTTACCAGTAAGAGGAAGGCAGACGTTTTGGTTGTTTGTTTTTTTCTTTTGAGTCAGACCCAATTACACATATAACATCTTACTCAGTAAGAGGTGGGAGACTTGTCTTACTGCCTCTTACTCGATAAGAGATAGAAGACTTGTGTTAATATAATATATTGATGGTTTATTAATTATGTTACATTTATGATAAAAAGTCTTGTTTCATATTTACATAAGTTACTTATTATCGCATTACGTTGGTTTAATAAATAAATTACATAAACGAGCACATCATTCGGACATCTATTATACAAAAACAAATAAGATTGTTTCATTCAGATTTAGACTTTCTAGCTACCTCTTACTGGTAAGATATGGTAGTCAGATTCAGACCTAAAACATCTTAATGAAACAAACACACCTTAAGTGTCCAGAACACCATTAAAATTTGGTTCTCGGCCCACTCTCTCCATGGGTACATACTGAATCGACAGAGTCAATACAGCCCCAGGTTTACACGGTTTCCCACTTCCATTCAAAACCGGAAAAGTACCTTCCACTACCAAACCAGAAACCAATTGCTCAACCGGTACACCAACCGCCCCTATAATCTGCGAACCTACAACATCACTATCCTTAACAACAAACAGAACCTCAGCCGAATAATGAGCTACAGGGACATAAAAATGCTGCATCCAAACAGGGTTCTCGCTATTATTAATAACAAAAGTCCTAGCAATAACAACATTAGCTATCGAAATGTCACATACGGATCACTCATAACCTTAACAGGCTTCCCATCCTCAGTCTTGCTCTTGCCTCCACCAAATGTAGGCATCCTACCAAACACTTTTCCTAACTTATTATGAAACATGTCCATATTAGGCAAACTTTTAGCCTCTTTAACCCATATATCCAGATTCCCATGTAACAAGACAACTTTTACGCTCTGTTCTCAAGTCTAAAATTTAAAGAATGGAAGGGGATGGGATGGGAAGGGCAAAGTAGGAGATGGGATGGGAAGAAAGTGGTTATTTATTTTTGTGTTCTTGAGTTTTTTTTAAAAGTAGCAAGGAAAAGAAATGAAGCTACACAGATTACCAATATACCCTCGTATTACTAATATGCTACTTGTATTATGTGCATGCTTACGTAAGTATATATTGATGATTGAATAAGAAGATTATTTAAAATAAGATTATAGAGAGAGAGAGAGAGAGAGAGAGAGAGAGAGTTATGATCAAATAAAAAGATTATTTAAAATAAGAAGGAATGAGAAGAATCATAACCGCAAATCAGAGAGGCACCGACCTAAATTAGATGCATCCCTATAATCTTAGATGCATTATAACGCATCATATTGTGTTTTCTAGCTTTTAATCAGATGCATATATGTATATTAGATGCATTTCATGATTTCTCTTGTTTTTTGTTCCTCTGCACGTGCCAAAATCATGAAAATTAATTTGCACCATCTATACATCAAATTAACTTTCGAAACTCAAGATGTTGCATCTATATGAATAGAAATGCATCTAATGCAAATTGTTGCATCTCAAATGCGTGGTTTTGGTCACTTCTCACCACTTCTTATTTTAATTTACTTCTCACTAGATCCCTATTATATATATATATATATATATAGGGGAGGGTTAATGTGAGATCAAACTTAAAGTTGTAAAAATAAGATAAAATCTAAAAAACCACTAAAACATTATAAGAATTTTAGCAATCATACACAAAAAAATAATATTTTAATACAAATTAACATGTTAGCAACTAATAACCAAATGATACATGAGTTTGGATTAGTGATACACCTGATACACATTACACTAATAAATATTCCAAAACCTGATACACATTAAACTACTAATCAAAGTGTATCACCTAGGTTTCGTAAATTTTAAAAAGAAATCTATCGAAACTTTAACAATTTTAGTTGTAGTAAATAAAAAAATTATTTTTATTGTAAGGAGAGTATCTCTTGTCAAATTTTAGTTCGATCTCATTTTAACAACTTTAAGTTTGATCTTATTTGATCTAGATTCTATATATATATATATATATATATATATATAGAGAGAGAGAGAGAGAGAGAAAGAGATTGGATCATTTAAAAAGTTGATCTCAAGAGAAAAGTGTGAGAAGTGATCTCAACCGTTAGATCACCCCCTCTTCCCCTCCTTTTTTTATCACGTAACTACAGGGACCTGATTGTAACTTCCTTTATTCTTGAAGGGAGTATTTTGTAAATTCGCACATTTCATATATAATGTTTAATTTTCTCTCACTTTTTCTTTTTCTTCTTTCTATTATTTCACACACCGATCTTCTTTCTCTCATTTTATCTTATTCCTCTTTCAGTTCCAGATTTATCAAATCGAATATTAATGAAATCATATTCACGAAATCATCTCATCACGAAATCATATCGTGTTATCTGATAAGATGTCATTATAACAGATTCTCAATATCATCTCATCATTATTTATCATATCTAAGATCAAATTAAGGTATGTAACTGATTTCAATTATAGTTTGGTTATTTTTGCTACTTAAAATCAATTATAAAGCTTATATATGTGATTGTTGTTGTTTTATCTGCATAAATTGTTGTTAATATTGAATTAGGTTTTTGTTTATATGAAATTTGATTAATTAATCATCATCTTTATTTATAGATGTAATGATTTTCAGAGTTTATTTACCTGATTCATTGTATAGAATTGTTATTTTGAAACAAAATTGAGAAATAAATACATGAAAACATGTTTGCAAAAACTGTACACCAAGTGTTTGCTAAAATGTCTGAATGAGATTTTATAACTGAGATACATTAATTTTACAATGTGATGCCCTATTTTTTTTGTGAACAGACTTTTGTTACACTGTGATGCCCTAATTTTTAATGATTGAAGTAGTAAACTAGAACTTACAAGTTTTGATAAGCAAATTAATAGTTTTTTTATATGTACGCTTTCTTTGCGAATTTTTATAGAAGTTGTGAAGGAAATATATTTTTTAGAGGGTTTTGAGGTTCCCGCTCATATCGAGTCTCCCTCATCATCAGGAGATCACTTCTGGTCTACTGCAGTTAGTAATGCAACTCTAATTGCTAATGAAATCGCCGATGGTAATGCAGATAGTGATAGTCTTTCTCAACATCTAAAGCCCACGGTGTCTGAGCTTTGCAACGTCCTCAAGTTCTCGATATGTTTCTACCTATTTGGAGCCAGCTTATTATTTTCACCATGCCTATTGTTGTGAAACAAACATACCATCTTTCACGTTGGCTATTTACCAGTTTGTAAAGTTTTTTTCTTTAGTTGTTCTCTATATGTGTGCTTTTGAGGTCGTTGTGTATGGACTGTATTCTCAGATTGGCCATATAGACTTCATGTTTTTCATGGTTATGTAGTGTCACATCTTTAATTGGTATAAGAAATTCATTGTTGAATATAATCAATACATATAACATACTTAAGTAGATTTACTTGATTATGGATGCAGGAGGGTGCAAAGATCATAGTGGAGAGATTCTCACATTTTTCGTTGGGAATTTTAATGTCAGCAAAGAGTACACAAGTAAATTACAGGCTATAATGATATAATTGGTATGAAATTTTCGCACATTGAATGAAGTAAAAATAAATCAATGCTTTATATTGAAAATTTTCATGTACTCACTAAGATTTTTTTGTGTCATGTTTCTAGTGTTGGATTTGTTCTTCACTGTCAAAACACACGATTGATAGGGAAGAGTCTTTTCTCTCTTGCAAAGAAGCACTTGAATTTCCTTGCAAGGATGAAGAAGCTGATCGAGTGTACGGAAAGCTTAAGAAACCAAAGGAGATGTTTTTACAGAGCTAAAAGAACCTTAACGTGATTAATGCTTTTAAAGATCGTGCATCACGACCTGAAGAACCAAGAATGTCACCCGCACTTCCATTTAACCCAAAAGAACAGAAACGAGATAACCATGGTTCATCTAATGAAAAAGCTTTTCAAAGCAATAGACAGATTTTAGAGGAAAATATTGCTAGAAAGGAAAATATTGCTAATTAACTCGAGTACCAAACTTGAAGGTGTGTTGCAATTTCTTTTTTATTCGGTATTATAAATGCTAATTAAAAGTTTTGTTATTCACATTATCTTCATTCTCTAAAGCAACGCCAATGGATATCAGTAGCAACAAGTGAGTTGGTAGATTTAGAAAAATCATTCAGGCTCCTAAATAGTGTTATAACTGTTGTTATATTTTTGAACTATTTCATTTGCAGCTTAAATTTTGATTTATCACCTATAGATTTTTCATGCAAGTTTCTTAAGGCATAACTTGAATTTGAACCCGTATCTCATAATTTACAGGTTACACCAACTGACCAAATGGATGCACTAAAGTGCCTCAAATAGATGCACTAAAGTTTATCAAAGAGATGCAGTAAAGTTTATCAAAAGATGCAGTAAAGTTGCGTCATATTTTATCATGTTTCCCTTTTGTGTGTAATTGATGTATTTATGGATGTTTGGACATTTGAGCTTGTAATACTTATAATTGCTTAAAACCAGTGTCTCTTTGAGGTTTTATGTAATAAACGCATGCATGTTTTCTAGCCATGAGGTGGCCAAGATTTTTTTTTAATTTATATGGTTACGTTTTAAGTATCGTCTTGTTGGTTTTCGTTTTTCAGTCCATTTTTTAGTTCGGTTGGAATCATAAGTAATAAACAGATGCACTGTTTTTACACAAACTGATGCACTATAAAAAGAAATAAATGAGCATCAAAACATGCAAATATGAACCATAAAAAAAATAATTTAGCTATAACATGAGAACGTTACAAACATATATCCCTATAATAAAATAAAATCAGTAGCAGGTTCATTCATTCGTAAAAGGATCCAGAAGTGTACTGAGCTAAATTAAGTTTTAAAAAACAACCAACCATATAACCATTATATACATCAAGTGGGATAACTACACACTCCAAGCGAATAAAATCGGTAAAACAACGTAAACCAGCAAGTATCTCATTCCATGATGAAAGATTGCAACCCCCAACTTCATGATGCACCTACAGGCCTCAGAAGTGTCGCCACTCTCTGCATATTCCCTTAATATAGTCACAATCCCCGTGTTGGACACTTCTCATAACTCCGTTGGTTACTCCGTAAACAGACATCACTGCATTAAATTCATTAAACACAATCAGATTTTAACTACTAGTCCACATGTAGTAACGGGTCAAAAATGATCCAAGAAAAACTAGGGATCTTTTTTCCATTATTTAGAAACATATATCATGTTAAATCTCATCACAAAAACTAGATTGTTACAATAATTATCTAATTTAATCAAATAAAATGGATAATTATAAGTCCTAATAATAAGATCTATTTACAACATAAGCTACTTCCTTTCCGTAACTACCACTTAAGGGGTGTTTGGATTAGCTTATCTTATGGGCTTATTGGTTAATTGAATTATGGAAAAGCCGATCAGCTCATTTTTTACGGCTGATGAACTTATTACTCACTAAAGTTTCCATACAATAGCTAGATTTTGCATTGCAATAAAAGGTGTGTGAGATGGAACTAACCAACCAATATATTGTTCATCAATCAGGTGTTTAATCTACTATGGACTTCAACAAATGGATCATCAAGATATGATTGGATTGAAATTGTTACATTTAAGTAGTAATGCGCCAAAGTCAAGGAAGGCCAAATTTGACCCAAAATATGTATGTGAATTGGGCAAGAGTGATGGAATCCCTAGTGGTGATTGAAGTCCCAACAAAAAACAGACATAACAAAGAGTTACATATAAGGACGAGGTTACTAATTTTGTTATCCAATGAAATAAAGGAACCAATAAATTTTGAGACTCTTCAAGCGTCAGAAATGTTTTAGAAGCTATATTTCGATATTTACCTCATTGATACAAGTATAAACTTTTGTGTTCATAAAAAGATGATAAATGATACATATACAAAATGTGGACTTGTGTAAACCAGCAAGCAAGAATGTGGTTAACGTATATAAAGTAAAATGAAGCAACATAAAATTACATTCTCATTGTCACATGCTATTATATCACTGAAAGAAACCTGAAGAGAAAATAAATATAATGTTACTTAATAGCTTTACTAGATCTACTCCGATACTATAATCAGCAGCCTTTGTTGCCCTAATATGTCCAAAACGATTCTCTAGTTTCCCAAATGGATGCACTAATATCTACCTTTTCGATGCACTAATTATACTCATAGATGCCCTAATATGTTTGTTAGTGCAAATATTACGATATTTAATCTATACAGTCTCGTTTGTTTTGATTGATGACAAACATGTAACTTGTAATACATAACGTAAAATGTACAAGTTACTTGTAATTACATTTGTCTCAACATACATTCAACACCTCTCGATGTCTCAAGTCCTCGTATGTTACAACACAGGTTCGTACATGTTTGTTATGTGGCATTATGATCAAACCCATTAACAAATCATTTAGAATGTTTAAAATACGTTTAGAGTCACTAAGTATTTTAATAGGTTAACCATTCTATTTCGAACCTCATTTTACATTTTGCATTGTAAAATGTCTAACAAATATATACTTTTATTTGTACAAGTAAACTAACTATAATATTCATACAAGTACTAAAGTTTACTTACACTTGACAAAATATATATTATTTTGACAAGCACCTAACTAGATATTTTATTTTATAAAAGGCAACTAGACTTTTTATAAACTAGTTACATAATACATTTTACAAGTTTATTTTCATGAACATTTTAATCTAAATGAAAATACAATTTTACATCACTTCATGCATCATCATATCTTTAGAAGATTTGGTCAATATTTGGTTAGATTTGCAAGATCTTGAAAGATATTCTAAGATATCAAATCTAATAAAATATTATTTTTTAGATTACATTTTTGGCTATAAATAGAGCCCATTGTCTTCTCATTTCAATCATCCCTTCCAACATACATTCTCTCTAACATTCTTTCATCACTTAGATCTATAGATAAACATGTAGTAGCATACATCAATCACCCTCACCATCACATGATCATAATGCTTCTAACATTCACCTTTGTTGTAAGCATATTTTACATTTTGATCAACCAAGGAAAGTTTGGAGATCTAGCCATCCTCATTCACCAAAGCATATCAACATATGAAGATTCAAGATCTCTTGATATCCTCATTGATTGAAGACTTCTTATTTAAGAAGATCATTTAGATTAGTCATTCATATCCATTAGACATTTATGTCATGGATCATCATTGTAAACATTGTTGCATCATCACAACACTTTCACCAAACTAGATTAGATGGGTTATGTGTTTGAACCAAAAAACACAAGGTTTGTTATGTTGGGCCATAAAACATAACGGGAGTGGTTGTACCCGAAAAGAACTCGACATCTAGCTTAGCGTTGGAAATATTGTATAGGCGACGTTAGGTTGGTTCTACCTCGAACTAGAACCCGGTATTTAGCTTTGTACAGGAAAAAGTGTAAGCTACGATTGTAAGGTTTTCTCCGCCGAGAAGGAGCTTGTTGATTTAGTGAAGTAACTCTCGAGTTGGGTACTCGGGGAGTGGAGTAGGGCTGGAGAGGAGATCCCGGACCGAACCACTATAAATCCTCGTGTTCGGTTTGCACTTCCTTTCTTTATCTCTTTACTTTTATAATTGCTTGTGATGTGGTTTGATGTTTATGCTTGTGTGACAACTTGGTTTACTATGCTTTATATTAGTCACAAACAATAATTGGTACTTTCATATTATAACAAGCTTCATAAACGATTTGATACAAAAGATCTAACGTTTTAAACGTAACGTATTCACCCCCCCTTTACGTTTTCACAATTGGTACCAGAGCCTCGTAGCTCTTATTTTCAAAACAAATGGTTTTAAAAATGGAGCACGATCCATGTATCAAATTACCATTGAAGCGAAATATAATAAGAAAAATGTTTTGCTAATTATACTTAGAAAATTTGTTGTTAAATGTTTAGATAAGTCACATTAGTAAAAATAATAAACAAAATATGTGTATTATATTTTTCTATCAAATCTAGTAAGTCCTACACTTTTTCGCCATGAGTAAGTACATTTTTAACTTTCGTGAAGACCGACGGACCGGCGGAACCAAAAAGGGCTCCTTCCTTGTAAACTTTTGGTTCCTTGGTCTCAAGACAAGACGCAGCTTTTGCCAACTTAAAAAAAATTCATAACTTATTAACCGTAAGTCCGTAGGAGTCGAACCACCTATCATTTTAAAGGAAATTGAGTCTACTTTCATTTAAAAATACTCTCATGGCCTGAGTCTAATTTTAAATAGGTGAAATAGACCAAATACTACCGTATATCTAAGATATTAAGTTTCGCTTTAACATAAAAACTCAAAATTTTTTAATCAAGTAATTTAAGTTGGTATTCTTGAAACTTGGATACAATTTCTTTTGAAACTAAATAATTTGGTAATATTAATTAAGCTTGGTATACATCGTCATTCTTAAACGCAAAATGACGAAAAGTGTTTTTCTTGTTATGCTATGCTAAATGACCACTTGTTTATGTTGTTTGCATATATGTTGCTTGCTTATTTTTTAAATTGTTGTTTACACTTGTTTTTTTGCATAATATAAGTGTCAATCTTGCCATGTTATTTATTCGCTTGCTTGACGATTTCTTGTTTATGCACAATAGGACATTTGCTAGATTTTGTGCACTTAGTTGGAAAATTGTTTTACCATCACTTATAGACTTAGATCACTTCCTTTGCATAGGTTATACCAACATCTCGCATAACTTATGAAATGCCATAACTCGCTAGCAATGAGTACTAAGCAAATTAGTCAAATACTTTGAAAAATAGAGGTTTTAAGAGAGTGTTTAGTACAAGGACGCAAAACAATGTTGTATGATGTAATTTATTTGTTTTACTTTGTATATAATATGACTTAAAACAATGTTGTATGCAAACCTATTATGTGGATAGCACAAGTGTTATCAAATTTTCCCTTTTCACTTTATGTGAAAATCGTTAGCCCTTGGTCAAAGTCTATGCTCTACTATGTTTGTATATGTGTTATCGACTTTTCCTAACTAGAAGTAATTAATGTCACATGTTTTAAGCAAAATTTCAGGTTTCTGAAAACTACCCCCACACCTAAAAAATGTGGGTCCGTGAACTTTTCTGGTGTTCACCGGATCGACGGCACCAAAATGTTGGTACCGTCTCTGTTATGCATTTTGGTACCAATACCTGTAATAGGCGACCACGCGGCACCAATTTAAGGGTTCCGCCTGTGTAAAGAAATGGTGCCGTGGATCCTACAGGTAAGTTGTTGAATTTTACTAAATCCCGCAATCTAATTTCCCAAATCTCGTTTCTAGGATACTTGTTGTTGGAATCACTCCTAATCCTTTATTCAAGTGTTAGTTACTCATATGTAATAGTTAGCTTAATTATGGCCTTTATTTTTGTCATTAGCCTTAAGCTTATGTAGAAGGCCCATGAGCTTAGGCCCAAGCCCATAGGAGAAAGGAAGAGACTAGGATTGTTTCCCTAGCTTCCCTCCTATAAATACTATGTAATAACCCTCACTTGAGGGTTGGTTGTTCAAGTTATTTCTTTCACTACACTCTACGCATAACCGTGTCTTTATACCGTGTGTTTGTGTTTGATTTCTTGTTCAATCGCCTCTATCTCTTTCTATTAAGCTTTTGTTGTAAATCTAGTGCCATAACAGTGGTATCAATCGCCTACTAGTTGGGTGAATCGTTATTGCCTTTGAAGTAAGTTTTTGGTCATACGCGTAAAGGTAACGATATCTTTGGTTCGCTTAAAAACACGTTGTTTGCACTTTTTAATCCAAGATTCTTGTACTTTCACTGTTATAAGGTGTTAAACTTACTGTTTTTGGCAAGACGTTTTGAACTTTATGCGTGGATCATTGTTTTTGAGCTAGTTTTTATTCGTGGGTGTCATCCTACGCGTAACTTTTTTAAGAGCTTTGCATCATCAAGTTTCACACTTTTGTGTCATTTTGGTGTTATTGAAGCTATTTCATCTCACAAAAACTGGTTTAGAAACATCTTTGGGCATAATCAAATTCTGATAATCCTCTGCGTAGCAAAACCCTAATACTACGGTAAAGATTTTCCTTAGTTTGATCTTCATTTTCGTGGTTTACTCCGTGTTTTCTTGCTTGGATAAGCCTGAAAATACGTCGACTTTGGATATCTTTTGCCTTTGTGATAGTGTAAAAGATCACTTGGGCTAAAACCCTAAACTTACGCATAAGCATAAAGCTACGGCGTAGAAATCCTACGCTAAGATTCATCTTACGCTAAGCCTAGTCTTATGCATAAGGTAATCCTACTGCATAAGTTTCTCGCCTAACTTTGTATCTACGCATAACTTTAGTGCCTTTACCCAACTTACGGCGTAAGCTAAATCTCGCGTAACTCTTGATTGTTACAGCGTAACTTTGGTGTTTTAAGGATAAGTTCTACTTGGTTTCTTGTGATTTCTACGCCTAAGGACACTTCATCAACAAACGTTCATTCGACTACAAAGATCCATTTTACCAACACAAGTTTTCAACATGTCACAACCACCATACTCTAATTATTTCCCCTACACTTATTCTCAACGTCAACAACAACTAACTCCACAACATCAACAATGGAATCAACAACAAGCAATTTATCAACAACAATTAATCAACAACATACTCCACAACTTGCTGCAATTCCACAACCTCAAATGGTTCAACCACCACCAAGTCTTCAAGTTCAACCCTACACAAACGAATTCAATCAACATCCATCAAGGAGCACTATGAAGGAACCCACTTGGTTTGCAAAGATGTGTGCAGCTTTAAGCAGCCAACAATCAATTCATGAGGCTGGATCACTTGATAGACCTCCAATGCTCACTCCAGGAAACTACGATCAATGGGTGATAAGGTTCTTTAGGTTTTGTGATCTGAAGAAGCCACATGGAAAGTTGTTAAAGAAGGTTATCTTGGAAGGTCCATTTGAGATGCCTCTTTGTTATCATACCCGCCAATCCAAATGCTAATCCACCAAGAGATGAACAATCCAACATTGCTACTATTGCCGCACGAATGCAGAGGAACTTCTACACTATGAAGCAGATGAACTTGCAATGGAATATATCCTCTTAGGATTACCTAACCCAATTCTTCGAAGTGTTGATGCTCAAAAGACTGCAAAGGAAATGTGGGATCATATTCATCTTCTTATGGAAGGATCTGTACTCAATCGGGAGGATTTGGAATCCAAAATTTACTTGGCTTATGAACACTTCATGATTGAACTTGGAGAGACACTAGAGTCTTATCATCATCGTTTTTCAGAAATCATTAATGATTTGGATAAACACAACATCATCATGCCAAGAATTGCGATGAATACTAAGTTCTGAGTAGTCTTGGTCCTGAATGGGAGAAGTATGTCATTTTTCTCCGTCCAGCGAAGAATATGCATCATTCTACATATGGATTGTTGTACGATTACTTGAAGCCTCATGAAAAGGAAGTTGATAGGAAAGGATTCTCCGTGCTCAAATTGCTCCACCGACACATCCGGAAAATCAACAACTTGCATTATATGCTCAAAAGCATTATTCTCCTCAACCAGCAACTCAACCAGCTGCTACAATCACACCACATGATCCTTCACAACCTCAATCTCAACAAACTCAATTGGTTCCATACAACAACAACAATGCTCAAGCACTTGTCGTCAGTGAAGCTAATGAGGAATCTGATCCGTTCAAAGCACTGCAACAAGGATTTGATATGATTGCTAATGCCTTTAGCCGTTATACTAACAAGTCCAACAACCGTATTCGTTCCTCATCTAACACAAGGAATCAAGCTGTTGTGAACAATGGATGAGTTGAAGTTCAGAATCGTGGTTATGGTCGTTAGATGGGCGGTGGTCAAGGGTTTAATGCTGTGGGTAGGAATAACAATAGAGCTCAAGTGGTGGAACAGGGAAATGCTCAAAATGGGTTGAATGGTCTTTGATGCTACAACTGCAATGAGAAGGGACACCTGGCTAATGCATGCCTAAAGCCTAGGACTAGGGGAAGTGCTTATCACAAAGAGGCTCTTCTTTTGGCTCTTAAGGATGAAGCTGGTGGAACTCTCACGGACAAAAGAACGAGCTTTATGGCAAATGGGACTTCGAGATGATGATATGGAGGATTTGCAGGCCAATGTAGCTGTTATGTTGATGGCTAATATGCATGAGTTACACATGAGTGACACAGGCCAGTGTATGACATTGATGGCTTGTCTCAGGTGCGAAACAAACCATATTTATCTACTGATCTACTATCTCCGCCAACATCTGAATCGGCAAGGCTCGAGAATGTTCAAAATGAGTCGTCCACATCTCATTCCGGCGATTTTCAAATACACCCGTAGTTATATTTGATGATCAAGATGACCTTATGGTTTCCCTTGATACTCAAATTGACTACGTGGTTATACTTGAGGATCTAAGTAATGATCATGTTGTGACTCACGTTGAACACACCGAACTTTTGCCTCATCAGTTTTGCTCGTTTAATACAAGACCAACAGACCATAGTGGAAAAATGTCATGCCATTAATCGGGACTTGAAAAGCAAAAATGCACTGTTAACCAAAGATTTTGAATGTTTACAAAAGCAACTCAACTTTTTCAAAACTCAAGAAAAAGCGTGAAAGCGGTTTTGAAGCGCCTTTGCCAAACCTCATCAAAACGAAAAATATTTAGAAAGGCATCGTGATCTAGCCGCTTCAAGAATTCTTTGTTGTCGAAATAGAACAAGCTGAAACATGAACATAAAAATCAAATTAACGCTCTCACCTTTGAAAATCAAAAAGCTAAGGCTGAGTTGTTAACTTGTCAAAAACAGTTCTCTGCATACAAAAAGCATTCAACGAAACGAATAGATGATCATCTTGAAGAAATCATCGGCTTGCAAAACAAACTTAAAGAGTTTAAAAGTGTTGTTTACAAACATGGCGAGTCGGTCACAACCATTGAAAAGTTTACTTTAAAACCCAATCCAAATGGATATGGACCGAATCTTGCTGATTACAAACCTAAGCTTTCAACCAAAGCATTCAAACCAAATCCTGAAGTTTCGGTCGAGAATATAAAATTGATAATTACATTATGAGTGTTGTTGAATATCATCGTCAAGAGGAATTAGATGCGGAAGACGAGAGTCGATCAAAATTAGAAAATGTTGTTTACAACAAACCTTTTAATTATAAAAAAGCGGTCACTTTCGTCACACCAACGGATTCTTCTAACACACCAAGGATTATCATAAAAACGTCTGAGTCTTCTAATGATAATCCCAAACCAGATTATGCACAAACTTATTGTAAAACCCTAAAAATCGTAAACTTGTTAAAGGACTATTTTGCCCCTCAAATTCAACATTTATAAAATACGTAAACTATGTCAAGCTCATTAAATGTTTAACCTAATTTACGTATAATCATCGAACTTTGATCCACATTATCCTCAATGTAATGAAATGGAACTCAACATATGATTCGAGGCTTAACGAAAGTAAAAGCTACAATCACCGAATAAATAATGTGTACAAAAATCGACCTACGCCTATGTCAATTTCACCTCACGTTTTTATGCATTGCATGGGCCGAAACTAGCATCACATTGCACTTAAAATTCTAAGGCCCATTGTCTGAATTTGGAAAGTATTTTTTCTGTTGTAATCCTCTTTTACTCGGCCAAAAGATAACGCCCCCTTAACTCCACCATTTAATACCGTTTAACTCTCAATATTAACTTACCTTTTCTCTCATTCAACTCATACGCATGAAACCCTAATCAAGAAAAAAAAATGACGGCAACCAATCTTTTCTGTCTCTCTTCCATACAATCACCAAGGCAAGCACGAAGAAGATTTGTATAGTGATGGAAGGGGGTCGTGAGTCCATGGTTCAGGACTGTAATTGTAGGTTTCCGGTTCGAAAGGGTAGCCTTTGGTTGTGGATTTTCTGGTTCGAGGGCTGCTGTGGCGTGGCTCGAAGGTTGGGCTGATCGTGATGTTGGCGTAAGGCTGTTTTGGGTGGTTCTGTCGTGGCTTCTTGAGTGTTTGGTTTCGGCTTTGTCATGGGCTGTCTCGATCTCGACGTGTTTCTGGTTTTATCCCACTCGTATGCTGCTAGGGTATTATACCACATCCCTTTTCGTTTCTCTTTCTTTTTAAGTTGTATGTCGTGTGGGATGTTGTCCCAATCAAATGCATGATAATCAAGTTTAAGCTTCACATGATTAATACGTTAATAGTCACATAGATGATATGAGGAGTCTCGTATAAATAATAACCTTGGTCCCATGATCATATGTCGAAATAGGGTCACGTGATGAGATAACTAATGAAAGAATCATATGTGTCACCCATATACATTCTCTTTTTGAATCTGTTGGTGTGCATACATACTAATGAATCTTTTCATGAAATTATAAGAAGTGGTCACATAAAATAGTAAACATATATCACATAAAATAACAATTGAAGATGGCCATATATAATACCCATATGTAATATGTTTTGCATCTACTCGACCTAACCATAATTCGACATAAACATGTTCCATCTATTTTGTATCATGCTAAACGAAATAATAATGCACGGGTACACTTTGGCCTAGTTTTTGTGTCTATATAAATAATTCCTAATGGGTGTCTCGACTTAAATTGTTGGTCTCGTATGGAAGGGTTGATTTGGTCATGGCATGTCTCGACTAGGTAACAACATAAGAGGGTCGCATACTTGTTAGGTTTAGAATTCGAATTGTTAAAATGTAAATGGGAATCGAAATGATTTAGGAGTTTCAAATGGGTATTCAGTTCTAAATAAAGGAAATGGACTAAAGGTGTAAAATGAGTAAACTTGTAATATTTACACGTTTGTGACAACCCGTACTTTCAGGTCATTTCTCGACACAGTTCATGTCTCATTATTTCAACATTTATAGTAAACTTGGTTTACTTGTTTCAAATTCGCGTAACCTTGGAGGTTTAGCGGCAAATTCATGATCATGACATCACGTACATTTCATATGGACTAAGATTAGTCTACATTCCATGGACATCATTTGCATCTCATTAATTCATTCACGACATTTCATTTCACCTTCAACGTGTAATTTTTATATTTAATAATCTTTATCGCGTGAGTTATTGTTTTAAATATTTAATCCGTTACTTTCAAAAATGATCCCGATGTATTTTTAAACTTACATTTAGTTTATAAAAACTATATTTTTAGTTTTCCTAGTGTTTCAAATTTATTTGGTAATTAAATCGTTAAAGTTTAATTATTACGTCGTTTTTCTTAAAATTATACGATAATTATTTTATCACTCAATTTTCACAAGGAAAGTATTTTTACAATTTTTATCATCTCATTACATTCTATTTTGACCTAATAAAAACTTGTACCACAAATGTCTATTTACATTCACTTATACATTTCCTACAAAAATTCTTACACTTTCTTTACAATATATACACAAGTTACAATTTAAAAAAAAAAATATATATTTTTGAGACAACCCTCCCCAAAACCGGCCATAGGGGAGGGTATTCCATAAATGTGGCATGGCTTTGTGTTTTTCTAATTATTTCATTCAACATAAAAGTCTTGCACCTCAAATAATTCTCATTCATTTCAATCTCTTCAAGTGTTAGTAGAAAGTTTATCTCTTTCTTTTGGTTCTTCACAAAACCGGCCAAGCATCAAGGAGTACAAGGGATCAAAATTTTTATCAAGATCAAGTGTTATTTCAACCTAGTATATATCCTTTATATGGTTTTGAAATAAAAACCAAGGATATTTAAGTTAATCCTTGTTACTTTCACCTTTTCATTATCACTAGTAAGCATGTTTTTATCATTTTTAAGTTTCCTTTTCATTTTCATATGTTTCTTTTCATTTTTGGAGATATTATGCATGATATGTGATTTATACCATTTATTACATGATTTTAGAAGTTATATATATATTTGGTCATCCTATAATTACCCCCTTGGTATTGGTTGGTCTTGATGGTGATTAGGAACCCATGACACCCTAAGAAGGTGTATGGTAGGATTAGATTAGTTTTGGAGTTGATTTGAAGGGATTAGAATAGGTTTTGTCCGAGAAAAACTATTTTCGATAACTATATATTGTGTTCTGTCCTTGTTTTGCTTTTCTGGAAAATCCGACAGTAGGCACGACTTTTGGCCTTGATTTTTAGAAAATATACTTTAAAACGAATCCGTGGCGGCTTGAACGGATAAAAACGGACTTATCTTGAAGAAGTTATGGATTTTTGAAGTTTGACGACGAAACGTATTATTTTCTGGATTTTCAGCAAGCTGTTTTTAGTTTGTTCGGGTCAAAAACGAGCCTTAAGCTTCACAAATTATTTCGACTTATCAAAATTATATTAGTTTACTTCAATACGAAGCTAAGGACATATTAAGCGTAGAAAACGGATTTGAAACGACAAAGATATGCACTTTTTCATAAACTTGCCGTAACTAATTTTCTGCACACTATTAGCCAAAAACCACCATCTTTAACCCTTATTATCTTTGTGTTCGAGACCTTTTGGACGAAAACTCCTGAACTGAAACTTTTAGATATCGATACAAACTTTCCAAAACCGTCGAGTTCGTTCTCTAACGGTCGACGTACACTGTTTTACGACTATTTTTCCAAAGCCATTTTTGGTAATTTCATGATTTTTCCGACGACATTGTTTTGCGACGAAAAGTGGTAATTTCACCAAAAATCATTATAAAACCATTGTAGGATGACATTTTGACGTAAAAACATGTAAAGTGATTTTTGTTTGGTCAAGGCGTCAAAAGAGTATTTTTCGACGTCGAGTAATATTTTCAAAACTCATAAATGGTATAAATAACATATCAAGTGCATGCATAACATTACATTGCAACTCATGACATATCATATCATTGATAATAGGTCCCGGTTGACGATCACATTAAACCTCAGTGTACTCACTTTTGCCATTATTCCAGTTTATCCAAGTGAGTTTTCATAGCCCGTTTTACATGCTTTCGATTATTTTCAAACCCACGGGGGAGAATACATTGCACTACATTTTTCTTTTATTACGATACCAAGTATGTTAATTACATTTACATTGCTTGAGTTACAAAGTTGCCAGTTAAAAGTCCCCATTTCAAATGCATGAGCCGTTAATTTTGGAAAGCGTGTGTGAGTGGATAGATCTATCGAGGGTGACTCCTCCATCCGGGTTGGTGAATCCCAATTGTCATACGGATGCATTTCATTCATAATCATTACCAGAGTTGTTTGGCAAGACACTCTTTTGGGGGTACATTAGTCGAAGCTGGTGTCATGCGCTTAAGCAATTGTAACATTATTTTTACGTGACTGGATGGTCATGCATGCTAGATACTTGTGTAGTCGTATAAAACATTTACATAAACCTATGATTTCTCACCAACATTATTGTTGACCGTTTTTAGCAATGTATTTTCAGGTAACTGAGGCATTATCATCATGACATGGTTTAGGGACCTACATTTTGAGTCGCGGCGTCGACTTACATTATGTACATTATGGCACTTTATTTCAAAACATCGTTTGGATTTGTAACATATTTGTATTTCCGCAAACTTTGTAAACCTTTTGGGACCGATGTTGTACTCTGAATGTTTTTATGATATATCCAACGATGTGTTTTTTTTAAAGCGGCACTTTAGGTCGTTCAATATAACTGTGATGTGGTGCTATGACGTCAATCCCAGGAATTCCATTCCGCTGCAAAACAGGTAAATGGGGTGTGACAGATTGGTACCGAGCTACATTATAGAGAACTAGGTCGCATCATTGACCCTAGACTATAACTACATTATCATAGCATCTCATCATTTCATCATAAGTACATGTTCACTTTGCATGCGGTTTTGTACGCACATTTTACGAGTTATTTATTTTCATTTCAAAACGATTGTCACATGGATGCCCTTAAATACCCATCCTATTATCTTTTCCTCATACTCTAACGTGGAGAATTCCTTGGCATTCCCTATCGCAATTTTCACATCAATTGACTCATCATCGATAACGTTGTATACTGAGATAAACCCTTTTGGGAGGACGAAGTTACACCTACACCATCACGATCACTATCGATTCACTATAGGATCAGGACAATTTTTATCACTCAGTTGGGACAGATCATACCATTGGGTAGAACTTATAGGTTTGGTCCTAATAAACCTATTTTCTTAACTCGCCACAAGGATTCCATTATCATCATTGTCATTATTTTTATCATCATTATCATTTCGAGCACCATCCGTACCATCACATCTCATACCCGATACTCATAACACCTGACTTGCGGCTTGGGAAGCGTGCATGATTTGACACACCATTACCATCTACCACTAAGACTATAGACACTACACCATCTCATAGGTTTGAGGACTGAGAGAATTTTTGGGCTATGGTTGCTAGACCGCCTACTACTCCTACACTTGAGACATGATTAGGCTACCAACAGGAACAGATAATAAGTACCTTCCGAGCTAATGTGATCCTTATCATTTTTATCTCTACGATAGTCACCACCTTGTTTATTTCATTCCTTACTCCAATTGCCCAATTCTCCATCATTTCACAACGATACATCACTATCTTACTAGGGATTAGGTCGGCTTTATTCTCGACCAATTAGTAGACTATTACCATTCGATAAGGTTCTCCTATGTATCCTACAAACCATCCAACAAATTTTATTCCAAATTATCCTGCTACTATTTCATGAAATTATTTCACTTGATTTTATTTCGAACTATTTTATCACCATCTTAGAAACGTTGTTACATAAAGATTTAACGCAAGTTGTTTTATTATTAAATTATCAAATGGTTTCAGTCATTTTATCAACTATTTAATATCCTCATGCGAAACGATTTTCATGTTACTCTGAAAAATCATCAAGCTATTATCTTACAAAACAAAACGTTGAATACCAACTATTTGTCCTACATTCCCTCTTATGAGATAATAAACTTCATCGTTATCTAACACAAACTGCTTTCAACTATTTTATCGATCATTTCATCTTACTCTTGTACCATTAAACCAAAATTTACGACTTTAATAATACTTTATAAACAATGACCTTCTGATACCATGCAAACTATTTCCTCATAGTATGATAAACCGATTAATTTGCTATTATTTTATAAAACAACAACCAATTGCAATAGCAAGTTACAAACTATATTAAAAATTTTTTTTTCTTTCCTGCAAGTAATATTACGGTCATATAAACTATTTTACCCTTTTGGTGAGCTATTTTAGCCACTGTCTGATTTAAAATCATAAAACTTGGTACGCTTACCTCACAGACTATTCGCCTTTACTTTAAATGACTATTACATTACCAACCTATAAACCATCTTGAAATTAACTAAACTACGAAATCTTCTATTATTTGACAAACGATAAATTGTTTTCTTGTAAGCTATTTTACAAATCGTTTCATGAGTTATGTTATAATCTGAATTGTGCCTTACCAAAATATTTCATTACCATTGTTAAGTCGTTTTCTATCACTGTATAAGCTGTTTTAAAATCACCTTAACAAGTTGTTGCTTTAACACCAAGCCACAACTAAGATTTATTATTAAACTGTAAATGATAAAAATGTTCCTTCATTACTCAATAAAGTGGTTTTACAAACCTTTTCATAAACTTTACTGTAAATTCTTACAAACTATTTATTCTTGTTTGAAAGCAAAGTTTTATAATCAGATTATAAGTGCATAAACATTTCCTTCTGTTAACACTCTATAGATGCTTACGCCATTTATCTCTCACTCAACCGATAAGTTAGGATTTGACGATTGACCTTTTAGGAAAGACTTCCTATACCATCTGTGAGGAGGATTCCTTGATACAGGAAAACAATGGAAGGATTTTGGAATTTCCAACAAGGACTAGAACTAGGTGGTAGGATGATTCAAAACTCAACAAAAATCTTAAGACATCACGAGACATTCCGAACCACTATTTTGAATTAGAATCCAAACTCTATCATTCCATAAGTACTAGCCAGACCGAGTTACGAGATTTAATACGAAGCAAATACCCATGAAGCAACACTATAGGGATATACCAAGTCTTCTATCTGAGGCTATAGAACATCCTATTAAACATGGCCTCAACAATATGTGAACTTCCCTACAATGAGTATCCCTTAAAGGAAAATTTGGTTAAATTAAGGCTATCGATATAAACTTTCCCTAAGGCATTGTGTTCTCTAGAAATTCCAAGTAACCTCATTTCCATATCAAGAGATGTCACAGGTTTGAACATGTCGGACTATCAATGACTCCCCATCTACAAGTGAAACTAGAACAAACATTCTTCGGCATAGTTTGAGATGATACCTATCTTCTTGCTAGCATGATAGCAATATTAGGGATGAACTACATTTGAAGCAATTACAACACCTCATAACCCATCTTTTCGGAACCCGTCGATCATTTTGAAAAATACCCTCAAACTTACCACCTTCTATCACTTCTATTTAGAACGCTTATTATTAACATAGGATTTGACACGTCTCATTTTCCTTTTATTTGAAGAGTTATGGCGAAGAGCTCCACCAGCTATGGCACAAGCCGATATCCAAAAGTATATAAAGGATTGTATAGCTAGGGAACTAGGGAAAAGAGCGGCAACGATAGTTGTGCTGCTGCTGCTGCCGCTGTCGAGACCATGGAATGGTATCTGAAACTACTAGACATGCTACTACTCTGAGGAGTTGCAGGAGATTCGAGAGTTCGGAAGTGGTACATACATAGACTTTAAGAGCAAGTGACCCCCAGAAGTTCAGAGCACAGAAGGAGCCATTACTATGATCCGTTGGTTGGAAAGGATCGAGTTGTTATTTCTTATATGCGATTGCCCGGATGACTGCAAGGTGAAATTTGCAACTAGTACACTCTTGAATGAGGCAATGTTATGGTGGAATCAATATGCACAGCCTATTGGTATGGAAAATGCTTATAAACTCTCATGGGATCAATTCAAGAGGTTGATGACTAAGAAGTATTGCCCGTCCAAGGAGATGAAGAAATTGAAAATGGAATTTATTGGGCTAGTGACCGTTGGTTATGACATTGAGACCTACATCAAAAGGTTTCAAGAGTTGGCTGTTTTATGTCCATATATGGTTATGGACAATGAGAAACTACTGGAAAGATTCATTGGAGGACTTCCAAAATGCATTCAAGGAGAGGTAGCCTCTTTCGATTTGCAAACAATTGAAGAGACCATCAAGATAACTCAATTACTCATGGTTCAAGTTGTGAAAAGGGAAACCATTATCAACAATAACCACCACAACAATAACAACAACCAAACTAACAACAACAAAAGGAAATGGGAAAATGACCAGGGAGGTTATAACGACAACAACCAAAGCTGTAACACTAACCATCACCAACAACAAAATAGAAGACAAGAAGCGGGGTTCATGTTGATGCACCAACAAAGGAAAGAACTTATACCGGAAACTTGCCACGATGCCATCAATGCACGCTACATCATAATGGTCCATGTGGAATATGCTTTATCTGTCAAACAGTGGGACACCTTGCTAAGGACGCAAGGGAAAGGATATGTTGGGACTAACCCACTATGTAATCGATGTAAGTATCATCACACGGGTCCTTGCCCTGCCAAGTGCGCGAATGCCAAAACCCGGGACATCTAGCCAGGGATTGTAAAGGCAAAACTATAATTACATGTTTCAGATGTGGAGAGCAAGGACACTATCGGAATCAATGTCCTCATAAACTAAGGTCAACAAGTTGAAGGTGCTCATGGATTAGGAAAAGGAGAAGCTCGTCAAGGTACCAACGGCCTTGAAAGGCTGAAGTAGATCGGAAACTAGCAGTCTTATTTCTCCTTATGTATTATGTCGTACTAAGTTTATGTTTTCATCGTATCCGAATCTTTATAACCTAAGATGTACTACTTTTGATAAACCACTCGTTGTAAAATATTCTCATCTATCGTACTTTATTTCCTTTCGATTCGATATCACTTTCGAGAATGTTACTTCTTTTTACTTTATCGACCATTTTAACGACACGGTTTAAATCTTTGTAAGCATCGAGAGTTATAACAACTAAACCGAACGTCACATCATCGTTCCTTAATTATACATAGCCTAGCTAACTATGTCTAATTCTGGAGGGATCATGTTAGGTTGGGAAGCGTTATTTATAAATCTTAGTGCAAGCAAAATCTTCACATGTTCAAAGGTCAAAGTATTACTCATGCGAGATTTACCCAATACGATGTTTTGTACACTCTCAATCATCGACAACCGTAACGACACTTCTCCATGTTTTCTTCCTTCGATATTCATCACAAACTCAAAATTGATAGACCTAACAACGACGAATTCAGGGGACTGAATTCCCTTTTGGATGGGCGAATGTGACAACCGTACTTTCAGGTCATTTCGACCACGTTCATGTCTCATTATCTCAACATTTATAGTAAACTTGGTTTACTTGTTTCAAATTCGCGTAACCTTGGAGGTTTAGCGGCAAATTCATGATCATGACATCACGTACATTTCATATGGACTAAGATTAGTCTACATTCCATGGACATCATTTGCATCTCATTAATTCATTCACGACATTTCATTTCACCTTCAACGTGTAATTTTTATATTTAATAATCTTTATCGCGTGAGTTATTGTTTTAAATATTTAATCCGTTACTTTCAAAAATGATCCCGATGTATTTTTAAACTTACATTTAGTCTATAAAAACTATATTTTTAGTTTTCCTAGTGTTTCAAATTTATTTGGTAATTAAATCGTTAAAGTTTAATTATTACGTCGTTTTTCTTAAAATTATACGATAATTATTTTATCACTCAATTTTCACAAGGAAAGTATTTTTACAATTTTTATCATCTCATTACATTCTATTTTGACCTAATAAAAAAACTTACTTGTACCACAAATGTCTATTTACATTCACTTATACATTTCTAAAAATTCTTACACTTTCTTTACAATATATACACAAGTTACAATTTAAAAAAAATATATTTTTGAACAACCCTCCCCAAAACCGCCATAGGGGAGGGGTATTCCATAAATGTGGCATGGCTGTGTTTTCTAATTATTTCATTCAACATAAAAGTCTTGCACCTCAAATAATTCTCATTCATTTCAATCTCTTCAAGTGTTAGTAGAAAGTTTATCTCTTTCTTTTGGTTCTTCACAAAACCGGCCAAGCATCAAGGAGTACAAGGGATCAAAATTTTTATCAAGATCAAGTGTTATTTCAACCTAGTATATATCCTTTATATGGTTTTGAAATAAAAACCAAGGATATTTAAGTTAATCCTTGTTACTTTCACCTCTTCATTATCACTAGTAAGCATGTTTTTATCATTTTTAAGTTTCCTTTTCATTTTCATATGTTTCTTTTCATTTTTGGAGATATTATGCATGATATGTGATTTATACCATTTATTTCATGATTTTAGAAGTTATATATATATTTGGTCATCCTATAATTATCCCCTTGGTATTGGTTGGTCTTGATGGTGATTAGGAACCCATGACACCCTAAGAAGGTGTATGGTAGGATTAGATTAGTTTTGGAGTTGATTTGAAGGGATTAGAATAGGTTTTGTCCGAGAAAAACTATTTTCGATAACTATATATTGTGTTCTGTCCTTGTTTTGCTTTTCTGGAAAATCCGACAGTAGGCACGACTTTTTGGCCTTGATTTTTAGAAAATATACTTTAAAACGAATCCGTGGCGCTTGAACGGATAAGCGGACTTATAACGAAGAAGTTATGGATTTTTGAATTTTGACGACGAAACGTATTATTTTCTGGATTTTCAGCAAACTGTTTTTATTTTGTCCGAGTCAAAAATGAGCCTTAAGCTTCACAAATTATTTCGACTTATCAAAAATATATTAGTTTACTTCAATACGAAGCTAAGGACATATTACGCGTAGAAAGCAGTTTGAAACGACAAAGATATGCACTTTTTCATAAACTTGCCGTAACTAATTTTCTGCACACTATTAGCCAAAACCACCATCTTTAACCCTTATTATCTTTGTGTTCGAGACCTTTTGGACGAAAACTCCTGAACTGAAACTTTTAGATATCGATACAAACTTTCCAAAACCGTCGAGTTCGTTCTCTAACGGTCGACGTACACTTTTTACGACTATTTTCCAAAGCCATTTTTGGTAATTTCATGATTTTTCCGTCGACATTGTTTTGCGACGAAAAGTGGTAATTTCACCAAAAATCATTATAAAACCATTGTAGGATGACATTTTGACGTAAAAACATGTAAAGTGATTTTTGTTTGGTCAAGGCGTCAAAAGAGTATTTTTCGACGTCGAGTAATATTTTCAAAACTCATAAATGGTATAAATAACATATCAAGTGCATGCATAACATTACATTGCAACTCATGACATATCATATCATTGATAATAGGTCCCGGTTGACGCATCACATTAAACCTCAGTGTACTCACTTTTGCCATTATTCCAGTTTATCCAAGTGAGTTTTCATAGCCCCGTTTTACATGCTTTCGATTATTTTCAAACCCACGGGGGAGAATACATTGCACTACATTTTTCTTTTATTACGATACCAAGTATGTTAATTACATTTACATTGCTTGAGTTACAAAGTTGCCAGTTAAAAGTCCCCATTTCAAATGCATGAGCCGTTAATTTTGGAAAGCGTGTGTGAGTGGATAGATCTATCGAGGGTGACTCCTCCATCCGGGTTGGTGAATCCCAATTGTCATACGGATGCATTTCATTCATAATCATTACAAGAGTTGTTTGGCAAGACACTCTTTTGGGGCGTACATTAGTCGAAGCTTGGTGTCATGCGGCTTAAGCAATTGTAACATTATTTTACGTGACTTGATGGTCATGCATGCTAGATACTTGTGTAGTCGTATAAAACATTTACATAAACCTATGATTTCTCACCAACATTATTGTTGACCGTTTTAGCAATGTATTTTCAGTAATGAGGCATTATCATCATGACATGGTTTAGGGACCTACATTTTGAGTCGCGCCGTCGACTTACATTATGTACATTATGGCACTTTATTTCAAAACATCGTTTGGATTTGTAACATATTTGTATTTCCGCAAACTTTGTAAACCTTTTGGGACCGATGTTGTACTCTGAATGTTTTATGAAATATCCAACGATGTGTTTTTAAAACGGCACTTTAGGTCGTTCAATATAACTGTGATGTGGTGCTATGACAGTCAATCCCCCAGGAATTCCATTCCGCTGCAAAACAGGTAAATTGGGGGTGTGACAACGTTAAACCCTAAGCAGGTGTAACTTGGCATAAATTATCTTCACACTATAATAATAATCATTTTCATCACTTAACTTAATATGACGCTAAATTATATCATATGACTAAATCTGCTAAATGTGGAAACCTGCTAATTATGGAAACCTGCCTAAAATAGAAAGTTACTAAAAGAGGAAATCTGCTAAAAATGGAAAGCCGTCTAGAATGAGTAATCTGATCTTAATAAGCGTATCTAATTCATAGGTTTCGGACGGCGGGATTGATTCATCGTGTGACCTTACTTTCTATTTTAAACTGCTCAACCTCGCCAATAAGGTACAGATATTCTATCCCTTTTCAGTAGGGATTTCTCCTGACTTTTCAATCCTTGACTTTACTTCACTTATGATATCCCTTTGCTATGATTTCCTTATGCTATGATCCTTTTGATATGATTCCGACTTAATCCTTTGATATGATTCCGACTTAATCCTTTGATATGATTCTATTCGCTATGATATTAGTTTGTTATGATTATGAACTCCTGATTATGAACTCCTGATTATGAACCTCTGATTATGAACCATCTGATATGAACTTCGATATGAATTCTGATATGAACTTTAATATGAACTTTGATATGAACCCTTATGATATGATATGATTATGCTTTGACCCTTCAGTTTGATACCCGAGCCAAATATGTGTTCCTAGTCAGGAAGGTAACCTGACCGTGTCATTGATGCACCAATGGCATGACTCAGGTGTAATGCGAGTGATGATACACACCGTTCCCCATTATGATATGATATGATTATGAGCTCACTATATGTATATGATTTGGCCACTGGGGGGGCGTATGGATGCATCCTAGATATGATATGTTTTGAGGGATTTGATCTGTTTGATAGATATATATGGTGAATGATGTCGGGTGCAATCTGCGTCTTCACAATTCTGGGAGCTAGCTACTCCATTTGTTACTGAGGTCTCCCCTCCTATTATGTATGGTATTAAGTCACCCTCGAATACAATGGCTACTTATGATATGATATGATATGATATGTTCCGGGCTCGGGTAGATTTCTAATAATCCTTACACTTTTGATAAACCTATATTGTACCTTCCGTATTCCCTAACGCACCATAATCTGTATTACTTGTTCATTACTCAATACCCTTATATGATTCACTTTTACCAAGATATAGATACTCCATTACATTGATCTATCACACTTTCATTCCGTTACTTCAGACTATGGTTCCATTCACGTACCAGGTTATTATATGTCATTGGATTGATTATGATATTCATGTTTATACGACTCTGATTACTCGTATGATATGTATGTATATGATATAAGATTTACCTGTTGTCATCTGATGATATGCTATCTTACTGTTATGTGATCCTTTGATTTGTCCGGTAACCGTGCTTGTGTGAAATCGATTGTTGATCTGTTTATCTTTTGTACCTTGTTCGATTTATCTCGTGGACTATGACTATTCGTGGTATCCTTATCTGCTTGTTGTTGACCTGCCACGTTTGCATTTCTGTTTATGCTACGGTTTGATTGGGTAAATGGTTCAACTTATGAAGTCCAACTTGTTAACTGGTTTAATTGCCCTGCTATATATTTAATTCATTTAATTATAGTGTTCATACTGTATTCCTACTTGTTATGTGTGACTGCCATGTTTTGACTACCGTTATGATACTGATTATGTCTTCAACTAAGGGTTTTGACTTGTGTGAATTGCCATGCTCACTTATTAATTAATTGCTTCCGCTTTCCTGTAGACATCTGTTTGGCTTGTATGTCTCCTGATTTCCTGAATTGTTTGTATGACATATATGTTGTGTGGATGCTACGCCTGCTATACTTGCTTATGTTTCATCTTGGTATGCCCGGTTTGTATGTGCTTGTATATATGTCATCGATGCTTTGTTTTGCTTCGTTCTCCTTGTTATCTGTTCTTTGGATATCTGTATAAGTGTGTTCTGCAGGATCCTCATTGACTCATTGTCCTCATTTCGCTGCGACTTTGTTATCCGTTTCCTTTGTTTCTTTTCGCATTTCAGATTTTATTTAGCTTTCGTTTTGTTATATCTGTTCACTGGGCTTTTTAAGCTCAGCCGCATTTCTTTTTCTGCGGCAGGTTTTAGGTTTGAAGATGGGTGATGCGCGCAGAACAGTCAAGCTAAATCACACAAGCCTGCCACTTGTGAATGGCAGACTGTAACCAGCTTAAAACTGCCTAAGCACGAATGCAATGAAGATCAGGAGAGTATAGTGTTTCCCCAGGTCGTTAAGTCCCAACGAGCTGTTGCGAGAATAGCCAGCGTGTAGTGATCGAGAGATTTGAACGGGAAAAGAGATTTGAAGATGATTATAACTAAGGAAAAGCCCATAAACTACAGGGGCTTAAATGCAAATTAAAGGAAATTAAAAAGATAAAATCTATTAAATAAACGCTATCACTATATTTAAAGTGATGAACGTTTAAAACTTAAAACTAAAACTTACGTTTAAATTAAAAATTACGTAAACGCACAAAATAAAAAGTGAAACTTATACAATATAAATCCTAAAAATATGAAAAATACATTTTTACAATCCTAATGATAAAAGAAAATTTATAGAAAAAGAAAATTATTTTTATAACTATTAATCTAATTATTATTAATTAAAAACTATTTTTAACTATTTAATAATTTCCTAAAATACAAGAAAATAGGAAATAAAGCTACAAAAATAAAATTGTGAAATGGAAAAGTCTAAAATATCAAACTAGAATTTTCAAAACTATTTTTATATTTTTCTGATTATTTTTCTATTTTTTATGAATTTTAAACTATTTAAAACTAATAAAAATGCTAAAAATTACAAGATAAACTATGAAAAATCTGGAAAATTACTTTTTTTACTTTTTATATTTATCTTAACCTAAGAAAATTGAAAAATTATTTTTTTGAGACTTTTCTGATTTAATTGTATTAAAAGCTATTTAAAATTACCTAAAAACTGTTTTTAATTAAGAAAAATAGCAAACTGTTATGAAAAATTATGAAAATTTCAGGAAAAGTCTAATTTAATATCTAGAATCTAAGAAAAATAGAAAAACATGTGCTTATGTGTAGGATTTTGAAACTGCTATCCAAGTGCTTATGAATAAGCACTTTAAAATAAGCAATAAGCTACCAACCAACACCAAACTGATTACAGAAGCTAAAAAATGCTAAAAGTACTCCAATGCAACAATAAACAACTGCTTATAACCACTGAATTGTAACTTGATCAGATTTGGCTTATTTTGATTTCTTGTGCTAAAACAGTTGAGGGTGCTACTTTTGAGCTTAAGTACAAGCAACACAATAAGCTGGAAAGGAAAACAAAAAGTTGGAACTAATACTAGACCTGGCCAAGTATGTTCAAACCAAAAACCAGACCATGAAGAGCTAAGGTGAGCCCTGTGCAAGGCTAGCAAATCACCGTGCATACTCCAGTCCAATGCTGAGCTTGTGCACAGGGGATTTGAGACCCAATCCACAAACTCATTTGAAGCTTTTAAAAAATTCAAAATTCTAAAAATTGGTAAAGCAAGGAGACCAGTTAAACTTTTGACACCCAGAGTTTCACTTGATCTAACCTAGAAATGAGTCCATGAAAATTCCTACTAGATGAGCTCAAATCAAGTTTTTCAAGTTTTTTACTTTTATTGATTTTGGAAATTTGACTTTTGTGAACTTTGGGCTTGATTTCCCAACTGAAAATGATGTAATAAGATTAAATGAAGCTATTGCAAGCTTTGTCTATGATATTTGCACACCAAACAAGTTTTTGAATCTCCAAACTCACAACAGTTATGTAGTTAAGACAGAATTGGAGTGATTTTGACTTTTGTGATTAGCAGGTACCATTTGATGACTGAATTAAGTTAGTATGGACTTAACTAGCATGAACCAACAGATATTGAACACTGAATAGACCTTTAAGACAGATTAAGCCATAGATCCAAACACTCCTTTAATTCACTGATAAGCAATTTAAAACTAAGTTAACACTGAACAAGCATGAATTATGATCAAACTGAACTCACTTAACCTAAACACAACTAATCCAACAGATTGTGACTACAAATACATTAAATGCAAGAACTTTAGAAAATCACTTACAAAGGTCCAAAGCTACTATAGCTTGAAACAGGTGAAACAGAGAACCACTACCCTAAGTCTCAACCCATATGAATCTAAACCACCCCATTTCCATGCTGCATCACCCCATTACCAACTCCATTTCCATTTTGAGCTTATTTTGACTTTTGTTGACCAAATCTCTAAACTGCTGGAAACTTAAATATAGGCCCACAAAAAGCTATGAGGAGCTTAAATGAGCTTGTGTGAGCTTAAAAACAAGCTAATAAGGGCTTTTGCATAAGACTTTGAAACTGAAAATTTCAACAGTGAACTAAAAATATGAAACTTGAATGAAATCTTGAATTAACACTTGAATTGAACTTATATTGATGAGATAACTTTAGTTTCAATACATGGATACAAAAGGTAACAATTTAAAGCTTAATTTAAAACATACTTATAAAAACGACATACAATTTTAAATTTTAAACTAACTACTCTTGTTTTCTTCTTCTCTCTTCCTTTTTATACTTCAAGCAGCTTCCACGTGTCCTTATGACTGTTTCCCACCACCCTATTGAGCCAATGGGAGAGTTTTGGCCATTTTGGCCATTTCATGATTTTTGGCGGGAAAGGTGCTATTTGACTTATAGGGCCTTCTGACTGCAACTAGGGGGGGTGGAGTAGGCATGATGATGAGGGTGAGGGGATAAGGTGATAAGGCATTGGTGAGTGTGATTTGGTGAGGTGTTGCGAGGTGTGCAGGGCAAGTGGGGGAGAAGAAGGAGGTGGAGGGAAAGTCTGGTTTGATTTGGGTGGTTTGACCTGGGGTTCACAATTGATAATGACAGGGGGTCAATTGGCTTAAGTGGCAGGGGGTCACAATTCATTTTTGATAAGTCTTGAATAATAATGACAAGGACTAGATTGTAATTTCTGAAATTTTGAAGGACCATTCCTGCCATTTTTCCAAAGTTGTTACAAGGACTAAAACTGACAACCTTCAAAAGTACAAGGACTTGTTTTGACATTTTCAAAATTCCAGGGACCAAACTTGACAATTTCAAAAGTTCAGGGACCTTAGTTGTAAATTTGTAATTTTAAGTTTCAAGGACCAATTTTGACAACTTAGGAATCCCAGGGACTCAAAAGATATTTTTCTTTATTTTTGATTTACCAGGGACTGTTTTTGACAACTTTTGAAACTTGGGGACTAAAAGCGCCAATTATGCAAACTTTATCGTTTTCACCGATTTTGATATTTTTGCATTTAAAACACATAAAACACTTATTTGTGATATTTTTATCATTCGATGCATTTAAGTGTTTTCGGATGTTTTTGCAAATTTAAATGGTACAAAATGATAAGTATTTAGACACTCATCAATCCCCCACACTAAGATATTGCTAGTCCCTAGCAATGTTTTGAGAAAAATTAATGGATTTTATCTCTTTACCAAAAGCCATTACTTCTGGAGTAGCCAATTGTTTTGATTCAAGTAAGAACCTTGGCACAATGATAACCAAATGATTTTGAGCAAATCATAAGCTTTCAACGGATTTGATTTTGTCTTTACCGAAGGTACCATTCGGACTAGCCAACTCTTAGATAAATTATCAGAATTATCTTTGGTGAGCAGAATACCAATTATGGATTTTCCACTGCCTTTACCACAAGCCATAAACTTACGGGCTAGCCAACTCTTCACTTTTAAGGATATGGTGAGTTGAATACCATACAATTTTGGGCAAATTGCAAGCCGTCAACGGATTTGAGATATCTTTACCAAGAGCCGTTTGCTCCTGGATTAGCCAATCCTTTTGTTTATTAGACAAGGCGATTTGATAACCAAATGAGTAAGCTGCAAAACACTTACTCCAAAAAAATATTTTGGCCAAAAATGGGGAATTAGGCGGTATAATTACATGATAAAATTCGTGAGAATTCCCCCCACACTTAGAAATGAATATTGCCCTCAATATTCAAAGTACCTGCGGTTATGCCGAAACATAGAACGTAAAAGGGAAATACTACGGCCATTTATTTAGAAAGATTTTTTTTTTTAAACAAACTTTGTATATATACACAACATGTGGGCAACCCCCACCTAGGTGGTAGAAACGAGAGAAAGAAAGAAATATGGGTGAAAACCCATATTGTGTGCTATTGGTTTTGATTCCCGAGTCGCTAGCTTGACTCGACCCCGAATTAATTTGTTCATGGGGAAGTAAGTGGAAGAGACAATCTCCATCGGACTTTCATTCAGGATGTTTGGATAAACATTGAAGTGCGTGAAAGTTCCACACCCGATGAGATATAGAGACAGGGCCCGCTCACAAATGGTACATGGAAATGCCTGGGTCAAAGATAATGTCTTCATTCTCGAAGGAGTGAAGAACAGGAGAAGTGACAGAATATATGAAGAAAAGAAAGAAAATCATGATACAAATCATGACTAACTCTTCATCCTCAATAGGAGAATTCATAGTTTCATGAATCTCCTCGGTTAAGCTCGCTTGATCCAGACATATTATGGGTGTGTCTAGATCAAAGTAGAAATTATCATACTCCGTCGGAGATATGATATGAGTGAGTTCACCGGTGAACTCCTCGTGAAGAGAATCAATCACAAGATGTAAATCTGTGAATTCTTGTTCCACTGTAGACTCATCACTATCCTCAATCTGAGTATCAAGAGTGGATTCTCAGAAATTAAAGTGAATTCAGAGTCGAATTCAAATATAGGATTGGTGAAAGTAGTTTTGAATGTTTCGGGAACAAAGTGATCAACATTCTCTATTGAACTGTTGGGATAAGAAGTGAGTGAACGATCATTATCAAGAAGACTTTCAGTCTCTCCCAGATCGGCTTTGAAATCAGAAAGACTATCATTACTTTCCGATGAAAGTGGATTGGTGTGAGTGAGTTCATAGGTGAACTCCTCAAGATGATGATCAGCATCAGTCTGAGGGAGTGATGTCTCAACATACTCGATGTTTCCATGAGAAGTACAATCGTCGCTAACATCGGAGAAAGTTTCAAAATGATCTTTTGAACACTCAAGAGGGAAAATAGAATCACACACATGATCGAAGTTCCTGCGACTCTCTCGAGATTGGGACAAGGTTCTCAACACTAGACTTTATGAATTCGTCCGATTCCTTTTTGGGAATAGTGTCAAGATGCTCATCCCCCATGTTCAGAGAGTGAGTGGGAGCTTGGTTGTGATAGCAGTTGTATGATAATGAATCTCAACTGCTGGGATATCATCTGATGAACTTGATGAATCTTCAAGTGTATCTTCATCATCATGTCATCGGAATAAAACGAAATTGAGAGCTAGATCTGGCTGCTTTTTTTTTGCAATTGATTCCCTATGAGATTTTTCAAAGGCAATTTGGGATTTTAATTTAGCAGCCCGCTCTTCAGCTAGCACTTCTTCCATGGATTTCTCATGTGAATTTTTAATGACGGGACATTGTGGGAGTGGAGATTTGTCAAAACCGGAAGGTTGACATTGATAATCATCATGAGGACCCCACAATATACACAAGAAAACGGGATCATTATGAAATGCTGTCTTATTAAACTCCTCACTTCGTTTCACTAACTCCAGAAGCTCTAGATAAGTGTCTTGTTGGGTTTCTTTGAGGAGTTTGAGTTATTTAATCGCGTGGAGGTTGGTCGTGTCTGATAGTCGTAATTGTTACAAGGAAATGGATTCCCTGTTTGACAATCAATTTTGAAATGGGAACCTCCACAGTTCTCACAACAAAATGATTGTTGTGGGTGGTCATGTGAATAATATGGATTTTGGTCATTTCCAAAGTCACGAGTGTTACCAGAAAACGTTCATAGACAAACGTGTTTCGGATTGACACTCAAATCCTGGTGAGGACCTCCACAAAATTCACAGCATTATGTTGATTATATGAAGATGAGTCGGGCCGTGGTGGGTAATTGGAAAAGTTTGAGGGTGTCGTAAATGAGTTCGATTAGGATCATAATCAAATGAATTCCTCGAACCACAAAACAAACAACTCCCGTTACGGATATCATTACCACATTGTACACATGTACACCCAACGCAGGGTGAACCAAAGAGAGGCTCACCACAACCGACACAAGGAATAAACGATTGCATTTGAGAATTATGAGAGGAATCGATTATTCAAAGAATCATCAAAACCAACATGGTGATCTGAATGACTATCAAGTCTCGAAGAACATTTTGAAAAATCCGGAGATGGGACAAGTGGTGTGCTCAGAGAGCTAGCAATTTCCACCACTTCCGTTATGGTCTCTGGTTCTGGTTCTCGAGAAACGTGAAGATTAAGCAAGTCATTCTTGCTAGTCACCGGTCTACATTCTGCATGTTTGCTTTTAACCGTAAATCGTGAAAGTTTAGAATCAATTCTAGACGGTTTAGGGCAATGAGGGATTAGATCTTTGGATAACCGTAGGTTGGACGTATTCAGCACTTCCGTTATCGAGGAAGTACCGGTCCTTTGTCACCCCGGTTTCTCGTTCTATTTCCTACGCGGAGATTAATGGATCATCGCGAACAACACGAATTCTTGACATATGCGATAAAGTCTGAAGCTTTTAAGCCGTCCCGAATTAAATCATGATCGCCGCAGAGATTCCATGAGAATAGAAGTTTAGAATCAAATGGATAGAGGGTAAAGAGATAAAGAATTAAAAAGGGTAAGAGGGTAAAGATGAATATTTTTGGATTTTTGGATAAACATTTTGCAAAAACAAAGAATGAAAATCTATTTGGGTTTTTGATTTTTAAAAGAAAATATAAATATATATAGATGGTATGAACAAGGAGTGAATATTCAAATCACTAATCTGCTAAACGTAAGACTATTAGCACTGCTCCCCGGCAGCGGCGCCAAAATTTGATGCGCGCAGAACAGTCAAGCTAAATCACACAAGCCTGCCACTTGTGAATGGCGGACTCATAACTTAAAAAGCGCCTAAGCACGAATGCAATGAAGATCGGGAGTATAGTGTTTCCCAATGTCGTTAAGTCCCAACGAGCTGTGCGAGAATAGCCAAGCGTGTAGTGATCGAGAAATTTGAGCGGAAAAGAGATTTGAAGATGATTATAACTAAGGAAAAAGCCCATAAACTACAGGGGCTTAAATGCAAATTAAAGGAAATTAAAAAGATAAAATCTATTAAATAAACGCTATCACTATATTTAAAATGATGAACGTTTAAAACTTAAAACTAAAAACTTACGTTTAAATAAAAATTACGCGAACGCACAAAATAAAAAGTGAAACTTATACAATATAAATCCTAAAAATATGAAAAATACATTTTTACAATCCTAATGATAAAAGAAAATTTATAGAAAATAAAATTATTTTTATAACTATTAATCTAATTATTATTAATTAAAAACTATTTTTAACTATTTAATAATTTCGTAAAATACAAGAAAATAGGAAATAAAGCTACAAAAATAAAATTGTGAAATGGAAAAGTCTAAAATATCAAACTAGAATTTTCAAAACTATTTTATATTTTTTATGATTATTTTTCTATTTTTTATGAATTTTAAACTATTTAAAACTAATAAAAATGCTAAAAATTACAAGATAAACTATGAAAAATCTGGAAAATTACTTTTTTTACTTTTTATATTTATCTTAACCTAAGAAAATTGAAAATTTATTTTTTTGGACTTTTTCTGATTTAATTGTATTAAAAGCTATTTAAAATTACCTAAAAACTTTTTTTAATTAAGAAAAATAGCAAATTTGTTATGAAAAATTCTGAAAATTTCAGGAAAAGTCTAATTTAATATCTAGAATCTAAGAAAAATAGAAAAACATGTGCTTATGTGTAGGATTTTGAAATCAGCTATCAAGTGCTTATGAATAAGCACTTTAAAATAAGCAATAAGCTACCAACCAACACCAAACGATTACAGGCTAAAAATGCTAAAAGTACTCCAATGCAACAATAAAAAACGCTTATAACCACTAATTGTAACTTGATGATTTGGCTTATTTTGATCACTTGTGCTAAAACAGTTGAGGGTGCTACTTTTGAGCTTAAGTACAAGCAACACAATAAGCTGGAAAGGAAAACAAAAAGTTGGAACTAATACTAGACCTGGCCAAGTATGTTCAAACCAAAAACCAGACCATGAAGAGCTAAGGTGAGCCCTGTGCAAGGCTAGCAAATCACCTGTGCATACTCAGTCAATGCTGAGCTTGTGCACAGGGGATCTGAGACCTAATCCACAAGCTCATTTGAAGCTTTTAAAAAAAATTCAAAATTCTAAAAAATTGGTAAAAAGCAAGGAGACCAGTTGAACTTTTGACACCCAGAGTTTCACTTGATCTAACCTAGAAATGAGTCCATGAAAATTCCTACTAGATGAGCTCAAATCAAGTTTTTCAAGTTTTTTTTTACTTTTGACAGATTTTGGAAATTTGACTTTTGTGAACTTTGGGCTTGATTTCCCAACTGAAAATGATGTAATAAGATTAAATGAAGCTATTGCAAGCTTTGTCTATGATATTTGCACACCAAACAAGTTTTTGAATCTCCAAACTCACAACAGTTATGTAGTTAAGACAGAATTGGAGTGATTTTGACTTTTGTGATTAGCAGGTACCATTTGATGACTGAATTAAGTTAGTATGGACTTAACTAGCATGAACCAACAGATATTGAACACTGAATAGACCTTTAAGACAGATTAAGCCATAGATCCAAACACTCCTTTAATTCACTGATAAGCAATTTAAAACTAAGTTAACACTGAACAAGCATGAATTATGATCAAACTGAACTCACTTAACCTAAACACAACTAATCCAAATTGACAGACTATAAATACATTAAATGCAAGAACTTTAGAAAATCACTTACAAAGGTCCAAAGCTACTATAGCTTGAAACAGGTGAAACAGAGAACCACTACCCTAAGTCTCAACCCATATGAATCTAAACCACCCCATTTCCATGCTGCATCACCCCATTACCAACTCCATTTCCATTTTGAGCTTATTTTGACTTTTGTTGACCAAATCTCTAAACTAAGGAAACTTAAATATAGGCCCACAAAAAGCTATGAGGAGCTTAAATGAGCTTGTGTGAGCTTAAAAACAAGCTAATAAGGGCTTTTGCATAAGACTTTGAAACTGAAAATTTCAACAGTGAACTAAAAATATGAAACTTGAATGAAATCTTGAATTAACACTTGAATTGAACTTATATTGATGAGATAACTTTAGTTTCAATACATGGATACAAAAGGTAACAATTTAAAGCTAATTTAAAACACATACTTATAAAAACGACATACAATTTTAAATTTTAAACTAACTACTCTTGTTTTCTTCTTCTCTCTTCCTTTTTATACTTCAAGCGGCTTCCAGCGTGTCCTTATGACTATTTCCCACCACCCTATTGAGCCAATGGGAGAGTTTTGGCCGTTTTGGCCATTTCATGATTTTTGGCGGGAAAGGTGCTATTTGACTTATAGGGCCTTCTTTTTAACTAGGGGGGTGGGGTAGGCATGATGATGAGGTGAGGGATAAGGTGATAAGGCATTGGTGAGGTGTGTGATTTGGTGAGGTGTTGCAGAGTGTCAGGGCAAGTGGGGGGAGAAGAAGGAGGTGGAGGGAAAGTCACTGTTTTGATTGGGTGGTTGACTGGGGTTCACAATTGATAATGGGGGGTCAATTGGCTTAAGTGGCAGGGTGCCAATTCATTTTTGACAAGTCTTGATAATAATACAAGGACTAGATTGTAATTTCTGAAATTTTGAAGGACCATTCCTGCCATTTTTCCAAAGTTGTTACAAGGACTAAAACTGACAACCTTCAAAAGTACAAGGACTTGTTTTGACATTTTCAAAATTCCAGGGACCAAACTTGACAATTTCAAAAGTTCAGGGACCTTAGTTGTAAATTTGTAATTTTAAGTTTCAAGGACCAATTTTGACAACTTAGGAATCCCTAGGGACTCAAAAAGATATTTTTTCTTTATTTGGATTTACCAGGGACTGTTTTTGACAACTTTTGAAACTTGGGGGACTAAAGCTGCCAATTATGCAAAACTTTATCGTTTTTCACCAGATTATGATATTTTTGCATTTAAAACACATAAAACACTTATTTGTGATATTTTTATCATTCGATGCATTTGAGTGTTTTGGATGTTTTTGCAGTTTAAATGGTACAAAAATGATGAGTATTTAGACACTCATCAATGGGCTTTGATTGGGCTGAGAGGTGGATTATCAGTGGACTAACCTAGTTACTTATTATTTGGACTTATTTTGGGGCTTTTGTTTGAGATTTCATTTTATCTTAGACATTTTGGGTTTTGTAATTTTTCCTTGTAAGTCATTCGTCTATATGACTTGGTACTTTATTCTTAAAGGCTTTCGCTTGTAAAATTTTATTTGTATGTTATGATATGACACCAGAATGTGACACTTCTACCCTTGTCGGGTTGGGGTGTTACACTTATGGTCCTTTACCTTCCATCAGTGAAGTAAACTCAAAACCTGAAAATCGCAAAATTCTTCGATATTTTGACCTTTTCATGGCTGACCTCAAAACTTTACAACATGAGATAGAATATCATTATGAAATCAAAGTTCAACACTTTTAATCGCCTCTAGCGCGAGAACAAAGAGACATTTTTAGAAAAATCTTTTACCAAATGTTAAAAATTTGAAAAGTTGTGCATTGTCTTGGGAAGGGACTTTCATAAGGAACTTGGATTGATGAAGGTCATTTTCGAGAAAATAGAAACATCTATTTCTAATACTAAGCGTAAAAGAAAATGTTGAGTAAAGATGTTGATCGACTCTTGGAAGATGTCATCTGTGCTGATGTCCATAATGTTGTGCTATTGAATTCTTTGTCATATGCATTTGATTATATCTCTGGCGATACGATGATTACGTGGTAAATGTTGAGAACACGATAATGTGCTTGATCGAGTCCTTAACTACTGAAAACAAACGATTGTCAAACGAACTTTCAAATGCAATACGTCGTCTTAATTGGTGTCAAAAGATATTCACGATCAACAACTTGCTTTTCAACACAAAATCGCCCGGTTCGCGTGACAAAACTTCGATCCAAAATTGAGCAAGCTGGATGATCAAAACTTGTCTTTTAAGTGTCAAATCTCAAAATATGAACAAGAACTTGTAAAAGTTAAAAGGAATATGGTGTCATATTTGATTTACTCAAAAGACTCGTGATGAAGCATCAAATGAACTTGATCATTATCTTGCACACACTAAAGAAGTTATGCATTTTGTTGGAAATATTCGTTACACGAAAATCAAGATCGATTCACACTATCTTCAAGTTAAGAGAAATGTTAGGAAAGTATGAACAACTTCGCCTACCGTGATTAAGAGAATAGCCCAGTAACACTTAGTAATCGTGAACCTAGAATCCCTACTGCCAAATCACAAGTTGCTAACGTGCTTCCTTCTCTTGAAACATGAATAGTTCGTCTTTTCCAAGCGTCCGCTTCACGGCCTAGAAGCACTACATCGAAGAATAGGAAGTTGCGACCTAAGAAAAGATCAATAAGGAATGCTAAAGTAGAAGAACACCCTAGGACTATGAATAAGACTCACGTTGCTTCCACTATAGATATTGCGTCGGGCAAATGTAATAGAAATAGTGATGTAACGAATGCTAAACCTTTAAGCACTTTTGATATTGAGTCGATGCACCTTGTGTTATTTGTCATAAAAGTATGAATACTGATTGTCATGATAAATGTGTTGCTAAAGCTATCATCTCGTTTAAGGAATCCTAAGAACCGGAATACCTCTAGGCCCACTAATCTTTCTAAGTGCATTGCTTGGTAGACCGCCTCTTTAGATTCTAAGAAGCTTTCTTTGTCCTTAGCTCCATTTCACCTCCTAGGAATGTAGTACCACCTAGTGCATTCACTAAGACTAAAGCAAACACTAGTTGGAGATGGCGGAAATGGATATATAACACACTAGGATTTAAATGGATACCTAAAGCTATTGATGTGTGTATATCTACTATAAGCTGCTTTCAGAACCCTCTAACATTTGGGTTCCACATCTACTTCTATTCCATCTGTGTATGATGCGTGTGTAATGCAGTGATCTGAATCATTCTCTGGATTGTTGATAGCGGATGTTCCCGACACATGACAGGCAACCTTAAGCTGTTATCAAACTTTATTGCAAAGTTCATTGGCCTTGTCGAGGTTAGGGAATGATCACTTCACGGCTATCATGGGCTCACGGAGACTATATCAATGGGAACATCGAAATTAGCGGGGTTTATTATGTGGAAGGCCTCGGTCACAATCTGTTTTGGTGGAGTCATTACGTGATGGAGATTTGGAGGTTGCTTTCGGGGAAAACTTGTTTCATTAAGTGATCTACAAGGAAAGCCTTATGTACGGCAGCGTAATTCAGTCTTTACACTATCTCTATGCAAGACATGGTTGCTTTCCCATCTGCTTACTTTCAAAGGCAACATCAACAAAATCATGGCTATGGCACCGTCGTCTCTCACATCTAAACTTTCAAACCATCACCAACCTTGCTCGACACAAACTAGTTGAAGGACTCCCATGATTTTGGTATTCTAAAGATCACCTTTGCTCAGCTTGTGAACAAGGCAAAAGCACTTGTGCTCATTTTCCTTCAAAGGTGGAACCGACTCTCGGCATGTGCTTCATCTTCTTCACATGGATTTGTGTGGCCCGATCGGCGTGCAAGCGATCAATGGAAAGCTACATCTTAGTAATTGTTGATGACTATTCACTGGACTTGGGTCTACTTTCTTGAAGCAAAGATCAAGCTCCACGAGATGATCATCACCTTTCTCACGAAAATACAAGTTCGACTATGAAACACCGTTCGACAAATCAGAGCAGATAGAGGCCTGAATTTGTTAACAAACTCTTCGTGAATTTTATGAGAAAGTGGGAATTGACATCAGACATCTATTGCACTTACACGAACAAAGCGGAGTTGTTGAAAGAGCGAAACCGAGCGTTAGTGGAACGCAAGAACAATGTTAATCAATGCTAAACTTCAGATTACTTATGGGCAGAAGGCGTATCTCTTGCATGCTATACTCAAAACCGTTCTATGATTACAAAGCATACAACAAAACACCTTCGAGCTTGTCCATGAGAAAACCGAATCTCAAACACTTTCATGTATTTGGATCTCTTTGCTATAATGATCGTGATGACTTTGGAAAGCTCAAAGCCAAAGGTGACATTGGAGTCTTTATAGGATATTGTGATAATTCTAAAGGTTTCGAATCGGAATCGTCGAACAAAGGAGGTTATGGAAACGATTCATGTTCATTTTGATGAACTTACGGAGATGGCTTACGAGTATAACAGACTTAGAACCGGTCACAACCACTTAAACTTCCCCAAACCCCATCATCGGTGAACAAAGCCCCGACTTACTCGTCAACAAATGGAAAGGTTATTTGCTCCATTGTTCGGTGGCGATATTGATGAACGTGCTCGGTGTATCCGCTGTTTCGGTGCTCAACGATAATACTCTTATACGATACACACCACAACAACTACGGTTGAAGAAGCACCACCGATTGACTCCAACACAGCAGTTGAACAAACGCTTCCAACAATGATGAACCGGTGATGATGTTACGAATGAAGTACCCCCACCTGCGATTTTGATCCAAATGCGTTTTTAACCCGTTTGCTAATGAGGCTATTGCGCACGGATGTCGCGAAATCTTTAACAAGCCATTTGAATCCTCAAAATTTGCACAATGTATACCAACATCAACCCTCCACACATAGATGGACAAAAGACCATCCTCTGGAAAATATTATTGGCAACCCGAATCAACGAGTCGTTACAAGACAACGTCTTCACTCAGATGGTGAACATTGCATTTATGCACTCCTGTCTACCAATCTGAACCTAAGAACATCAAAGGCGCAATGACAAAAGACAACTGGATTGAATCCATGCAAGAAGAACTCAACCAATTCAAGCGTCTTGAAGTATGGGAGGCTGGTTGAAAGACCAACGAGGTCTCATTTGGTCTCAAATGGATTTGGAAAAACAAATTGGATCTTTGAAGCGTTATCGAGAAAACAAGTCACGTCTCGGTGGCTAAGGTTATCGTCAGGAAGAGGGTATTGACTTTGAAGAATCTTTTGCTCCGGTTGCTCGTCTTGAGGTTGTTCGGATTTTCCTGGCATTTGCGGCTCACATGAACATCACGGTCTTTCAGATGGATGTCAAAGCTGCTTTTCTCAATGGACAACGAAAAGCGGTTTATGTCGGCCGAAGGATTCATTGATCGAGTTCCTAATCATGTCTATAAAGCGAAGAAAGCTCTCTATGGTCTCAAACAAGCTCCTCGGGCATGGTATGATAAGCTATCATCTTTCCTCATTGCCAATAACTTTACCAAAGGTTCGGTCGACCCAACTCTTTTCATACAATATCACGGGGAACATATTTTAATTGTTCAAATTTACGTGGATGACATCATTTTTGGGTCAACACATAAAAAGTACTCAATCGCTTTTGCAAAACTAATGAAGAAACATTTTGAAATGTCCATGATGGGTGAACTTACGTTCTTTCTAGGACTACAAGTTCATCAATCACCCCGTGGTATTTTCTTGAGTCAGTCCAAATATGCCCTTGAATTGTTAAACAAATTTGGAATGAATACACTGCGACACCTATGCCACAACCAATGGCTCATACCAAGAAGCTAGACGCTGATTTACATGGGAAATTGGTGGACCCTACAAAATACCGTAGTATTATTGGGTCTCTCATGTATCTAACAGCTAGAAGACCTGATATTGTCTTTGCCGTATATCTTTGCTCTCGTTATCGATCGTGACCAAGCTGAAACCCACCTCTTTAAGGCTAAAAGAATCCTCCGATACATCAAGGGAACCATTAATTTGGGGATCCGGTATCCGAAGGATTACGGTTTTGAACTAATCGCTTTTGAGCGACGACCACGCGAGGATGCTTAGATTCACGGAAAAGTACTTGGAGCTTTACAATTTCTTGGTGATAAAGCTGGTGTCATGGCAATCGAAGAAGCGAGGATTGTACATCGTTGTCCTCAACGAAGCAGAATATGTAGCCATGTCGGCGTGTTGTGCTCAAGTCATTTGGATGAGAACACAACTCAAAGACTATGGTTACGTATTTGACAGAATCGCGATGTACTGCGACAATCGGAGTGCCATTGCGATCTCGTGCAACTTCGAGTTCACCACTTTCGAAATCAAAGCACATCGATCTTGATATCATTTCATCAAGGATCACGTGGAACAAGTGCTGTTGAATTATATTTTGTGAGTACAAAATACCAATTGGCAGATCTTCTCACCAAAGCCTTGCCTCCCTCTAGGTTTAATGAGTTGGTCCACCGGATTGGTATGAGGTGTTTGACTCAAGAGGTGGATGAACTCCTAAAACAGTCTTAAAACACATCAAACACCAAAATCTCTTTTGTAAATATTTTTCAAAAACAAAATACAAAAATATAAACACGATAAAACAACAAAAATATTCTTCTATCTATTTTTTCTTTCAACATGGCAAGTACATTTCAACTGTCAACACTCTAATCTTTCAAAATTCAGTATTTTTCCGATCAAGTGTTGAGGGGAGAAAATAAATACTTAACTGTTTCAAAAACATCCGTGTACTTGCATGTTACTCTATTCGGTTGTTTCTTGTATCAATGGTGGTAAATTTTACGTTTAAAATGACACTCCTCGGTCTAAAATTTATAACCTTTCATTATTTTCTTAGTCAAGGGGTAGTGTGTCATTTCTTTCTTAAAAATATTTGTTTGGTAACCAAAATGGAAGTTAAATGGCTTTGTATGAAAAAGGAAAAGGTGGAGGGACCAAAACTACCAAAAGTTTAAAGTTACTTTTAATAAAAACTCTTCCACCTAACTTTCACTTCACATTTATTATCATCACCTAAATCATCCTACGCTCAAAAATCGATCTTCATATCCGCGTATTGGATCATCATTTTGTAAGTGGTTTTATAATCTTTACAAGTTTTTAAACAAGGGTTTTGATTTTCACTCAAATCCAACGGTCAAAAGAGGAGATTGAGTGTGATTCATGTTCTCTGGCGTAAGCTATGAACACAAATCACTCATTCGTTGTTTTTGTGGTTAATGTGATTGTGTCAAAATGTTCAATTAATCATACTAAAACAATTTCTATCATCAAAACGCCCGAAACACGAATTGAATGACTTTTGAAATTAGGGTTTATACGTTGATTTGGGTATTTTCAAATGAGAACGTTTTTGGTGAAAAAGATTGTTGTAGAAGGTTGTAGTCAAGTTGAATTAATCATATCTAGGCCCGATAATACCCGAAACACTAATGATTCATAAAATGGAGATTAGGGTTTATGTTCATACGGTTTAGGTACTTTTGATTCTTAACACATTTGATGTTAAAACTTGGCTAAGATAACTCATTAGACATCTTTGACTTACCAGAAAAACTTTGATGCTAATCCTATGGCTAAAATTCATATGCGTAATTCTTAAACTATTAGGGTTTTGTCTTCGCGTAAGACTTTCTACGCTTAAATTTGATATGCTTTCATGCCATGTTCGTTATAAGATGAATGTATGGGTTAATGATGATATGATGAATTTATTTGGTCTGTTACAAGTGAGAATTGAATCAAGGTTCTAAGCAAACTCGCATAAGGATCACCTACGCGTAGCATGTTATCGCGTAGAGTAATCTTACAGCGTAAGCGTCTACGCATAAGGTTCTACAATGGGACTCGGCGTATCTGTGAAGGATATGCGTAAGCGATGTTACGCGTAAGGCCTACTCTTACGAGTAAGCCTTGCATAAGGTTTTTATCGCCTACGCGTAAGCTCTACGCATAAGGTCCCTGTTCCTACGCGTAATATCTCTACCGTAAGTTAGGATCCTACGCATAAGCTTTCGTCTACGCGTATAACACTCTTGTTTACGCATAACTTTCCAGTTTTACGCCTAAGCCTTGATTGACCTTAATTATGAATTGTTACGCGGGCAAACTTGTAAATAAACAAATCATAACGTCACGAATCCAATAATGTCACTAATAAACTTAAAACGTTTGATATGTTGTGTACTATAAGTGATAACATAAACTTTAAAACTTAAAGTTAACTAACTCACGAAACGTTTCACGACGTCATTGGACTATTGGACAAACAAGTGACTTAGGACTCGTAACAATCATTAACACTTTACATTCAATAATTAGACAATAAAACCTTCTGTTGACTAACATTATGTCTTCCGATATGTTGGTTCTTTTGGCTAATGTTATTTCAGATCACGACATGGCTGCTCAAATGAATGTGGATGCACCGAGGTTCTCACAATTCTGATATCTTCCTAATGGCTATCTAAGAAAGATTGTAAAGAACAATCTCAGAGTTGACTTTGAAACCCTCACATGCTCGAATCTTCTTGCTTGATTGCTTGGATATTCTTAGGATTCATCCGTACAGAACATGCTCTCACACTCGCTTTCTGATGCGATCTACATACAACAATTCTGGAATTCAATGCAAAGGATCAAAGGACAAAGTGCGGTGACTGTGACCTTCAATCACAAACAAATCACCATCACACAAGCGGATCTACGGTACTTCTTCTAATTCCCAAATTGAGCCAACAGACTTCTATGCCACACCTCTTGAAGAGCAGTTCGCAATTCTGATGGATATTGGCTATGATGAAGCTTCGGGAATTATCACTAAGCATTCTCATGTGGAGCTTAAGAACATTCCTCAACCGTGGAGAACCTTCTACATCATCATTACCAAATCGGTCTCTGGTCGTGATAGTGGTTATGAGCATCCCAAGCTCATGGAACGCAAATCTTACGGTCATTAATCAACAAAAATGACATCGAAATTGAAGCATTGCTATGGGAAGACATGATGTCATTTCACAAGAAACTTGGCTCAAAGATTCCCTATGTCGGATACACGAAATTGTTGATCCAGAGAGCACTTGGACTTCATCCCGATATTCCACGGAGGCTCAATGACCCAGATAATCACGATATGTTGACTGAGCCTACCTATCGTCAGAATCAAGGAATCGTCAACAAAGAAACAAGGTGCGTCTTTGCTGATCACCTTCTCGACAAATGAAATCAAAAAGCTTGAAACATACAAAGGTATCAAGTAGCAGATACGAGAAGGCAAAGTTGGTCATCTCGATGAAAAGCTTCGGAACACCTACTAGGAGAACGAAGAGGAAGTCTTTGGAAGTGCTTTGCAAGCCTGAGACTCAGAGGATGTTCCGGGAGGAATCCTCCACGAAAAGGGACATTCCCGAAGAAGTTGTTCCTATTCGTATCTAAGCTGAACCGTAGAAAGCTAATGGACGAGGCTCGGAGGCTCTGAATCGGATGAAGAGACTTTCTACTCAGAATCGCAACGAAACACCTCCTTCCGGCAGCTAAAGCTCCAAGTCCACCAGCTGACAAAGGAAAAGGGAAGACTCCTGTACTTGTGCCTTATGAAGAAAGCTCAGATGAAGAATAAGAGCAAATGGATACTTCATACAGGAAGAAGTTCAAATTCCTTAGACTCCAACACGTGGCAAAAGAACAAATGGGTGCCACCACTTTGGATGCGGTTAATCAACCCGATAAGGGATCTGGTGCCACCACTTTGGAGCAACAACAAAAGCCCATGGAGGAAACTATTGAGCATGAATTTGAGGAACCTGTTAAAGAAAGTCCGAGAAAGATGAGGGTGACAAAGAAAAGACTAAGGCAGAAAAGCTGAAGAAAGATAAGTCGGAGATGACTTGATTATGATAAGTTTCTGCTAGATAGTCACGCATCAAAGGAGAAAACCTCTGAACCTCCAAAGGATTCGGAGTCTCCTCACATCTCATCATCATCAGATTCTTCTTCTCACTCTTCACCACCACCATCAAAGAAATCAACCAAATCATCATCCGGATCAGTAAAGAAGCCAACTCCATCTTGGATCTCTCAATCTAAGAATCGAATCGTTAAAGCGGTCAAACGAGTCAGAAAGAAAGATATTCTCTACAGAATTGAATTTCTTGTGATCGATAACGGATCTTCATGATGAGAATGACAAGATGAAAGTTGAAAGGAGTATGTACTGAGCTTATGAAGGATGACCTTCAAGGGAGCATGGACGAGATGATAAAAGGATACACTCACAAGTTCTTAATGGAGGTCATTCCGAAACTGACAAAGGAGATGTATACCAGAAAACTTTATCTGAATCTCTTACACTTAGCCAAGCAAGCCATGAAATCAACTCCGATAAATTTGAGCATCAATCCAGTTGAAACTACAATCTTCTCAGATGATGAATTAGTAAACCGTTGGTAGCGCAAATGTCAAAACGCTCTGCTACGTTTGCCTCCCATGAAGCTAAACTGTTTGAAGCATTCTTTGGAATACCAACTCAAGTCATCATTAGAGAGGCTATAAGGCCTAAGCGTTGAGATGATGAAGACAACAAATATCAAGATAAGGATAAGAGCTTAAGCACAAAAGTGCGGTGAAACATCTTGATTCAGTACTCAATGCCGCCTCCACCACAAAGGACTCCGCTCAACAAAGATCTCCTCCGCTCTTCTGCGATAAACCTCAGGATTATGAGTTACCACCCGACTCAAAAACCGGTGACCACTTTGAGTATACGGGTGGTGACGATGAAGAATACCATGAGCCCCAACAACAACCCTCACGACAAAGTACGAACAGAATCCTCATCTAGGCCTAAGAAAAGAAAGAAAGAAGCCCAAGGCTGACGTCCTATCTGGCTAGATGAAGATAAAGTAATTTGAATGGTTTTCTACTCTTGTCAATTCCACTCCTACACGAAGGTCAAGATCGGTAGACGGTACTACTTTGGAGCATGCAAAGATATTGCAAGAAAAATTCGGTAAAGAAGATGACGAATCTGGTTGCGGAGAATCAAGAATGAAGCTTTTCAACTGTTAAAAGATAGCTCGAGAAAGTGCCATCGAGTTGAATATCACCTTGATAACATTGCTGCTCGCACTATGTCTAATAACATGGATTGGCTCAACCGAAGCAAACATCCACTTTACGAAGCGGGACAACCCTCCTTATTACACCGACTGGTCTAGACCACTACCAACAATTGGCCAACCAAATGAGCCTAGAATTCCATTCTGACACTTCTTCAACAAAGACTTGGGAATTTCTTCTACGGTGGCGATGGCTCAAGGAAATACGCTACATCCTTGACACTTCCATTCCCGTGACCGAATACTCAAACTGCTTAGCTATCGAGGAAAGAGCTAATCACTTGTTCTCCAACAAAGTGGAAGCATACGACCGAGATGCATGTATGGATTCATCATTGGCGGGCGAAGAATCTACTACGAAGCGCCAGGTCCGAAGTCTCAACATGCGGTGTTCATTACTAAAAACATCATTGCCATCAAACACGTTGATCTTTCGTCCAAATGGGACTACACTTATCTCAAGAATATTGTGGTCAAAAGACAAGACGAAAGGGATTATGCATACTCTGAAGCTGACTTTGAGAATTTGTCTATAAACGACATCGAAGATATGTACCTTGCTAAAGTACAGGGTCGCATGAGACAATTCTCCACCAAGTACAACGTGAATTCATAAAGTCGTGCTCATCTTCATCAGATGCATAGTCATCAAAGAACGTGTAGAAGATCTCCAGCTTGCAGTAGAATCTTATCAGACCCGTGTCACCTTCACTCCACCGCAGCTTGATCTTCCGACATCAACCGGCTTTCACAATTTACACTCATCGGCAAACCATTCGGCGTGCGGTTTACGAGTGAACTTCAAAGAAATTACTTGATGGCGTGCAGAGATCTTCACAAGTTTGGAGATCACACTTTGAAGATGGTTAGGGACGGATTGGCTTACCGGTTGAAGGATATACACAAAAAGATCGGGTCTCCTAAGCGATGGAATTCTCGAGGGATCGAAGGGATGTGAAGAGGATCATCACCATGATTGATGAACGGTTGTATAGAAGGGATCGGTTCAGAAGATTGGAAAGCTATGTTGGTGGTCGACCCAGGAGAAACATCATCGGCTTTCAGCCCGATTCACACTCCTGGCGACATCTCCGACTACTGGTACCCCTTGAACTGCTTCTTTCATTATAAATTTGGATGCATGATTTATTATGTCAATGGCTTGTGCACACATTACAGTGTACAACCCGTACTTGCAAATAAAGGACCCGTGTGCGGCTTGATTACCACAATCCTTATAACAGGAGCGAAAGCTTCTTATTTTTGAGTAAAACCTATCAAACCTTTCACTTTTCAAGGTTTTGCTCAAAAGAACAAGTACTTTCCCTTATGATTTTCAAAACCTCAACCGTTTATATCACTTGTTGAGGGGGAGTACTTGACTTAAAACTTTGTTCACAAATTTTTCACGTTGTCATTCTTCCCAACAACACTCGAAATGGTCATATTTATTCTCAACTTTTCAAAAAATAACATTTTATATGCCATTTTTGAGGGGAGAAAATACGTGATAAGAAATATGTTGTGTAAATGCAAATGAATCTTTGTGCTATAGACTTAACCCATGAATTGACGAGATCTTAACTGTCAGTAACTCGAAAAGACTTGTCCGGGACGGGTAATAATTTCAAGCTAGTTCGCTAGTGATGTAAACGTGTCTCGCAATGGACTTGTCCGAGTAGAATGTACCATTCGAGAAACTCTTGGTAGATATGAACCTAGACGGGTTTGACAACCTTTCGGGGTTGTCCACACCTTCAAGATAGTTATTAGAATTAGTTGTCACCTAAAAGCTGATAATGCAACTCTTTAACTATGCCACGTAACCGTGTCTCGCGGGGGAATGTATATCTTGAGTCGATCAATTCAAAAGTGGGCGCTCTTTCCTCACTGTGCATATTTCCGTCAAAACTCTAAAGCACATGTGGAGGGGGAGTATTTCTGCTAAAAGATAAAACTCTCATAGTGGTTCAAACATGTTTTCATCTACAAACCCTTTGAGAGATTTTTCTTGAAAATGGTTTTATGGCAATGGAGTTATAAGGTGATTAAGGTTAGGAATAACCGTCCTATAATCCGCCAGAGCTGGAGGGATCTACCCAAGGACACTACCAATAGTTAGAATTTAGAAGTCCTTAGGTATGATTGTAAAAAGGAGAGAATGAGAATCGGAGAAAGAAGGAGTTGAAGAATTAAAAGAAATGCAAAGAAAAGGGTGAAAAGAAATAGCCCTCAGTTATTCAACTTAGGCGAACAGGGTTCAATTCATATGATACTGGATGTCACTAGATGACACCGGTATTGAAGATTAAAAGTCATCATGGACCCAGTGGCGCATGCACTAAACCTTCTTAACCACTCAAGTTTCTCTCAACAGAAGCTTGTTTCATTCTCACAGGGAACCCTACGTAAACTATCGGTTTTCTCTAAGAGATTGCTGGTATTGAAGAAGGGGACCCTCTCCCTAGTCTCCGCTCAGGAAAACCAAAATGCACTATTGAGTCTAGAGCCACGAGATTCATCAAAAGATCTCTTAGGTACACTTGACATTTCATCACTTGACATTCAACAATAAGAATTTCAGTGGTACATTATCGAGTCCTTCACAGATCTTAGCAATCTGTCGAGAACATTTATGAGAGGTTCACATTTGTGATCCTCGGTGATTGAATGGAAACTCTGCGTGGTCAACATCAACAGCCACGACGCAGGTGTCGCCGACAACTCCCCGTGGATTGCGCTTAGTGGTCTCAAACGGTCTACAGTCGTGAGGTGATGCTTGGTGTACCTCGGCGACTCATCTGAATCGTAGGTGTACTTCATACATCATGTTATCTCACTTGTGGGACTCCGACAGAACGGCCTTTGTAAAAATTAGAGTTGTGTTTTCACACTATGCTGTCAACACTCTCGAAGTTCAAACTTGTAAGTGCCGGAATCCGCTTATTACTAACCGTTTAATGTTTTCTTCTTATGGAAGCTCTGGAGCGGAATGATCGTGCAGATTCTCCACTTGTTCACACCAACAACATCATCAAAGAAGTTCGATCTTAAAGCAACACAAAAGTCAGAATGATTCTTCGTCAAATCAAAGAATCTACAAAGTTAAAGACTTAAAGAACTTCATGAGTACCGTAATCCAACGTTAAAGAGTGTGAGCATGTTGGAGAAAGACGTGGAGACACTGAAGCAGTGAAGCAGACCTGAGACAGACTTGATGCAGACAACAACAACATACTATCACTTTCATCACAAAGAACAATGATCAAAGAACAAAGTTAAAGATGACGTCAAAGCATAACTGTTCAAAGAAAACTATCTCGCTACATTGGGGAGATGGTTCAAATCAAGGAAATTCTTCTCACAAGAAAGAAGAATGTCAGAAGACGTTAAAGCTACTATTACATCAACGCCTTCACCGTTTTTCATCACCAACACTTGAGGGGGAGATTGTTGGAATCACTCCTAATCCTTTATTCAAGTGTTAGTTAGTCATATGTAATAGTTAGCTTAATTATGGCCTTTATGTTTGTCATTAGCCTTAAGCTTATGTAGAAGGCCCATGAGCTTAGGCCCAAGCCCATAGGAGAAAGGAAGGGACTAGGAGTGTTGCCCTAGCTTCCCTCCTATAAATACTATGTAATAACCCTCACTTGAGGGTTGGTTGTTCAAGTTATTTCTTTCACTACACTCTACGCATAACCGTGTCTTTATACCGTGTGTTTGTGTTTGATTTCTTGTTCAATCGCCTCTATCTCTTTCTATTAAGCTTGTGTTGTAAATCTAGTGACCTAACACTTGTTAATGCATATCTTTCATATTTCACTCAACACATCCTTAATGGATTAACTTCAGATGTTTGACATGATCTTAGACACTTCCATCTCATTAGAAACTACCATCTTTGTATGGATTAACATCAAATAAAACACATCTCTCCGTGAATCCATAGCTCCATAAATCGACACATTCAGGATGGTTATTTTCACACCTAGACTGTTACTTTTTCTTAAGCTTAGCATTTCTTAAAGCAAAGTCAAAATGACTAAATCCTCAACCTCAAATAAACCACTAGGATTAGCATTCGATCTTGTTGCTTCATTAAACTTGAACTCTTCATCCTCGGACTCGTTACCTCTCAACATCTCATCACCCATTCAAGATGTGAACTTTCTAAAATTAAGTACTCCAACTCCACCACCAAAATCACCCATCATTATGACTACTTCACAACCATCAAAAACACCTTCACAACCAAAGTCTCCAAAACTTGTACTTTGTGCAACACCACCAACATCTCCTTACCCGTTTGTGGATGACTTAGATGACTTACCGAGACTAACAAATTTGGACTCATTATTTGCAAAGATATCATACACAACTGTAACATATGACTATAGATATTGTTTTGTATCTACATGTATTGCCTCACTTGGTTAACATGAAAATAATGTGTCATCCTTCAAGATGATAAGTATTTACTTAGAGTCATAACTCACACGTATGTTAAAGACATACTATCAAGTCTTGTTATCCTTGAGTTCAATCTAAGCTTTATAATCTCAACAAATTAGGATTGACAACTTAAGTATTTCATCCGAAATATTCAAGTATATGCGACTTACGATTGTAGTCATTAAAAGTCATATCCGAAAAAAATCAACACCCAAGTATTTTAACAACACATGTGGAAACACTTATCCAAAACAAACAACCCACTGTGCCACTTATCCCTCTTTGACACCTACTATCCCTCTTCCATATTTTGGCACCATTAAGCGTATTGCTCATGAACTTCCAAGAGCATCCTTTAAATCAAACGTACCCTTTCAAGGTGAACCTATACCTCAACCCCTAAGCTTGATAGACATAACCAAAACTTCAAGCACTTCACCCACTAGTTGTAGCAACCAATGAACCATAAGAATTAGTATCCGTACTTTTTGTGTTCAACATCTATGGACAAATAATCAACCTAAGTACTCCCATAGCACAACAAACCCCTACATCACCACATCCTTATTTAGACACACTAGAAGACCTACCACCTAGATCAACAAATCCACCATCCTTACCATCATTTGAATTCGTTGAGTGTATTGCTCAAAAAGCCCTTGTGTCTAACACTTGTACTAAATCAAATGCACGTTTGAACAAACTCAACCATCCTTTCCCACATATAGATAATTCATTATGGCTAGAACCTCAACTATCAAATAAGCATGGTGCTCTTGGTAATTGTTGTCAATTTCCACTAGGTATAAGTAGTACTACCTTCACAAATTATCAAAGTATTAGTAATACTTTGTCGTTAAACTTCTGCATATATTTCGTTAAACCTCAAATCAACATTTTAAAAACATATGTTAAAATGCAATCTCAAAGCCAACATCATACACCCCAAGCAACAATGACTCTTGAGGAGTATACATAAGAAACTCGAGTGAATTCATCTTGTCATCATCTAGTAAATATAATCTTGAGAACAAGTTTATTTAGATGGGATTATCCGATTCAAACACTTTGGCTTCATATCTTCATTTAGGAAAACATGATGTTTTGAAAAACATTATGCCTAAGAAATCATTCTTTAAGTATTCATCTTGTTAAAAGGATATTGTATATCCTATGCATCATTCTCTCCTTGCGACATAAATGGTTATGTTACAAGAGATTTCATTACACCTCATTGGCTAAATGAGCTTGAAACGAACATCCACAAGTTCTATGAACTAGCATATCCAATTCATCTTGTCATACTTCTTTTCATAAGCATGATAACTTTATCCCATGCGATAATCTCATTTGTTGAAAGATACTATTTGTATCCATTTCCTTTCAAGCATACATCATAACCTAACCTTGCTCAAACCTTGTGCACATCCAAGGTTAAAACTACACATCTCTAGAACATACACATGATCTATTTAAGTTAGTAACCTTATTTAGATTCTTGTCAAATAAAGTTCCAAAGAGCTTTCTTGAGAACATTCTTAATTTAACATATTCCATTCCCTAGTCTTAGATAATCAAATCACTTTTAAAGTATACACTTCAACGTAAAAGATGTCATCCATTAGATCATACAATTAGCTATGTAATTTGAGCAACCTTAGATTCTAAACACAAGATTAAAACATATTGTTTATCAATACACCATTGTTAAAATTCATGTGTATAACATGACATCTTCATCACCTTAGTTATATTGCATATTAGTTGTGTCACATTAAGCCAAGTATTGGTAAACTATCATCTTTTATGCACTTTAATAGGCAAAAGTAGGAGTTCCCATCTTTCTAACATGAGAATGACTATTGGAGAATCTATTGCACTAGAAACTCAATTTGACCTAACGGTTGAATTGCTTCCTGGAGAGAATTTGGGTATGTGGAATCACCCGTAAAAATGGTCGTGTTTAGCCTTAATTGAGCACCGCTAGTAATAGTCTCATATTCATTCTCCAACTTGAAAAATATGTTTTCCTATACTTGCCTGAAGTAAGTGTTAAAACATTGATAGTTTGCCTCGCCTTAGGAATACTAATCAAACAAGTAGTATATATGACTTTTCTTTTAAAACCACTTGCATTGCACTTACATGTGTTGATTACATGTTCTTGTTTGACACGATAAGTTGATTTGACATTATCTTAGTGTTTGATAACTAGTCAAATGTGTAAACCTTGGTATTCTTTTATCTTTATAATGCTTGTATTCTTGTTTCATGCTACTAAACGTTTAAACCTAAACTTTATTTGCATGATACTTACTTTTGAATTATTAGCATGATTAACATGTTACTTATGAACTCATAATATGCCATTTTGATCATTGATAATTTTGATATGATATATTTGTGTTTGAAAGTTATTAGTTGGCATTCATTATATCTATGTGTAGTACGATCCAAATAATACATGCTCCAAATTGTTATGTCTTAAACATGGCTTGCATGAATCTTTCATCTTGCTTCTTTTGCTTCTTGTCACACTATTTGTTTGCTACGTGTGCACATATAATCTGTCAAAGTGCTTTTGGTATGACAAACTTTTAGAAGACATTTTATCTTACAAATTGATCACATAGATTATTGTATATCCAAGTATGCTTAAGTTTCTAAGTCTAACGACAAAACAATCTCATGATGAAATGTCTTGAATAAAGTCGTATTCTTGCATAATATGATTGTTTTGATGCTATCTTGTGTGGTGATTTCTTGTCTACTAAGTGCAATGTGTTGTTTTTGCTTATATAATATGTTATCATTTGATTTTTATCATGTTAACATTTTTTGTCACTAACAAATTTTTTTTGTAGGTTGATAACAAATTATTTGTTATCTCACTTGGTTCTAACTTTTATATGCTCATTTTGCATAATCCCTTTTATTGCTACATAGATTAGTACTATGCTTTATGGGACCCCTACACTTGCATATAGTTCAAAAGCATATAGAATTAAGTTCTAGAGGGTTGGCTTTGCATTTTTTGTCTTTCAACCGACCTCTTTCCAAATCTAATTTTTGCTTCCGCTTTCCAAAAATCACCTCCATCATTATTTAGTTATAACAATACTCTAATCCTCTTCACTTCCTATTAGGAAACCACATACCTCATCATACGATCATCTCGTATTAATCGAGAAGAGGTACGTGACTTTAAGGATGAAGTTCATTGTATGCTAACCATCATCCAGAAAAACATCACTAAGCTCATCTCTTTCGTTAACCCGAATAACTTCCTAAACACTTTGTTGTCATTCCTTATTTGATACATTACACATTATGTTGGATGTCCACCAATTAAGGGGGAGAGAAATCCATTCACATAATTGTCTATTGTCAAATTTTATGTCTCTTAGACTCTACAATACCAACACATAGGTAAACACCACTTAGCTAAAACCGGTTCATGAAACCACAACTATTTCAACCTTTTTAACCTTATATCACAAGTTTGCACCAATACCTCATCAAGTGAAAAACGCATCATGTGTTTTACAAACTTCTTCATCTCCACAATCAACAAATCTAGGATTTTCCTTAAACTAGCACCTTACAACTTCACTATCTAGAACACCATCATAGGGTCTTATCCTTTTTCTCGCTTGACACATGTCATACATGTCATTGTCAGTGCAAACGATATATTAATCAAAACCGCCATTCCCAACACCTTTTCAACACGTTGGTCTATCCAACTCTCACTCATATGATGTCATTCTCATCCTCATATAGGTACTCATTATTATTAGTTATTTTACATATTGTCTTCACTTCTTTTTTCAATGTCATAATCATCCATGTCGGTCAAAACCATGTTAATACTATCTCTCCCATTGTCACCTAGAATAGATCATTTTTTCGTATTAATCAATGAACGAAGTTATCTTCATGTCTATTCATATTTTCTTTCCTCTTCGTCTTGGTTACTTGACATTACGAAAGGATTGCATGAGTCCATATTTTTATATTTGCTATACATACGAGTTTCTAACTCCTTAATAGCTTCCTACCTAATCACCACCACCTTCCATCACATCTTTCACTAATCATCACCACTATGGATTAGCGAAATATTATCATTATAAATCATGAGTCATCTACCGATTTATCACCACATGAATCTTACTAGTAAACTGACACCAACACTAGTACCACTAGCTTTAACTCTTTATATTCCAACTTTACTTCATATCTTCTTTCTAGGAACTATTTTGAAGACTTTTATCATATTATATTCTCACTTTTCTTATGATTGTAATCAGGAGACTACACTTCATGAGATCTTTGATTATATCATTTATATATATCACATATATACATCTTATTTTTCTTTGTCAAAAAGATGAAATATATTGCACTAATATTCTTCATTGTAGGTTCATGATGAAAGATTGCAACCCCGGGCGGATGCACAATCCCGTCACAATCCCTTGTTGGACGGGCAGAAAGACATCACTGCATTAAATTCATTAAACACAATCGATACTAGTCCACATGTAGTAACGGGTCAAAAAGGATCCAAGAAAACTAGGGATCTTTTTTCCATTATTTAGAAACATATATCATGTTAAATCTCCTCACAAAAACTAGATTGTTACAATAATTATCTAATTTAATCAAATAAAATGGATAATTATAAGTCCTAATAATAAGATCTATTTACAACATAAGCTACTTCCTTTCGTAACTACTACCACTTAAGGTGTTTGGATTAGCTTATCTTATGGGCTTATTGGTTAATTGAATTATGGAAAAGCCGATCTGACTATATGAACTTATTACTACTAAAGTTTCCATACAATAGCTAGATTTTGCATTGCAATAAAAGGTGTGTGAGATGGAACTAACCAACCAATATATTGTTCATCAATCAGGTGTTTAATCTACTATGGACTTCAACAAATGGATCATCAAGATATGATTGGATTGAAATTGTTACATTTAAGTAGTAATGCGCCAAAGTCAAGGAAGGCCAAATTTGACCCAAAATATGTATGTGAATTGGGCAAGAGTGATGGAATCCCTAGTGGTGATTGAAGTCCCAACAAAAAACAGACATAACAAAGAGTTACATATAAGGACGAGGTTACTAATTTTGTTACCCAATGCAATAAAGGAACCAATAAATTTTGAGACTCTTTAAGCGTCAGAAATGTTTTAGAAGCTATATTTCGATATTTACCTCATTGATACAAGTATAAACTTTTGTGTTCATAAAAAGATGATAAATGATACATATACAAAATGTGGACTTGTGTAAACCAGCAAGCAAGAATGTGGTTAACGTATATAAAGTAAAATGAAGCAACATAAAATTACATTCTCATTGTCACATGCTATTATATCACTGAAAGAAACCTGAAGAGAAAATAAATATAATGTTACTTAATAGCTTTACTAGATCTACTCCGATACTATAATCATCAGCCTTTGTTGCCCTAATATGTCCAAAACGATTCTCTAGTTTCCCAAATGGATGCACTAATATCTACCTTTTCGATGCACTAATTATACTCATAGATGCCCTAATATGTTTGTTAGTGCAAATATTACGATATTTAATCTATACAGTCTCGTTTGTTTTGATTGATGACAAACATGTAACTTGTAATACATAACGTAAAATGTACAAGTTACTTGGAATTACATTTGTCTCAACATACATTCAACACCTCTCGATGTCTCAAGTCCTCGTATGTTACAACACAGGTTCGTACATGTTTGTTATGTGGCATTATGATCAAACCCATTAACAAATCATTTAGAATGTTTAAAATACGTTTAGAGTCACTAAGTATTTTAATAGGTTAACCATTCTATTTCGAACCTCATTTTACATTTTGCATTGTAAAATGTCTAACAAATATATACTTTTATTTGTACAAGTAAACTAACTATAATATTCATACAAGTACTAAAGTTTACTTACACTTGACAAAATATATATTATTTTGACAAGCACCTAACTAGATATTTTATTTTATAAAAGGCAACTAGACTTTTTATAAACTAGTTACATAATACATTTTACAAGTTTATTTTCATGAACATTTTAATCTAAATGAAAATATAATTTTACATCACTTCATGCATCATCATATCTTTAGAAGATTTGGTCAATGTTTGGTTAGATTTGCAAGATCTTGAAAGATATTTTAAGATATCAAATATAATAAAATATTATTTTTTAGATTACATTTTTTGCTATAAATAGAGCCCATTGTCTTCTCATTTCAATCATCCCTTCCAACATACATTCTCTCTAACATTCTTTCATCACTTAGATCTATAGATAAACATGTAGTAGCATACATCAATCACCCTCACCATCACATGATCATAATGCTTCTAACATTCATCTTTGTTGTAAGCATATTTTACATTTTGATCAACCAAGGAAAGTTTGGAGATCTAGCCATCCTCATTCACCAAAGCATATCAACATATGAAGATTCAAGATCTCTTGATATCCTCATTGATTGAAGACTTCTTATTTAAGAAGATCATTTAGATTAGACATTTATGTCATGGATCATCATTGTAAACATTATTGCATCATCACAACACTTTCACCAAACTAGATTAGATGGGTTATGTGTTTGAACCATAAAACACAAGGTTTGTTATGTTGGGCCATAAAACATAACGGGAGTGGTTGTACCCGAAAAGAACTCGACATCTAGCTTAGTGTCGGAAATATTGTATAGGCGACGTTAGGTTGGTTCTACCTCGAACTAGAACCCGGTATTTAGCTTTGTACCGGAAAAAGTGTAAGCGACGATTGTAAGGTTTTCTCCGCCGAGAAGGGAGCTTGTTGATTTAGTGAAGTAACTCTCGAGTTGGGTACACGAGGAGTGGAGTAGGGCGGAGAGGAGATCCGTGACCGAACCACTATAAATCCTCGTGTTCGGTTTGCACTTTCCTTTCTTTATCTCTTTACTTTTATAATTGCTTGTGATGTGGTTTGATGTTTATGCTTGTGTGACAACTTGGTTTACTATGCTTTATATTAGTCACAAACAATAATTGGTACTTTCATATTATAACAAGCTTCATAAACGATTTGATACAAAAGATCTAACGTTTTTAAACGGTAACGTATTCACCCCCCTCTACGTTTTCACAATGTTCATCGATACACTAAATATACAAACAGATTAACAAGTAGTTCCAACAATGCATTAAGCATACCAACACATGCCCAATAAGTTTAAACGATGCACTAAACATACACATTGGTGTTGTAATATGTCTGACCATACACAATACTCACCGATTCCCTAATATGTGATGCCCTAACCATACTAACACATGCTGTAACGTTTATTTAAGATTTAACCCGATGCACTAAACACAGATGCACTAAGATGCAATTTGATGCACTGATGTTACACACATTTAACTGATGCAACAACTGTAAACACATATGCACTAATACAAGCTGGTGCCTAAGATTGTCGTAACGGGTCATTTGATGCCCAAATCATTCTATCACATGCTATAACAACTATTTTTTATGTAATAATCATACAAACATATACCAATTCATTAAACCCTGATGCACTAATCAAACAAACAAATGCTCTAATCATACTCAAAGTTTTCTGTAATGTAACACACGATGCTTTTAATCATATACACCTGAAGCACTAACGTTTCATGAGATGGCCTAATCATAAACTCTCTATGCCCTTACTTTTTCATTTCATGTTCTAATCACACACCTTTTATGCCCTAAAATTTTCACTTGATGCACTAAGCATACATTCCTGATGCCTTAACTTTTTAACGTGATGCTTTAATAATTCTAACATATATCAGAACATTAAAGGCTGATGCTTTAATAAACAAACAGATATCGAACATGCCACGAGATTCTTTAATAATACATAATGGATGCATCAATTATATCACGATGCTCTAATCTAACAAAAATATGTTGTAAATTAAATTTTTAATACTGATTCACTTACTCAAGCAATAAATGCTAGAACATAATATTTATACAGATACACTAAAACATATAAACTGATACACTAAACACATACATTGATGCCTTAATAAGTCTAAAGATGAACTAATCATACTCACTGATGCTTTAATCATATCCACTGATGCTATAATATGTTCAACGATGCACTAAACATACAAACCTTTGTTAAGAATTGGAAATTCCATAAGGAAGTGTCGGTCACCCCAATTATTGTTTAGCATATCTTAGCCTGTAGACTTTACGTTATTTAGTAGTTATTAGTTAGTTATTAGTTTAAGTAACATCGTGGAGGAAGGACGGGTCTTTACCCACTGTATGCCTGATCCACAATCCGAAGTAGGACGTGTAGTATGTAACTATAAATACCCTCTACCTCCCAAGGTAGAGGGTTGGACCTTTCACTTAATCTAACCTTTCTTTCTTTTGTTTACTTTCTCTTTCTAGAAAGGCTCTCATCTTCCACCTTGTCTCTCTAGAACCTTAAACTATTCGAACCATATTGTGTTATGTGATGTGTTTATGAAAACCAATAACTAACAATTGGTATCAAGAGCCATGGTTTGATCACTCATCTTTCATGTTCTTGGATTTCTAGTGGGTTTCATAAGGTTTTTGGGTTTGAATGAGTTTAGAGTAGTTTGCATCATTTGGATCATTTCTAGTGTTAAAGTTTGGATTTTGATTGTACTCTTGTGTTTAGAATCATTGATATGTATAAAAAGGCTTAAGGGTTATGTGTGGGGATAAATCCTTAATATCAATACCAAAAATACTCACGAAGATAGATTCAAATTCTCTTAGGAAAAAGAATAATAAATCAAATCCCGTGTGTGATCGTGTAGTACGGATTAGTCAACCCGAATCGTTTTCCCAACGAGGCGTGAATTGCCAACGTCGTTCTTGGTTTGGAATTTAATGCTCGATGTTTTGATTTGTTTGATTTTGATTATTAAACTACGGGAATAGGGAAGGTAATTAAGGGAATCTATTTTACGGGAAATCCTAAGTGTGATTATAACTAAACGTAATTAATCAAACGTAAATAAAATGCAACTACGTCTAAATTATATCCTAAAAATGCCTAAATCTACTTTTACTCTAGAAATGATGTTTAAAAACTAATTTAGAATTAAAACTATTTTTTTTTCTATTTTTCTGAATTTAATTTAAATTAAAACTAATTTTTAACCTATTAATCTAAATTAAATTCTAAAAATTATGAAATTTAGGGAGAAAAATATGAAACTACTTTCTAAAAATCTAAATTATCACTAAAGACTTTTTAAAACTATTTTTATATTTTTCAGATTAATTTTCTAATTTCTACTAATTTAAAACTAATTTAATCTAATTTAAATTGTGAAAAATACAAAATAAAAGGGGAAAAATATAGAAAAATCTTTTTTATGCTTTTTATATTTTTCTTAAACTGAGAAAAATGAAAAATTATTTTTTTGAACTTTTTCTTAATTAATTGCAATAAAACCTATTTAAAAGTGATTAAAATCTATTTTTAATTTAGAAAAAATAGCAAACAGTGACCAAAAATGATGAAATTTTCAGGAAAATTCTAAAAAGTTATTCTCGATCTATGAAAAATAAGAAAACAAGGGCTTATGTGTAAGGATCAAGGGCTGCAATGTAAATGGAGCTATAATAAGCACTTAAAATAAGCAAAAGCTTCTACACTGAATTTAAGCTAAGGGGATCTTAAAGTATTCTAGAAATGACAGTGATAGAGCTATGGGAGCATACAATAGGCTAGTAATTAAGTAATGATTAAGCTAAAGTGGAAAGTACTTAAAGAAATAAGCTAATAAGCTAGGGGATCATTCAAATAAGCTATATATGAAGGGAGACCTAATAAGCTATCTAAACTAAGGTATCTAGGAGTAATCTAAGCTAGTCTTAAAGTCTAACAAGCTCTACAATCTTACTTGGACAACTGAGATTCCAACAGTTAAGCAGAAAATGGGACAACCTTTTAGCTTATAAATAAGCTAGCAAACAAGTTTCTATTGCCAAAATAAGCTATATCAGATTTGACCCATGTACCAGAGAGTACAAAGAACCAATTTTTAACAACTTTGAAGCTCAAACAAAGAGTTTACAGGTTCTGATAAAAAGGGTGCTCAGAACCTGTTTTGCTGATAAGCAGTTTGGACAGATTTTAAAAGCCAATTTTGAGCTTGTGAAAGCTAATGGAAGTTTGTAAAAACTGATTATAAGCTGAATATGACTGCTAAACTCTACCCTAAACTATTTTTCTTGGGTTCTTGAAGTGATTAAGACAGATAAAATAGCTAAAGAAAGTGACTAAAAAGACTGTTTTGACAGAAATTTGAAACAGTGAGAATATGACCAAAACCTTTTTGACACTAATAGACACTAAACCGTAACTTGCAATAGACTTAAAGGACCCTAAGTGACTCAAAGACTGACTCAAACAAGAGCTTAGACCCAAGCTAAGCTAGAAGCTGTTGTGACAGCTTATGGACATCAAAAACTTGAAAACACTCCAAACTCTATAAAATCTGATCAAATTTAATAAGAACAACACTAAGACTACTAGATCTAATGACCAAAACAGTTTCAACCCAAAGAGTACCTCAAAATGGGTCAGAAACCCTTTGTGCCAAACACTCCTTTTTGAGGGGTGTTTGGTACAAAATGATTGGCTTTACCTCTTGAAGGGGTCTAACTGATGAAATAAAGATGAAAGTACATTCTTTTCATGATGAAAACACAAATTTGAAAATAAGCAATCTCAAAATAAGCAGTTTGACTTTTATTGACTTTATTTGATTTTTGTAAAAACTGAACAAGATGGAGACAAGAATGGTAAAACAGGCTCACATAAGCTATATAGAGCTTATATGAGCTTAAACTAACAATATTCAAAGCTTGAATCAATGTAATGGTACGGATTGATATTAAACAAGAAATGAAACACTTTAAAACTTATATTAAAACTGAAATGAGAATACAAGATACTGAAATTTAAAACATTAAACTACTGAAATATTTGAAAATACATTAAACATGAACTAAATTTTTAAAGGAAATTAAGCTATATTACTCTCCTTCAATGTGATCACAAGGGGGTCCTTTTATAGCAGTGGAGAGGCCTTGGGATGCCCTTGAGAAGAACCTAGAAGCAGAATCAGAGCCACTCATTCCTCCATCATCACTTGGTCCAATCATAGAGCACCATCTAGCTCAAATAGGTGTTTCGGCCAATGAAATTGTGACAATTGGACACGTGGCCATCTTATCCTGACAAGTCAGCTGGGAAAGAGATTCTAGAATGATTCTAGTACGAGGTTATTGTTTGGGAGAGATTTATTGTGGTGAAAAGGTGTGTTTGGGTGCAATGGGTGGGAGCAGGGGAAAGGCGTTTGGATTTAATATTATTGTTTAAATGAAAAGGGTAAATGGGTTTAGGGTAAATACTGGGTAAAAGTGTGTGTTCGGGTTGGGTTTAATAAACCGGGTATGTGTTGGTTATTAAAGGGCGGGTGCAAGTGTTATGATTGGGCCATGGCGGGTTTATGGATTTGGATAATGAATTAAGTGTAGTGGATTGGTTTAGGACTAGTAATGTGATAAGTGGTAACCATAGGGACCAATAATGTGCTGAAACTCAAGGGACCTCATGTAATTCTGCCATTCTCTTCAAAGGACCATCTTTGTCAACCATAAATAATCCAGGGACTGATTTAGCAACTTTCTGAATCTTCAAGGGCCATATCTGCCAATTCTCAAAGTTGAGGGACTATTTCTGACATTTCTTCAAACTTTGATCAAATCTTCACAAATCATCCTCAGAGATTAGAAATCTTCAAAATGCATAGTTCGACCTTCCGGCAGCAAGCTCTCTTAATCTCTCGTGCTTCCGGTTTACGTCGATTTGGGTCCTTTTCGTGTTTTTGCATATCCGTACCTGCACAAGCATAAACTCAAGAAAACCACAAATATTAGCAATAAACGGCTCTTTCTTGGTTATTTTGGGTCAGATTTTGATAAGAAAAGGTATGTGTTTTAGCACACCAAAATACCCCGACGAAACTATTATGCGTGTCTCACGCAATCAATCAACTCACGCTTATAAAACCAAGGATTTCAATCTCTTTCTACTAAACCATTGATATGTCCAAACCATCAAGTTTTCTCACACAAGCTAGCCACTTGTGAATGACTAACCGTAAGAAACTTCAAACATTCGGACAAACCAATTAGAGAAGAAGTAGTCAATGTTCCTCAAAAGAGATCAAGAAAGCCTTAATTCTAAAACGCCCGTTTACCTTTTAATTCACATATAGATATAACGATTAAGCACATCCGATTATGAATGACGGTTTGTTGAACTTTCATGTCGATCAATAACTCCAACATTTTTCAAACGACCGCGTTAGGATCACGAGTAGAAACACAACAGTGAAGTGACCATCTGGATAGAATACATCGTCCCGATTTTTCACAAGTCCCAAACTAAGTAAAAACCGAAATCATTGTTTCATATGACTCTAGATGCTAACACTACCCATGGAAGTTACTTGTGTACTAACCTTTTGTTCCCATTTTCCTATTTTCCTCTAGATTTTTTTATTTTTGTGAGAAATGAATTTCTTCAAATTCTCGTTTCGATAACTTTTATTCTGATAAAGATACAAAGCTAAGTCGATAATTAGTTATCCGCCTTCTCTCAAGAACCATTGTCGTAAAAATGAGGTCCACATCAAGGAATTTTTATTCACTTACTTTTGATTTTTTTCAATTTTCAACACATTTTTTTTTTTTTTTTTTTACTTATACTTTTTGTAATTTTGTGAACTCACGGAGCTTCAGGGGTAATTCAAGACTATAGGCTTCATGAGATGAGAATCCGTGGTTAGGCTAAGACCTCATACAATCCCGGCTAAAGATCCAAGGGTCCGATCTCGACACCGCAGCTCACAACTTTACTTATTACATTATCACTTGATACTCAGCACTTATTTATTACGGATCCTTGATGTGTACCCAATTTTTTAAAACAAAGATTCTTTTAAGAAGATAAAGAACTAACAATCGCCAAAAACTCGACATCTCTAATTATTTAGACAGATATGGGGTGAAACAATTTTGTGGGAACAAAAAGCCATAAGTACCTTCGATGGGCTCTAAAGAGAACCAACTACTCCCCGTTTAGCATCTAAACTCATAAGTAACTCTATCATTTCTCGATCTCTGCAAAATTAAAATCCCAAATAATGAGATCATGAGATGCTTAGCCGATAAATTTTTAGATTACCTATGGTTAAGGGAACAAGCTAGGGCTCAACACGTCCGGTCAAGTCAGAATTCTATTCCTACTCTCACCAGCGGAAAGTCAACAAGGTGTCAAAACATATATTAACTTAGCAAATGCTTCGTCTAATGAAATCAAGTCATGCATATTTAAAGTCACTCAGGGAAACTTGCAAAATCTTGGCCTTGTGAGCTAGAATTCGCATTTTATAGCTTCTAATCTAAGAGACTAGCAAAACTTTTTAATCAAAAAGACTTAACAAAAGCTTACAAAATTTTTAAATTTTGCTCATTTTTGCACAATTTTTCATTTTCTAAGGAAAACGGGGTTCTGAGAGAAACACAACAAAAAATAAGCAAGTGCGGTCAAATCAAATCGAAGATTACCCTACCCAGACTAGAACGAAACATTGTCCTCAATGTTTAAAAGCAAGGGTATCACGAAAATCTAAAAGCCGTTTATTAAGTATGCTAGAAGATAAGCGTTAGTCGATAAGATTAGGATATTGGATTTCCATCAGCATCGATCATGAAACTCGAGTGGATAAATGACAAACTTTGAGCACGAGAGTCTTCATATCGGGAACATCCTACACAACATCACAAACAACCAAAGACGAAATCGAGAGAAGGACCCTTCGTCACTTATTAGAAAATAGAAAGAAGATAGATGGATAAGCATGGGGTGCCTCCCACGGCGTCTTGTTTTTCTTAAGCGAGTCCTAGCGACTCGTCGAATTCATTTGTCCTTGGGAAGAAAGTGGTAGAGATACGGGGGTCAAAAGCGGTGTCCTCATTCCCAAAGGAATGAGGCGGGTGGTTGGGTGGGTAAGAAAGTGTGGGCATCGGCACATAAGGGTTAAATCCTCCCGAACTCACAAAAGGTTTTTCAAGAAAGCTTGATCCATCATCCGGCGGTTTAGCGGGCGGACGAAAAGATGACGGATCAACATGAGAAAACTCAAAGGAGAAGAGTCCATGGTACAAAGAGGTGTATTTCAAGGGTTTAATAATGGAGGCATCCAAGATAGGATCCTTTTTCCGAATAACTTTGGTGATAAAAATGTACTCTTGAATAGTATCCCAGTTGAAAATCTTGTCCTCGAAAGGAACGAAATCAAAGTATCATCCGTGAAAATCCTCACGAGGAGAGGAATCTCTGGATAAAAATAGTGTAGAATCTCGAATCAACAAGCTCATCATTGAAATCTTAACTTCCTTATCTTTCTTTGAGAAAATGGATCATCATATTCGTTTTCTTCATTTTTGGAAGAAGAATCGAGTCGGTGGAAGTAAGTTCATCGGTGAACTTCTCAAAGTAAATCGACGGATCTTGATATAACAAGTATTCAATTTAGCGTAAGTCGGCAAAATCAAAGATATCATCCTCACTTCCGGTGGAAGAGGATCCATGTGGCGAGTTCATGGGTGAACTCCTCGAGAAGTAAATCAATGGAAGAATCCTTGAGCTCGGTTTCGAAGGATTAAAAGGCGGCTTGACTTTAAATCTCCGTAGAGCATTTTTTCAATCAAACGAATATCTCCTTCGATATCGATGTCGGCGTTATCAATTTCCGGTGAAACTGAATCACTTTTCAAATAATCCTCAATTTCTTTCATGATAGAATCATCTTCCTCATATTGAGTTTGGGAAGGGATATTAGAAGAAGAAGAAGGAGTGGGATTGCCACTCAAAGAAAACTTGGTGTTTTTAGGAACAAGATCAATCCGATACACAGAAATCGGAGGTGGGACAAGTGGTGTGCTCTTAGAGCTAGCATTTTCCACCACAACCGTTGTAGTCTCCTTTTCTAGTTTCTTATTTTGTTCAATACGTATTGTAGACAAACTCTTAACCGTGAAACGTGAAAGATCAAATCTCGATGTCTTAGGCCCAACTTTTTGAACAACCGGAGGTTGGGCGTTTCTGTACTTCCGTTATTAGTAGGAATTCCGGGTCCTTTGTCACCTGGTGTTCCGATTTTGGCCACATCAAATTGTTTGGTAAAAGATTTGGAAGTATTGTTAACGTTAAACGTGACGGCTTCTTTTCCAACTCTTAAAGTAATTTCTCCTCCATACACATCAATCAGCGCATGTCCGTTCTTAAGAAACTCCTAGAGAATTAAAGGTACTTTCGAGGATCGGCATCAAAATCGACTACAATCACGGTAGGGAAAATCGAACTCCCCTTTGACAAAAACATCCTCGGCTATACCCTTTGGTGTAGTCGTATTGTCGGCTAGCTTCGAGGTCATACATGTGGGGTAAGTGGAGGCAATGAAAGCTTATCGTAAATTGATTTGGCATCAAATTGATACTGGCGCCAAGATCGGCCAAAGGCGAACCTGAATAATTCCTTGAAAATCACACGGAATGAGAAACTTGCCGGGTCACCTAACTTTTTGGGAAGTTTCTTGAGAATAACCGCCGAACAATTCTCATTCAAAGACGTTTTTGCCAAATCAACAATTTTCTCTTTGTTACTTAACATTCCTTTTAGTGTAAACGAACTTAGGCATGAGAAAAAGAGCATCCATGAAGCTAATTTGAAGTGAAGATCTTGCAATATTTGAAAGAATTTTTCCATTTGAAGATTTGCTTGTTCACGTTGCTTTTGATCATTCATTCTTGGCCAGTGCGGAGTGTTGTTTTTGAGTTATTCTTTTCACATTATCCGGAGCATCCTGGGTTCGAAGTTTGGACAACCGTGGGTTGGACATTCTCGATACTCCATATGGTAGGAAGCGGGTCCTTTGTCACCCAGATCTCCGGTCTACCACAGACGGAGAAGAAGAAAATAGTGGTAGAACCGTGGGTCCATCGTAAGCAACACCACTTGGGTAGTGATAGCTTTCATGTCACCTCTGGGTTAGGAATCGTATTACTCGGAAGAGAACGGAACAGGGTTGAGAATAAAGTAGAAGGGTTGATTGGCTTGAAAGTAACTAGCCATCATATCCCAATTTCTCTCATCACATTTTGTTATTCGTAACTTCCGTATCTCTTTTGAAATCATTCCTAATGCCGTTAATTTGAGTTTGCAAATTTTTAATGATGCTATCGAAACTCTTCATGTAAGCGAAACTCATTGTTTGAAATAGCTTGGTGAGGTGATTGATATTGTTGTTGAGGAGGAGGTGTTTGTTGATAAACTTGAGCTGGAGGAGCTTGGTAGTTTTGATTACCATGATTGAGATTGGCTCCTCGGTTTTGATTGTAAGATTGGTTTTGATAACGGTTTTGGTTTTGTTGAGGAATGGGTGCAAAACCGGGTGGTCCCATTTGGTTGGCAAGGTATCCTTGGTTCGATTTTGAGCGGATTAGCGGATGCTACGGAAGCATTTCGGAGATCGCCATGGTAGCTTGACAATTATAGTGGATGAGGACCACGCAAATAACACATGTTCGATAGCGGCTTTGGCGGATTGGTTATGAATCTTAAACTCTCATCATAGAATTAATAGCATCAGTCGGCCACAACTCACTTTTCAAACAGTAATTATCATTAGTAGTGATCTTAGAAACAACCGGACGGTTCCTAGACGAAGAAACTTTTGACTTATTTTCGATAATCGTTCTAATATCGGCGGGCATACGACTCAAGATATTACCACCGGCGGCAGCGTTAAGCGAATCTTGATCGGATGGAGTAAGAGCATTATAGAAGCGTATCAATCGATGAAGATCGGTAAAACCGTGATTCGGGCATTTAAGTAAAGTTCCTTGAATCTATCCCATGCTTCTCCAAAAATCTCGTCAAATTTTTGTTGAAAATTTATGATTTGATTTCGTAACATTGTTATTTTTTGCCGGAGGAAAGAATTGGTTCACAAACTTCTTAGAAAGATCTTCCCATGTTGTGATCGATGAGGGTTCTTTTTGAGCCAAGTCCGGCTGCCCCTCAGGGAAAATGGAAACAATCTCAACAATCGACTCATGGCGGCCCGAAAGTTAATCGTAGAAGCAACTTGATTAAACCAGCGAGGAGGTGTGCGTGGGGCTCCTGTGATCTAAACCACAAAAAGGTTTATTAGACACCAATTGTATTAGATTCGTTTTTAGTTCAAAATTTTCGGTGTTAATGGTGGAAATACGATAGCATCACCGTAGCGTCTACGGGAGCTTGAAGTAACTCGTTCATCGTTAAATTATGCGCCATGGCGGGTTCTTCAACGATAGATGCGTAACTTCGAATGCGTCTATTCTCACGATTCGTCTGTCGTGATTGAAGCGAGTGCGCATGCACCAAAATCCAAGTCAATTAAAAGAAACCGATATGAAAACACGGTGAACTTAAACCAATAATCCCAAGTGAATAAATCACCTCTACAGACAAGCGCACTGGCGGCGGAGAAGCTTTGTAGGTGGTATGAAGCTTATTAAAAACCCGCTTCTTTACAGACGCAATTTAATGTCGGGCGTCCTTATACCCACCACCGCGGTTTGTTTGTCGATAGAAATAAATAAACTCACAAGCGACACAAAGGCAAGTTTTTGATCTTTTGTTCGGGAACTTATAATGATAACACCTCCGTTGAGAATGTTATATAATTGGTGTCTTCTATTTATTAGCAAAAACAAAGAGAAAATCTTTTTGTATTTTTTTCGATATATATATATACAAAGAAAAAGGAAAATATTTTTACTTTTTTAATTTATAGAAAAATAGTAACTTCGAATGAAGGATCTCGAGCCCTTGTCGTCAAACCTCAAACGATATTGTCGGTGACACAACCTCCCGGCGGTATACAAATTTGATATGTATAAAAAGGCTCAAGGGTTATGTGTGGGGATAAATCCTTAATATCAATACCAAAAATACTCACGAAGATAGATTCAAATTCTCTTAGGAAAAAGAATAATAAATCAAATCCCGTGTGTGATCGTGGTAGTGGATTAGTCAACCCGAATCGTTTTCCCAGCGAGGCGTGAATTGCCAACGTCGTTCTTGGTTTGGAATTTAATGCTCGATGTTTTGATTTATTTGATTTTGATTATTAAACTACGGGAATAGGGAAGGTAATTAAGGGAATCTATTTTCGGAAATCCTAAGTGTGATTATAACTAAGCGTAATTAATCAAGCGTAAATAAAATGCAACTACTTCTAAATTATATCCTAAAAATGCCTAAATCTACTTTTACTCTAGAAATGATGTTTAAAAACTAATTTAGAATTAAAACTATTTTTTTTTTTTCTGAATTTAATTTAAATTAAAAACTAATTTTTAACCTATTAATCTAAATTAAATTCTAAAAATTATGAAATTTAGGGAGAAAAATATGAAACTACTTTCTAAAAATCTAAATTATCACTAAAGACTTTTTAAAACTATTTTTATATTTTTCAGATTAATTTTCTAATTTCTACTAATTTAAAACTAATTTAATCTAATTTAAATTGTGTAAAAATAAAGGGGAAAAATATGGAAAAATCTTTTTTATGCTTTTTATATTTTTCTTAAACTGAGAAAAATGAAAAATTATTTTTGAACTTTTCTTAATTAATTGCAATAAAACCTATTTAAAAGTGATTAAAATCTATTTTTAATTTAGAAAAATATAGCAGTGACCAAAAATGATGAAATTTTCAGGAAAATTCTAAAAGTTATTCTCAATCTATGAAAAATAAGAAAACAAGGGCTTATGTGTAAGGATCAAGGGCTGCAATGTAAATGGAGCTATAATAAGCACTTAAAATAAGCAAAAGCTTCTACACTGAATTTAAGCTAAGGGGATCTTAAAGTATTCTAGAAATGACAGTGATAGAGCTATGGGAGCATACAATAGGCTAGTAATTAAGTAATGATTAAGCTAAAGTGGAAAGTACTTAAAGAAATAAGCTAATAAGCTAGGGGATCATTCAAATAAGCTATATATGAAGGGAGACCTAATAAGCTATCTAAACTAAGGTATCTAGGAGTAATCTAAGCTAGTCTTAAAGTCTAACAAGCTCTACAATCTTACTTGGACAACTGAGATTCCAACAGTTAAGCAGAAAATGGGACAACCTTTTAGCTTATAAATAAGCTAGCAAACAAGTTTCTATTGCCAAAATAAGCTATATCAGATTTGACCCATGTACCAGAGAGTACAAAGAACCAATTTTTAACAACTTTGAAGCTCAAACAAAGAGTTTCTGAGTTCGATAAAAGGTGCTCAGAACATGTTTTTCTTGATAGCGGTTTGGGCAGAATTTTAAAAGCCAATTTTGAGCTTGTGAAGCTAATGGAAGTTTGTAAAACGATTATAAGTCGAATATATTTGCTAAACTCTACCCTAAACTAATTTTTTGGGTTTTGAAATGATTTGGAATGTTAAATTAGCTAGAAAGTGACCAATAAATCTGTTTTGTGAGAAATTTGAAACAGTGAGAATATGACCAAACCTTTTTGACACTAATAGACACTAAACCGAACTTGCAATAGACTTAAAAGGACCTAAGTGACTCAAAATGACTCAAACAAGGCTTAGACCCAAGCTAAGCTAGAAGGCATTGTGACTTGACTTATGGACATCAAAAACTTGAAAACACTCCAAACTCTATAAAATCTGATCAAATTTAATAAGAACAACACTAAGACTACTAGATCTAATGACCAAAACAGTTTCAACCCAAAGAGTACCTCAAAATGGGTCAGAAACCCTTTGTGCCAAACACTCCTTTTTGAGGGGTGTTTGGTACAAAATGATTGGCTTTACCTCTTGAAGGGGTCTAACTGATGAAATAAAGATGAAAGTGCATTCTTTTCATGATGAAAACACAAATTTGAAAATAAGCAATCTCAAAATAAGCAGTTTGACTTTTATTGACTTTATTTGATTTTTGTAAAAACTGAACAAGATGGAGACAAGAATGGTAAAACAGGCTCACATAAGCTATATAGAGCTTATATGAGCTTAAACTAACAATATTCAAAGCTTGAATCAATGTAATGGTACGGATTGATATTAAACAAGAAATGAAACACTTTAAAACTTATATTAAAACTGAAATGAGAATACAAGATCTTTGAAATTTAAAACATTAAACTACTGAAATATTTGAAAATACATTAAACATGAACTAAATTTTTAAAGGAAATTAAGCTATATTACTCTCCTTCAATGTGATCACAAGGGGTCCTTTTATAGCAGCGGAGAGGCCTTGGGATGCCCTTGAGAAGAACCTAGAAGCAGAATCAGAGCCACTCATTCCTCCATCATCACTTGGTCCAATCATAGAGCACCATCTAGCTCAAATAGGTGTTTCGGCCAATGAAATTGTGACAATTGGACACGTGGCCATCTTATCCTGACAAGTCAGCTGGGAAAGAGATTCTAGAATGATTCTAGTACGAGGTTATTGTTTGGGAGAGATTTATTGTGGTGAAAAGGTGTGTTTGGGTGCAATTGGGTGAGACAGGGGAAAGGGCGCGTTTGGATTTAATATTATTGTTTAAATGAGAAGACCGGGTCGTGGGTTTAACCGGGTAAATACTCGGGTAAAAGTGTGTGTTTCGGGTTGGGTTTAATAAACCGGGTATGTGTTGGTTATTAAAAGGGCCGGGTGCAAGTGTTATGATTGGGCCATGGCAGGTTTATTGGATTTGGATAATGAATTAAGTGTAGTGGATTGGTTTAGGACTAGTAATGTGATAAGTGGTAACCATAGGGACCAATAATGTAAAAACTGAAACTCCAAGGGACCTCACATGTAATTCTGCCATTCTCTTCAAAGGACCATCTTTGTCAACCATAAATAATCCAGGGACTGATTTAGCAACTTTCTGAATCTTCAAGGGCCATATCTGCCAATTCTCAAAGTTGAGGGACTATTTCTGACATTTCTTCAAACTTTGATCAAATCTTCACAAATCATCCTCAGAGATTAGAAATCTTCAAAAATGCATAGTTCTGACCTTCCGGCTTAGCTTAAGCTCTCTTAATCTCTCGTGCTCGGGTTTACGTCTGATTTGGGTCCTTTTTGCGTGTTTTTGCATATCCGTACACTGACAAGCATAAACTCAATAAAACCACAAATATTAGCAATAAACGGCTCTTTCTTGGTTATTTTGGGTCAGTTTTGATAAAGAAAAGGTATGTGTTTTAGCACATACCAATCATTATAAGTGTTTAGGTTTTGATTTGGAAGGCTTGAATCATCGTGGTTGAGTTGTTTTTGGATTGATAAGTGGTGTTTTTGAGTTTGTTGGTCTTGAGTTGAGCCTCGTTGTGCATTTCTTCTATGCGAGTTGTCCCATGCTTGTATCTTGAGTTGTCCTGATTTGTGAAGCGAGTTGTCCTATATGCGAGTTGTCTATTGAGACAAAATGACAAAAAGGACAAAGTAGTGGGTGTACCTGTGTACTATGCGAGTTGTGTTTGGTTTTATGTGAGTTGTCACATTAGCGAGTTTGCGTTTAAGCGAGTTGAGTGTCGAGGGTGCACGATTTGTCGGCTGCAGAGTTGTCTTGGGTATATGAGTTGTGTAAGATCGAAGTTGTCTCGGTCGTTTTGTTGACTTTTCGACAAAACTTCACGGCCATAACTTTTTGAACCGTAACTCCGTTTTATTTCTACCCATCAAAGCGACCGTGAGAGCGAGGAGAATGGCATGCGAATAAATGAACTAAAGTTTATTGGTCAACCTTGAGCCCTAAATCAGCTCGACGAGAAGTTATGAGGTTTTATGTTTTTAGGCCCAATTTCTCCGTAAATCGTGCATCAACCAATCCAAATCTCAACCAAACAACATCTCTGCTAATTCTACAAACAATCATAAGTCCTAACACACAATTGTCTATCTTTGTAATCGATCCATGATCATATTAACGCGTTCCATTGGTCATTTCTTAGCGGTTTGGTCTTGATTTTAGTAAAATCCCTGAAAGATTCTATTTCTCGGTTTATCACTGAACTTGTAAAATCCGTGTACCGGCAACATCATGTCTTACACTCGATTGATTTGGTATTAAATTGTATGATGTTGTGGACAACAATGATAATGTATGCTACAACTGAGCGGTTAAAGATGATTGAATCAATCAATGAGGAAATGAGATCTTCGTGTTGAGTGCGAAGAGAAATTGCACTGTTTAGACTACCAGAATGCCATGAAAAAGGAAAGTAGCATTGAACCTTATCAAAAACTTCACTCACACCTCATGTTACTTAGACCAATAGGAATGGAACGAACATGCAATGCCCTTTTCCGTCGAGATTTATCCACATTAACGGGAACATTACTATTGAACTTAGAACAATTGGAACAACAACTTGATAAAGAAAAGGTTCAAAAGGATAGTTCATGTGCTGCACTTCAGTGATCCACAAAGCGATTTCAATCATTCATCGATTAAATTTACATCAGATTATGATCAAGACAGGTAGAAATGTCTTTCAAGAGACACATTGGAATGGAAATTAGCGTGTTCATAGAGACACTTATCCATCTCATGGATAATGCGGAGAAGTATATTGAGGAAGTTACTTAGAAAGATGAAAAAGTGGATGAGATGCAGTGCGGTTGAGAGATAGTTGTGATGAGTTTGGTAATTTATCAGATGAAGAATGGTCTTTAAATGCGAGAATGTCGAACAACAAATAATGATGTAACCAAGCTGTTGAGTTACTCCAAACACACAAAAGTAGATCAGATAATCAAAAAGAGGAATGAATGTCAAGCACATCAAAAGATTGTAGTGTTGAGTCGGGAAGCACGGATGATGGATCGATTGACACTTGAATCTGAGAGGCTCGAGAGATAGATAAGCTTGACACGGCCGGTGGTCCAGTGACTCTTGTTACAAATGATGATGGATGCGGTATCAGACCGAAAATTGAGCAGTGTCATGTAATGAGGTACCCATAACTGTTCAACATAGTGCATCTGCTAAAGTACTTAAACAAGTGATCATGATCTTTGAACATGACTTTGATAAATGTTACATGTAGTAGTCGAGATTAAGTGTTTCAAAACAAAAGATATGGTTGATAAAAAGGCTTTTGATGAAATTTCAAACAAATTCTCAAATCTTGAAAAACATTGCATTTCACTTGAAATTGCGATACATAGTAAAAGAAGTTTTCAACTTAACAAACCATGTAAAAATTAGAACTTCACGAATTTCGTGAACTTTTTGAAATGAACACTTTGAAAGCTCAGCTTCAAGACAAAGACTCAACCATTTACAATCTGAAGAAACATATTTACATCACGAATTTGAAAAGTAATTTAGTCATAACTAAACAAGACATTGATGCTATTAAAACAAGAAATAATGAATTGGAAATTTATGTGGCTAAATTACTTAAGGAAAATGAGACTTTGAAAAAGCATCAAAAGGACCTAAGCGACTCTATCAATGAAACTAGAACTAAGTCCGTGGAACAAACAAAATCTTTGATAGCAAAAATTGATGAACTCAAAGCTCAACTTCAAGAAAAGAGTTTCGCTATTGTTGCCCTAAAGAATGAGCTTAGAAAAACCATAGGGACAAGTGTGAACACTAAGCTTACAAAACCATTAACCTTGGGGAAGCCAGTTTCTCATCCCACTAGAGACGATGCATTTGTTAAATGACTACTACATTTATATCTGAAAGATCAAAATCTTTAAAGACAAGGCTTGCCTCCCAAGTTGATGCGATACAAGTTTTGTCAAAACAGTCACTTCACAGGTTACCTAAGAAATGCTTCAAGCTCCGTTAACCCTCAACAAGTAGCTACTTCTACTCCCGGCACCTCTAGGATTAGTTCGAAAATAGTGTCAAAACCAAGCATTAAAACCAAGAATTCATATGATATGAATGACTTGTGGAAGAACTATTATCTAGAAGAAGCTAGAGAAAAAGGGCATGATTCGAAAAGGCGAATTTTAGGTGCAAGACCTAGGGTGATGCATTCCACAATATTTCAAAACCTGCTAGTAGTAGTAAACCACTACCTAGGAACACTAAAAAGACTAGGGGTTGGCTTGCATCTAAGAGTAGTTATATGAAGAAGAATGCTAAACATGTAGAAAATGAAACTAGAAATTACAGGTCTTTAGAATAAGAAACATTTTCCTAATTCACATGCTAAGGTACAATCCACTAAGGCTACTAACATGGCTAAGGTTCAATATATTATGAAGCAAAACAAACCTAAAACTTCGCATAGATGGATCCCAACTGCTAAATCTTTGGAGTCTAGGAATAACGATAAGTCTTCCACAGTGCATAAGAATATCAACAATCCTAGACCTTGCCATAAGTGGATACGTGCGGTAGAATGTTTAAGGATGCTGGACTTAGGTGGATACCTACCGGAAAGATGTTTACCAATGGCAAAATCAAGTTGACGTGAAACCCCAAAGGGTTTGGATGCTAATGTCACTAACCAATATATATGAAATCAAGCTTGTAATGTTATTACAGGTAGTCCTTACTTAGTTGCGAGATACCGATCCTTCACTACATGGATGGCTTAAAGTATGGATAACAAATGGATTATCTCATAACTCCGCGGGTTCAAGTAACTCAACCTTGATATTCATCGCTATGACATCTGTTCACATCGATTCGGGCCTCGTTCTTCAACACTATGGCATCTGCAGATAACACTTGGGGCCGTTCCTCAAAGAAAGAAAATTATGCGCCTTAATTAAACATCTTGAGAAGAAGAAATCTTCATGTGTATGACCATTCTCATCGACATTCTTCATCAACAAGCTTCATGTTTTCCATGCTCATTCAATCCTCAAGTGGATCTCCGTTCATTGGTATAAATTCTTATTCACTTGCTCAATCAAAAATGGCAAACTTCATTTGCAATTTTTGAGGGAAAAGAGTGAATATACTACATGTTGATGGATGCTTGAGTTATGGTCATCTGACTCTCAAGCCTAAATGTCTTCACTCACTAAGGATAAGCGGGATTTACTATTTAGATTCATTGTTTTTCAACATATGTTTGATGAGTACTTCCAACCTCAACGAATGTTGATCATCCGATTTCAAGCTCTGCTCCGGTTCCTATTGGCTCAACTGGTTCACCATCTAAGAAGTATTTCTCAGAATTCTCAAGAAACCTTATCTCCAGTTACTTCACAAGGCGTTGATAATGACTATCATGATATTGTAGTTACACTATTGAATAATGATCCGCTCTTTGGTATTCCTTTGCCAAATCCTCATGGATTATTGTTCATGAATAATGATCCGCTCTTTGGTATTCCTGTGCCAAATCTTCGCATTATTGTTCCTCATTTATTACGCGTATAAATCAACCACATAAATATTAAGGAAAATGACTACCTCATCCGCTCGAAGACATTATTGGTGAATCTTCCATATCAGTCTCTACTTGTACACCTTTAAGAAGAGTGCATTGATGTTGAGGAATCATTTGTTCCGGTTCATTCAGTGGGTCAATGTACATCCGATTTTATGTTCATTCACGTGTTGGACATTTGACACAAGTTGATTACTTCGGAGTTAATCATTTATCACTTATGAGATTGAAGTTGACTTTCACAATGGCGTGTTCTTAGATGATAACTTGCTCGGGCTTAAGAATTTGAGTTGAAGACTTGGTTTATCTAGTTACCAGCAGTCGGGTGGATGGTTAAAGACCGACGATGTGGATAATCTCAAGAGGTGTTAATGTCTCATACTTTGTTTGAGTAGTGAGTACTTAGAGATTTACTTGAAGCATAGATTCTCGACACCGTTCTTCCATCATTAAGTGCAAGCTTAAGATACAAATGTAGGGAATTCGACTTCAATTTCAAAGTTTGGTATATCAAGTTTTCTTCATTAGTGATCACTTCAAATTGTCTTCATATGGGTTGATAAAGATAGTCAGAGAGAGTTTCTGTAGTAGTTGATTCTCATATGATTCAGTTGATTGTTTGTTCTTCTCTATTTCAAGAGTATTTGGCATGTATAATGTGTTTTGATTACGAGGTATCAAAACCGGCAAGGGGAAGAAGATATACATCTAAACACACAATGAGTAAACGTGATAAACTTAATAATTCTTCTCTATTGAAGTAATCCCGGGAAAGACAAATGTCATAACCGTAGAGAAACTCAGTGTTTAACTCGTAGCCTTTGGTGTGCTATTCCAACTATTTGAGGGAAGGATATATTATTCCAACTATTTGGGGGAAGGATGCATTATTCCAACCATTTGGGGGGAAGTGGTCTCTAGATACTTTTGGTATGTGTTAACTCAGCTATCAGTGGGAAGAAATATGAGAAGAATATTTGGAGCGTGAGATGATATTGCTTATCGACATCTTCTATATGATTTATGGTAGTGCTTCCGGTTATTGCTTCATGTACACAATGCAATGATGATTCCAATGAGATCGTAACCATCAGGGGAGAGATATGTGTACATCAGGGATGCACAACATGTTCACTTGATCGAGCTAATTCAGTTATTCCGGAGTTGACATCCGCGGAGATGATTAGTGACTCAACATGTTTCATGGATGTCATCGTCTCTACTCTTGTTGGGTACATGTGTACATTATGAGCTGATTGGTTATATGTTAGATAACTGGAATGCATATGGTGAAATGAAGATGTTGATATATTGTTCTCTGAATAGACAAGCTGCTCAAACTCGAAGAGTAATGTGTACATCGAGGGCCTTAACAGGGATAATGTGATCGGGCTTAATCATTTTCGGGTTTGATAACCGAGAAATGATTCGTGTTAACTGTTACCGTTGTTATCATCTTCTTTGGGTTCTTGAGCTTCATACAATTAGGACATTTGCTTCACTTCTTCCTAATGGGGAAATGGTCTTTTACGAGGATTGTCGGTTTGGGGAAAAGCGCCAAAGATTCACTTTTGAAGGCTCAAGTTCTTTGCGGCGATTCAAGAGCCTCGAATGCTTTGGTGGTGAAAGTTTAAGAGATGATGACTTCTATCCTCTACAAAGTGCTGAACGATTTCCTTATTTCGGTACTCGTATCATCATCTTCTTAAACTATTTCTCTATCTTGTATATATTTATCAAAAAGAAAATAGAAAAATATAAAATCAACAAAAACCCATAAAATCAAAATTTGAAAAATTCAAAAAAATTTATATATATATATATATATATATATATATATATATATATATATAATATGTTTTCTCAAGACATGTCTTACGGTATTGATAACATCTACGGTCTTAGAAATGTCATTCAATAATGGCACGAGACTTTAGATGAAGTTCGAGCAGGAGGTGTAAATATTTCTTTCAAAACATGTCTCAAAATATATGGACACACAATTATTTGATGTAACCCATGCTTAAACTATGGCTGCGGTTACTTATTTGTAACCGTGCTTAAACCATGGTTTGCTATTATTTAGATAGCAACCCGATCTTCAAGAAAGGAAAGTCTTTGCGCTAAACCAATTTTCAAATATTTCGTGCACTTATCCTATAACAAAATGAGGAAAGTATGTTGAATAGAGCACTTTCCTACTCAAATATTTTTCCTTCTAAAATTCTTCAGAATAATATTTGTTTTAACAAAATGGTGGTAAATGAGTTGCTTGAAAATCAATCAGAATCATGTCTTCATAAATTTGCAAAACCCAATCAATGACTTCAGCTTATTTATTACTTTTGATAGAATGAGTCATTGATTGAGGGGGAGAATGTTTTCAAATTTATATCATCTATCGGGCTTATCTAATTATCCTACATGCTTAACTAAAAATGATATTTGCCTATGTCGAAGGACTAGGTATTTAGGATATGATTGTTAGAATTAGATGACTATAGTTTGATAACATGTTATTCCCATGCTTTACATGATCTGATTGATATGTTGGATTGACTTGTATTAGTCGATTATTGTTTGGGAGATGTCGACCACCGTATATCTGTATGTATGTCCACTAACGTATGCAGATATCATGGTATAAAAGAATGTTCCCGACCGGATCCCAAAAGATGATTGGATGCGAAAGGAAAGGAAACTATTTCTTGGGTGCGACAAAGAAGCGAACTTAATTTGACCTCTATGGAGTTGGCATGACAAATGCAGCGTCGGAGGTCTCACTGCATCAGCGGATGGTTTTCTTCCATCCCTACAACAACAACAACAAAAGCAGCTTAACCACCTAACGTATCTTTGTGCAGGACAAGTAGTGGATGATACCATTTTCTTAACAATTTTGAAAATATTGTTTTAAAAATGGAAAAATATTGTTTTGAAAATAAATTGGGCTTAAATTATGAAAATCAACCGGACTTCATTTTGATAAAACATAAGTCACTCAATAAAAGACTATGGTCATTGATTGAGGGGGAGAGTGATTTCAAGTTAAATATTTTCAATCAATATATCATCAAACGAATCAGGTTTTGTACAACATAAAGTGTTGATCTAAAGATTTAATGTTATGTCATGGTATGATTTTCTTTAAAACTCAAAGATCATACAGAATGAAATATTTTCTGTTCTTGTTTGATTGTGAAATTGTTTTATTTTACTTAAAGATCTCTTAAAAACTATCATACCTGACACTAACAATATTTAATGTCTAAAATTGATCCTTATCATTCATTTTTCAAAATTAAATTTTGCCACGTCTTTCCCCAAAATTTTCTAAATGATTTAAATCAAGCGGGATCCAAAATCTCAATTGGTTTGAAATTTTTGATCGGGGGAGAGATCGTGATTTAAATCTCAAATCAGTTTTAAAGGGTAATTGTTTCAAATCACTCCTTCCTTTATGTGTCAAACGATTTCAAATACATGATGCACATGATTGAGGAGGAGCATTTAACCAAAAACCAGAAGAGTATTTAAACAAGGCCACATTTTCTCCCATGTTTTCTAAACCTTATTAAATCACTTGGGATCCAAAATCTTGAAGGGTTTGATATTTTTGATCGGGGGAGAATTTGTGATTTAATAATGAAATTTGATAAAAGGTGATCGTTTTGATTCAAATGTGCATGTTGCTCTCCCATATGTGCTAAACGCTTTCGAATCTCGAAGCACCTATTGAGGAGGAGCATTTCAAAAGAAAATAAACTTTCAAGGTACAATGATTTATATGTTTCAACATAAAGTACCTTGATTGATTTTCTAAATGGTTTCTTAATGGCTTTTGTGATCGTGGATGTACTTCAAAGGAACTCTTTCCTCTATGTGATAAAATGATTTCAAATATCCTACGCACATATTGAGGAGGAGAATTTACCAAAGAAATTCAAATGGCTTTTTCTACGGAAATTGTGATCTTGAATACATTTTAAAGAACTCTTGCCTCCATGTGCTAAACAATTTCAAAATCATATGCACATGTTGAGGGGGAGCTTTTCTAAATGATAAAAAACAATTAAGGTACAAAATACTTTGATATTTTGTCCGTTACCTTGATTGGTTTTTCCAAATGATTTTTCAATTGGTTTCAAGGAAGAATGAATTGTACCAAAAGACCGACCATTTTATTTCGCATGGTGTTATAAGGATGGTTAGGTTAGGTATTAGTTCCCACGATCCCTTGAGAGGAGGATCTACCGGGACAATCCACTAGATAAGTGTAGAAGTCCTTAGGTATGATGAAAAAAAAGGAGAAAAGTGAGAAATGGGAAGAGTGCGGACTGAGATAGAGCTAGAATTGGAATAAACCCAACAAGGTTCTAGTAATGAAATCTTATTAAGCACTGAAGAGGTTGAAGAATGAAAAAGAATTGAACGTGAAAAGGGTGAAAAGAAATAGCCCTCCATTAATTCAACCTTAGGGCGGAAACCGGGTTCAATACATATGCTCTTGGGTGTCTACTAAGGTAACACTGGTATTGAAGACAAGGCGTCATGGACCCATGGCCATGCGCACACTAAACTTCCCAAGCTGCTCAAGTTTCTCTTAAAAGGACTTGTTTCATTCTCACGGGGAACCTACATAATCAATCGACTTTCTCTTAGAGATTGTTGATATTGAAGAAGGAGACCCTCTCCCTAGTCTCCGGCATAGGAAACCTAATGCACAATGAGTCTATAGCCAAGAGATCATCCACAATATCTCATTATGACACAAAATTAATGAAGACTTGCTGTTTCACACAATGTGGATAGTAAGTATATATTGAGAGTCCTACGCATTATCCTTGTGGTATTGCCAGAACATCTAAGTGATATGTTAAATATTCACGATGAAGATGGAAATCCTTCTAGAGCCAACATCAAACAAGCTCTTGGTGGGTGACATGTGAGATCTTTTCTAAAGATCAAACTTGTGACAACTGGATAGAAACGATGGGGCAATTCATTCTTGAATCAACCTTGGTCCAGGAAATGAATTGATGGATACCTTTGAAAAACTGGTCGATGTGCTCAACAACTCTTTCCTATTGCACATCGACTGTGTATTAATCTTTCAAAATTAAAAGGGTATTTATGATTGAAAATTGATTTTTCTTATAAAACCTTAAAATTAAGTATTGCAAAACTGTTTCTTCAAGCAATACGCGAATTGTTTTCAAATCATTTTTAATCAATCGATGAAATCTCAATTTCTTTGGTTCACTCACTCGTGTTGTCTTCTTTGAGATGTTCGGTTTGAAACGGCTAGAAGCGTGCGAAACCCTCAAGGAGATTCTTGAACTCTACGATCCGCAGGCGATCTTTGGTTGATACCACGAAGATCATCAGATGTGGATCGGTTCAAAGACCTCCACTAAAAGTACAAAGAAGTTGGACTTTGAAGAATCACTACTAAAGCACAAAGAATGCGGACATTGAAGAATTGAAGTCTGACTCGAGCATAAAACAAAAGATAGAATGCTATGATTCAAAATGTAAATCATTGGGTGACCTCCTTAGGGGAGATTGTTAAGTGGAAATTCCATAGGAAGTGTCGGTCACCCCAATTGTTGTTTAGCATATCTTAGCCGTATACTACGTTATTTAGTAATTCTTAGTTAGTTATTAGTTTAAGTACTTGTAGTGATAGAAGGAAGGGCGACTCTTTACCCACTTGTATGCGGATCCACAGTCCGAGAAGGAGGGCGTGTAGTATGTAACTATAAATACCCTCTACCTCTAAAGGTAGAGGGTTGGACCTTTCACTTAATCTAACCTTTCTTTCTTTTGTTTACTTTCTCTCTCTAGAAAGGCTCTCATCTTCCACTTTCTCTCTCTAGAACCTTAAACTATTCGAACCATATTGTGTTATATGATGTGTTTATGAAAACCAATAACTAACAACCTTCAACCTGATGCAACAATCACAAACACCGATGCACTAATACAACCTAGTGCTAACATTATATAATTTGTTGCATAAATACACCGAGATGCCCCAAGATGTGTAATCCTTCAATATTAAACACATATGTTGCAAATTAGTGCATCACAGTTATAAAATCTTACTCATACATTTTATCAAATACCTGGTGTGCAACTTTAATAAGCACATTTTTCATGCATTTTTTTTGTCAAATTTGTTCCATCTCTAGTATAAAACATAATGATATGATGATAAACTTCCAACAAAACTTACAAAATCATGACATCACTGATTTAAATTTATTCAATTAAAAAAATTAGTGCACTTACAGGTCAAATCTTGTTTTTTCTTCATTTTCGGATGATTCAAGGTTTAAGATTCAGAAATATTTGGTGGATTATTGATTGGATTACAAAATTAGTGCATTCACGAGTATTTTGATTGCATTTAATGGTGGAGATAGAGATGATGGTGATGGAGTTGATGGTGGCGATGGAGATGGTGGAGATGGAGTTGATGATGGTGTGTGTTTTTTTGATCAGAAACTAGGTGCGTGTTTGATTTGTGAGAGAGTGTGTGTGTGTGTGCTTGGTGTAAGTAAATGAGAGGTATCTGGTTGATACCACGCATTTGGTGCAATTTATGTCAATTTTTCATTTTTTACCCTAAACTTTCTACTGTTATCAAATTCGACCCTATAACTTTTTTTCTCACTTTTCTATCTAATTACACTTTTCTCTAGAACCGGACTATATATATATATATATATATATATATATATATATATATATATATATATATATATATATATATATATATATATATATATATATATATATATATATATATATATATATAAGAACTTATATATATATATATATATATATATATATATATATATGCATGTATAATTCACGCACATATTTTCTACACTTGAACCCACAACTTCTAGGTTGATGGGCAATCTTAAAAAAACCTTGTGGTATCAAGATGGCATGTCAACCAAATTTCGGTTGCGTAAAGATTTGGGGTTGACAAGGTAATTACTTACATGTATATGAATGGATAGTCCATGCGCTGTTCCAAGTTATCGATAGAGTCCTAAAAGTTCAAAACTACATATGATCCGAAATTTGAGAACATTGATTTGAGCTAACCTTGTTCCAGTTGTAAAGCGGAAGAAGAGGGAGAACGGGCACCACCCCACAAGAAACCCACATTTCAGACGCGAAAGGAATTTTAAAAATGATGGGTTAGTTTGTTCACTACCAGTGGAGTGGAGTGACTATAAGACTGGACACAGTCATAATCCAGGTCACCGGGTGCCACATCAGCTTTCTCTTTCTGGCGACCAGACACGATCAAATTACCACAGTCGATGACCGATTTTATTTTATTTTATTTTTATTTTTATTTTTTATTCTTAAATTCAAATATTTTAAACAACAAATTTAAAATTCATTAAAAATAAAAACATTACAATACAAAATAAAAACATTAATATATTAAAAATAAAAACGATACGAAATCATAAATCATAAATCCTAATTTGAATGCTCCCCGCATGCAGAATCATAGGAAGGAGACCGATAACCAGAAAATTCCTAGATGCGAGCCAAATGTTCCTCGTCTAGCAGAGGTTGCCCAACAAATCTAGCAGACGAAGTTGATGCACCTACACCATCAGTTTTATTCTCCCGATAGCTCCAAATTATTTTGGTGCTGATGTTGTTCTGTATTTGTTGAACACACCCCCACAACATGTCTGCAATGTTGTCGTCTTTGCGGGCTTCATCCATCAAAAATTTGTCGATCACAGCTTTTTGTTCAGGCGTAATGTTGTTGCAAATCGTGTAGTTTTCTCTCATACGTTGCTTCTCTGTCCTTGCCTGCTCAAACAGATTGATAACGTCTATAATATCGTTTTTTCAAGCCACATCGTCTTCTTCGCATTGTTTTTTAACGTACATTTGCATATCTTCAACGGAATGGGGGAGACGGCAAGCCATAATAATCTTGTGTTGAGAAGTAGTTTGAGGTTGAATTGTGTTTGAAACTGTGTGTTTAGAAGTGTGTTTGAGGTTGGTATTTATAGGATGTAAAAAGGTAAAGTTTTTTTTTTTTTTTAAGTTTTTTTTAATGTTTAAACGGTAACAATTTTGAGAAAAGAGTGTGTTTCAAAATCGGTTGAAAATCCAACCGATAGTGAAAGTTTTGTGCCTTGACCGATTTGACGACCCAATCACCACACTCGTTCCGACCGATTTCCAAATCGGTCGTCGTTTGGTTTTTTGGATGCCCGACCGACTTTAAAACTTCGACCGTGTCTAGCCTAATAAATCTTCTCTTTTCTGTCTCCAGTTTCTTTTCCTACCGCTATTGCTAGATAGCAAGGGGTTACAATTTTCTACATAACAAAGAAACACGACTCCAAACGTACCGTATGAAAAATAAATTTTTTAGATCTAAGAATGATTTTAGTCAGGGTCACTTAACATGTATATCAAATATGTGATATTGAGTTGACGGTGAGTTAAACAAATCGACCATGCAAACTATTTAACCCGTGTAACATATTTAGATAAACCAATTATAATCGGGTTTATTAACCTAATTACTTTATACATGTATATCAAATATGTGATATTTAGTTGACGGTGAGTTAAACAAATCGACTATGAAAACTATTTAACCCGTGTAAACCTATTTAGATAAACCAATTATAATCGGAGTTATTAACCTAATTAGTTTTAAGTGAGTTTGAGTTGCTATAGGGATTAGGGAACTGTGTTGTGATCATGATTATAAAACTTGCTAGGTCGTAGTCACGCAGTTGGCTACTTTGTAGCAAGTAACCGGCCTAGGCGGTGAGTATTCGGATTAAAATGTGTATATTTAAATTTCCAAAGTATATGTTTGACACTTTGACATGTTAATAGTACCAGCGAATTTTAATAGGACCCTACAAAATTTGTTTAAAAACAAACATTAACACAATTGTTCAAATACTTCAAACTAAGTTTTGACCATGTTTGATCGGTTTTTGACTAAACCGAGCGATTCGGCTTAACTTGCCTCAGTCACTAGCCTTATATAGTAGCAAGTAATCGATGATTACCCAGCCTTGTATTCCGAGTTTTACAACACTGGTTGTAATAATGTGGTTTAGTACTTGGTAGTTTGGTATGGGTCACTTTTGTAGGGTTGAACCGTGATATTAATTGATGAATTTAATTGGTTTACCATTTTGTTTTATCGAATGGTAGTCGACTGAACTATTTCATGGATGTCGAAGTAAATTTATGGCATGCAAAATGTGTGAAGAAACTTTCACGTGGACTAAAGTTAGAGCATCTAAAATGGTTAAGTTTTACACATGACTTTTAACTATTTGAAAAAGCTATTTGAGCCATTTGAAGCATTGAGATAAAGACTTGACAAAGACTTTTTGCAAAATGACTTGTACCTCAAGTCTTTGACCAAAAAAAAACAAACAAGAAGCTATCACCATTAAGTGGGTTGTGCATTAATTGCGGAAGAAAGCATTAGATACATCAAGTCTTCAAAGACTTGATGCATTGTAGATGCTCTTACGACGGTAGGAGTGGGGCCCTCAGCTAGATTTTCTATGGCGGGCGGAACTTTACATATCATAAGAGCATCCGCAATGCAAAAATCAACAAAATCTTTTACTTTTCTAAAAAGCTTTTGGAAGAGGTTTTATGTATTGCATCAAAAGCATTTTAATTAGTTTTTTACAAAAACATGATAAACCTCAACTTTTTAATAAAAGCTTTCTCTCTTTATGGCTCAAAACATTAAATGCATCAAATCTAGACTTAATGCATTGCTCGTGCTCTTACATCCACAACTTGGAGGTGTTCTTGCAAACATTTTTCTTTGCAACACTTGACATGTACTACCTGCGTACAGGTTTAACCTTCATGTTCTTATCCAACATAAGTAATGTAGTGGTGTTAAAGATACGGGATAAAAAAAATAAAGAAATGATAGAAGAATCTAAACTTAGGCCTAATTTTAGGCCTAAAACCAAGTGTCATCATCTTGATGGTTGTAAAATAAGTGGGTCCCGTAAGCGGTAAAAGATAAGATAATTGCCAGTAAACCTAAAATTATGCTAATTTAGTCCCTCTATCATTTCTCTAAAAAATAATTTTGATTTTCGTAAAAAGAAAACGGATGTACTTTTAACTAAATTTTGATCCTTAAGGGTTTGAAAAACATATTAGTTGTCAAAATTTCAATAAAAGGTGTATGCTTAAAGAAATGTGATTATACTTTTTGTCAATGATCAATTTTAGCATACAAATTAAACTCTACTAAATAAGTACTGGTATCAACAGCTTAGGCTAGTCGCAGTCGTAGTTTTCAAATCGGTTGGGCAACGTTTTTTTCCTCACTCGACCGATGTTAACATCGGTTACCACGATTGTGGACATCGGTCGCCACATCGGTTGTGGTGCAAAAAAAACGCATATCGGTTCAAATTTAGACCGAGGTTTAACCACACATATTCCATGCAATTTTGACCGTTGGGGTTTGAAACAAAAACATTTGACCGTTTGGTCATTAAAAAAAAAAAAAACTTTTTTTTAAACAATTTTACCACTCTATAAATACCAACTTCACCTCAAACACAATTCACCACTCACCATTTCTCATTTATATTCATTTGAATCTAATTCTCATCCAAGTTCAAACAGAACCTATGACTACTTTAAAAAAGAAACTGGCTCAGACCGAACCTATGACTCCATCACTACCAAATGGAAGAGTAGGATTCGTAATAGGGTTGGTAATTATTGTGCTATCATGGAGAATATCAAGAATAACCATGGAAGTGGTGAGAATGATATAGACGACACTTCAAAAGCTCTTAGAGAATACCGTATGACGTACGGTCATGATTTCACTTTGGAGGAGGTTGGGAGGTTTTAAAGGGTCATGCTGCTTGGAAGGACACTGAGATGCCGGCTTTCCAAACGAATAGTCGGAAGAAAACAAAGGGTTCTACCACTACCTCTGGTTCAACCCAAGCTCGTGATCCTTTCGATGTCCAAGATGTTGATGATTACGGTGAGGAAGGGACTAGAGAATCACGACCGGTAGTGCGTGACAAAGCAAGGAAGAAACCATCCTCCTCCTCTCATGATGATGATAGACCATCAGAATCATTTGTAAAATTGTTGGCCAAAACTTTCTTCAAGACCAAGAAGCCGTCAAAAGGGGAGAAAGGTAAGAATAAGGAGGGTTTAGAAGATGCTTGGATACGGTTGAGGGAAAAAGAGTTGGAGATGAAAAAAGAGAAACTTGAGCTCATGAGGCTATCAAAACGGGAGACTGACATAATCTTCTACAACACCCCAATCGACCCAACTTTGACCGGACGACAACAAGAAGAATTGATGAAAGTCAAGGCAACAATCAAGCCTACTGATTTAGATTATTAGTTTAAGTATTGTAGTGTTTATTTTAATTTCGTATTGTAATGTTTTTTTTTTTAATTTCGTATTGTAATGTTTTTTTTTTAATTTCGTATTGTAATGTTTTTTTTAATTTTAATGAATTTAAATTTAATGTTTAAAATGTTTGAATTTAAAAACAAAAAACAAAAAAACAAAAAAAAAAACAAAACAAAAAAACAAAACTGGGTTAAATACATTTGTGGCATCACGTCATGTCATGGTATTTGAGAGAAAGCTGATGTGGCACCTGGTGACCTGGGTCATCTCCGGTCACGATTGTGACTAGCCTTAGTTTCTTGTCAAAGAAAAATGTTCTCATCAAGTAATATAAATATCAAAATATTTTGAAGTTAAAAATTTAAAATTAGTTAATCATATTTTTTGTGGACCGATGAATGTTCAAATCTAAAAGCAACAATAGATAAAGCAATATTCAGCAACACCAAAAGCAACAACAGATAAAGGAGCATCACCCCAGAACGTTTTTCTAACTCACATCCTCATTATCAAAATCTTCAACGACAAATGAAATATTGAAGTTAATTGGAAAAAAAAATTAAATAGTGATGTGTATGAGAGAGAAACTGAAAGATGGGAACGGTTTGAAAGATGTCCATTCCCTCTAGAGATGGGTTTGAAAAATGAATGAAAAAATGGTGATGTGGAGGAGAGAGAAACTGAAAGATGGAGGAATAGAGGGAGATAACTCCCGGTAAGAGCATTTCCATCAAGTAACGCCTTAACGGGCGTTAGCCCTTGGACCTCCGGCGTTAAAGCCACGTTATTTGCCCAACGGGCGTTATCAACATAATAATAATAAAAAAATCAAAAATAAAAAATTTTACAAACCCCCCCCCCCCTAACTACCGTTGGGGTTTAAAATTTTTTACTAGCCCCTAAACGGCTAGTTAAAAAAAATCAAAAACATTTTCTTACCACTATAAATACCCAACTAAAACAACATTTTTTTTCAAACTTCCACTACTCAATCCTCTCAATCTTCAATCTTTCGTTCACTGAAAGAAAATGCCGGGAGGCAACAATGATACATTCTTCAATCTTCTCGGTGGTGGGTGGAATACCTCAAACCCGGGTTCATCATCAAACCCGAACGCGGGTTCATCTTCAAACCCCAACTTGTCTTTTCCCAACCCACTAGGCTTGTTGAGCCAAGAAATGTGGCAACAACATCAACAATATCTGTATTGGCAACAAAGCACCTTAAATTCCAACTTTCAAAATCTACAATTCTCACAACACTCACAACACTCACAACATTCACAAACTGAAACACATGATGTTCCTGAGACACCCACGTCTCCACCAAAAAAATCCAAAGGTCGTGTTAAACGAAAGTAAAAAAAATCCAAAGACCCAGAGCCCGAACCAATCGATGATGATGAAGAAGAATTCGCTATTGGGCGTTGGACTCCAGCGAAGGAAGAATTACTTGCGGTGTTTATATACATTCTGAGGAGGATCCGAAAGTTGGGCTTGCACAACCCAAAGATACGTTTTGGTATCGGGTCACAAATGAGTTCAATAGACTCAACTTTCAACGGCGCAACAAGGATATGATGTCAAGCAAATGGAAAACGTTGAACCACTGTTGCACAAAGTTCAACGGTTTTTACAAAAGTGCGCAACGGGAACAGAGAAGAGGGGAAAGTGAGATAGATGTCATGAAACGGGCAAAGCAATGGTATCGTGAGGAAACCAAAGCAACACCGTTTGCTCTCGATGAAGCTTGGGAGGTTTTGCGTCATTCTAAGAAATGGGACACGCCGAAACCGGTTGATTTAACCGGCGATGTCCCAAGCCAAACAAACGAGGCTTTGTTTGGTCATGATGAACAACCACACCCTATGGGAAAGAAACGTGCTTCCAAGAAAGCAAGATTCGAGAGCCGCGACAATCTTGGGGGCGAGCACGGGAGGAACGAGCTCGTCAATTTATTTTACCGAAACTATGGCAAACGAGTATCGTATCAAGCGTGAAACGCCCGCGGCGTATCGGGCCCAAAAATCAAAGATGAAACAATAACAAGGTTGGAAGAGATAAATTTTTATGGTTGATCTTGAAGGCAAAGATCCAGATCTCGTGGCTTGGATCAATGACGAAAAAGAACGAATCAAAATAAAATATAACTTGCAATCTCGTCACTAGATTGTATTCTCGTCATTTCCTTTATGTTGTAACATTTAATTTGCAGTGTGTTTTTTATTTCGTTGTATTTTTTTTTTTTTTTTTTTTTTAAATTTCGTATTGTAATATGTTTTCAAATTTAATGATATGTTTAGTTTAATAAATGAAGTGTTTGTTTTAGTTTAGGGGTTGCAATTGAAAATATCAAATGTTAAAGTTTAACTTGGGATGTTATTGTTGTGGTGTTTTTTAAGGATGTTAAAATAAAAGTTAAAGCTGATGTGGCGCTGTGGCAGATGTTAAAGTATAACTTGTGTTATTGATGGAAATGCTCTAATGGATGATATACAAAAGGATTGCTTGACCGTAAAAGCGCTTCAAGAACAAGTTGTAGCTAGAACTGATGAAGTCTATTGGAATGAAAAATGAAATGCTTGAAAACATAAAAAAAAAAGCGTTTATATAAAATTTACTATCTATCATTTTATTTATTTATTTATTATTATTATTATTTTTATGAATATGGTTTCTGTTAGAGCAAATATGAGATATCATAAACTGATTACTTATTTACTATTGGAAAAATGTTTTGCAAAATGATTTTTGCAATTTTTTGACACTATATAATATATGTAGATGTTATATACATATATATATATATATATATATATATATATATATATATATATATATATATATATATATATATATATATATATATATATATATACTTGAGTAGCTTGTTCTCCTCGAGCTTCACGAGCTAAAATGTGTCAAAAATAGAGTTGAAATGAATGAGATATCGTGTCTTAAAGTGAGGCACTTGAAACACAAAAATTGGGTTTTGGGAGAGTATCACACATCGCCCAAAGAAGGAAATGAAAGCATGTTTATAAGGAAATTCTAGTATTGGCTATCAAAATCTTTTAGTTGGTTTTACACCAACACCTAGGTGCGCGCGCAGGGGGGGGTGCGGATTTCTGGGCCAAAATGGGTTCGAAGCTTCTGAACTCATGCGAATCACGACTCCGAAGTCCATGCGGTAATCTTTTTGCTGCAGACCAGAATACACAGCTCCACTGCAAACGATTTCCAGCAATTCCTTCGATCAAGAATACACAAAGTTTCAGTGATCTTTCAGGCAAGTGTGTCTAGTCCGCCTGTACAACAGCTTTGAACGTTGTACCATGGGAAACAGACGGCGAATCTGTTTTAAGGGAATCGTGTTAACCACGAGCCTCGTTCCACGACCTTTTACTGCTTTCTTTTATATATCGTTATAGAGTCTGTCTTCTGCTTCTACCCCATTCTGTCTGTTATTTAATTTACTGTCGTTTATTTATGTTAATTTATTTATTGTAATTATAATCTGATTTTCATAAATAAAAGTGTACACCGTTTCCCACATTTACCTCTTTATGTTTTACTAGCGAAAAACATGTGAATTGTAAAATATAACATTGATCAATCCCATGCCCACTCATGGATCGGCCATGACATGCAACAGTGACCATTTTGTAGTTTTGTCATCAGGGCGCAAGAAAGACAACCTTAGTGACATGCAATCACGACATGTTATATAAATATGCTTCTTGTTAGTGCTAATATGATTGATCGTGACACCCTTGAACCTTTGGTCATAGCACTTCTAACATCCGTTTGTTAAAAGTTTTCCAGCAGATAAAGATCCACTGCAACAACTTAGAGTGCTTGTTGAATGCATTACTCGATAGCTTATTTGCAACAGAAGATTCTTTAGACCAAACGTGGGAGTTTTTGTTGTTAGTTTAGAAAAGTTGCAAGTTGACTCATTATAGACCAAACGATATACATATATATCATCCACCACGGTACTCCTTCACAAAAGTGCGATACTATACGTTAGACTTATTTGTTATTAGATTAGTCAGTCAAGCCACTTTAAAACCAAGCTTTGTTTCGCCATTAGGGCATCCTAAATGCATGTAGCTTTTTTAGGTTTAATACATTGACACTTATGTATTGCACTTCCATTCATAAATTTCATACAAATCCATAAAACTTACAAATTTAAATTGAACTGACACCTGGTTGTACTATTTTTAAGGGATGTCAATACTTTATTAATAAAAGTGATAAAAAGAACATCTAGTTTTACTATTTTAAAATGACATCTAATACTTTATTAATAAAAGTAATAAAAAGGACGTGTATTGCTTGATTGTTCAGAGACACACTAGCTTTAAACGTGTGGTGACATGGAGCAACTTACAATGCATTGATCGCTGTCATGTAATTATTTTTCTGACATTGCACGTTTGCCAACTAAGCCCATTGTAGACGGCCTTATACAACACCAGGGCGGCCCCTGGATTACTACAAATTAGGCCTCTTAAACAATAAAAATTATGCCTTTGGATTTAAGTGGCCCTATATCTAATTTAAATTACTCGTACCATTTTATCTACAATTTGTATAATTAAAGATGGATGACAAAAATCAGGATTTTTGCTAAGATAATAAAGTATATCAATTAATGAAATGATTTTAAATTAAAGAGAAAAATGATTTGGTGTAAAGTAATGGAAGAGTCTGCTATGTTTGTGGCCAGCATAACAGAAAACATGAAAACCGACCTTGGGCTTTTAATGGACTGTATTCTGTTTCATACAACTGGACACTTGGACATAAATATGAGGCCCCTTTAGGATTGGGGCCTGTGTAGTTGATCACTCTGCACAGACCGAAATTCGGCCCTGTACAACACCTTTGCAAGAAAAACAAATTTTTCGAATTCATGTTAATTCGTTAGAGTAGTGTTTTATACCCGAGAAAGACAAACATTGTAAATGTTTGGTCCACCGGAAGGAAAAAGTCAAAGTGTGCAATCTTTTCTACCAAGCGGAGTGTTGAGTTCTTGAATTGAAACTATTAAGTTATAACTTAAGGAGTGCATGTAAGATGGCTAGGAGATTTGAGCCGAGCATTATACGTCAATGTCGAGCATTATACATCAATGTCGAATGTGTTGGTTAATATTTTGTATTGCTTTACATTAGTTGTGATAATTGTGATATAATTGTTGTAGGGAGCATTTATACCCAATGACCGGCCGGGGAACCCGACTGAACTTGCCAAACAGTTGTGATAATTGTGTTTCTGAGAATATTTATACCCAATGACCAGACGAAGAAACCGATTTAACTTGCTAAATCGAGTCGACGAAAGCATGAACACTTCAGTTTTCGGTCCTTTGATTTTCTTTTTTCTGTCTGATTCCATTGACATCTCACAACTTGTTCAAAACTTGTCCAAACCTAATAAATCCGACCGATTCGGAACCTATCAAACCAAACCAAGTCGAGATCATTCAATCAAATCCAGTCTGATTTCGGTTTTCAACTCGAATACAACCCTTTTTGTGTTTGAACCGTTTAAATAAATAAGCTAAACAAATCTCTTCTTACACACTTACACGTAAACGAATTAAAGTTGACAAGTCTGACCCAATTACTTGGTAACTAGTTTTGGATTAAATTGTTGTAACCAATCAACCCAAATCCTCAAGCCCAACCCAAAAGTACCATCTTGTTTAAACATCCATTAACTTGAACCAAAAATAAACCCATTTGACTTCTCATGTATAGCATAACCTTCTCTTGCATGAAGACGATCTCACACAGTCACATATCCCAACAAGAAAAACAAGAGTAACAAACACACAACCCTTCAAAACCCAAAATTAAAAAACACCCAATTCACCCCAACACCCAATCAAGAAAACCCTTTTCTAATTTGAACCCTAATTTGTTTTTTTTCACCATTTCACCACATTTCTTGGAAGATGATGAAGTGGGAAAGATTGGAGATAAATAAAGGTGGGCCCGGTAAGAGATGGGGCCACACGTGTAACGCAGTACGAGGTGGTCAGTTGCTTTACATCTTTGGTGGTTATGGTGAAGATAATACTCAGACTAATAAAGTTCATGTTTTTGACACCAGTATGTTTTCTTTTTTTTTTTAAATCTTTATATTTTCTTGATTATATGATGAATTTATGGCTTAAGAATGTTTTTATGATGTGGGTTTATTATAAAAATGTAATCTTTATTCTTTACTCAGGATTTTTTGGTGTATCTTAAAAAAGTCTTTTTGTTGAAGTGAAAATGAAATTGTGTTTAAATTAGTGAGTTATAAGTTGCTAATCAGCACTGTGTTGTGTTACGTGGTTTAGTAGTTTTATGTGGGTCACTTTGTATAATGGGTCTGCTGGTTTGTTCCTCACGTGTTTTCAACTGGTTAGAGTGTACGAATAAGATGTTAAAGTGGTTACGGACAAATAATGGGCATGATGGGAATGGGTTGGTATTGCGCCCGATGCGGTTATGCTTCTCTAAAGTTGTGTTTCTTAAGAACTACAAGTATGGGGTATTTGGGTTGCTTATTTTTTTGCTTATGCCTATAGATAAGCACTTTAGGAAATAGTGTATTCACTTATTTTGTTATACTGCAATAAGACCAATTTCTTACAGAAATTTCAATGTAATCTGTTATTAACGGGTTTTAGGTTAGATATGATGGTAAAAAAGTAATTTTAGTTTCATTTCTAGTAGACACTTAGAAATATGCATTTTAGTGATAACTCAAATAAGTACTTTGGAATAAGCATTTCCCAACAACCCAACCTGTACCTGCTTATTGAGCGTGCTTATTTTGCCCCAAAATAAGCAGGTAGCAGAAGCAGCTTGAATTATTTAAGCACTTCAAACTGCGTTTCTGCTTGGAAGTAAGCATATAAGCAGAAAGAAAAAAAGCAGTCCCGAACACTGTCATGGCCTCGTAGAAGGCATTAGTTTTGCAAATGGTAGTGGGTATGATGGTTGTTGGTGATAGTTTACTTTCGTATTGATGTCTGTTAAGAATTTTAAGCAGTCCTGAACACCCTCATAGAAGGCGTTAGTTTTACAAATGGCAGTGGTTCCCTTTCTTATATAAACCGTGTTATAGAAGTTTTGTGAATTATCTTGGTTTGAAGCTAAAGACTTGAATTAGTATCACATCTATGACTGAACTTGACCTAAAAAGGAGAATGGTTTATGAGTCGCGAGGCCCGTGTATTTTATGTTTGTTTAAGTACTACAACACAAGTGACATTTAACTATCTATCTGTCAGATGTGGTTCAAGGGCTCATGTTAGAATTTGCTCATTTCCCTTTATTATATGTGTTAAGTTGCAAGGACTTGGAGTGAACCTGATATGCAGGGTACACTGCCTGTGCCCAGAGACAGCCACAGCTGCACTACAGTTGGAGATAAGTTGTTTGTGTTCGGAGGCACTGATGGGAGTGTTCCTCTAAAGGATTTGCATGTTTTGGACACCTGTGAGTTGCCACCTTCCTGCATTTTGTGCACATTTAATGTCGATCATTATATCTTTTGGACTATTGCTTATATTATGACCCAAATGTATTATCTGATTGTTGATATGATTTCATATTGTCAGCCACAAATACATGGATAGCACCATTTGTAAGAGGAGATGGTCCCGAAGCACGAGAAGGCCACAGTGCTGCACTTATTGGCAAAAGACTTTTTATCTTTGGGGGATCTGGAAAATCTGTTGACACTCCTGTTGAAGAATATTTTGATGATTTATACATATTAAACACTGGTGAGTGTTCTGCCTGGACATTGTCCTTAGCAGCTTATAAAGATTTGTATGCTTTCATCAACTTTTTAATAAAAATAGACAAGTTTATTCACTGATTTCAGAGACAATGGTATGGAAACGAGTGGCAACAACTGGAATTCCACCAGCGAAGCGTAACAGCCACACTTGTGTCTCATGGAAAAACAAGATTATTGTGATCGGTGGTGAAGATACGCAGAACTATTACCTTTCTGATGTCCACATGCTCGATACAGGTTTCAGATTTGACTGTTTTTACAACACTTGTTTACAGATTAATCTGAAGTTAGTAACTAATATATACTTTCCCTATTCACACTTCACAGATACTCTTACATGGACAAAGTTGGTAACTAATGGCGAGCTGTTGCCACCTAGAGCGGGCCATACAACCATTGCGTTAGGCAAATACTTGTTTGTCTTTGGAGGGTTTACTGATGGTGAAGACCTATATGATGACTTATATATGTTTGATCTTGGTATGCAACCGAATTTTTCTGACGTCTATTAATGTCATGTATGTTGAAGTAACAATTATGGCATGCAAAATACTTGCAGAAACTTTTAACTGGACTAAAGTTACGACGTTAGGAGTGGGACCCTCTGCTAGATTTTCTATGGCGGGGGGCACTTTACATCCACAACATGGAGGTGTTCTTATATTCATTGGTGGCTGCAATAAGGCTCTTGAGGCACTTGATGACATGTTCTACCTACACACAGGTTTAACCCTTATGTTCTGCTCATAATTCCAACTGTCACCATATTTGGTTTTCTTGATACAATATTATGCCAACTGTTGTGGGTTTTAGGGCTTGTAATTGAAAATGAGCGAGATGATAGAAAGCTGGAAAAGTTATCTTTGAGGAAGCAGTTAAGATTAAAAAGTCAAGAACATCAAAGTGTGAATCCCGGGTATGATACCTCAATTACCGGTATGGATACAAGTTCCAATGCAAATCGACCCGTCACCATGTCAGCTCATGCAGATGGACAAAATATTTACTTAAATGAGTATCAAAATGCAAATGGGAAGAGAACATTCCAAGCAAAAGTCACAAAGAACATTACAAATTGCTATACGATTGAGACAGTTATAGACGGGAAGCCTCTACGCGGAGTTTTATTCTCGAACAACGTAAGCAATAAGAAGCCGGGTGCTGATGATTTACGAAGGTCAGAAATCTTGCTTGTTACCAACATATATTGTATGAATTAATAATTAATGCACTTTATAAATATTTAATTTCTGTGGATATTGGTCTACATCAGGAAAAGGGTCGCGGTTGACAGTGGTAAAAAAAGTTATGAGAATATTATGGGGGACAACACAAGAAGCCCTGAACACCAGACACCAGGAGCTACGTCTGCTGCTTCAGATATGAAGACTCCAGCAGCTTCTAATGTGTCTCCGCCTCATGAGGTTAGCATTTAAAGCTATATGTTCGGGTGATAATTGATAATGCATCTTTGTATGTAGTATCTAGTAGTCTGTAGTGCAGATTTGATGTCTGTAGACGTTGACACATTAAAACCAAAATCATGACAGAGACTAAACATATGAATCAAATACCATAAAAAAGATAAGTTGAACTAGAATGTAATATCATATATTCGAGAGGACTTTCTAAAATAAAGAGCTTTGAGTAGAGTGAGCTAGAATTATATCTAACTAGAGACAAAAACATAAATATAGGCAAGAAGAGACCAATACTGAATAAGAGATGTAGAACTTTGTCATGGATGCTTGAATCTTGGCAAGTTTGAGATGATGGAGATTGAACCGGCTTATGTTGATTAAAATGACCTAAACTGAATGGCCGAGATTATAGCCCTTATTTTCTTTTTTTCTTTTTTCAAGACTAATAGGATGCCCCTTATAAAGTGGATGTGCCTTTAGCACCCTTCTGTCATATTCCTTTGACTTTCTAATTGTCTCTCTAACTCCATTACATAGGTATAACTTCCATTTTAAATGGGATCCTTTGTGTTTGTAAGTTTGTTACTCCGAAATGCTCCAGGCCTAGTAAGTGCATTCTATCTAACCCGCATTCTTTATGCTCATGTTCCATGTGCGATGTGTTTTACACTTTTACCCACTGTTAAGAATTGGTAAAACCAATCCCACATTGACCGGGGGACATGTTAAATACACTCACCACCTTACTAGGCGTGACGCGTTTTGGGGGGTCACAAGCACATCGGAATGAGGCAGTTAAGCGTGCTTGAGCGAGAGTAGTATCGCTTGACGCTATGGGAAATTCTTGTGGTCGGCTGGAAGAAGCTGCTCGTTTTGACTTTTGAAGCAGAATATTAAATACTATATATGTGGTGGGGGTGTTGCATTGTGTTTCTAAATTAATCATTTTACAATATCATCCGCTTGATAACTAACTATTGATTCTAAACCCATACCAATTGCATTGTAAGATTACTAGTCAGAAGTTAGGAATACCTTCACAAAATTGCTGATAATTTGAAATTCGGTTTGCTATCAAGGTGAATAAATATATGTAGGCAAAAACATTACAATACAACTAGTAATTTTATTAGCTTATTTATATATCCCAAGTGGTATGGGCCATCTGAAATCAAATTCCATTTGTTTGGAGTAGGGATAGTTATCTCAAAGTAAACATGGGAAGTGACGATGCTCTGTATATTATAACCTTGTTCAAATGAGCCCTCTTTCATGCCTCCATCAAGTTGACACTACGCGAAGAACACATGTTTTCTGCACCTCCAGTTATTATTGAACTTAATGCAACACAATTCCATCTTTATTGTTGTTCATGCTGCTTCTCATTTAAACATGGTCTAGTTATTGCTGCAACATTGACCGAGTACAACCAATTATTGTGAGATGGTAAACTTAATACTGTAAGACATATGCTCAACTGCCTGCAACTAAAATATGCAGGTTTCAGGAGGTAGGAAATCGTCTATGGAACTTATCATAACGAATACATCAGCTGCTGCTGAAGACACTGCCAATTCAATTCCTAACCATGGTAAGCCATTTACACGTTTATAAATTGTTGCCATTTATTATATCGAGTTTTATTAATTCTCTGAAATCACATAGGAATCTTTCATGAAGTTTCTATGCCCTTAACAATCTTTGTGGTTGCAGCACAAGGCGAACCTCAACCCTTGGCTTTTGACGAACATGGTCTGTTGAATCCTCCAACGCAGCAAGTATGATTTTTTTGCAGAAATTGAACAAGTCTTGTTTATAAGGTTAGTTCAGGCTCACCAAATAATTTGTATTAACTTGAACAAACATGGTTTAACTAACATTTCTCTTTTGTAGGCGATCACTGGAGGTGCTAAAAGAGTTGTGGTCAGTAAATTAGCACCAAAGTCTCTAATCCGCTTGCTGTCTTCGTGTTCAACTTGTCTGAGTTCCTTAGTCGCTCAAGACAACAAATGGGCAGCAGTCAGTTGCATTCTTGTGGTCTTGACCCTTAACAACACAACCCAGATCAACCCTGTGGCTTGGAGCCAGCTTGCATCTTCACATAAAAATGTAGGACAGTAGTCTTAGACTTTCATCTTCTTGCTAGATCACGTGACATACAATCAACTATTAATTTTGCCTATATTCATTGAGCCCTTGTCTTTTAACTGGATTCTTGGCAGTTAATTGTTTTTAGTAACCGCAAAAATTATGGAATATGGGTTACTTTCTATGTAACATGATCTCAATTTCTGTTGTTAGCTATACGAATGCAAGTACATGTATCTGGATTCTGGAGTACCAAACTCGAGAAAACATCCAATCCAAAGAAGATAAGAGGAGCAGATTGCAATGATCAATAAAAATATATATTACGAATCTGAAGTCAATAAGCTCCAAGAAATGTGTTTAAAACCATAACCAAGGTCTACATTGACATCAAATAACACTTTTCACTTCTTATGTTCTTAAATAAATTCATGACTTTATGTGATGTCGTATACTACCATCGCCAAACAAGTAACCCAAAGAAGATCCACCTCCCGGTGCTGCGTGAACCTTTGTTGAAGGCCGATCCTGCAAATATCATCAAATGTGATTGAAAAAGATGTAGCGAATAACATAACCTTAAAGTGAAAATTAATAAAATCATGTACCGTGAGGAAGTCGTTCTGACCCTCATATCGGAAATAGTTATTGGCCTGACTACCTTGGATCCTAGCAGGATTCTTATTTGTAATTTTGTATCATCTGGCTGGGGAAACGTTTCTGCATGCTTAGAAGGTGCCTCATTAATAACGGGAATATGTACATGTTTCACCAGAGGTTGAGCAACTACCACAGTCTCTCTTTTGCCAGTTGCTAGAAATTACTCGATGAAGTACATGCATCTAGTAATGAATGTATAAGCTAAAGTTTAAGTATAATTGTTTAGTAGCGAGGATCAAGTAGTCATTAAGAGTATAAGAAAGACACTCGAGTTCACCTTAAATTTGAAGAAGTAATGGTTAAGCTTAGCTCAACATAGCACCAAAGATGGTTTGTGGGAGAGTTGTAACACCCTAGATTTTAAAGTATTATAAATGAATAAATCATGAAAAATAAATATATTTGATAAGTGTATGCCCCATTTAGCTAGTCAGAACTTAATTGTCATGAAAATATTTGTATGGACCAAAAGTATAAGTGAAGGACTTCAATGAAAAAGGTATTACCCAACAAGGATCAATGGTGAAAATACAAGGACCTTATATAGAATAGTAATTTATAGAAAGGACTAAAAGTGTCGACTAAGGGAAGTTGCATAGAATACCTAAAATACCCTTTTGTTTACATTTACTCGTATCAAGTGTGTGTAGGCGTGTTCTTCACGAAAAATTAATCTTTAAAATTAAAGATTATTTAGAACAAAGGAAATGAAGTAAGTGAAGTTGTTATTAGCCAAGTGTTTGTCGAAATGCTTCAAAGAAATATTTTGGTAAATTAAGTTGAATTAGCAAGTAATAATTTATTTTTTTTTTATTTTTTTTTTTTATTTTTTTTTTTATCTTTTGATAAACATTGGAGTGAAAGTGCAACTATCATTTCGTTAGCCTTGTTACAAACTAGCTAAACACCCCTTTATAGTAATAATTATGGATATAGCAGCGGGTGATTTGTTTTTAGTGAAATATGGATCCCACAAAAAACCTATCACCCGCTGACACCTCAATGAATGAGAGTTTTTTGTGAGTTTTTTAGAGAAATGATAGGGGGACCTAAACTTAGGCCTAATTTTAAGCCTAAAAACAAGTGTCATTATCATAATGGTTGTAAAATAAGTGAGTCTTTGTCTGCAGCCATCAAAATGATGCCACTTGTTTTAGGCCTAAAATTAAGTCTAAATTTAGATCTCTCTATCATTTCTCTAGGTTTTTTATGTGGACGAAGCAAAATCCGGTCCACACTTATCAAATATAGGCTAACCAAATGATAACTAAACGCCCTTTATGCGTGTGGAAGATTCTATCTTACTTGGGTGCATAAATAAGGTACTTGTATCACTCGTTACTTGAATATTCGTTAAATTATCGTTACCCACCGTGTAGGGGTGTTCATCGGTTCGGTTCTCGGGTTAATCGGTTTATTCGGTTCGGTTTATTCCGGTTAATTTTTTTTTTGGGTCACAACCGAAAACCGAACCGAACCGAAAATATATGTGACTAAACCGAAAACCGAATTTATATATTTTTTTAATTTAATTAAATAGATTTTTAGCAAAAAAAAAATTATTTTAAGCATAAAAAGTATTTTTTTTATATTAGGATCTAATTTTAGTGGCCTTTTTGTATATATAAATATATAAAAAATATATATATTAAATAAATAAAGTGTTTTTATATATAAATATATAAAAAATGTATATATATTTATATAAATTCGGTTTTCGGTTCAGATAGTCAAAACCATACCCAAACCGAAAACCGAATTTTTAGTTCGGTTCGGTTCGGTTTGGGTTCGGTTTTCGGTTTATTCTGTTATTACCCGACCCATGAACACCCCTACCACCGTGTATGCGTGTGGAAGATTCTATCTTAGTAAGGCTGCTTGTTTCCCCTCATTGAAGATTCTATCTACAAAAAAAGTCAACTGGGTACTAAAAATAGTTTTTGCATTTGAAGTGTTTTAAAACCCAAGATTTAGAATTTGTTGGTGATTTTGTATCATCTATATTATTTAAGTGTAATGGATTGACTTAGTTGACCAATGTGTAATTGTGATAAATGTTCAACAAGTCGGGGTTGTGCGGAGTGCACACTTGTATGACGTTATTATGATTACCGTTCGTGGGCGAAGCCCCGAATGACGGGGGTCCGGGGGCAGCGCCCCTGGTAGCAGGGTCCAAGGGGCGGCAGCCCCTGGCAGGGTAAAATTCCCGAAACTTTATCCCTTTATTTTAACTGATTCGGTTGGCAATATAACTGCTTTGGCAGTTATAACCGAAAGTCAGTTTTTGGTCATAGGTTCATATTCTGATTTTGGTTCTGTTTCACAACACAAAAAAAATATATATATATTCTCAAGTTCAAAATCTGAGTTTTATCCGATTAGAGATTTCGGTAGAACCACCGAAATACTTCAATCTGAAAGTGTTTACACGACTCTCAGATTACTATGATCCAATTTCCTAACAGAATTCACGAACCAAACACCCCCTTAGTTTCTGTTACGCTGCAAAGTAACTCATTCACCAATCACCACAATCAAACCATGGCTTACATTTTTGAGAAATGTGTCGAAACTCGAAAGGTTTTGTACCTGTAGTTAAAAGACAGCCGTCAACGATTATTACTAAATTGCAAAGACAAGCTATAAACAAAATTGTATGCAAGATAGACAATAAAGATGACAAGGAAACATTAGCTCCCAAGTCGAAGAAGATATCCCAAGGAAATAAACACTAAGTACCACTTTATCTTTTAGCATATGTGCTGCTTACACTCGGTAGCACCATATATTTGAGAATTTGTGCTATTTAAACCACACCACTGAAAAGTTAACTTCTAATGGAGAAAAAACTTGGATCACCTACAACCACAAGACCACTTTTCGGACATTAGGGTCTGAGCTATAAATGATGAACTAATTAGTCTGGTTTGTTCAATTAGGAAAACATAAATTATAAAAAGGAATAAGAAAGGCCTTCACTAGGGAACCGTATGGTCATTCATTGCAAGATGCAGTAGACCCTCAAGACCCACAACTGATCGGTTCACAAACAGAAACAACAAACACCCAATGTTATTTGGAATAAGCTCTCCAATTAATCAGAAAAATATTTGCTTACAAAACTCTATATTGAATGCATAATGACAAACCACAGCTCTGTGTTGTATATATAGGAATAGAACAAGCTTTCCTAATCCTACTACAATTCTAATATAACTAGAATATTAAAACCGACATTCACCCCATGGGCTCGGGTCAATAGCTCTGCTGCCCATGGGCTCGGGTCGCATTAGCCCAACATTCACCCTCCTAATTTCTGACTCGAGATAGGGAGGTCTTCAACTCCGAGTAACTCTTGCATTTCCTTGAACTTAATCCTTGCGAGAGCTTTCGTGAATATCACACGCTGCAAATCACCTCTTACAAACTCAACTTGTACTTGGCCTCTTTCAACACATTCTCGGATAAAATGATAACGTGGGTTTATATGCTTGCTTCTCCCGTGAAAGACTCGATTTTTCATAAGTGCAATAGCCGATTTGTTGTCAACAAATAAGACCACCACTTTCTCCTCCATTCCGTTTATTTCACTCAACAACCCACGTAACCATATCCCTTGACACACGTCTGCAGTTGCAGCCATGAACTCGGCTTCACAAGACGATAGAGCCACCGTGTTTGCTTTTGTGAGCACCAAGTGATAGGTGATTTACCTAGATAAAATACGTGCCCATTTGTGCTTCGACCATCATCTTGGTCCATAGCAAAACTACTATCACTAAACCCCACTAACTCCTGTTTTTCTCTTGGTTGTGTATCGTATTCCAAAATTCAAACTACCTTGGATATACCGCAGATTTGTTTCACAATGCCATATGTGATTCTTTGGTTCTTGCATGTACGACTAACCAAACCAACCTATAAGATAAATCGGTCGTGGTGTGAAATACCTTAGACTGCCAACTCGTCGTCTATACAAAGTTGCATCAACTGGTTTTCCTTCTTTATCCAAGCTTAACTTCATTCCAGGTTCTAATGGACATTGAGTAGAATTCGCTTCATGCATCCCAACATCTTTCAAGATCTTCTTTGCATAGCTTTCTTGACTTATTGAGATACTCAAATCCTCTTGCTTTACTTCAATGCCAAGATAATAGCTTAACTTTCCCAAGTCACTCATATCGAACCTTTCTTGCATTTTTCTCTTAAATTCACCAATTTCGACAAGCTTCGAACCGGTTACTAAGAGATCATCTACATAGACCGCAATAATCAAGATTGACTTGTTTGTCTTCTTCACATACACCGCTTGTTCGGTGTTGGCATCTTTGAAAGACATTTGCTTGAGTTCTCTATCAAGTTTTGTATTCCACGCCCTTGGTGCTTGTTTAAGTCCATAAAGCGCCTTTTTCAACTTGTAGATCTTCCTTTCTTCTCCTTTCTTCACGAACCCCTCCGGTTGTGTAACAAAAACTTGCTCTTTTAGTTCTCCATGTAAAAAAGCTGACTTTACATCCAGATGATTTAGCTCCCATGCTTCTTTTTGCACCAATGAGATTAATAAACGATCGTTTTCAATCCGCTACGGGCGCCAATACCTCGTCATAGTCAATTCCTTCCTTTTGAGCATAACCCTTCAAGTTAGGCTTTTTTCCTTTGAAAGCCTCGTATGGAGTTTGATTAACTAGAGCTCGAGTTGAAACTCTATTAATCAAGAATGTGGCGTGTCTAACTCCTTCAGCCCACATATAGTTTGGTACGTCTCGTGCTTTCAAGATGCTTCTAGTCATTCCCATAAGAGTACGGTTTCGCCTTTCCACTACTCCATTTTGTTGCGGTGTGTAGGGAGCGGTTAGATGTCTTGTTATACCCTCGTTTTCACAAAAGTTGGTAAATTCTTTAGAAGTGAACTCACCTCCTCTATCGGTCCTTAGGGTTATAATCTTCTTTCCCAGACTTTCTTCTCACTAAAGCTTTGAACTTTTTAAAGTATTCAAATGCTTCTCCTTTTTCCTTCAAGGTAAAAGTCCACATAAACCTTGAGAAGTCATCAATAAGAACAAATATGTACTTGTTGCCCGCTATGGATGGTGGAGAAATTGGTCCACATAGGTCGGCATGTATAAGTTGAAGAGAATGTGTTGCCTTAAATTTTGCAGCTTTAGGAAACGCCTTCTTGGTTTATTTTCCTACCAAGCAAGATTCACACAACTTGTTCTCTTGATGAATTATTGGCAACTTTTCAACCATGCCCTTCCTTGCCATTAATTCCATCGTCTCGAAATTAATGTACCCATCCTAGCATGCATTAACCAAGCATCATCTTCCATCTTTGCTTTGAGACACACCGGACTTCCAACTTGGAGCTTAATCTTGTAAAGTCTATTACTTGTTCTAGGAACCTTCATCAAAGCTTGCCATCCGAGTCACGCATAGTACGAAGGTTACCTTTCATACGAATGTCACATCCGCCTTCGGTAGCTTGCCCAAGACTAATTATGTTGCTTTTTAGCTCGGTAGGTAATAGACTCAGTGATTCCGTTGCTCTACCTCCTCTTTTCCCTTCAATGATTATAGAACCCTTCCTTTTTATCTCGATGTAGGAGTTATCACCAAACTTCACTCTGCCGGAGATATTCTCATTCAACTCTCGAAAGTATTCTCGATCCCCGTCATGTGATTACTTGCTCCATTATCCAAATACCAAGTGTCTTCTTCGTTTGGCTTAGTATTCAATTGGTTTGGGATAATCTTTTCTTCATTCAAGAAAACTACTTCTTGAACGCTTTTCATCATAAAAAGTGTTGGGTCATCATCATCCTCCTTTCAAAGGTTTGCTTCATGCTTTTTCTTTTGTACACTACGTTCGGGACAATTAGAAGCAAAGTGACCATATTCATCACATCTGAAGCATTGAATCTTTGAAAGGTCTCGACTTTTGTTCTTCTTTTTATCCGTATTGCTCCTGGAGTTGTTTTGGTTTCCACGGTTGTGGTTATTAGCTTGACCACTACCTCGAGATTTGTTTTGAGAAGAAAAGTTTTGACCTTTACCGTTGCCACCAGAGGAATTCCTTCCTCGACCTTTCTTATCATATCTTTCCGCCCTTCCGAACATCAACTTGCCTTGATCTTCAGAAGTGGTGTCAACACCCTTCATTCTTCCTTCAAAAGCTTTCAACCTTCCAATTGCTTCTTGAAAAGACATAGTATTCAAGTCAACAAATTGTTCTATTGAGGCAACGATTGCAACATACCTATCCGGAACGGATGCAAGTAGCTTCTTAACAAGTTTCTTGTCTTCATAAATTGTTCCCCAGCTATTGACTTCGCCATACAATTTGCCCAAACTAGCCGCAAAGTCATCGATTGATTTGTTGACTTCATCTTTAAAGATTCGAATTCGTCTCAAGGTTTGCAACTTGCGTCTCGAACCCTCAACACCCACATACATGGTCTTCAAAGCTCCCCAGATTTCTTTGGCTGTGTTGAATTGTGAAACTTGAAAAACAAGTTCTTCCGGAATCGCCGGAAAAGTAACGCAATCGCCATGTGATCTTCTTAGCAACAACTTGTGTTCCTTCCCCTCGTTCCTTGCATCGAGTATTCCATGGACTCGGAATACCGCTTAACTCTTATTGCCCATATGTTATAGTTCGCGCTTGTAACATTGGACATTGAAGATCCGTTTTAGAATGTTCAATAGGTGGTTGACTCGACTCGCCTTGCACCATCCTTCTTGAACGCTTTTGTAAGTTACCGTGTAGTTGGATTGACTTCCAGCCCTAGAACACTCTTGTTTTACTTCTGCCTAAGTAACCAAGTAAAGTTTGAAACTTTATCGACTTCTTGGAACCCTTTAGTCGCCTGCTTGGAAACCCTTCGTGATCGACTACTCTTGGAACCCCTGTGATCGACTTCGCTTTGGAACCCTTGTGATCGACTCTTGGAACCCTTGTGATCGACTTCTGCTTGGAACCCTTGTGATCGACTACTCTTGAACTGGCTCATACCAATTCAAGACCCACAACCTGATCGGTTCACAAACAGAACACAAACACCCAATGTTATTTGGAATAAGCTCTCCAATTAATCAGAAAATATTTGCTTACAAAAACTGATATTGAATGCATAATGACAAACCACAGCTCGGTTTGTATATATAGGGAATAGAACAAGCTTTCCTAATCCTACTACAATTCTAATATAACTAAAATATTAAAACCGACATTCACCCCATGGGCTCGGGTCAATAGCTGCTGCTGTCCCATGGGCTCGGGTCAGACATTAGCCCAACAGACCCTTCCAGTATCAGCGGTTCCAGTCATTTAAAACGCAACCACAAAAACAAGAAATAATCAAAATAAGACCCATGGCGTATAATCATATCTGAGTTTTGAGTTACCTCTTTGATCACCATGACGTTTATAGCTGATTCACCATAACCCCTAAAACTGCAGCAACAGAATAAGGGAGAAAAATTCACACGAATCCCAACAACGAAATGCAACTATATCGCTGCTCCAAACACATTAACAATTCGACAACAGTAGCATCCAAATAAGTTGTTAAAAAATAAAATAAATCCTAAAAATTCATACCAAAAGCATAGGAAACTTCAGACAAACATAGTCAACTCACGCCGAGTGTAAATGTTATCTACTCTATCTTCCAACACAGGATAAGCCGACATAAGCGCATCCTGAGCACCAATGTAAAGCGAGTTGTATATTTTCCAGTACACTTCCCTAACCTTCCTCGCATGATGAAACAGACCCTGTAGACAGTAGTTAAGCACAACAGCTGCACCCAATGCCACCCGCATCCCCTCAATAGCTTCCATCACTAGCTGCATTTATTACATGCGGTGATGTCTCGAAAATGTTTGGCCATATGTAGTTCAGTAGGTGAACCATAGCATCCTCACACCCAACCCAACGACCCCTAAAGCCAAATGCTTAACAGCAGATGCTGCAGTCTGTCTATGAACCAAGTCCTGGTCCATAAGAGCATCCTCAAGTAATGGAGTTACTGCATAGATGTAGTCCTTGCCCATCTCACCAATGTACTCAAAAAGAAAAGATAAGGACTTCAGCACGCCGTTCTGTACGTTTTACTCAGGTACACGATACTCGTTCATTAAAGCAGGTAAAACAGTGAAAGGAGAGCATGTTTCTGCAGCGATTGCAATAGCAACAGCTGTGCAAACACGGCTCTGTCGCTCTTGCACCTTGAGATCGTTCAACAAGGAAGCCAGTACATCTTGTGGTCCAATAGCTTTTGCAATGTACCCAAATGTATTCACAGCAGCCCAATGGATTCCTTTTTTGTGAGCCTTTATCATCTCAAGAAGCTCAAAACAGATCCTCATCCACTCCCTTGCAGGGACATACTCTGCACCACGGTCAGCAATACGACCCACCAAGTCAATACAGTTCTCCTAAAACTTTTCATGCCTATTCTTTAATATTGAGGTTAAACGTGGGAGCAAGTCCTTTATCGGAGGAGTCATCTTAGTCATACCAATAACATTCACAATCGCCTTTAGAGCACCCGATATCGATCCCAAAACTTCTAGGTACTCTTCCCTTAGATGCTCATACAAGACAACCCCGAGATGACCATAAGTTGTTCTTCCTGGCATTGTTTCATAACCACTGCAATTCTTGAAATAAGGTCTGCAGCCTGTTGTCTGACTTTAGCACTCTTGTTATATAGACGCCACTCTATGGTACCACAAATTTGAGGAAGGTACGGCTTTACTCTTGGCCCAAGTGAGTTTACAACTGCACCAAACCCGTTAAGTATCACACTGGCATCATCAACAGTTTGCTCTTGGAATGCATACAGAATACCATCGATTAGAAGCTCTTCCAAAAGAGGATCTATATCAGATGCACCGAGATTAGCTACAACTTTTTCGATTGTTTCCATGTCCATTCTTCTATAAGGTTCACTTTCATCTTTCAAGTCTTCTACTAGTCTAGCCACAATATCAGGAACACCAACTTTATTTGCTATCTCAACGGTTGTCTCAGCGAGCTGCTTACAGCTTCTACTATCCAAAGCCATCCGTCTGACCCAAAAGTTTTTGAAATACTCTGGAAGAATGTTTGTTCGGATGTAATCTGCCTCAGCACCTTGAGTACTCACACACTGCTTCACCACTTTAAGCACGATTTTCTTCATTTCTTCATCAGGAGACTGGAACTCAAGAATAAGTATAACCATGACTTCCTTGGTATAGTAGCTGGCATAATCAGCATCCATGAGAGGAATAACGAATCCAATCGCCTTCAAGAAAGCAGCCAAGACCTTGCCACGGTGAGACCAAACACCCTTCCACAAAGGCTTAAGAACCGAGTCAAAGCTCTCGATACCGTATGGAGCAGAAGCCTCGGCAAGAACAGCCAATGAGAGGGCCGTGATTGTTCTGACTTTTTTATTCTCATCGTTAAGTCCGTGTTCAATGATCTCCACAAGAGACCTCATATGGGGAAGAACTGCACAACCAAGCCGTATAGCAATTTGTTGAACGATCTTTATACCCGTGTGCCTAGCTCACCATGATTTCTTACTTTGACAGACGGCTTTCAAGAAAGGTAACAATGCCACGATTCCAAGCGTTGATGCAACAATGCTGAAAGCTCTTGCAGTCGTGTTCCTCACATACTCATCAATGTTATCTCTATCTGGACGCATTGCGGCAATCATAGTTGCTAATCCAGCTGCCTTACTGAGATTGGATATGACTTCTCTCCCTTCTACACGGGAGTAGTAGTCTTCATCAATCAGAAGAGGTTCTATCACGACCAGTATTTTGTGAACATAAGGTCGAACAAGGTCGAATGAGGTCATCTAACTTGTAAAGCACTCTATCTATCACCTTCACCGACAAATGCCTCTCCTGGTCTTCCAAAGTAGGCTGCATAAGCAAGGGAAGAATATGGTTTAACAATGGGCCAGCACCAAATTCACGAGCCTTGTCGGTGAGCTGCCTCATAGCTGTTTTCCTCTGCTGAGGTGTCCCGTTCTTGACCTTGAGAAGTAACTTGGTAATTTTCCACTCATCTTTTCTATCGGGAGACAATTCTTCTTCATCATCATCGTTCAACAAGGCACCAAAGTATTGGTAATCTTGCGGCTTCATAAATGGCAACCCTCCTGACATCTCCATTGGGACATCATACATCTGACCCCTATTTTCTTCGGGAATGGAATATAGAGGTGTTCCTAAAGGAGTCGGTGGCTTTCTAGTCGGTGACATCATACATCCGACCCCTATTTACTCTTTTTCGAAAATGCTCATTAAAAGATGGATACAAAAACCAACTCCACAGCTATTGAAGGTTTAAGGATGCCTGTTCCAAACAAAATTTGAGACATCATTGAATAGATGGAAGATTTGTAACTATTATAAGAAATGCAATCATGAAGTTTTATGTTTTAAGGTAATTATTATCTAGCTACTTTTACTTGAAGTTACGAGGATGTGTTGCTTAAATCTTTCGTTCGCAACAAGGTAGTCATAGGGAGAACATGTGGCTGGATTGAATCCTATGCCCTTAAGTTCTTCAAGTCCGGATTCATGGATAAGCCTTTAGCTAGGAGAAGGAGAGACACTATAAGTCCAAGTCAACTTCGTTCACCACTATATTCTTTATCCTTGAACTTAATACAACTCAACCCAATCTTTATTGTTGTTCATGCTGCTTCTCATGTAAACGTGGTCTAGACGTCTAGCTATTGCAACAACAGTAACTGAGTACAACCAATTATTTGTGGGATGGTAAACAAAATACTTTAAGACATATACTCAACGGCCTGCAACTAAAATGTGCAGGTTTCAGAAGGTAGGAAATCATCAATGGAATAGAACATATTGAATGCATCAACTGCTGATTAAGACACTGCCGATTCAATTCCTAACCATGGTAAGTTGTTTACATGTTTGCAAATTTGTTGCCTTTCTATAATTTTAAATTTTATCAATTCTCTGAAATCACATGTATCTTTCATGAAGTTTATATGCCTTTTAACAATCTTTGTGATGGCAGCACAAGGTGAACCTCAACCCTTGGCTTTTGACGAAGATGGTCTGTTGAATCCTCCAACAAGTCTTGTTTATAAGGTTAGTTCAGACTCGACCAACAATCCGTATTCACTTGAACAAACATGGTTTAACTAACTTTTCTCCTTTGTAGGTGATCATGTGCTAAAAGAGTTACGGTCAGTAAATAAGCAGCAAACTCTCTAATCCGCTTGTAGTCTTGCTGTTCAACTTGTCTTGGTTCCTTAGTCGCTCAAGACAAACGGGCATCAGTCAGTTGCATTCTTGTGGTCTTGACCCTTAACAACTCAACCCAGATCAACCCTGTGGCTCAACATAAAAAAAAATGCAGGGTAGTAGTCTAGACTTTCATCTTCTTGCTAGATCACTTGACATATGATCAACTATTAATTTTGGCTTTATTCATTGAGCCCTTGTCTTTTAACCGGATTCTAGGCAGTTAATTTTTTTTGGTTACCGAAAAAATTATGGAATATGGGTTACTTTCTATGTAACATGATCTCAATTTCTGTTGTTAGCTATATTTGAATGCAACCATGTATTTGGGAGTACCAACTCAAGAGAAAACATCCAATCCAAACAAGACGAGAGGAGCAGATTGCAATCATCAATACATACATATTACAAATCTGAAGTCAATAAGTTCCAAGAAATGTGTTTAAAACCATAACCAAGGTCTACATTGACGTCAAACAACACTTTTCACTTGTTATATAATTGAAATAAACTCACGACTTCAAGTGATGTCATTTACTACCATCACCAAACAAGTAACCCAAAGAAGATCCACCACCCGGTGCTGCATGAACCTTTGTTGAAGGGCGATCCTGCAAATCATCATCAAATATGCTTAATAAAGACGTAGCAAATAACCTAACCTCAAAGTGAAAATTAATAAAATCATGTACCGTGAGGAAGTTGCCAGTGTTCTGACCCTCAGCTCTGAAATAGTTGTTGGCCTGGCTACCTTGTTGGATCCCAGCAGGAATCTTATTTGTATCATCTGGCTGGGGTACAATTTCTGTAGGCTTAGGAGGTGGTTCATTGACAACGGGAACGTGTACATGTTTCACCGGAGGTGGAACTTCAACCACAGTCTCTGTCTTGGCAGTTGCGGGCTTTGGCTCATTGCTTCCAAAGAGGTAGTTAAGTGAACTCTGTCCACCACCACTGCTGACTCCACGGCCCATGATCTCTGCAGCAAAAAGCTGCTTTCAAATCCCAAATGGCAATAAGCTCAACAATTGAACAACAACATAAGTTACTCGACAAACTTAGAAGAAAAGCCATGGTCCAAAAATATATAACCACACTAGATAATGCCGAGTAAAGAAATGATATATAGGTAAACTATCTCGAAAGCTAATAATCAAATAACTGACACAATATAACTTGAGTTTACAGGTTGTCTCATCCATTTACCAAGAAAATAGTTTGACTGTTCTTAGACAAAGTAGCATTTTCAGATCAAAAGATGGATTTTAAAGGTAAAATAATACAGTATTGGTCAGGGTCGTCTCTGAATTTTTGAAAATTTTTAGGGCCCCCTACCAAATTACATAATAAGGCCTTTCGAGAAGGAATGTTCTATATAAAGTGTCACCGTTTATAAAATATTAACATATAATGCATTTAGTTATCTAAACGTTCAACATATTACTATTTCTGATCTAAATACTTTTTTCTTCGTGAACAATATGTGTACACATGCATATAATTGTTAACGGAACAAATTTTGAGGCCTCTAAAAATTTTGAGGCCCTAAGAGGTCGCTCACCTTCCACACCCTCAAAGACGGCCTTGGTATTGGTTATAATTTAAATGCATTTCATAATATCTACCATGTTTGTCCTAAAATGTTACTAGTAACATTTCTATAAGCATAAACTACACAGTAATTTTCATTAAAAAAAAAACCTAGAACACAACAATCACATAGAATTATAGAAACATTAAACAGTGATATAAACAAAAGGTAAATGCAATTAAACTGCAACATTTTTCCTAGAGCATCATAAAATTGCAGATCCATGATGAATTCTAAAAAAGAAAAAGATAGAAAAATTGTAACACAAAATGAGTAAGCAGTTAGGAAAGAACATACATTTTTAAATAAAACTAGAAATGAAGCAGTTAGAGTAGAATGTTTATAAAAGACTGACCGGTGTTGGTGTTTAAATTATCAGATCTAGATCGCAACACAAGGAGTGGATGTCACAACTCTTGTCGGTCGGTTTTGTTTCTTTATATATCCATGTCATGACCCCCACCCACCCGCCCAAATCTATTCAATTTTTTAACCCGATTCGTTTACTTTCTTCGGGTTTAGTATTTGTTTGATCCAAAGTTTTTAAGATCGGGATCTTACTTAGAATCGTTTTCATTTTTGTAAAATCGGAATCGTAAGATCGGATCGGGATCCTAAGATCATACTATAATGTCATTTTCTTAATAGTTTTTGTAATATTATTCAAATCTACAAATTTTTATATATTTTTAACACAAAATTATATGAATATTTCATGAAAATGTTGTTTTAAATTATGAATGTGGAATTTTTAAAAAGATTAACATGTTGTTTTCTAAATTCTATAAAATATGATCTATAATATTTTACTTTTTAGTTTGCGATTCGAGAAAAGTAGATCGGATCAAATTATATCTTAAGATCCTATGTTCAAGATCGGGATCTTATAAGATCTTAAATGTGCTAAGATCCTACATAGGATCCTAATCGTTTTTGCTTTGTAATATCGTAAAATCGTAAGATCCTAAGATCAGGATCATGATCTTGACAACTATGGGTTGATCAATTAAATTCGGCTTAAGTCCATATAACAACAAGATACTTTTCAAAATGTATAAATATTATATGTGAATTTTGAAAAATATCAATATCGTATACGTATTTTTAAAATTCGTCTCAATATCACACATTAGTTCGGTTAAATTAATTACATGACATTGTTAATAATTTTTATTAGTAATGTGAAGATTACTCTGAATGTTTATGATAACTTACTTATATATTTTGTATATATCGTTACAAACATTTTATATACACAACTATGAATTCTAATAATCATAAATCGATGTGGTCAAGAAATTGAAGGAGAAAACAATCGATATTCTTGTTTAATGATTATCAAGTAGCATAAGTAGATAGTGAAAACAATCGTTAAAAATCCTGTTTTAGGATAATGTAACCCTCACTTTACGAATTTATAATCCATATCAAGACTTCAATTCAGAGGTTATAATAATTTACACAAGTACCTATATGGATTGTGAGCATACATGAATTTTCCTACAATTATTACCAAGTACAAACACCATTCCAAAAATCGTTTATCTAAACATGTCCATAAAATGAACTGCACAAACACCCCGAAAGTTTACATCTAATAGGCCTATTAAAACAATTCATAAAAATTAACGAAAATTCCAGAAGGTCATGCATATCTTAGAAATCACTCCTGTAGAAGGGAATGTCATAAATCCTTATAGATTTTACATAAAAAATCGTGGAACTGGGTTGAATTTAAGGTCTCAAAACTCAGCTTTAACACATGATCCCATAAAATTCAAAAACATGACCAATACAATTCCAATTCACTCCAAACCAATTGGAAAACTTAATTAAAACATTAAACTAAGTTTTCATGCAAAAACCCAGGAAAAAACCCTTACGGAACTCGAGATATAATGCACACATCTTCAGCTTACAAAGTTGTCCCGAACCAAGACCCACCCAAACAAAGCCCTAAACGATTTATTTACCTCATTTAACCCTAATTCGATTTTTGTAGTATTTGAGGGTTCCAAAAACATCTTTTAATCATCCTTTTACATGCCTAATCATGTTACCATTGTTTCAATTCCGGTTTTCATGTTATTACACATATATTATTCGAATTAAAAAGATAATGAACAAGGGTTTAGGGATACCACAAGAACACCGAAAACAAGGGATGAAGAACACCCGAATATCACCAATCAAACACCGAATTCACCTTCTTGATCTTCTAATCGAAATTTTTTTGGGCAGCCTAGTTTGTATATATATATTTTTTTTTTTTTTGGTCGATCAATTGGAGAGGGAAAAAAAGGAAGGCCGAAAATTTATTGGAATGAGGGGGGGGGATAATTGGGGCGTGATTTAGGGATTGATTGGGGGATAATTAGATTTTTAATTAGGAAAGTCTTAAATTGATATTTATCCAAAATAAATGAATAAAAACGCCAAAAGGGGGGGGGGAGATGTTAGGTATTCAGATTTTGCTTATAAACTTGTACAAAATTTCACAAGTAGTGTAACATTAACTTTATTTTAAGTAATGTAGTTTAATTTTAATTTAAGAAACTTTATAACATAAGGTTTTGAATTATATATAGGAATTAAATTATTTAATTACACATATAATATAAAGTTTATTTATTAATGACTTAGCATAAAATTCAAATTTGACGTAAATTTTATAATCCGAATTTGAGGGTTTTACAACTCTTTCCTTCTAAAAAAAAATTTCGTCCGCGAAATTGAAGTCGCAGAAGTAAACGGAGACGTACTAGTTTAAGGCAGACGTAGCAATCCATAGTTTCGCACAATCATAACAATTTCTGGTCCAAAAAGTACAAAACTTATATGTAACGGATGTCAGTGAGAAAGTCGCAAGGAGGTACATAATTCTAAACGAATGTGAAAACTGACAAATAACGGATATGAGTCCTAGTCCCTCCAACGTACCAACCTCAGGCATTTCCCAGGACGTCGTATGATTCCAATAAGTTCAAACTATATGATCTCGGTATTATCACGTTGATCAGGCGTCATAATACTTGCATCACATAACAAGTCCTTATTGTCATCATATTCTATCTCGGGTCATGACGAACCATATAACCAACATCACGTCAAAACAGATACACATATAGGTAGCAATTAACATACCAGATTCACATACAGGCAGCACATAAAACATCAAATCAACTTACCATTCCACAAAAGAAAGAAAAAAAAAACGCTGACTTGCTCGAGAAGGTTCCTCGTGACTCATTACTGACGATCAAGAATAGCCTCAGGCTCACTAGAATGACAAGGTGCCGTAAAGTCTAACCTTACAAATCATATAAACATAATGGATGAAAATCGAGATTTATCAAAGAGATATAAAACACAACGCGAAGTTGTAGTAACACCGAAGAATCAAGCCATAGGACTCCATCATCCAAGTGCGCCTAATAAGTAGATAGTGAAGCAAATTAAAAAATGTAACTAAATATACACTATAGGGGTGAGGAAAAAAACCTGAAAAAACAGAAACCGAACTGAAAACCGAAATAACCGATCGAAATTAAAAACAGATGGTTCGGTTTTTACTTTTTTTAAACAGAAAAATTCGGTTCGGTTTCGGTTTTTGTCCAAAAACCGAACCGTAAAAAACCGAACCGAACTGGTTTTATTATATAATAGTATATAACTAATATAATGTAAATAAGTCTCCAATATAATGTAAATAAGTAACTAGACAAATCTAATTTATTATTCATTTTAATTTTGTAGGTGGATTTATAATATATTTATCTTAACATTTATATGTTTGTTTTTCGTGTGCATGTGTTTACTTTACAATACATCAATACTTATGTGACAATGATCATACTATGTGTAAGTTCACTCGCATGTGTGTGTCTCATCTATATGTGTATAATTGTAGAATTATGAGATAAAACATTATTAGGCTTAGATTGACAAAAAAGTAAATAAAATTAATCGATTTTCTACAAAAATCAAGTTTGTTGGTATAAATTGGCTATACCCAAATATAAACGGTTAAAAACTGAAAAACCGAACCGAAATCGATAATAAACCGGAAAACCCAAACCGACAAAAACTAAATGGTTTTGGTTTTGGGTTTTATAAAAACCGAATATTTCATTTAGGTTTCGGTTTTAGCCAAAAACCGACCCAAACCGAACCACGCACACCTCTAATACACTATACAAAATTCAACATGGCAGTGAATAAGTGACATAAATGACGTATCATGTACATATAATGTGGACTTTGGTGTATTTAAAATTTTTTGTGATGATAACAAAACGGATTTGAAAGTACGCATACGATATTGGTATATTTTTAAAATTCACGTATGATATTTGTACATTTTACAAATTATCTTGGTATTATATGAACTTAACCCTTAAATCAACCGAGGTATCATTTCGGAACTTCTTCCTAAATCATTTCAGATGTAACGAGGTTTAAACTTTAAATATCAGATCTTATAAATATATCTAACTTGTCATTTTTTCTAATTATGTGTAACATTCTTTTTTTGGCTATTATATGCCTCAAACTTTTGAATTTCGATATTTATGTGTATTTGCTTATGTAAAATGATCATTTTATCATTATATTTTGTAACCACTCTTATTGACAGTAAAAAGTAAAATAGTCATTTTACATGAACAAAATATACACAAATTTTGAAATCAATTTAAAGTATATTTGAAAAACCATGAAAGTGACAACTGAAAACTTAATCCATTTAAGAAAATATTGAAAAAATAAGAAAACTATTTATGTTACTTAAAATATCCAAAAATATACGATTAAGTCACTCCTATCAACGTGTGTTTTACGTTTTATGCATTTTGTGCGTTTCTAAACGTTTTCATTCGTTTCATACGTTTACGTCCGTTTTTATACGTTTTTGTCCGTTTTTATACGTTTTTGTCCATTTCTATACATTTTCATCCGTTTTTATGCGTTCTCTCCGTTTTATACGTTTTCGCCTGTTTTCTTACGTTTTCGCCCATTTTTACACGTTTTCGTCCGTTTTTATACGTTTTTCTTACTTCCTAAGTTTTTTTTATCCGTTTTTATATGTTTTGTTCGTTTATACGTTTTTCATTCGTTTTATATGTTTTCTTACGTTTTTTATCCGTTCTCATATGTTTTATACGTTTTCTTACGTTTTTGTACTTCTCTTACGTTTTTATACGTATAAAAACCAATAAAAATGGTTAATAACGGATAAAAACGTAAGAAAACGTTTAAATACACATAAAAAAAACGTATAAAAACATACAAGAGCGTACAAAAACGTTAAAGAATGTACAAAAAGGATAAAAACGTATGATGACGTAATAAAAACGGATGAAAACGTATAAAAATAGACGAAAACGTATAAAAATGGATGAAAACGTATAAAAACATATAAGACAGACAAAAACATATAAAAACGGATGAAAACATATACAAACGGATAAAAGCGGATAAAAATAGATATAACGTATAAAAATGGACGAAAAATATAAAAACGGATGAAAACGAATAAAACGGACGAAAACGGATAGAAATGGAAGAAACGTCTAAAAACGGACGAAAACGTATAAAAACGGACGAAAATATATAAAAACGGCTATTGGATACATTTTTTTTTGTTGAAAAAGGTGAATATATATACATATTAGAGTCAAGATACAACAAATAAAAAGAAGACTATGGATATGCCCAAAGCCTTCAAGAATATAAGACTGCAAGCAGTAAAATACTATTTGTCTTTGTTTATAATAATAAATTATTATATTTCATGATTTAAAAAAATTTGAAACCCAAAGAAACCTGACCCGAGACCCATTTGATCCAGATCCATCTAGACCCATCATTCCAAATGACCCATATAAACCCAGACACATCTAAGATAAGACTCGACCCAACCATTTTGCCACCTCTAATTAACCCTATTATTAAATTTGTTTGATCTTTTATTGTATTTAATAACTATATATATATATTTTTAATTTTGATTATTCTTTGCATTGTTTTTCAAAATACTTTAATCGATTATCAGAAAAGCTTCATTTAATACCCAAAAATAATTCAATCCTTACACAAAATAATTAAAATTCAAAAGTTAGTTATTAAATGAGTATTCTCCGCGATGGATTCCTCCCATTGCTCTTTGGTGAAGATTAACTGGGATGCCGCCTTTAAACTTCTACGGTTGCTACTACTATCGTGAGACATGATTCATCCGGTTCCATCTTACATGTATATGGTACGCCTTGTCATGCATTATGTAAGACCCCAACCCGACAAGGGTCCGAATGTCACATTATGAAGTCATATAAGAACATACTAATAAAATTTTGCAAGCGGAAGTCTTATAAAATAAAATACCAAGTCATATAAACGAATGACTTACAAGGAAAAATACAAAATCCAATATGTCAAAAATGTAATATCAAAAGAATGATCTTCAAAAAGAGTCCAATAAGATAGGGAACTAGGGTTGGTACACTCAAATGCTCCTACTCTCAGCCCATCACGCCTAGCATCCTACTAGGTACATGCCGCATGGAAAGGAAAGTGCGGCTGAGCTTAAAAAGCCCAGTGAACAGATATGACAAAATAAAAACTAAACAAAATAAAGATATGAAGGGAATCAAAGGAAACTGATATCAAGGTCATAGCAATGAACAAAATGAGTCAATGACTGTAACACCCCCAACTTCGTGATACGCAGCGGAATTCAAACTGGGTGTTACTTCATGGCACAACAGTCATAACAATAGAAAACAAACTCTAATGGAGTCGTTTTAAAAGATTTTTCATTAGATTTATATAAATATCAGAGTTTACAAAAATGAGGTCCCAGTTGGTTCCATTGTTTACAAAATACATTAAATGGGTTTTCGAATGATAATAAAATTTATAGCCTTCTTGAGTATCCGTGCTTCTCCGTGCCAGCCTCGTACAATATGGACCTGAAATACATGCTTAAAACTGTCACCACAAAGGTTGAGTGAAATTCATAGAGTTTAGGAAATCAGTTGAACACATAATGTTTGTGTGGTTACGTTGTTATACACCCATAATGTTGAAAACAAAACAGATATTATTGCACTAAGCTCATGATACAGAAACGTTAACAGCTGTCATATAATAGTAACCGATGCCCTAATAGGTAATTTGCCAATAAACCTATAGATGTTCAAATAGAGTGCGTTTGTTTGCCTACCCGGTCAACACAACGAGATTTTGTCATTCGATAGATCTATCCAAATTATTCGCGTTCACTCGCAAGTGATTAATGGTTCATGATAATAGGGACTTAAGATTGGCAATAGTGGTACTTAGTGCAACTAATATATTCAAGTATAATTTGAAAGCAATGTGTTCGATTTAAAATAAAGCATGTATTTCCCCAAAGATTTGTAAAAAAATAAGTAATAAAAAGTGGCTATGACTCACCTCCTAGTAAATGATATCAAATGCATAATGAGCATGATGGATATGCCGTGAGAACTTCTACGAGCAACCTAAAATAGGATGTTGCGACTTAGGTTTGGAACAATGTTTAGGAAAACATAAACCATCCTATATATATTCCTATGTTGATCATGATGTAGTACATGGTATTTGTGTATGTCATTTATAGAAATGGTCTAGTTGTGAAAACGTGTTTAGTTTATAGATATCGTACTACTGTTCGGGCCATCATAATTCAGAGGTCATCGCATTAAACGTCGAGGACCTAGGACACTTTAAATCGTAAATCCGCAACTCGTCGAACGTTTGACTCAAATGAAACCCCTCACATGAAGCTCCCTACTATTGTAGCACTTAGTAGATATAATATGTTTTTTAGTGAAGATTGTTATGTAAATAAGTTTATCATGTTCTTACAAGTTCTCGTCGTTTCATAAATATGATTACCTTAGTTAACGATCTTGGGCAAACAAGCCTTGAGGCTTTAGCCATGGCCTCGCCGTGACTTTGGTCTTGACTACCATGGTCTTGAGACTCAACCTTGACCTTAGCGTAGCCGTAGGTCTAGGCTTATGGCCATTAGGCCTCTTGGTTTGTTTGTAGTTGTGACAAAAGTATAGTTGTGAGACTATATTTACGGCAGTTTCTGTTTTTGAAAGATTTTGGCCTATTTATGTGTTTTTCAAGGCCGAGCTTCTATGTTATTGAAGGAAAACGTCATTCCTACAACTTCGTGCTTTAACTTTTTGATGATTCCGACTAGAAGTACCACTTTAAAAAGACAGAACTGAAACGGCTTGTACATGGTAGTTTTGGCGTTTAGGTTTCGCTAACTTCTTTTACTTATAACTTTTGACTTGTTTGTTCGTTTCGGGTGATTCAAATTGCTATGTTTACCTTTTTATCTTGTCTACCATATTATGTAAGTTAGAAAGTCCTTATGTTACTGTTTTTAATGGTCTCACATGTGTAGAATATGACTAGTTTACTAGTTTGTTACCTTTATGACAATATGTGAATTAAAACAAGTGGTTGGGTATATGTACATCATGAATCAACATAGTAACTATATATATAGCATGAAATAGTTAAGATTATGAATAATAAAGATGAGATGATGGTGGTGATAAGTTGCTTACAACTTTTGGCTTTCAATAAAGAAAGGAGTAACTTAGTAAGGATCGGACTTTGATTGATCGCGTAAGACTTTGGATTGAGTTAGCTTTCCACACCTTGGCACCCTTGCAAACTTGAAGAGTTGGTGATGAAGTACTAAGTGACTTGAGTGGATTTAAACTCAAGAAGATCACTTAAACTTGCTAGAGATTTGATGTAGAAGCTTGATCTTTGGAACTTCCTTGCATAAACTTGGAGTTTATGCATCAAATGATGGAAGATATGTATGATTTGTGATATGAACGACCCAAAACAGATTGTGAGGGTTCTTAGGATGCATATCACTTGCTATTTATAGGAGGGTAAGTTTGGTTAACCATATATTGGGTTAATTATTAACCATGGTTAGGTTAGGACACTTGTAAAGATCTAAATGAACCATGGTTAGGATGATGCCACCAAAATGATGAATCCCCTAGTCGGTAAGACATGATAAGATGACTTAGGTGGTTATTTTTGATCTTATCTTGAGTTTAGAGTAGTTTTGGTTCGTTAAATGCCAACCGGAAGTCGTTAAGCCATAAACGTAAAACCGGTATGGTAAAATACTGAAACTTGTAGGAATGATGAAACTCATCATTATACTCCATCTAAAAATATAAATGGGTGATAAGTCTCATTGGGTGCAAAACACTTCTTAAGCCGGAAATACGGTCAAAAACGCGTAATTGCAGTTTATCGAAAAGAACGAAATTTCAGGAAAACGACCGTGAATTTATTTAGAGTAGACTAAAATTAGTCTAAAAGTGATATGATATGTCAAAATGTGGTTTTCGTCATACGCTGATAACTTAACAGTTTATTTGGGAAGTTAAAGTTACGCCGATTTAAGCAAAATGTAGAACGTAGAAGGTTAATTCCTTTATCGTCAAAGGAGGAGGGAAATATGTTTGACTTTTCCAAAAATGTAAAGTAGTTTCAAAACATATTAGAACACAGTGCAAAAAATCGTTAAGTCTGGATGTAAGTAGAATGGTTTAGTTTTGTTCTGCGCTGGGCTTATTTGGTAATATTAAAAATAATAAATCTTAAAATTCTCAAATTAATCATAGTGATCTAAAATTTATCGATACGAGGAAAATTGTCAGATTTGATTTTTCGTTATCGCGTGATGTTTAAACGGTGGACCGTCTAAAACGAAACTTTAAAAACGATGTTTACTTAATAACTTTTGCGAAAATGATCTAACGATGGTCGAACTCCTCAGTTATTACTAAAATAATTTATCTTACGAGAATGTGGATTAAAAATTTTACGGTATGAATAGTGAAAGTGAATAGTAAATGTGAATAGTAAAGTGAATAGTAAATTCTCAAAATGAAAAGTTACCTAAAATGCGGTGGTTACAGTCTCACCCCCTTAATGGGAATTCCGTCCCGAATTCAGGTGTGGTACCCGATGTTGAATTGTCTAGGGAAATGTGGATGTATACGCCAAATTCTAATCTTTGTGTTCTTAAGTTTCTAGTCATAGAATGTATTATGTACCATGTGGCTTAAGTTGATAACCTAAAGGGTTTTGTTAAAATCTTATAGAGTCCAATATACCTAAAGTTTGGATTTTCCCGATTCTTAAAACGAATCATATCTTATTGTATCGAGGCTATCAATAAAACCTTAATTTCTAACATGGAGTTTTGGTGATAGTGTGTGACAGGGAGCCTAATTTGTATTTGTATGGTTTCCTTAGTTGTTTCGTGGGTGATCTCACGACACCTTAGTCCAAGCAAATGGTTAACTAACAAATTCGTCTCTATAGTGCCTCAAAATGGAATAGTTTTGTTGCTGTTAGGGTAACTATTATTAATCAAAGGTGTAAAATATTGTTGATGTGAAATGGTTTATAATGATGTGAAAACTGTCGTCGTAGGGAAAGTCTTGCTAGCGGCAAGTGGTTATCCAAACCATTTCTAAAGTTGATCATGTCTTAGGTGGTTTCGAGATGAAGGCTATATCGTATAGTGTTTTATGTCTACTAGTGTTTCAAAACGTGATCTGTGAAGTTTTACAATACTGACTTATAATGGGGTTAGGATAATGATGTGATAAGTTGACGATTAGAAGAGTGTAGCGTACGCTTACCATTATTCGTAGGTAGAGATGTCAAGTTTGTTTTAAATCAAAGTGAATTTTAAGGAATATGGCGGAAAGATATCCTTGAAACCTAATCAGGCTAGTACTTCTAAGAATGACGAGAAGATTTGATGACTATCCCAAGATAGTAGTTAGGATTATTTCATAAATGAAAACTTTTTAGAATAAAATTAGGTAGTATAAATAAGATGTTAAGATTTTGCTGAGTGGTAAGACACTATCGTGCCTAGATCATTTTAATGAATCTGGGGGTTTACGAGTTTAAGTAGGAAATTAACCTGAATATAACCCTTGTATAACTGTTCAGAGTGTTTGAAAAATTTAAGTCGAACATAGTTAATCAGACCATGTTCCACTATCCCAAGGGTTAATATAGGTGATTAGACTATATTTAGCCGAGGTTCGATAAAATTTTCAAATACCTAAATTAGGTATACTTGTGATATGTTCATAGCTTTTGAGAAATTATCAACTAAGAAAAGGCGATATCAAACCATTCAGTTGCAAGTCCTGGCCATAAAAGACTTGTAACCTATGTTTTCACATTCCATTGCATAGAAGATAGTATGGGTAGATACGTGTGGAAAGGAAATCTTAAGTAATTCTAAAATAGTATATACTTGGCTAGAATCATGAACTTTTAACAATGAAGGTTTCAAAAGAGAATTTTGATGAATGAAGAGAAAGTTGCTGAACTTCAGCTTTTGTAGATGATGAGTCACTTTGTCCTTTAGAAATCCCATTTCTTGTATTTCCATTAGGGAAATTGATAGACTGTGACGGGTTTCATGTAAAACAATATCATATAATGTTTATAAGATAATTTTTAGAGACTATTGTATAACTTACAATATCTGAGGAGTAGTTGAGACCATTGTGCAACTCACAATGTCTGAGAAATAATGGAGAGATCATTGTGTAACTCACAATGTCTTGAAGAAATGATGGAGAGATCATTGTGTAACTCACAATGTCTAAGGATTAAAATTAGTTAATTGCTTCATTTACATTGGGTGGGTATGTAATTAAGACCACTGTAGGATTTACAATGTCCGAGAATGTAATGGAACCACTTGTAGGATTTACGATTAATGAGAATGTAATAGAGACCACTGTAGGATTTAACAATGTCTGAGAATGTAATGGAGACACTGTAGGATTTACATTGTCTCGATGTAATAGAGACCCTAGGATTTACGTGTCTGAGAATGTAATAGAGACCTTTGTAGGATTTACAGTGTCTGAGAATGTAATGGAGACCACTGTAGGATTTACAGTGTCTGAAAATGTAATAGAGACCACTGTAGGATTTACAGTGTTTGAGAGATGAATGAGACCATTGTATCTCACAATGTTGGAAGTAGGAAAGACCGTTGTAATCGGTTACAATGTCTTGGATAAAGTTTCGTAATCCTAAAATGCACGAGTAGATGCATGATTGGGAGATTAGAAAATATTATTCTGCCGTAATGCCTTAGAATAGGCATACGCAGATATGTTGAGTCTATCGTTTAGCTAAAATGATTGAAAATATGTTGAGTGTATATATCAATATACTAGTATGTTTGTATAGCTTAAAATGCCTAAAGTCACATAATCGTCTGGAGGATGGAAGGCACGAGACGTAAGGCTATAAAATGTTTTGTTTGTAAAAGTAGTTATAGTTTAGGTCTCAATTAGACCCGTTTCTCTAAAGCTGTGGCTCGATACCAATCAGTAACCCCCAACTTCGTGATACTAGCGAATTCAAACTGGGTGTTACTTCATGGCACCAACATTCATAACAATAGAAAACGAACCCTAATGGAGTCGTTTTAAAAGATTTTTTATTAGATTTATATAAATATCGAGTTTACAAAATGAGGAGGTCCCCAGTTGGTTCCATTTTTTACAAAATACATTAAATGGGTTTTCGAATGATAATAAAATTTATAGCCTTCTTGAGTATCCGTGCTTCTCCGTGCCAGCCTCGTATAATATGGACCTGAAATACATGCTTAAAACTGTCAACACAAAGGTTGAGTGAAATTCATAGAGTTTAGGAAATCATTTGAACACATAATGTTTGTGTGGGTTACGTTGTTATACACCCATAATGTTGAAAACAAAACAGATATTATTGCACTAAGCTCATGATACCGAAAACGTTAGCACATTGTCATATAATAGTAACCGATGCCCTAATAGGTAATTTGCCAATAAACCTATAGATGTTCAAATAGAGTGCGTTTGTTTGCCTACCCGGTCAACACAAACGGGGATTTGTCATTCCCGATAGATCTATCCACATTATTCGCGCTCACTTGCAAGTGATTAATGGTTCATGATAATAGGGACTTAAGATTGGCAATAGTGGTACTTAGTGCAACTAATATATTCAAGTATAATTTGAAAGCAATGTGTTCGATTTAAAATAAAGCATGTATTTCCCCCAAAGATTTGTAAAAAATAAGTAATAAAAAAGTGGGGCTATGAACTCACCTCAGAGTAAATGATATCAAATGTATAATGAGCATGATAGATATGCCGTGAGAACTTCTACGAGCAACCTAAAATAGGATGTTGCGACTTAGGTTTGGAACAATGTTTAGGAAAACATAAACCATCTATATACGCTCTATGTTGATCATGACGTAGTACATGGTATTTGTGTATGTCATTTATAGAAATGGTCTAGTTGTGAAACGTATTTAGTTTATAGATATCGTACTACTGTTCGGGCCATCATAATTCAGAGGTCATGCAGTATACGTTCGAGGAGCTAGGACACTTTAAATCGTAAATCCAGCACTCGTGATACGTTTTGACTCAAATGAAACCCCTCACATGAAGCTCCCCTACTATTGTAGCACTTAGTAGATATAATATATGTTTTGAGTGAAGATTGTTATATAAATAAGTTTATCATGTTCTTACAAGTTCTCGTCGTTTCATAAATATGATTACCTTAGTTAACGGTCTTGGGCAAACAAGCCTTGAGGCTTTAGCCATGTCCTTGCCGTGACTTTGGTCTTGACTACCATGGTCTTGAGACTCAACCTTGACCTTATCCGTAGCCGTGGTATAGGCTTATGGCCATTAGGCCTCTTGGTTTGCTTTTAGTTGTGACAAAAGTATAGTTGTGAGACTATATTTACGGCAGTTTCTGTTTTTGAAAGATTTTGGCCTATTTATGTGTTTTCAAGGCCCGAGCTTCTTTAAAACTGAAGGAAAACGTCGTTCCGGACAACTTTCGTGCTTTAACTTTTTGATGATTCGGACTAGAAGTACCACTTTTAAAAAGACAGAACTGAAAACAGCTTGTACATGGTAGTTTTGGCGTTTAGGTTTCGCTAACTTCTTTTACTTATAACTTTTGACTTGTTTGTTCGTTTCGGGTGATTCAAATTGCTATGTTTACCTTTTTATCTTGTCTACCATATTATGTAAGTTTGAAAGTCCTTATATTACTGTTTTTAATGGTCTCACATGTGTAGAATATGACTAGTTTACTAGTTTGTTACCTTTATGACAATATGTGAATTAAAACAAGTGGTTGAGTATATGTACATCATGAATCAACATAGTAACTATATATATAGCATGAAATAGTTAAGATTATGAATAATAAAGATGAGATGATGGTGGTGATAAGTTGCTTACAACTTTTGGCTTTCAATAAGAAATGAGTAACTTAGTAAGGATCGGACTTTGATTGATCACTTAAGACTTTGGATTGAGCTAGCTTTCCACACCTTGGCACCCTTGCAAACTTGAAGAGTTGGTGATGAATTACTAAGTGACTTGAGTGGATTTAAACTCAAGAAGATCACTTAAACTTGCTAGAGATTTGATGTAGAAGCTTGATCTTTGGAACTTCCTTGCATAAACTTGGAGTTTATGGATCAAATGATGGAAGATATTTATGATTTGTGATATGAACGACCCAAAACAGATTGTGAGGGTTCTTATGATGCATATCACTTGCTATTTATAGGAGGGTAAGTTTGGTTAACCATATATTGGGTTATATATTAACCATGGTTAAGTTAGGACACTTGTAAAGATCTAAATGAACCATGGTTAGGATGATGCCACCAAAATGAATCCCCCCCCTAAGTCGGCCAAGACATGATAAGATGACTTAGGTGGTTTTTTTGATCTTATCTTGAGTTTAGAGTAAGTTTTGGTTTCGTTAAATGCCAACCGTAAGTCGTTAAGCCATAAACGTAAAACCGGGTATGGTAAAATCGAAACTTGTAGGAATAGTGAGACTCATCATTATACTCCATCTAAAAATATAAAATGGGTGATAAGTCTCATTGGGTGCAAAACACTGCTTAAAGCTGGGAATCGTGTCAAAACGCAGTAATTCGCGTTTAATCGGAAAAGAACGAAATTTTAAGGAAACGACCGTGAATTTATTTAGAGTAGACTAAAATTAGTCTAAAAGTGATATGATATGTCAAAATGTGGTTTTCGTCATACGCGAGATAACTTAACAGTTATTTGGGAAGTTTAAAAGTTACGCGATTTAAGCAAAAATGTAGAACGTACAAGGTTAATTCCTTTATGGTCAAGGAGGAGGGAAATATGTTTGACTTTTCCAAAAAATGTAAAAGTGTCAAAAACATATTAGAAACACATGCAAGAATCGTTAGGTCCTGGATGTAGTAAATTGTTTAAAACGTAAGTTTAGTTTTGTTCTGGGCTTATTTGGTAATATTAAAAATAATAAATCTTAAAAATTCTCAAATTAATCATGAGTGATCTAAAAATTTATCTGATAACAGGAAAATTTTCAGATTTGATTTTCGTTATGCGCGTGATGTTTAAGCGGTGGACCGTCTAACCGAACCTTTAAACGATGTTTACTTAATAACTTTTGCGAAAATGATCTGACGATGGTCGAACTCTCAGGTTATTACTAAAATAATTTGTATCTTACAGAATGTGGATTAAAAATTTTACGGGATGAATAGTGAAATTGAATAGTA